>OX438659.1:40000-640000 GCA_949316385.1 Globia sparganii
ATACCTGCGCGTCCCGGAGGCAATAATTTGACCTTTGTTTTTATTTTAGTTAACCCGACTGAGGCCTTGATAAAGGACTCGTATTTATTTTATTTCCTTCTTGCTGATCCCCCCTTTACAGGGATTCAGCATAGACATCAGTGTCCTCTGACATTAGGCTTGTTGAGCAGTCTCGAACCATAAATCACTCAAAAATGTTTGGTTTTAGGACACCAGTAGGCAAAGGAAAGGTCCCAGAGGAGAGTTGTGACACAGGGAGGCCACGACCGGCACAGGCTGGCCCGTCGGGAATGAGTAGTTCTGGAGAGTGGGAGGCCGACAGACCGGAATCTGGTCGGCCTCTCAAAACACCAACGCCTCCGAAGAGGGCCCCATTGTCTAGCCCCCCGAAACTCAAGTCCAAGGCAACACTCGCACACCAAAGTACGCTTTTTGGACCAAAACAGCCTGAAGGGACCGAAGAGAGCTCGCCACGAGACGCGCCACCCGTGAGGTACCTAAACCGAACCACGGAGGCGAAGGCATGTCTCCAAAAGGCGAAAATGCAGCTTTTAAGCTCCCGGAATCTCAAAAAAGAAATAAAGGATGAAATAACAAAAGCGGTCGAGAGACTATACCAGTTGGTTAAAGAGGCAGAAATTGAAAGAGGAAGAGGATCTGAGGTGGGAGATCAGATTGAGGCCCAGAAGGAGCCTAAACTAACCACTGCAGAACCGACAGAGCTGATGAAGAGTCTTGTGGCTGGCCTCCAAGAGCACAAACAGGCGCTGCAGGACTGCCAACAATATACCCAGACTCTGTCGGAGCAACTCCAGCTGGCTCCCCGCTACGTAGCAGGCCAAGGCCCAACTTTCGCGGAGATCGCCGCAGGACCGAAGCAGAACATCCAGGAACCTCTTCACTCGGTAGTTGTATCATCTGTGAATGATCAGGACACCAGTGAAGAGGTTCTTGTGAAGCTCAGGTCAGCGGTTGATGCCAGAAACGAGGGTACAAGAGTTGAACGGCTGCGAAAGGCGAGGGATCAAAAAGTGGTAGTGGGGTTCAAAACAAGGGAGGAGCTAAGCAGGGTTACGGAAAGGATAAAGAAAGCCGGAAGTCTAGTGGTAGAAGAGGTGAAAAACAAAGATCCGCTTATTATCGTTAAGGATCTCCTCTCCTGCCACTCAGATGTGGAGATTATCCAAGCCCTGCAAAAGCAGAACACCCACCTGATTGGGGACATACCTGCAGACGACGTGAGGTTGGGGGTGAAATACCGTCGAAAGACGAGGAACCCCCACATGTGCCACGTCATTCTGCAGGTTTCCCCTACGGTATGGCAGAGGCTGACTACCGCGGGTCGCGTGCACATTGACCTACAGCGAGTGCGAGTGCAGGATCAGTCGCCCCTGGTGCAGTGCACTCGCTGTCTGAGCTTTGGCCACAGCCGTAAATTGTGCACGCGGCCCGCCGACCTCTGCATCCACTGTGGTGAACCCCACATGCGGGCTGACTGCCCGTCAAGGCTGGCAGAGGAGGCTCCTAGATGCCACAACTGTGTGACTGCAAAACTGAATAAGACTGACCACAGCGCTTTCGATAGCGGGTGCCCGATCCGCTTGAAATGGGACGCATTGGCACGTCTGTCAGTGGCATATTGCTAAAGTGCAATTAGCCGCGCCCGGAGGTAAGAACCAGTATAGTAGGGCACTATCTGACTCTTGCACCCGCGCAATTTATGGGCAGAATGCGGAAGGAAACACGAGCTCGGAGTACGGTTTCAATATTTTAACAAAAGATGCTAAAACGACAAGTAAAAGAATAGAGAGAATTTACAACACAATGGAAGCAAATTGGGGCCAATTTCATGAGAAATTGGCTCAATTAAAAGCAGAAATCCATTCAAATTCTTTGATATTAAAAATTTATAAATCACCTTGTAGAAAAACCGCAAACAGTATAATAGATGGGCAATCAAAATTTAGAGGCAAACATTTAACATCAGGATGGTCCAACGAGCTCGCAGATCTAAAGAGGGATGAAAACACCAGGAGACGCCGCACTCGAGGCGCTGCACCAGTCGAACAGTACCTGGAACAGAAACAAGCTCAAGTTGAGAGCCGAAAATGCAAAAAACAGTTCAGTCTAAATTCATCAGTTAAAATTGTGTTAAGAAAAACAGCAGCCTTCCGTCTGCCACGATTTATAAAAAGAACAAGACGAAAACATTTAAATAAACTTGAAATAAGAAATTATAGGTTAGGAAATAAAGGTAATAAACTAGATTAAGAAAATATGTCTATATGATATATTGCATATATATTAGGATAGCCATAGCATAAATATAGGAATTATTAAGTTTAAGATAAAAGTATAATTGGATATAGTTAAGTAGTATAAAATAAGAAAACACAAAAATACAGAAATAATATAGGTAAATAAGTCTTAAAATTAATTACTTAATACATTAGCCATAAAAACCACTTGTTAATATAAAACACACAGAAAAATGGAAAAATAAGACGATAATGAGGCAAACATTGCTTCCAGGAACTCCCTACTTCCTAAAAAGGAACTGCATATAAATAAAAAATTCTAAAATTGAAAAAAAATAAAAAAAAAATAAAAAAAAAATAAAAGACAAAAATCAGAACTCATCTTTTAAAAAGGTCTCTGATCATGTCAGAGGGACACTGAGCAAAGGCAGGAGTGTGGTTTTAGCCGGTAAGAGTCCGGCACTGCCCAGACTGGCTTACAAGTGAGACAGTCTGGGCGTCCATGAGGATTTCCCACTCCTGCCAAAACAAAAAAAAAAAAAAAAAAAAAAAAAAAAAAAAAAAAAAACCTAACCTAACCTAACCTAACCTAACCTAACCTAACCTAACCTAACCTAACCTAACCTAACCTAACCTAACCTAACCTAACCTAACCTAACCTAACCTAACCTAACCTAACCTAACCTAACCTAACCTAACCTAACCTAACCTAACCTAACCTAACCTAACCTAACCTAACCTAACCTAACCTAACCTAACCTAACTAACCTAACCTAACCTAACCTAACCTAACCTAACCTAACCTAACCTAACCTAACCTAACCTAACCTAACCTAACCTAACCTAACCTAACCTAACCTAACCTAACCTAACCTAACCTAACCTAACCTAACCTAACCTAACCAGTCTCCCCCCAGCCCTCGTGGTGGTCGGATCATTTTTAAAGTCGCTCCGCGCTTAAAAATTCTAGAAAATCGGTTTTTCCGCGAAAAACACCAAGTGTTATATATCGTTAGAAGCGCGCTGTCAAGGCGCATCTAATAGTGAAAGTTTGAAAGTGAAAAGTGGAAAACTGTGCAACTTATTAAGGAAAAACCATTTCCAAAAAGCTTTGGAGCTCAACGCTGCTCGATTTTGAGTGAAAAATTGTGTAACAGTGAATGTGGTCAGGTGCAGCAAAAGAAGACCTATCTCTGGACACCTCACTCGGAATTTTCCGACTTGGGGTTGCCGAGATATCGACCAAAAACCGGAAACCACGTTGCACGAGGGAGGAGTTCCCGAGGGTTGCGACCGGTTTTTCGCTCATATCCCGACGGCGCTACAGACGAGGAGCCGGGAGACGTTATAACATTGATGAAAATTATTATAAATCAGCTGGAAATAAAGGTCGAAAATTTTCATAAACTTCAAGATTTATTATCCAGGAATCCAGAGCGACAACATAGACTTTTTCTAGGCTTAAAAAATTAAATATAAGGACATCTATGTAAGTACTAAATTTAAGCAAAATTGGCCATATAGTTTTTAAGCAATTCAGTGTTAAACTTTTAAAAAATCTGGGGGCTGGTTTTTTCAACCCCATAAAATTGTTAAATACTCTAATTATATTCACTCGGTGCCATTCTATAGAAATTATTTATAGTCGTAATTATCCAAAAGTTTTTGTGCAATTAACAGTCATTTTAAATTTGTCTCTGACCTACATTGTTTTTAAAAATAAAATATACCCCCCCTTAAAATTACATTAAAAACCTATAAGTTACATCACTGGATGGGGAAAATCCTCCTCTATCCAGCGGTATATTGTTTATCCACCCGAAATAAAAATTGACGTAGATATAAACGTAAATATAAAATAAGCCTACGTAAAACACCGAGACTGACTGACCATACAACCCCTAGATACTATATAAGTTGAAAAAATTCGATAAATAAATACTAGTAAAATAAAATAGGTAATGGCACATAAATTAAAGGTAAAATAAAATTTTTGGATTAAGTTTTTACAGTATAAAATAAGAATTTTTAACTAAGTGACTGTCTCGCAAAGACTATACCGACATAGTTAGGGGATGAAAAAGAGAAGTATACCCCTAAATTTTTGAGAGGACATAAATGCCTGCCTGACCTATAATATATAGTAATTTCGGATTTTCGGCGCAGGGGAACACCAATTACCACCTTTTTTGCAGCTGAGAAACAGCAACCCCCATTTTTGGTTCTACCCCTTACGTAAACCCTTTAACCGAGAGATCCGGGATACAAGCATAAAGAAAGGCCATTTCATCCCCTATCAGTCGATATTATTGGAACCCACGCGCCTTAGATAGAAGACGGGCAATATCAGTTGCCGCAAAAACAATCACCGCTGATAATTACAATCGTAACGTTGTAAGTAAGATATTCTTGACATAAGCTGGGAATCGAACCCGGAACCTCATAAATCCTTAAAACGCTCATAACTCGAGAACGGAGCGAGATAGCCCTTTTTTGACACTGACCTGCATATCCTATACGAAGTATAGGTATATGCGCTGACTCCCCCCAAGCCACCCCTTGCGATCCCACCCCCTGTTTCAAAAAATTTTATTTTTATTTATTATTATTACCCCCTACATATGCGAACCATAGATATATCATTGTAAATACGTATAAGTTATCTCGATCCACAGTCCCCCCCCCCCCCCCTTACACCTCTCTTCCGATAACACTCCATACCCCCTCCCAAACCCCCTACCCCCTCTGCCTACGTCACAAACACCAGCAGTACTAATATATAAAGGTATCCCAAAATTTCCCCCTCCCCCTTTAAAATTCAGATATCTCGGGAACGGCTGGGAATATCAAAATTCTGAGCGAATTTTCCCCCCCCCCTAGTACCCCCCCTCCCGGATAGTACTTACTTACAGTTAAGACCCCTAGACCCCATTTTTGACCCCCTTCCATTTTGACCCCCGATACCAAACAGCAGCCAACCTACAACTACAGTACCTCTTTTTATAATTACCTCGGGACCCCTTGTGACCCCCCACTGTGACCCCCTCTCGTAACCAAATTTTGTGACCTCTCCCCCCGCATTCACTCCGGAAACCCCTTTACCAACCCCTTTTTGACTCAATACTACAATTCGTTTATCGCCCTTCAAAATCGCCCCCCTCCCCCCCCCCCCGTATTGTCTCACCCCCCCGGACCCTAACTTTGGCACCAGAGGTCGTAGACCTACCGAGTTTGGGGTCTTTGGAATCGGGAGGAAAAGACCTCTACATTGGCTCCGTTAAAATTAAGTAATAACTTCATTATATTAAATAATATTATATTTATTTATTATTAACTTATACCCTGGGGAGTTTCAACTAGATTCACCTCCGGGAACCCCTTTTATTAACCCCCTTTGACTCAATACTAAAATCTGTTAGTCGCCCTTCATAATCTCCCCCCCCCCCCAGTTTTGTCTTACCCCCCGGACCCTAACTTTGGCACCAGAGGTCGTAGACCTACCGAGTTTGGGGTCTTTGGAATCGGGAGGAAAAGACCTCTACATTGGCTCCGTTAAAATTAAGAAATACCTTCATTATATTAAATAATATTATATTTATTTATTATTAGCTTATACCCTGGGGAGTTTCAACTAGATTCACCTCTGGGACCCCTTTTATTAACCCCCTTTGACTCAATACTAAAATCTGTTAGTCGCCCTTCATAATCTCCCCCCCCCCCCCAGTTTTGTCTTACCCCCCGGACCCTAACTTTGGCACCAGAGGTCGTAGACCTACCGAGTTTGGGGTCTTTGGAATCGGGAGGAAAAGACCTCTACATTGGCTCTGTTAAAATTGAGAAATATCTCATTATATTAAATATTATTATATTTATTTATTATTAACTTATACCCTGGGGAGTTTCAACAAGGATAGGATTATTAGTAGTGTACGATCTCGACTCCTCTTTCACAAGGATTATAAAGAAACATATAAACGAAACTATATATTATATATAGTACGATATATTATAGAAACAAACACTCACCCCCCTATACAGGGTCAGAAAATTTTATAACGCAGCATATACATTATTGACAATTCTCCCCGTTCCATTCGCTGTGCCCTATACACACAATCCATACAATACAAATAAAATGATTCCCGCAACTCGCACCCCTTTGAGAAGAGGGCCAGGAGCCGTCGCCAGAGAATCGCGAGACTCAACGTCGCCTGCTCACCCGAAAAACGAGGGACCCTCTGGAGTGGGCGCGGCGCCGAAGGGATTAGCCCTGACGTTCGGCAGAAAAGAGGCTGTTCAAGGAACCTTAGCGGAAACAGCCGGAAAGCTATTTATGTCGTCGGCCGGTGCCTCTGGCGCTGCCACTCCAGCCACTACTCCCAGCCCCGCGGGTCCGCCTGGGCAGGCGCTGGACGCCGCCAAGACCTTCATCAGGAGACCTGAACGAAAGAGAAGATCTATAGACCTGATGGAGGTATATAAAAAGCAGACTGACATTTACGCCACATCGTCCAACGACAAGCTTCTCGAGGAGGTCATGAAGACCTTTGAAGACATACCAACTAGGGTCAAAGATTACCCTTCGATGAGGAGAGATATCAAGATCTTCCTGGAGACGCAGTCGGATAAGTGCCTACGGACTTTGTTCGAATTAAGCAGGCGATTAAAGAACCTGGAGACAGCGCCAAAAACAGCCCCACCTGAAAAAATTGACATCACGCCTACTTCAACCAGAATGCCGGGGAAAATCCTGGAAAGGCTGGAAGAGATGGAGACAAATTTAAGGCTACAACTTAACGAATTCGAAGAGAAAGTCGCAAAAGGCTTCCAAGACGTTAACGACAACAGCTCCGACATTGGAGCCGACATCATCGACAAGGTTATCGGCAAAATCGACGAGGTCAGTAACAAGATCGAAGCGGTGCAAGCTAGCATAGACCACACAAGAGAAGGTGTGAAGATCATTGGTCATGCCGCGGCTGACCTCGAAGACAGAGTCGGAAACATTGTCGATGTGGTCGCCACCAGGTCGGACAGAATAGAGGAGGCCATAAGGGAGGTCGTATGCGAGCCAAAGACCGACTCGCAGACTTACGCCCAAGTCACAGCAACCAAACCAGGGCGTCGGCCGGTGCTGCATTCGCTGGCGGTTACCTTGGAAGGTAACCAGGAGACTGCTGACGAGGTGCTCGCCCGAGTGAAGGACGCGGTAGACGCCAGGGGAACTGGACTGAAGATAAATAAAGTCCGAAAGGCAAAAAACCAGACGGTCATTCTAGGATGTGACTCAGAAGCGGAGCTCAAGAGAGTAAAAGACCGCATCGACAGTAGAGGTGGAGGACTGAGAGCAGAGGCCATGACTAATAAAAATCCGCTCGTTGTCCTTAAGGATGTCTTTTTGGACAGCGACGATGAGGAGATGGTGAAGGCACTCTACTCCCAGAACGACGACATTTTTATGGGCTTGGACCGAGAAGAATTGGAAATTACAGTCAAATATAAGAAAAGGACTAGAAATCCCAGGACAGCGCACGTGGTCGTCCAAGTCAGACCCAAAGTATGGCAGAGGATGACGGAGGCTGGGGCTCTTTACCTGGACCTGCAAAGGGTAAGGGTGGAGGATCAGTCACCGCTCATCCAATGTACGAAATGCTTAGCATTTGGACATGGCCGAAAATTTTGTACCGGGAGTGCGGACAGGTGCAGTCACTGCGGGGGACCGCATCTGCGCGAGCAGTGCGAGGACTTTGTTGCGGGGAATGAACCGCAGTGCTGTAACTGCCTGCACTCGAAGCTCCAGAAGACCGATCACAACGCATTTAGTGCGGAGTGCCCGGTCCGTAAGAAATGGGACTACCTGGCTCGGACGACAACGGCATACGCCTAAACTGTTCCCTAGATATATAAATGTATGTATTTTAAATATATATGTATATATCAATAACACACACGGGACACAAGATACACACAGGACACCAACACACACCCAAAACGTAAAAGAAACAAAACCCTAGTACAAGAAAAGGCAATAAATACGTATAATCTGAGTATGTATATATATATTATTGCCGCAAACAAAACGGAGAAAAGACAATAAATTATAGAAAATAAATAGGTCCAACCCCCTAAGTCCCAACCATAAAATCTGATCCATAAACCTTAACCTTGGCCCATAAAAAATGTAAAATGTGTAAGTACTTGGTCTATGATGAACAACAAACCTAATATATGATCCATAAGTATATTGTATTAGAAAATATAAGGATAAGTTAATCATAAGTATAAGCCTTTTTTAGTCTAAACATAGAATAAGTTGATAAAATCGTAAAACCTAGTATGAAATAAAAATAAATAACAGAAAAACAGAAAAAGAATGTAGTAAAATAAGAACACATATGCTTAAATATACCATAGAAATAAGTAAAGTTAGATAAGAACAATCTGTTACATATTTAAAAGTATAAATAAAAATGTATAGAAATAAGAATAACATACTTATGTAGTTGAAACATAGAGATAAGATCAAATGACTATATTTATGCTAGTAAATTAAAGTTATTTGTATTAGAAATAGATTAAGTCGATAAAATTGTTAAAGTCAATATGAACTAATATAAAAAACAGACAGACCAGGAAACTGACAAAGCAAAAATACACATGTTTAAACAGAATTTAGAAATTATGTCAATAAATGAAGGAGTACATAAAACCCCCTGAAATAAAGAAAAGTAGATAGAATAGCGGGAGTCCCACCCGGCCAAGAATGAAAGAGACGAAAGCAAGAAAGACACAGTATGAGGCATGAAAGTGCGAGAGGAACAAATGCGAGAACTGGAATGGATGCGAAATTTAGATTACTAAGATCCTGTTTACCCATGAACGGGGAAAAGCAAAATAAAAAAAAAAAAAAAAAAAAAAAAACCTAACCTAACCTAACCTAACCTAACCTAACCTAACCTAACCTAACCTAACCTAACCTAACCTAACCTAACCTAACCTAACCTAACCTAACCTAACCTAACCTAACCTAACCTAACCTAACCTAACCTAACCTAACCTAACCTAACCTAACCTAACCTAACCTAACCTAACCTAACCTAACCTAACCTAACCTAACCTAACCTAACCTAACCTAACCTAACCTAACCTAACCTAACCTAACCTAACCTAACCTAACCTAACCTAACCTAACCTAACCTAACCTAACCTAACCTAACCTAACCTAACCTAACCTAACCTAACCTAACCTAACCTAACCTAACCTAACCTAACCTAACCTAACCTAACCTAACCTAACCTAACCTAACCTAACCTAACCTAACCTAACCTAACCTAACCTAACCTAACCTAACCTAACCTAACCTAACCTAACCTAACCTAACCTAACCTAACCTAACCTAACCTAACCTAACCTAACCTAACCTAACCTAACCTAACCTAACCTAACCTAACCTAACCTAACCTAACCTAACCTAACCTAACCTAACCTAACCTAACCTAACCTAACCTAACCTAACCTAACCTAACCTAACCTAACCTAACCTAACCTAACCTAACCTAACCTAACCTAACCTAACCTAACCTAACCTAACCTAACCTAACCTAACCTAACCTAACCTAACCTAACCTAACCTAACCTAACCTAACCTAACCCCAAGACTTAAAAGATAACAGCTCCGACACTGCAGCCGACATCAGGGACGGGATTATCGACAAAATCGACGAGGTCAGCAACAAGATCGAAGTGGCGCAAGCTAGCATAGACCACACAAGAGAAGGTGTGAAGATCATTGGTCATGCCGCGGCTGACCTCGAAGACAGAGTCGGAAACGTTGTCGATGTGGTCGCCGCCAGGTCGGACAGAATAGAGGAGGCCATAAGGGAGGTCGTATACGAGCCAAAGACCGACTCGCAGACTTACGCCCAAGTCACAGCAACAAAACCAGGGCGTCGGCCGGTGCTGCATTCGCTGGCGGTTACCTTGGAAGGTAGCCAGGAGACTGCCGACGAGGTGCTCGCCCGAGTGAAGAACGCGGTAGACGCCAGGGGAACTGGTTTGAGAATAAATAAAGTCCGAAAGGCAAAAAACCAGACGGTCATTCTGGGATGCGACTCAGAAGCGGAGCTCAGGAGAGTAAAAGACCGCATTGACAGGAGAGGTGGAGGACTGAGAGCTGAGGCCATGACTAATAAAAATCCGCTCGTTGTCCTTAAGGATGTCTTTTTGGACAGCGACGATGAGGAGATGGTGAAGGCACTCTACTCCCAGAACGACGACATTTTTGTGGGCTTGGACCGAGAGGAAATGGAAATCACAGTAAAATATAAGAAAAGGACCAGAAATCCCAGGACAGCGCACGTGGTCGTCCAAGTCAGACCCAAAGTATGGCAGAGGATGACGGAAGCTGGGGCTCTTTACCTGGACCTGCAAAGGGTAAGGGTGGAGGATCAGTCACCGCTCATCCAATGTACGAAATGCTTAGCATTTGGACATGGCCGAAAATTTTGTACCGGGAGTGCGGACAGGTGCAGCCACTGCGGGGGACCGCATCTGCGCGAGCAGTGCGAGGACTTTGTTGCGGGGAATGAACCGCAGTGCTGTAACTGCCTGCACTCGAAGCTCCAGAAGACCGATCACAATGCTTTTAGTGCGGAGTGCCCGGTCCGCAAGAAATGGGACTACCTGGCTCGGACGACAACGGCATACGCCTAAACTGTTCCCTAGATATATAAATGTATGTATTTTAAATATATATGTATATATCAATAACACACACGGGACACAAGATACACACAGGACACCAACACACACCCAAAACGTTAAAGAAACAAAACCCTAGTGTAAGAAAAGGCAATAAATATGTATAATCTGAGTATGTATATATATATTATCGCCGTAAATAAAATGGAGAAAAGATAATAAATTATTGAAAATAAATAGGTCCAACCCCCTAAGTCCCAACCATAAAATCCGATCCATAAACCTTAACCTTGGCCCATAAAAAGTGTAAAATATGTAAGTACTTGGTCTACGGTGAACAACAAACCTAATATATGATCCACAAATATATTGTATTAGAAAATAAAAGGATAAGTTAATCATAAGTATAAGCCTTTTTTTTTTAGTTTAAACATAGAATAAGTTGATAAAATCGTAAAACCTAGTATGAAATAAAAATAAATAACAGAAAAACAGAAAAAGAATGTATTAAAATAAGAACACATATGCTTTAAGATACCATAGAAATAAGTAAAGTTAGATAAGAACAATCTGTTACATATTTTAAAGGTATAAATAAAAATGTATAGAAATAAGAATAATATACATAAGTAGTTAAAACATAGAGATAAGATCAAATGACTATATTTATGTTAGTAAATAAAAGTTATTTGTATTAGAAATAGATTAAGTTGATAAAATTGTAAAAGTCAGTATGAACTAATATAAAAAACAGACAGACCAGGAAACTGACAAAACAAAAATACACATGTTTTACATAATTTAGAAAATATGTCAATAAATGAAGGAGTACATAAAACCCCCTGAATTAAAGAAAAGTAGATAGAATAGCGGGAGTCCCACCCGGCCAAGAATGAAAGAGACGAAAGCAAGAAAGACACAGTATGAGGCATGAAAGTGCGAGAGGAACAAATGCGAGAACTGGAATGGATGCGAAATTTAGATTACTAAGATCCTGTTTACCCATGAACGGGGAAAAGCACAATAAAAAAAAAAAAAAAAAAAAAAAAAACCTAACCTAACCTAACCTAACCTAACCTAACCTAACCTAACCTAACCTAACCTAACCTAACCTAACCTAACCTAACCTAACCTAACCTAACCTAACCTAACCTAACCTAACCTAACCTAACCTAACCTAACCTAACCTAACCTAACCTAACCTAACCTAACCTAACCTAACCTAACCTAACCTAACCTAACCTAACCGAGGAGTCTGGCTTCAACCGCCGCCCCGACTGCCACGAAAAAACCGCGCTCCGCAAGCTAAAATCGCTAAAAGTAGCAAAAAGTGCTCAAAGTTATAAGTGTTATACATCAAAACACGCGCAATCGCGAGGCGATCACGGTCGTGAAAAAAGTTTTGTGATAAGTGAAAGCTAGTGAAAGTTATCACCAAAAAAGTGAATTTTCTGGAACACTAAACATAAAATGTCAAATATCTCCAAAACTAAAGCGGCGACACAGTGATTTTAAATTACCATCAGTGCGGCCTCCTTTAGACCTACAATCCCGAGAAAGTCCCAGATTTTTCCCGTGCAGACGCGCGGAAATAAAAGGGAAAATATCAATCCACGAGGCGTGGTCCCGGTTTGGAGGCATAAAGTTAACCCTGACCACTATCCAGCACCACTGACAACACCCCGAAAAGGAAAAAGAGGAGAGGACCCTGGAGGTATTTTGAAAGCCAGATTTTTGATAGGGAATACCAGTTTACTGACAATACAAACTTAACGTGTAGCTGTGAAAAAGTTATAAAAATTTTCCAGCCAAAATAAAATAAAATTATCAGTGACAACCTAGGCTGAAACTTCCAGGGAAGATAGCTAGGACGTCTGTAAACCCGTGTAAGAAGAAAGAAAAATTTTCGGACTGTAATTTTAGGACCTAAAATAACTTTACTGAACATCAGAAAAATTTCCGGCCGCAAAACAATTTGTTTCTCACGGTCTTTATGGAAAAATATTATTATTTACGTCATAGTTTTTTGTTTAATTATTTTTATTTTATGTTAAGTTATTTATCTCATAATAGTTAGTAAAAACGGTATTCCCAAATTAATTGTTCTTTTATCAATAAATTTTCGTTTTAAAAAATTTTGTCACCAACCGGGAACTGAACCTGGGACCTAAGAAAAACTAAAACGCTCATATCTCGGAAACGGAGCGAGATAGCCCATTTTTGACGATAGTCTGGATATCTATACTATAGTATAGATATACAGCAACTCTTTCCTGAACACCCTCTTTCGAACCCCCCAAAAATTTTTATTACTTTCTTTTTTTAAATAATTAGATACCCCCTTCCCCTCTCTGCCTTCCACAAGCATCTTCCGCGAACCTTCATTATTACCACTATGTATTAATGTTTAAGTATACGTTATAACCTCCTCAAGGAACCCCCCTCACTTCTCTCCCCGCCGCAAACCAACTATTCCATTACCGTCCCCTCTCCACTCACCTTTAATAAATATTTTATGTGTAGTACTGTGTGCAGCAGCAGTGCCCCAGTCACCCACTTTTGGAATTCGTTGACCCCAAATATCTCGGGAACGGCTGGGAATATCAAAATTTTGACGAAATTTTCCCCCCCCCTATAACCCCCCTCCCAGATTGAACCTATATTTCGATAAGACCCCTAGACCCCCTATTTGACCCCCTCCGTTATTGACCCCAAACACTAACTAGTAGTTTAACTATACATTATACCCATAAAGTCCGCACACATTTACATCCTAAAACATCACACCCCCCCCCAGCCCCCCCCCCCCCCCCCCGTGACCCCGTGGCACCTTGTGACCCTAGGCTCCTTCAGAGCCCCCTTGACCACCTTTCTGGCAACCTCTGTAACTCTATAAATACTTTTATAACCTCCCCTCCTACACCCCTCAGGGCTACCTCGCCCCCCCGGGCCCAACTTCCAAACCAGAAGCCCTAGACATATCAAGTTTGGGGTCCCTGAAATCAGCACAAAGAGACCTGTCTTCTGGCTCCGACTAAATTGCAAAATTAAAATAAACATTGTTTTTGCCTATTGTTTTGCCTATACATTTATTTTATATTTAATTTAGACTTACTCCATATAGAGTATCAAAACATTATAACTTTGCATCCCGGTGACGCATTTTGAAGCTGTTTTCAGCAAAATAAATCGTTTTTGGGCTCCGCTTAACTTTCTTGGCTGGAGCTTGTCTTGCTGTGGACTGGCTTTCAGGCGTTTTCAGCAGAAAAAATTTTTTTTTTTTTCAGCCTGAAAGTCATATCATTGCATAGATCTCGTCGAGCTCGGTAAGATAAGCCCCGGCACGGGGGGGTTCGGCCTGGGGGTTGCTGAGCTATCGGCTTTTAACCACATTCTGGCCGCCATCTTGGATGGTAGCCGGAAGTTTTAAACTCTGATTCCTCCGGGACCCTTGGGGCTAGCTACCTCGTGTTTGGGTTTGTTGAAACGGGCTCGGCGGGCTCTATCCAGTGATTGCACCCCCCTCCCCCCCCCGGTTTTGTCTTACCCCCCGGACCCTAACTTTGGCACCAGAGGTCGTAGACCTACCGAGTTTGGGGTCTTTGGAATCGGGAGGAAAAGACCTCTACATTGGCCCTGTTAAAATAAAGAAATACCTTCACTATATTAAATAATATTATATTTACTTATTATATATTTTATTTATTATCAACTATACCCTGGGAGCTGCAACTAGGATAGGATTATTAGTAGTGTAAGATCTCGACTCCTTATTTACAAGGATTTAAAACGGAACTATATATTATATATAGTACAAAACACTATATAAACAAACACTCACCCCCCTATACAGGGTCAGAAAATTTACATCACTTTTATCATTGACAATTTTCCCCGTTCCATTCGCTGTGCCCTATACACACAATCCTACAATACAATGATTCCCGCAACTCGCACCCCTTTGAGAAGAGGGCCAGGAGCCGTCGCCAGAGAATCGCAAGACTCAACGTCGCCTGCTCACCCGAAAAACGAGGGACCCTCTGGAGTGGGCGCGGCGCCGAAGGGACTAGCCCTGACGTTCGGCAGAAAAGAGGCTGCTCAAGGAACCGTGGCGGAAACAGCCGGAAAGCTATTTATGTCGTCGGCCGGAGCCTCTGGCGCTGCCACTCCAGCCACTACTCCCAGCCCCGCGGGTCCGCCTGGGCAGGCGCTGGACGCCGCCAAGACCTTCATCAGGAGACCTGAACGAAAGAGAAGATCTATAGACCTGATGGAGGCGTATGAAAAACAGACTGACATTTACGCCACATCGTCCAACGACAAGCTTCTCCAGGAGATCATGAAGACTTTTGAAGATATACCAACTAGGGTCAAAGATTACCCTCAGATGAGGAGAGACATCAAGATCTTCCTGGAGACGCAGTCGGATAAGTGCCTACGGACTTTGTTCGAATTAAGCAGGCGATTAAAGAACCTGGAGACAGCCCCAAAAACAGCCCCATCCGCAAAAATTGACACCACGCCTACTTCAACCAGAATGCCGGGGAAGATCCTAGAAAGGCTGGAAGACATAGAGACAAATTTAAGGCTGAGGCTAAACGATCTCGAAGAGAAAGTAGCAAAAGGCTTCCAAGACCTAGACAATAACTGCTCCGACAATGGATGCGACATCATCGACAAAATCATCGACAAAATCGACGAGGTCAGCAACAAGATCGAAGCGGCGCAAGATAGCATAGACCTCACAAGAGAAGGTGTGAAGATCGTTGGACATGCCGCGGCTGACCTCGAGGTCAGAGTCGGAAATGTTGTCGACGTGGTCGCCGCCAGGTCGGACAGAATAGAGGAGGCCATAAGGGAGGTCGTATGCGAGCCAAAGACCGACTCGCAGACTTACGCCCAAGTCACAGCAACCAAACCAGGGCGTCGGCCGGTGCTTCATTCGCTGGCGGTTACCTTGGAAGGTAGCCTGGAGACTGCCGACGGGGTGCTCGCCCGAGTGAAGGACGCGGTAGACGCCAGGGGAACTGGTTTGAGAATAAATAAAGTCCGAAAGGCAAAAAACCAGACGGTCATTCTAGGATGCGACTCAGAAGCGGAGCTCAGGAGAGTAAAAGACCGCATTGACAGTAGAGGTGGAGGACTGAGAGCTGAGGCCATGACTAATAAAAATCCGCTCGTTGTCCTTAAGGATGTCTTTTTGGACAGCGACGATGAGGAGATGGTGAAGGCACTCTACTCCCAGAACGACGACATTTTTGTGGGCTTGGACCGAGAGGAAATGGAAATCACAGTAAAATATAAGAAAAGGACCAGAAATCCCAGGACAGCGCACGTGGTCGTCCAAGTCAGACCCAAAGTATGGCAGAGGATGACGGAAGCTGGGGCTC
The DNA here is from genome assembly GCA_949316385.1 of Globia sparganii. Classification (NCBI taxonomy): domain Eukaryota; kingdom Metazoa; phylum Arthropoda; class Insecta; order Lepidoptera; family Noctuidae; genus Globia; species Globia sparganii. Next base: position 56,350 of record OX438659.1, read on the forward strand.
TTTACCTGGACCTGCAAAGGGTAAGGGTGGAGGATCAGTCACCGCTCATCCAATGTACGAAATGCTTAGCATTTGGACATGGCCGAAAATTTTGTACCGGGAGTGCGGACAGGTGCAGTCACTGCGGAGGACCGCATCTGCGCGAGCAGTGCGAGGACTTTGTTGCGGGGAATGAACCGCAGTGCTGTAACTGCCTGCACTCGAAGCTCCAGAAGACCGATCACAATGCTTTTAGTGCGGAGTGCCCGGTCCGCAAGAAATGGGACTACCTGGCTCGGACGACAACGGCATACGCCTAAACTGTTCCCTAGATATATAAATGTATGTATTTTAAATATATATGTATATATCAATAACACACACGGGACACAAGATACACACAGGACACCAACACACACCCAAAACGTTAAAGAAACAAAACCCTAGTGTAAGAAAAGGCAATAAATATGTATAATCTGAGTATGTATATATATATTATCGCCGTAAATAAAATGGAGAAAAGATAAAAAATTATAGAAAATAAATAGGTCCAACCCCCTAAGTCCCAACCATAAAATCCGATCCATAAACCTTAACCTTGGCCCATAAAAAATGTAAAATATGTAAGTACTTGGTCTACGGTGAACAACAAACCTAATATATGATCCACAAATATATTGTATTAGAAAATAAAAGGATAAGTTAATCATAAGTATAAGCCTTTTTTAGTTTAAACATAGAATAAGTTGATAAAATCGTAAAACCTAGTATGAAATAAAAATAAATAACAGAAAAACAGAAAAAGAATGTATTAAAATAAGAACACATATGCTTTAAGATACCATAGAAATAAGTTAAGTTAGATAAGAACAATCTGTTACATATTTAAAAGTATAAATAAAAATGTATAGAAATAAGAATAATATACATAAGTAGTTAAAACATAAAGATAAGATCAAATGACTATATTTAAGCCACTAAATCAAAGTTATTTGTAGTAGAAATAGATTAAGTCGATAAAATTGTAAAAGTCAATATGAACTAATATAAAAAACAGACAGACCAGAAAACTGACAAAGCAAAAATACACATGTTTTAACATAATTTAGAAATTATGTCAATAAATGAAGGAGTACATAAAACCCCCCTGAAATAAAGAAAAGTAGATAGAATAGCGGGAGTCCCACCCGGCCAAGAATGAAAGAGACGAAAGCAAGAAAGACACAGTATGAGGCATGAAAGTGCGAGAGGAACAAATGCGAGAACTAGAATGGATGCGAAACTTAGATTACCAAGATCCTGTTTACCCACGAACGGGGAAAAGCAAAAAAAAAAAAAAAAAAAAAAAAAAAAAAAAAAAAAAAAAAAAAACCTAACCTAACCTAACCTAACCTAACCTAACCTAACCTAACCTAACCTAACCTAACCTAACCTAACCTAACCTAACCTAACCTAACCTAACCTAACCTAACCTAACCTAACCTAACCTAACCTAACCTAACCTAACCTAACCTAACCTAACCTAACCTAACCTAACCTAACCTAACCTAACCTAACCTAACCTAACCTAACCTAACCTAACCTAACCTAACCTAACCTAACCTAACCTAACCTAACCTAACCTAACCTAACCTAACCTAACCTAACCTAACCTAACCTAACCTAACCCTATGGGATAGTGTAGCTGAGGTGAAAACCCATAAACTCAAACTGGCCCCATACTGTACGGTATATCAGGCGGAACTCCTCGCGGTGTGTAGAGCCACTGAGGTGATCCAGCGGAGAGGCGAGAATAGCTATGGAATATACAGTGACTCCAGATCAGCCCTGGAGACTATAGCCAACCCCAGTACAACGCATCCCCTGGCAGTAGATACCCGCAAAAACCTAAAGGCCATTGAAAACCAGAACAAAACTGTGTCTTTGTTCTGGATCAAGGCACATGCGGGCCTTGCGGGGAACGAGAGGGCGGATGAACTGGCGAAGGACGCGGCTCTTAACATAAAAACTAAGCCTAATTATGACCTATGCCCGGTTTCATTCATCAAACGACAGATCCGGAGGAAGTCGATTGATGAATGGAACCTAAGATACAAACAAAGTGCCAGGGCTAAAATAACAAAACTCTTCTTTCCCGACGTCACTACTTCATATAAGATAATTCGACAAATAGGTCCAACTGACATCATCACCCAAGTACTAACGGGGCACGGTGGGTTCTCTGAGTACCTGAATCGATTCAGGCGCAAAGAGAACTCATCGTGCATCTGTCAGCCTGGAATACCAGAAACGGTCGAACATATTTTGACAGACTGCCCGGTTTACGCCCTAAAGAGACTCGAGGCTGAAAGCAAGCTGGAGTGCGAAATGGCAGTCAAAAACTTCCCAGAGCTCATATCTAGTGGGAAACATAGGGAGACATTTATTGATTATTTTATGGATATTGCAAAAACTGTTATAAAAAGGAACAAATAGTACAATAAATCTATGCTATATATATATTAGTATAAAATATATAGACTAGCATATAAATGTTAAAAGTATAAAATTAGATGTAAGAATATAAGGCATAAAAATAAGTAAATAGAAAGGATAAGTATAAACAAAAAACATGTAAATCCCATCTGGATATAGAATAAGCTGACTAGTATAAGGAATAAGAATAATTAAGAATTTTGTAATCACACCTGGAAATGTTAAATGATCTAGAATAAGAAATAATTGTAAGAAACCTGTAACCCCATTTAAATAACTCTATATTTTGTCAAACATTAGTAAGTGTATAAAATAAAAGAATAGGCTACCCATTTAAGGTAAAAATAAAGAATACCCTATAGATACATCCCATCCAAAAAAAGATAATAAAGGTCTCTGATCACGTCAGAGGAAAGACACAACGCCCTGTGATGACGGGTGAAAAAAAAAAAAAAAAAAAAAAAAAAAAAAAAAAAAAAAAAAAACCTAACCTAACCTAACCTAACCTAACCTAACCTAACCTAACCTGAGCGAACCTAACCTGAGCGAACCTAACCTGAGCGAACCTAACCTGAGCGAACCTAAGACCTCGTTTTTGTGGCTGGAAGAGTACGTTGTACTCCTTTCGCTAACCTTAGTAGGAAGTTGGGGCTTAGAATCGTCTTTAGACAGTTACTGTTTTGTGCTGATACTAAAACGGTACCAGAAGGAAACTTTAGAAATTAATACACGAACAGAATCAATCGACAAATTTTCGCAAATTTTTAGTAAAAAATTTTTTCGTTAAAAATAAAACTTCTAGGATCGGGGGGGGGGGGGGGGAGTAACATTTTTGACTGCCTTACTTAGACGTCATTAACTTACCGTCCAATAAAGGTTATTAAATTACTCATCTATTTGAGTTTATAAATACTTTACCACAGGTGGAAAAGTGGAAAAAAAGTGGAACATTATGCGCCGCAACTTGGAGTCATGATGTGTGAAGAGTGACAGACGTCCCCTAGTCAGTCGCCCCTGGACCCCTGGAAGAGGGCGGACCCTCCTCCGACGTCCAGTACACCTATTGCGGGCCGAGTGAATCGAACGAAGAGATCTCGGACAACTCTGCAGGCTTAGCACGAGCACCGTTTTGTTGACGGAAGAGTAGACAAAGATGACGTTCCGTATAGACAGTACGACGGCAGCAAAGTAGAAAGAGTAAACTGCACTTTTTACGAAATACATACTCTTTTACATAATTTGACTCAGAATTCTTCGTTTTGTCATAGAATTTTTATTCTGTTTGACTCTTCAATTTCTACTGATATTAAGTCACGTATTTATAGACAATTACAACAATTTTTTTCAGTGTCAAAATAACGTATTTTTAACCGGCTTCAAAAAAGGAGGAGGTTCTCAATTCGACGGTATGTTTTTTTTTTGTGCGCGTGCGAGCGTCTGTCGAACCTATGTGAATAGCTATGCTGGGGCTTACCACGAGATCATCATCAGTCGGTTATTCGGGGGACTTTTTCTACGCGGTACTTTTAATTCCTCGTTTGCGTTATATACAGTTGTAAGCGATCTATTTTAGCGGACAAAAAAGTCCGCGGACAAAGATCCGTCGTCTGCGCAGGCCTTAAAACCTGTGTCGGTAATTTTACGACTTGTTTCTTTCAAATGCCGAAACCAATGTGGATTCGAACGCTGATTTGGAAAGACTGTTCTGGGACTTCTGGGTGCTTACTCTTGAATTTAATTGCGATAGATCGACATTGGAATTGTGACTTTTTCAATGTTCGATGCTAGCGTACGTTGTTCGATGCAAATGGTTTTTAAATTGGGTGTCTATTTTGAGGAACTAAGTGGAATGGACATCGGGCTTGGCATGGGGTAAATGGTACTCTTGAGTGTATTTTGACAGCTGTGTGCGACAATATTGCGTTGGGATAGTTTGTTGATTGTGATTTTTCCAATAACAAATGTGTAAGTTTTATAAATTGTTTTGCGTTTTGAAGTGGTTTTCAGTCGGTAATACGTATATAATATGGCACGATATGCAGTAATACATAGTGTTTTACTTAATTCCCAGAAAAAACAATTGAAATAAAGACGAGAGCGTCGAATCATGCGTTTTAACACACAGCATCACTTTTTTCCGAGTCAGACCGGGCTTTGCTACGGTCTGTGGGGCTTGTCCATGCTTTGACCATGATCTTTTTCGGACATTCTTATCGTAAGTGATCCATTTTTCATCACCCGTAATCAACCGTTTAAGAAATAGGTCGGAATTACTACGTTTCAACAAAGAATCGCAAATGGAAACACGTTGGATTTAAGTTTCTCTCAGTGAAATCATGTGGTACCCAAATATCAAGTTTTTTCTTGTACCCAGACTTTTGTAAATGCCGTAAAACTGTTTTGTGATCAACATCTAGTTCTTCAGCAATATCATAACTACTAATATGTCGATCTTGCTCCACTTTTTCAAAAATGGCACTGATTTTATCCGTGACAGCGCGTCCAGAGCGAGCTTCATCCTTCACACTAAAATTTCCTGACTTGAAACGTTTGAACCACATTTGTGCTACACGTATTGAAACCGCATTAGGTCCGTAAATCGCACAAATTTTATTCGCGGCGTTCGTCGCATTTTTACCTTTTTTACAAAAAAAATTTAAAATGTACCGAATTTCTTCGTCACATACGTTCATGTTGCTTGCTTGAAAAACAATTGAGAAATGGCGGGAACTAGTTTTTTTTATTATTTATTGCAGGTAAAACTTTCCATTATGATCCGTCGATTTATGGGTCGGGGAGGGGGGGGGGAGGGGGGGGATGGCTACCCCCCTGTCTCATCCCTACCCCGCGGAGACCTATGGTTATGGAGATATCCATGGTTAAAGTTTTGAGGTTAGGTTAGGTCAAAACACTAATTTCCATCAAATTGAAGGTATAACTTTAGAATTGTGCGGCAGAAGGGGGTTGGGATTGGGAGGGGGGAGGTGGCGTGTTGCGCCCTTTCCCCTGGTACCATTCCCATGAAAAGGTAACGCACCATTCTTAAGAAAAATAAATTATTGTAACCTAACCTCAAAACACTTGTTGTCAAAACAAAGTTGCTTCTGCAACGTCTCCGGCGCTGCGGGAAGTGCAGCCCCTTCGCCCTTACGTAACAAAGCGGCACCCATGCTCACCTCCGCAGCTTCAGCTGGCGGCGACCAGCCTCAGCCGCTACGGCTCGCACGGGTGCATAGGCTTTGTTACAGCGGGCGGGGGCTGCTCTCCCTCCGCGCCTCCGGATTTTTATATACACTCTAGGGGTAGCAGCTAAAAAGACCCCTCATGAGCAAGTCACCAGATTCTCAACTCACCAGATTATCAACTAACCAAATTCGCAAATCACCAGATTCGCAACTCACCAAATATACAATGAAACACAAAATCACAAAAAAATACAGAATTCACCAAAAAAAAAAAACAAAAGCAAATTGAAACATAAGGTGCAGCGCAAACGACAGACTTTTTGTGCGATCGAGTCTGCGGCGCACAAAAAGTCTGCATGGCGCGCAAAAAGTCGGTCGCGGATTTTTCACAGACTCAACGCACACGACGCACATCTTCGATCATTCTGTCGGCAGAGCTGTAGGGACGTAGACGCTATGGAAATCGTGCAGAGATCGCGAAGTATTATTTTGATAATAAATCGCGCCATGATAATAGATCGCGTGCGTTACGTCCACCCCTAGCAAATGCAGATTGCCGACTAAAGTGTGCGCTACCATTAATATACTGTATAATCTATGGTGTGCGCCGTCTGCGTTAGCGCGCGTTGAAGCAAACGTTCCATTTTTTTCACAGACTTTTTGTGCGGAGCGGCGCGGCGCGGCGCGCCGCGGTCTGCCCGAATTACACGGATTTTTTGTGCGCCGGACTTTTTGCGCGTCGTGTGCGTTACTGCATATAAATAATTGCATAGGTTCTATTTTCACAGACTAAAAAGTGCGTCACGGATAGTCTGTCGTCTGCGCTGCACCTAATACGGAATTCTTGATGTAGTTTACTTACATAAAAAAACTATAGTATAAATTATAAAACTTTACTTTTTAACTTTATTCGCCTAATTCACCAAGGTGCATCAAAATTAAGGTAGGTACTACATAGGCAGTACCTATATAAAAATAATATTTTACAAATAATTATGAGGCCAAAACACAATAGTTACACATTTTTTGGTTAAAATGTATAATGTGTATGTAATGAGGTTGTCTATTAGATTAAATGATTATAGTCGTAATAATTTATTTGAAAATTATATAATTACTTTGTTGTTGATAGTACATTATCTGATAAGTTGCTAATCTGGTGAGTTGCGAATCTGGTTAGTTGAGAATCTGGTGAGTTGAGAATCTGGTGACTTGCTCATGAGGGAAAAAGACTACGTGAAGTCGGGGTGCCCCGATTCGGTTTTGGAACAGGTTCGACCTATTTTAACCTTACAGTGAGTGAATGAGTGACATGACGCAAATGGCGTCGTTTTTTTTTACGTTCCGTTTCATCGATTATTATAGACCACAGACAATAAAACTGGACATACTAGTACAGATTTGATTGTCAATCGCCCATGATTATAGACCTCCACTGTCGACGGAACGTGAAACGTCAAATTTGACATCTTGTAGATGTCAAATTTGATAATTATCTATCAAAATGGCGTGTTATTTTTCAATATATTTGGAAAATTTTAAAAATTATATCTCGTAAACCGTGAGTCTCCGCAACTTAAAAAATTGTAAAAAAGCCTTCTGTTAATGAGTAGGTACTATCTACAAAAAAAAAAAAAAAAACGAGTGTGCTTATGACCACACGACTGAAGTGAAACTTCTTTCGCTCCATCTGTATGTATATTTCATTTACTAGCTATAAGAGAAAGAGAGAAAGAAAATGTGCGCGCGCACTGCTCTCTCTTGCTCCTACACTGTGATACAGACAATAAGCCTGCAGTGTGCTTAGATATACGGAACGTATTTAGCTATGAGAGGAAGAGAGAAAGAAAATGTGCGCGCGCACTGCTGTCTCTTGCTTATATCCCCCACTTAACTTCCGTTCGCCTTGCCCGATCACACTTTTCGTAACGCTTACGTCACGCGTTCGCCAGTTTACTCCCCAAGTCAAGCGTGCGTAAAGAAGTTTCACTTCAAAAATGAACTTCCAACTCGACGGTCCATAATGGAAAGTTTATCCTTCATTACTAACAATAGATTCAAAATACGAAAATATTTTTGCCCCGACCTATTATATAAAATATAATTACCTCGATTATATTTTCTTTTTCCAAATTTAGATTCATCAACGTAGCCAAGTCGTAGAAAAAACACAAATCAATACGGAGGAACACATTCACATACACTCGAAAGCAAAGGAATGATGCAAAAATTTGACATTAGATGTCATTATCATCCATCCAAGATGGCGAGTTGCGTTTCGTTTCACGTTTTTCACATAAAACCTAAAAATTACATTTGAAAAACTATACTAAAAGCATATAAATTACATTCCGTTTTGCATAATTGCAATAGTATTTAAGAATTTTTGGAAATTGTTTAAAATATTTAGACGGAACTCCGGCAGCCAAAATTACTTTGGGGGGATTAAGACTAACTCCCTTAAGCCCCATACACCACCAAAACCCTCAAATTCAGGCGACTCATTATAGAATCCAACCCAATCCCGTTTTCAAGCTATGTACCTACGTGTTTATTCTATCATGTTTCTTCATACATTAAGGCTGGGTTCACACGGCATTGTCCTGCACGTTTTCTTTGTATTCGTTTTATTAACGTACAATCACCCGGGTGTTCATACGGTAGATTTTCATTCGGGTAAAAAACGAATAGCAGCAGTCTTCACACAGTTGTCACAGTGAGTAGACGTCTGGGATGGATCCACGCTTGGTTGTACTTTTATATTGGTATAATCGAAGGCGCCAACGGTTTCGTCCCCGACAAAACAGAAGGTTTTGGGTACATCCTATTAATCAAGAATCTGTGCGAACGATCACATTTGAAAAATTATTCGAAAATCTTAGAAACGATGAAAAAAAGTTTTTTAATTACTTTCGAATGTCTGTTGAAAGTTTTGAAAAGTTATTAACTCGACTGGAAAATTCAAGCCTACCAAAATCAAATACGAATATGCGGAAATGCATTAGTACTAAAATGAAATTAGCCATCTGTTTAAGGTAAGTACACAAATAAAAATACACAGGTTGTGATTATTTAACTTTTATTAATGTTAATTATTATAATTAAAAAAATATAAAAAATTTACCAATTTTACTATGGTATATTCGTGTTTCGTATTAAAAGACATTGTAATCAATATCCGTGTAGTTAGAATAGCAGGATTCGACAGAAGACGGACCTTGAAGAGAAGCTGCTGTAGTTAATTCTACAGAGGCTGGACTTTGAAGAGAAGTCGTTGTAGTCATGTTTGTACTAATAGAATTTGTAGCTTCTTGTATATTACTATTTTGGTATTGTTGTGTAAAATATCCTCTGTGAACTGATGACAGATTGAAAGACGACGATTCACGAATTTGGCGACTGTTTTTAATTTTTTTCATTAACTGTAACACACCCATTTGGAATTCAAGGACTTCATCATCGTCATACTTATCTAATGATGGTAATATCCCATTAAAAAATGAAAGATGCCGATTCATTGTTTTAGGTTCGTTATTCGAATAAGAATCCATAAATTTCATCATCTTCGCATCTACAGGATTAATCATATTCTTTGGAGATCTTTTAGGTACACGATTAGGTATTGGGCTCTTTGCCGCCATTGTGTCATGTGTCTCTATAGAGTTTGTTTCCAATGTTTCATTTCCCCCCTCAGAATTTTTTTTTCTGGTTTTCGGATTCTGTGTTATTATTGGATTCCGTGTTGTTATTTTCGGTAGTAGCATTATTTACTGTCTTTTTAGGTTCTATTACTTTCTGCAGAAAAGATAACTGTTTACTATATACATAAGGCTTTGCTGTTTTGGCGCCACTTCCTGAGCTTTTCTGATCTTTTATCTTTTTATACGATCGATTATAATTATCTCTTATATGAGTCCACCGTTGAATAATCATTTTAGCTGTAAAAGACAAACAAAAACGGTAAACAAAAAAGTAATACGGTACAGACAATAGCACGTCCCTCTTTACACTTCCATTATAAACTGATCTTGTCAAACCAGTCTGTGTAATGATGCCGCGTGTCAGTTTATGTTGGATCTGTATAGAGGGACGTGCTGTTGACTGTACATTTACATTTTTTTTCAGGTATTTAGCATCGGGGTGCTCCATGAAAGATTTACACTATTCATACAAAGTTGGAGTATCGACTATAAGTGGTATCATCTGGGATGTTTGCTGGACTCTATGGCATGTCCTTCAGGGAGAATATCTTCAAATGCCTTCTACAGAAAGTGAATGGATAAAAATAGTGGAAGGTTTTGAAAGAAAGACTAATTTCCCTCATTGTTTAGGTGCAATTGACGGAAAACACATAAAAATCTTAAAGCCTCCTCATAGTGGATCCATGTACTTCAATTATAAAGATTATTTTTCAATTGTGCTACTTGCGGTGGTTGATTCGGAATACAGATTTATATATGTAGACATAGGATCATACGGAAAAGATTGTGACTCATCCATTTTGAAAAATTCCGTCTTGTGGAAAAAACTTAATGATGGTTCGTTGAATATACCCAAACCAAAGCCATTATTAGAAGGTGGAGAAAGTACACCCTACGTATTTATTGGTGATGAGGGATTTGCTCTACATAATAATTTACTACGCCCTTTTGGAGGAACACATTTAGATTTACGTAAAAAAATCTTCAATTACCGCCTGAGCAGAGCAAGGAGGTACGTGGAGTGTGCTTTTGGTATCTTAGCGGGAAAATGGAGAATTCTACATAAGGCTATTGATGTTTCACCAAGTTTATTGACAGAAATCATAAAAGCATGCATTGTATTACACAATTATGTTCGTGAAAATGATGGACACAATTTTGAAGATGTGGCAAATCCTTCATTATTTGAAAATATTCAAAGTACGGCAGTTCGAAATGTTCAAGCAAACAGCGTAAGGTCCATTTTTAGTCACTATTTTTTATCAAACGAAGGAGCAGTCCCATGGCAAAACGAATACATTTAGAACTAAGCAGAGCAAGTTAAAATATGTTGTAACTCAATTTTTATTATTAGTAATAAAATATACATACCTAAGGCTTGTCTTGTTTTTTCTTCCTTTGTCTCAAAATTAGGATCAATTATTACCATGATTCCCTTCCAAGCCGCTTGAGTTGCGACGCGATTTTTATAAAGTTCCAAAGTTTTATCCCATAAAACGGGACATTGTTCCACTAAAGAAATTAATAGTTCGTTGTCTATAGAAGATTCCTCAACCATTTTGAATATCAAACCAAATCTAACATAAAATACGTGCCACCCGTCCAAAAGACGCTCAGGTACTAAACGCTTCTTCGGTTGCTATTCGATAAAAAACGTGTGAACATCGTGCCGTGTGAACGAGACAGAGCTATATTATGTGCCACTGCGAACCGAATACGTCAAAGTTCATTCGATTTGCTTGACAAGTCCGTTGAGTATGCGTTTAAACGTATAAGCGGTACACGTTTTTTTGCAGTACAATCGACGTGTGAATGGATATATGTACGTTGTATGGTCACTATTTATACGTTAAGACGTATACTGCAAAAAAACGTGCAGGACAATGCCGTGTGAACGAAGCCTAAGGCCCCTAGCACACGGCGTATTTTAAACGCGCAAACGACGCGCGTTTGTAGCGATACAGACGCGATACGCACGCGAGTGAGACGCAGCCTGTAGATTTTCTGTAGGAAAGCGCGCTGTCGACGCACGTTTCCAAAACGCGCGTCGTCTGCGCATTTAAAATACGCCGTGGGCTAGGGGTCTTAAATATTCAAAATTTCTTCTTTAAAATATGCCTATCAGATTTTAATACAAAAACTAATAATAAAAACAAGTTATAAGCTAATTAGAACAACACAAAACACTTAAAATCTACTTAGAAAATCAAAATCTTACTCAGTAAAACAGAAATAGTCCGTACCTATAACGATTCCCACGCTATGAGCCCGGAGCGCGGATAGGGTCACTATCACAGTCACTATCCTATTCATGTCCTATTCTATCACTTTTACACTTGTTCTAACTTATTTAACACTTCACTGGTACATAATTCAGTCATATTCACTTTCACTATTCACATGCACGTTCGGCGTTCGTTACAAAAACATTAATTTGTAAAGTTATCTACCTATTTATATACCACTTATAAAACTGTAATATTACATGTAACTTAATGGACAGTAAAATTATTTCTAACTAAAAAAGAACCAAACGCGAACGTATTGATATTTAAACTCATAGTTCAAATTCATTGGAGAAAATAAAAATTTAAGCATTCTTTTTTTTTTGTAGTGTAGGCAACGATCCTACCGCATGCAGCCAATGTCATAATAATTTTTTTTTTTCAATCTCTTACGCCCAAATGAATTTAAACGTTTCAAATAATTAATTAAACAACTAAGTATTTATATGACATTTCTTTATTAGCCTTGTTATTTATAGGATAACGAATTATAAAGGTTAACGAAAAAATAGCCCTATCGTAGGTTTATTGTAATGAGTTGAACAACACTTTGCGGTCCGTAACTTAACTAACTTCACGTCTAAGTATCAATTATCATTGGAATCGTATCACAGATTAGTATTAAGTAGCAAGCTATGTGTCACAACTCACAATCCAACGCTTGGGCCGATCGTGCCTCTCTCTATGTGTGCGATTACAGTGGCGCGGGAGCGAGGAGCGGGAGCGGGTGGCGGGTAACGCAAACACATAGTTTTTGACTAAGTGACTAAGGTGCACCAAGTGCGAGCGGGGCGGGTGAACGGGAATCGCAGAGCGGGACAAGCGGGTGTTGCCCCGCCACTGTAATCACACACTATCGCTTGTTCCGTGTTCTCGCTTGCACGCTTAGGCTCAGGCGGAACGAGAAATTTTTTCGTGCGTGCAGCCGGTGTTCATCGAATAAAGACGATATCACGTCAAAAATTGCGACTACTCTAGTTTATTTCCGATGGTTTGAAGCATGTTTGAAGAACCGCCGCTAGTGGACTCAGAAAAACCTATTGGCAACACTGGTGACTTGAAGAATATTGAAATCAGTGTTGCCATGTGCACCATAGCTGAATTTTACCACCTACCTACCGTTGAAGATACCGGTGACAATATCTACCGTAAATTCCAGGGTTTAGAATTTACTATAGTTAGAACTAGTTGGAAGTACGAGATCGAATTATGAATAAAATAACGGATATTTATTTAAATATTTTTTTTAAACTCAAAATCTCTGACTTGGCAGCATCGCCTCGTACCATTTACTCCCCGAAAATAAATCGCAATGAACGCATAGGCGAACTGAAGCTAAAAGGAAAACTAATGACAAAACAATCTATTAAGGCACAGACGAAACTGTACTAAATTAGAGCCAGATAATGAAAAATGCTCAAAAGGCTAAATTAGAATATTTACAAAACTGAGGAGATCATACTATCAGCTATCAATATCTACCGCGGCACATGCGAACAACGCGTCATGCTGACGTAACGCAAAATCCTGCATCGATGTAGCAAGAAGAGTTTATCACGCAATCAGCATAATATACAACGTGTAATGATAAATGCGCAAAACCTGAAAATAGTTTGTTCTTAATTGACTACTGAATCGATTTCAGTAACTTTTTATAAGTACTTATATGTTTAAAAAAAAAAAAATGATGTATTTTGCCACACTATCCGCCGATTGAGCCAAAGAAAATTAAGTCTTATTTTTTGGCAATCAGACTCAATTTTGAATGCATAAGCAATGCTAGGATCAACACGATTTTCTTATTATAAATAGCTTTAAAAATAGTTTTGTTTATTGTATGCTTTTAACTCAATGCTCTAATGGCCTGCGCAGACGACGGACTTTTCTCCGCGGCGGAGAAAAAATTAAGCTCCGCGAATAAAAAGTCCGCCGCGGACTTACCGCGGTTCAACGCACACGGTGTGCGATCATTTATTTCGGGCATACGTACATCACTCTCGAGCGCACAACGCGGACTAAAGTCCGCCATGTGCGTTGCTTAGTCACACAAGTAATCACGAGTTTTATTTTTTTTGCGGACTCCCCCGTACTTTTGTCCGGTCCGCTCCCCGCATGTCCTCGGTTATTCGAGGGACTTTTTGTACGCGGTACTTTTAATCCCTCGTTTGTGTTACTCGATACAGTTGTAAGCGATCTATTTTAGCGGACAAAAAAGTCCGCGGAAAAAAATCCGTCGTCTGCGCAGGCCATTATTGGGGTGTATGAGGTTTTGCGCATTTAACGTTACACGCTGTATACAACAGCCCGACATAAATCACCGCGCAGGCACAGAATACCTAATAGTACTTCGTACAGAATGGCCACTCCCTACCCCGCGCTGACATCAGATACCGCACCTCACCCCGCACACCCGCGACATTATCGGCGGTTCATTAGCTAGGGGCGCTCACAAAGAACCGCAGCACTGTATTGCTGACACGAACACACAATTTTGCGATTTAAAAGTTTTATCTGAGTTTTAATCACGATGATTCGATATTGTGATGCTTTTCCGAATTTGTATTTACATAAATTTTTGTAAGATATCGCATTTTAATACCATGCGATATAATAACCGATTATTTATAGTTAAGTAGGTCATGTAACCGAAAATATTTTAATGTAAGCAATATTTAGCTAAGTACCATATTTGCATGGAACTGATGATAAAGACCACAGATGGCCACCGGGACTACTCAATAATAAGTATTTCACAGGTTGCGATTCGATTACTTTAATAAGTTTGCTAAGCACAATTTATGCTCGTCACAATGCGAATGGTGAAATGGAGCTGATGATGGAGTACCAAGAGAACTCCTCAACAATTAACGTCCCTGCATCGGGAAAATCAATAGGTATTTTGTACAAGGCGATGAGCAAGTTGACATTAGGCTATTGTAACTTAGATACTTTATAAACAGACCCACTAAAAAGCGAGAAATAAAAACTTTTTAGCAAAAACTTCCAAAAAAACACTAAGTACAAAGTGAAAAATAACTTTAATTTCGTAAGTCGGTGGCAATAAACTAAAATACAGATCCAAAGACACCGACTTCCGAAATTAAAGTTATTGTTAAAAAGTTTTACATTTATTACTTAACTATTATAATATTATTTTTATTTCATTACGAACCCGACTAATTAGATAAACAATCAAACTAGTCCTTTCTATTTCTAGTCGCGTCGTCGTCGTTCCCGCCATTTTTGTTACGCTCCGCACGACAACCAACCCTACTAGAGTTAACGCACACATTTGCACGTGTACCAACGTCATTTGGCTATGTAGTAGTAGTAGGTAATTATTTTGCGCGCGTTGTACGGAGTGTCCGGGGTGTGGCGCAGGTGCCCGTCAGACACAACACCGGCCGGCCATCGTCACCGCGCACCGGTCGGAGGATCCTCCATTTTAATGGAGTATGAGTGAACTATATACCCTGTTCCTCATACTTTAGAGTATGAGGAACAGGGTATATAACACAACAGGAACAGGGTATAGAACATTCAGAATAATATAGGATTGCTTTTAATTTTTTTTAGATGTTCTGTTTTTCTGCTGGACCTTTTGAGCATTTTCAGAATCAGGCAGATGCGTGTTCTTGCGTCATTCATTAGATTTCCTTTGAGCGTGTTATTATTTTGTTTTTGATTACTTATTGTGTTTTTTTCATTTTTGTAAATGTTCTCAGTTTTAGTCATCTACCTACGTACTTTCCAGTTTTTTTTTTTGTGAGCTTGAATGGTTATTTTATTGAAAGTTGTACACCGTATAATGTACTGTAAAATCATTGTCGTTGTATTTTTACCGTTTATTCCGTAGTTATTCCCAATCCTCTTTGCTGACAATAAATTCCGTATTTTGTTAGCGGTATCACCATAGCGTAGACCACATTTTGAACATGGTAACACTGATTGAAATAATACGCATCAGTGTGACCATTTGTGGCAGATTTCTGCCATTTTGGCAGATTTCGGTCCTAAATTTTGTCTGTGTCAGATCATGCTGATGATTTACAAAAGTGGCAGATTTCGGCAGATTTAAAAGATTTCAAGAAAATCCATACTCATTAATTAGAATTTTCAATTAATTCATCTTTTTTAAAAGTAATTACATCAGTTTTTATATGAAATTAGATTACAAATGATTTTATCGAACTGGCTACTTTTGTTTCATGGCCAAATTATACGGGGATTGCCGATTGCTCAGGTGAATTCAAACAAATCAAAAATAAGGAATAATTTTAAACAAAAATAAGGAATTGGTTCTTAATTTTTGGGTAACGTCCCCTCTAGGGGATTTAAAGAAATTTCATTGAATTCGTTGTATAATTTGAAGGCATATTATTGGCGCCAAGTGTGGCAGATTTTAGCAGATTTTTTGCCCAGTCTGTGGCAGATTCGCCATTTATATGATGGTCACACTAATGTCACTGATACCGTGATACGTATTGTATTGATAAAATTATTCTTTGTGTTCATTTTAGTATAATACGTGTTAAATAAAAGTAATTCCTGCTTACCAGTTTTGCTTACCAGTTCATATTCGTTACGTACAGTACGAGACTAATTTGTAGTGTTTCATGGGTGCTTCTATTGTTTAAATATGGGGATTTTCGGTAATTCTTCACCTTTTGATCAAGATGTTGGTAAGTTCTCGTTACATTATCACAAAAGTAATGGGGCTATGTTTAAATAGTACGAAGACGCTCCCTTCATGGGTGTTAGTTTTTGATCTCATCAGTGCTCATAAAAGGTTCACTCATAATCCGAGGCATCAGGTGACTCACTGACTGGAATTTTCGAGTTTCTTTGTAAACAAAGATAAGTGATAGCAATCATTATGGTTTCGTAAAACTCATAAACTAATTAGAAATATTACTTTTCATTCTTTAGTATTGTGTGTGGTTGTTTTGCCAAGTAACTTTGTGTTAAGTCGCTATTCGCTGTTTTATTGTGGCTATTCATGGTCCACTTGTTTTACTTAGGTACCGCCTTCCTTCCTTGGTTGTTCATCACCAATGACATGAGTCATATTATGTTTTACAACACCAAGTGCACACACCTACAGTACATCCGATGCAAATCATTGTACAGCCTCTAGAGTGTGAGCCGTGCTCTAACTCACAACCACAGCTAAGTAGTTATGGATGTTGCCCTAAGCAGCAGAAATAACCAATTGGAAGCGTGCGCCTAGCTTTGACGTTTCATAAGTGCCCATGCAGGCTTATGTGAAATAAAATATTTATTTTTGAAGCATACTACTGAAGATCCTCTCAATTTTGTTTAGTCTACACTGTAATTAATAAACTTGTCCATGTGTATTGCTGAAATCGTTGGTCAATCTGTTGAATAACATAATTGTTATTGGATATGACAGAGTACCAACTAACTACCTGTAAGTGAGAACTGTGGGAAATCAAACATCTAGGTAATAAACACTGGTAATATTTAATTTTCAAACATCTTCAACATTTCAATGTGTTTACACAGCAACACTGTTGCTCACCCAGTACTGCCATCCCCACATCACATACCGTTTGTAGGTCTGTAAAGAAATGCTATTTTTGTAAATAATAAAAACAAACTGAGAAGAAAATAAATGTTTATTTAGCCATTCTGACTACAGATGTGGTTATGGTCTGACATACGACTTAGGTGCTATCATCACATGGCTACCAACTACTGTTGTGAGAAATGAGCTCTGAGGCGGAAACTCGAGCTCCGAGTCGAAGCTACTGAGTCTTCAAAGCTCGAGCTCTGAGGGCTCGCGAGTCCAAAAGGTTCGAGCCCTAAAGACTCGAACCTTGAAGGCTCAAGAGCCTTAAATGAAGGACTCGAGTCGAAGCTCGAGCTTTATTTATATGCCTGATAATATTAAAATGAAATATTTTTGTTTTAATGTGGTAAGTACAGTACGTATAAAAAAAATGAAATAAAAAGATAGAAAAAAGAAAACTTTATTATACAATGAATGATTATTCAATTTTTAACCATGACGATAAGCACATTGATGCCTGGATGTTTTTGTTGCTTAGTCTGTTTCTTTTTTTTGTTATTAAATTACCAGACTTCGAAAAGGCTTGTTCACTAGGAATGCTTGTCGCTGGTATAGACAAAACTTCAAATGCTATTTGAGCTAAGGTTGACAAAAACAATTCTTGTTGTTTTTTCCACCACATCAATACATTAGTGTTTTCAGGCTCAATAGGCATATATATGTATCTATCCACTTCATCTGCGATATTTAGTCTCCGGTTGCTTGTACATAGAAGCAAATAAACTTTTTTTTACTGGGTAACTTCAGTAGAGCTACTATGTTCATAATTATGTGTTGACAAATTGTCTTTTCGCAATTCTTGTAAATTTTTATCTTTGAGCTTGTCATAAAGCGTTTTTAAGTTGTTTAATGGTTGAGTGTTGTTCTTTGCTATAAAATAATTATTATTAAGTCGCGGGTCTAATAGAACGGCAAGTTGTGCCAAATCACTGTTTAAAATCTCGGAGTACTCATTCAATTTTTCGATCATGGCCATTGCACATTTTTTCATTGGTCCATCTTCTTGTCTGTTAAGAAGATGCTCTGTTAAAACATCAAGTATAGGCACCACATAGTACAAACTTGGATAATTGTGTTTTGAAAGCATAACAGTGGCTTCATAAAATGGTTGAAGAAAATCTACCAATGCTTCTACCATCTCCCAATTCTCAATAGTGTATGGAGAAAACTCTGTGTAATCCAAACACATATAATTAAGCACTCTTTTCATTTTCAAAGCTCTTTCCAACATCATATAAGTAGAATTCCACCTGATAGGCATATCTTTTATCAAGTTCAAATGAGAAATGCTTAAGGACGTACAACATTCTTCATATAGTTGTTTTTTTTTTTAGGAGAAAATGTTATAAATTTTACTAATTTTTGGACTGGTACGATAGTTTCTTTGGCTTCTTCCACACCTTTCTTTACTACCAGATTTAAAACATGAGCCATACATCTTAAATGGATAATATCCTTAAATTCTTCACTAAACAAAGTTAGCAGTTGAAGCGTTTTAATATTTGTTGCATCATTATCTGTTGTAATGGAAATTAATTTACCTTGCAAGCCAAATTCCTGGGGCCCGAAAGGGCCGAAGCCTGCCGGGGCAGCGGGATTGTCCGAAAGGGTTACCGCTACCCCGGAACACAAAGGGCTAAGGAAGGAACACGGGTGGGTTTTAGTCAGTAAGAGTCTGACACTCCCTTCTGCTCCACCCAGAGCGGGAGGGGTCATTGGATGATTTCCCATCCACAAAAAAAAAAAAAAAAATTAAAAGCCAAATTCCTGAACAATGTTTTTTACTTTAAAAACAATTTGCTCGCTTTTGTGAGGAAACGGTATGAGATCAAATTCCAAAGTCATAGAAATCATCTCCCCATTATTAGATGTATAGTGAGCAGTTACAACTATATATGGTTTGTTGGTTATAGATGTCCAAAAATCAAATGTCAAAGCGATCTTATGATTCAAATTTTTGATCATATTTACCATTTGCTGCTTTTTTTCTTTGTATAATTTTTGTATGGAAGATGTAATTTGAAATCTACTTGGTAAACGATACGTGTTATTAAGTGCTGATAAAAATGATACAAACTCCTGTTCTTCTACTATTCGGAAAGAATGCTGGCCGTGTATAATAAACTTTATCAAAAGGTCATTAATGTCCACTTGTTGATTTTTATGTTTTTAGGACCCAGATGACGCCATTTCGTGTTGTTCACTTTGTATAGAATCAACATCACCATGACGCGATTGATGCCGTTTTAAAATGGAGTGCGATGTTTTAATAGAAAATGTATGACGGCATACCTTGCACAACAATTTGTTGGTTTCTTTCGTAAAATGACACCATTTCCAACTAATACGCGGCTTTTTCGACACCATAGAAGATGCTGAAGCATCATTTTCTGTAAGCGAAGTATCAGTAGTATCAAACACGTTGTCTTCCGATGTTACATTATCTTCCTCATTCATTTTGTAAATCTAACAAATTTTCACCACTAAGAACTACGATGAAAACGTATTTTAAACCAGGCAAACTGCACAGTGATTTTGACACGAATGGCGTATACAAGTAATTATTACAATAATATTAATAGTAATGTGGGTAGTTCTAATAACTAGCGATAACACTGGATCCGCGCGTTTAGTTTCCTCTATAGGGGGAGGTACAAAATTATAATAAAAATATGTTATTATGCAGTAAAGTTAGTTTGTAAATAAAAATACAATATTTTAATAACATATTTATTAGATTTATTTTGGAGCATAATGTTGTGTAGTGAGCCTTTAAAACAGAGCTCGAGTCGCGACTCGAGCCTCGGAACAAGGGTTCGAGGCCGGGCTCGAGTCTTCGAAATAAGCCTCATAGGAGACTCGAGCCTTGAATGAGTCGAAGACTCGGGAGACTCGAGCCTTTTAACAACACTACGTACCCACACCTATTGCAATATGCTGAACTTATTTATGATTGGTTCACAAATGGGGCAATACCTCACCACTTAGACACAAAGTAAACTTAACCGTTCAAGCATCTGTCATCCAAACCAAACGGAAACACATTGCACTGCATGCCCTTGATGCCCTGGACTAGTAAACACAATGCACAATGTAAGAGCTAGATAAAGTTCAGTCACCAATATGTTCAGCCATTGGACTAAATATTACTAGTGGAATGGTTGCACAGGCTCTACTAATCTTAACTTTGGCTGATGCTAAGGTCCCAGAGAAAATATCAAAATGCTACCTCACACCGTAGCACTGTTTTATATTTGTACTGCAATGAGGCATCACAAATGTGTGCCTATCGCATAAACAACTGCTCTGGTGGGAAGTTCGCAAGTTGAATTGTAAGCATTAATAAGCTTAAACAAATAAACAATATCCACAGTTTTCTTTTAGATCATGCATCAAGTGGTCATACTTAAGTCTTCTAACTTTGATCCATAGGATTTGAAGTTTCTAAATTGGTAATTTTTAGTTGGTACAGAAAGAGTTTTTGAACTCGCTTTAATTTACTTTGCATTAGTAGAGTGTCTTTTGTTTGGTGAGGAGATTCTTTCATTCTGCCCTTGATACTTTATGGCTATTGGACTTCAGGGCAGAAACCCTAGTTCTGTGCCTATTCTCCTTCATATGCTTAAATTGATTAACATTCAAAATCATGTGGTTTTCGTTACATCATCTGGACATATTGATTTTAGTTTGCAATTTTACTAAGTGCATTGCACAGTTTACTGTTTAGTACAATTTTTGATCATCAAACCTGCATTCTATTTCACTTGCCAAATCTATACTAATACTAGCTGCGCCCCGCGGTTTCACCCGCGTAAGTTTCGATCCCGTGGGAATATCGGGATAAAAAGTATCCTATGTGTTATTCTGATGTATAAACTATATTACTGTAAAGTTTCATCAAAATCCGTTCAGTAGTTTTCGCGTGAAAGAGTAACAAACATCCATACATCCATACATACAAACTTTCGCATTTATAATATTAGTAGGATTATAAAGCTGAAGAGTTTGTTTGTTTGTTTGTTTGTTTGAACGCGCTAATCTCAGGAACTACTGGTCCGATTTGAAAAACTCTTTCAGTGTTAGATAGCTCATTCATCGAGGAAGGCTGTAGGCTATACAACATCACGCTGAAACTAATAGGAGCGAAGCACCAATGAAGAATGTTTCAAAATCGGGGATTTTTTTCCTATTGAGAGTTTCCGCTGCGTGCGCTGCGTAAACGGTTAAAGTTTCGCAAAAATCATATATGACAGAATTGTTCCCCTTTAAAAGCTTTAGAAAAAAGTCCGCGACAGCATATGTCTATCTTTTAAGGTTAGCTCACTATAACCTCTTTTATGCTAACCAAATTTGTTCTAAAGTAATGCATTATTTGCGAAGGTGTTTTTATAAACATGGTATTAATCCTTATCCAAATAAATACGTTATTCATCACATGTATTTAATTTTGAACAAAATTGCCTCTGACATCATTTGATTTCAATGTATATCTTATGAGATATCATAGTTTTAAAATAATACTAATAATAAAGCTGAAGAGTTTGTTTGTTTGAAACACGGTTTGAAAGCTCTAAATCTCTGGAAGTATTGGTCACATATATGAAAATATTTTTGCGTTTGACAGCCCAGTTCTCGAGGAAGGCTATATTCTATTAAACTTGACGCTAGGACTCTTAGGAGTTGAGCAAAAACAAAAAAATTCTGAAGTTTTCGCCAAGCGAAAACGAAGTAATAGCGCAGGCCGGCGACACGTTGCGACGGGGTGGATCGGGGAAACAAAAAAAAATTACGCGGACGAAGTCGCGGGCAGAAGCTAGTCATTTATAAAAATTTTAAACAGCAAAGGTCCAATGTGCGAGCCCTGTGGTACTTCAGATGATATATAAAACCTTGAACAACTAGGACTTAAAAAAGGAGGTTATCAATTCGACACGTATGTATGTAATTATTGGAATTGCAATATATTCTCATATGACAATCTATGGCTTCTAAACAAATAAACAAAATTTTATAGATATACTAGCTGACCCCGCAAATGTTGTTTTGCAAAAAAAAAAATAGATAGTAGCCAATTCTCAGACCTACCCAATATGCACACAAAATTTCATACAAATCGGTCTAGCCGTTTCAGAGGAGTATGGTAACTAACACTGTGACATGAGAATTTTATATATTAGAGATGTATGTATGTCTGTCCACGCATTTCTGCGCAACTATTAATCGGATTGTGACCATTTTTTTAATTGGCCTAAGTTTACTTCAACTTAGGGAACAGTGCAAGTTTCATCAAAATCGGCTCAGTAGTTTTCAAGATATGGACTAACACTCGTAAGTGTAACGGCTTGGCTTATTGACACGAGCTACTGGTGTGGTTTTAAAGGGAAGACATCTCAAAACATTGGTCTAATTCTATTGCAATATTTACGACAAAATTATTACCTATTTATTACAAACAAATATTCCAGCTTTTACTTAAAACTAAAAATTACGAAATAAAAAAGTAATTTAAAAAAAAATCAACTTCAAAAAGAAATTACTTAACTCAAAATTATTTTAATTTCGAAAGTCGGTGGCAAAAAACTAAAATTAAAATACAGATGATCCTAAGACATCATAAAAGATCAAGATCATCAAGAGATCATTATAGGTTTGAGATAATATATTGTATATACTGGTCTAACCAGCTAGACTTGCACAAGTTAGCCACAAGTAAATTAAAGATTTAGGTGATAAGGATAACAGAGTTCATCATTTTTATAGAACGCGCAACAAGCGAGAACAACACGAGCGAGGAATGGGGGCTGATCATGGAGATCTGTGACCGCGCCGGCGCCTCCGCGCAGAGCGCCAAGGAGTGCCTGCGGGCCGTCATGCGGCGTCTCGCGCACCCCGACCCGCACGTGCAGGTGCACGCGGCCACGCTGCTGGACGCCTGCGTGGCCAACTGCGGCCGCGCCTTCCACCTCGAGGTGGCCTCGCGCGACTTCGAGAGCGAGTTCCGGCGCCTGCTGGCGCGGGCGCAGCCGGCCGTGGCGCTGCGCATGCGCGCGCTGCTGCGCAAGTGGGCCGAGGGCGACTTCCGCGACGACCCGCAGCTCGACCTCATCCCCTCGCTGCACGCCAAGCTGCGCGCCGACGCGGCCGAGGCGCGGCCCGCGCCGCCCGAGCCCGCGCCCGCGCAGCGCGAGCAGGACGAGCTGGCGCGCGCCATCGCGCTGTCGCTGCGGGACGCGCCCGCGCCCGCGCCGCTGTACCCGCGCGTGGACGCGCCCGAGCAGCCGGCGCGCAAGGTGCGCGCGCTCTACGACTTCGAGGCGGCCGAGGACAACGAGCTGACGTTCCTGGCCGGCGAGATCGGTACGCGCCGCTCACCCGGAGCCCTCCCGCGCGCGCCGCCGCTCACGCCCGACCGCTCCCTGTTGCAGTGCACGTGACCGACTGCAGCGACCCGAACTGGTGGAAGGGGCACAACGAGCGCGGCGAGGGCCTGTTCCCGGCCAACTTCGTGACGGGCGAGCTGGCCGAGCCGGCGCCGCGGGCCGCCTCGCCCGCCGCGCCCGCGCCCGCCGACGAGCCGCCCGCCGCCATCGACGAGCCCGCCATGGACGCGGCGCTGGCGCTGCTGCACGAGGCGGACCCGCGGCAGGCGGGCGCGGACGAGGCGCGGCTGGCGCGGCTGGAGGCGCGCGCGCACGCGATGGGCGCGCTGGTGGACGCGGCGCTGGAGCGCGCCGACCGGCGCCACGCGCGCCTCACGCAGCTGTCGGCGGAGCTGGTGGACGCGCTGAACCTGTACCACTCGCTCATGCGCGAGCCGCTGAAGCCGTCCTTCGGGCCCGGCGCGGGCATGCCGCCGTACCCGCCGCACGCCTTCGGGCCGGCGCCGCTGCAGCCGCCGGCCCCGCGGTAGTGCGGGCCGCACGTGGTGGCGGGTGCCGGCAGGTGCTGAGGCCGCTGCGCCGCTCCCGGTGTGCGGCCGTCGCCACCTGTCGCCCGCTTGTCGCTGACTGTCGCCCGCTTGTCGCTGACTGTCGCCCGCTTGTCGCTGACTGTCGCCCTCCCGACGCCCGCGGCGGCACACCGACACTTATTCTTGGACGACACCCTGATGAATGTACTTTATGGTGATATTGTTATAACGTTAATAAATATTATATTTAAACTGTAACATTCTGTAGCGAATTAAATTAAAGGATCTTTATTCAGTGACTTGGCTCTAATATTGGTCACACCTGCACCCGCCTGTGTGATTACTCTTTATATTGTACCTGTGTACAAAGTTTTGCAATGGGAACTCTTATCACAATAAAGTGATTTTCCTGTACCTACTTGCGCACTGCCTGCGTATGGAACTTTTCTGGCTACAATATGTAAAAAGCAATTCAATCTATATATCTTACACACTATGCCTACTTTTTACCTAATTACGACAAAGGCAAAAGGAAGGGTTATGAATTTAGCAGTCGTGTATGTATGGTGGTGTTTACGTGTGTTCAACCGTAGCGCCTGAACGAGGTATCAATAAATTTAGCAGTCGTGTATGTATGGTGGTGTTTACGTGTGTTCAACCGTAGCGCCTGAACGAGGTATCAATAAATTTAGCAGTCGTGTATGTATGGTGGTGTTTACGTGTGTTCAACCGTAGCGCCTGAACGAGGTATCAATAAATTTAGCAGTCGTGTATGTATGGTGGTGTTTACGTGTGTTCAACCGTAGCGCCTGAACGAGGTATCAATAAATTTAGCAGTCGTGTATGTATGGTGGTGTTTACGTGTGTTCAACCGTAGCGCCTGAACGAGGTATCAATAAATTTAGCAGTCGTGTATGTATGGTGGTGTTTACGTGTGTTCAACCGTAGCGCCTGAACGAGGTATCAATAAATTTAGCAGTCGTGTATGTATGGTGGTGTTTACGTGTGTTCAACCGTAGCGCCTGAACGAGGTATCAATAAATTTAGCAGTCGTGTATGTATGGTGGTGTTTACGTGTGTTCAACCGTAGCGCCTGAACGAGGTATCAATAAATTTAGCAGTCGTGTATGTATGGTGGTGTTTACGTGTGTTCAACCGTAGCGCCTGAACGAGGTATCAATAAATTTAGCAGTCGTGTATGTATGGTGGTGTTTACGTGTGTTCAACCGTAGCGCCTGAACGAGGTATCAATAAATTTAGCAGTCGTGTATGTATGGTGGTGTTTACGTGTGTTCAACCGTAGCGCCTGAACGAGGTATCAATAAATTTAGCAGTCGTGTATGTATGGTGGTGTTTACGTGTGTTCAACCGTAGCGCCTGAACGAGGTATCAATAAATTTAGCAGTCGTGTATGTATGGTGGTATTTACGTGTGTTCAACCGTAGCGCCTGAACGAGGTATCAATAAATTTAGCAGTCGTGTATGTATGGTGGTATTTACGTGTGTTCAACCGTAGCGCCTGAACGAGGTATCAATAAATTTAGCAGTCGTGTATGTATGGTGGTATTTACGTGTGTTCAACCGTAGCGCCTGAACGAGGTATCAATAAACTTAGCATTCGTGTATGTATGGTGGTATTTAAACTGCATGGTGCTGTAAGCCTGAATAGATTTTTGCTTCAGAGATTGGTATAGGACAGCCATTTGGGATGTCCCATATGCGACTTTACGACAAAGATTGGTGACGCGGAGTTTCTGGTCAGAGTTCATTTTTCCTTCGGCAACAGTAGGGCAAACTTCGTTTAAAATGGTCTCTATGGATCCTAACCATTTCTGGATCTCCGGCGTGGCGATGACATCAGTCAGTAAGTCATCCTCCGTAGATGCTGGTGGTGCTGTTTCAGCTGGTTGGTTTTCGTCAGAGGGAGATGGAGTAGGCGGTGGACAGAAGAGCTAAACCCTTGTTTAGACATCACCAATACAGAATAACTCTATTCTTGTGTATAAAAGTAATTAGTTCATCGTGCACTGGGAAAAAGTTGGTAGTTGCACAAATCAACACGCGTGACACACTTTACTCAATATGACTGAGTTTACAAATTATTATTAAGTATATTAAGTAATATTCGTAATTATTTAGAGGTAATTCATGTCAATTAACACAAAACACGTCCGCTTAAATTCGCGGCTGCAATGCTGCTGCATTGGTTTTCAGATGAACTAAAACCCAGGTTATGTTCAACAAACACGTTACCACGGGACCGATTGCTGTAAATGGCGGTGCTTTCAAGGCTGTTCAAGAATACGTTTACCTCGGGCAAACTGCAGTTTGGTAAGAGCAACTTTGAGAGGGAGGCTAACAAAAGAATTCAGCTGGGCTGGGCAGCGTTTGGGAAGCTTCGTCGAGTCATCTCATCGCGTATTCCACAAAGCCTAAAGACAGGTCGTCAATCAGTGCGTCCTGCCCGTTATAACTTACGGAGCCGAAACCTGGACACTCACGGGACGGCTGGTCCATAAATTCAAGGTCGCTCAGCGAGTTAAGGAACAGGCTATGCTTAGAGTCTCTGAGGGATCGAACCCGTAAGGAGGTGATTCGGCAGATAACCAAAGTTGTCGACATAGCACACAGAATAAGCAAGCTGAAGTGGCTATGGGCCGGCCATATTAGCCGTAGAATCGATGACCGTTGGGATAGACGTGTTCTTGAGTGGAGACCGCGAATCGGTAAACGTAAGGTGGGACGCCCTCAGGTTAGGTGGAGCGCCGATCTTCGCATGATGGCTGGCAGCAGCTGGATGAGTTGCCGAAAATAGAGTTGAACGGCGTGCAATAGGAGAGGCCTATGTCCAGCAGTGGACCGCTATAGGCTGATGATGTACGTGGTGCGGTTAGTGGGATAAGTGTGGGACGGTCTTGTCTGAGTAATGGCATCTCTAATGAAGTCATTATTTTTAAGTAAGTTATTGATGCATGTGCGATAATTTGCTAAGTATGTCCGACTTTAAATGCATTGCACTATGTTACCTACCTGGGCAGATCAGTGAGTGGCGGCGAGGTCCTCGAACTGTTCGAGGGAGTTGAAAGGAGAGTCGGGCTGCAGCAGTTCTGTGGAGGGTGACTCTCCGAAGCCACTGTCGGCATCGGCCGGCTCGTCGCGCTCGCTCAGTAGCGCCGGGCGCAGCGCCAGCGGCCACGCCGCGAGGTAGGCCGCCACCTCCGCCGCACTCGGCCGCCGCTCGGCCGCGCGCGCCCAGCACAGCCGCGCCAGCCCGCGCCTGCAACGAGTTGCGTCAGACTGCGCTACCTGCGCCCGGCCCCTGGCCCCTACCCTCACACTTACGTCTGCGGCGTGGCGTCCAGTGGCAGCGGCGGGGTGCCACCAGCTGTCACGTACTCCAGCACGCGCGTCAACGACATGGTGCCGTAGGGCCGCGCGCCCAGCGTCACCAGCTCCAGCACCAGCACGCCGAGCGCCCACACGTCTGACGCGGTCGAGAACACGCCGTGTGCGAGGCTCTCGGGCGCCATCCACAGCACGGGGAAGAGGCCGCGGCGCCGGCACGCGTACTCGGGCGCGCCGTCCGCGCCGGCCACCGTGTCGCGTGCCATGCCGAAGTCGGCCAGCTTTAACGAGCGCCGCACGTCCACCAGGCAGTTGGTGGCGCGCACGTCGCGGTGCACCACGCCGCGCACGCCAAGGTACTGCAGCGCCTCCGCTGCCTCACGCGCCAGACGCGTCAGCGCCACGGCTGACACGTGCTCCACCTCGCCACTCTCCGCGGGCGCCTCCAAGCCCGCATCTTCCACCAAGTGGCGACGCGCCCTTAGATACCCCAGCAGATCACCGAAGAATGCTAGCTCCATGAGCACCAGCGGCGGCCCGTCTGCGATGCACACGCCGACTAGTCGCACGATGTGCGCGTGGTCGAGAGAGGCAATCGTGCACGCCTCGCGGAGGAACTCGCTCTCCTCGGCGGGTGCGGCGTTGTCGTGCAGAGCTTTCGCAGCGATGTAGCGCGGGGCGCGGGCAGGCTCGCGCAGCCGCGCTAGGCGCACGCTGCCGAAGCGGCCCGCGCCGAGCTCCTCGTGCAGCTCCAGCGCAGCGCGCTCCACGAGGTACGCGCTCAGCACAGTGGCCACGTGCCGGCGTCGCGCGATCGCTTGGATCTGCTGTTCCTGCTGCAGACGCGCGATGCGGCGGCGCAGCGCGCGGCGCGCCAGCAGCACGGCGCCGGGCGCCAGCGCTAGCAGCAGCAGCGCGCAGGCGCACTCGGCGTCGCGGCAGATGGGGTCGAACTCGTCACCGGCGCGCACGATGCAGCCCGAGGCGCCGTCGCCGCGCGGCAGGTCGGCGGGCCGCGAACAGTTGGCGTGCGTCTCGTTTTTGCCGCGCACGACGCCACTGGTCGCGTTCACGCGCCACGTCGCCAGCCGCTTTATGAACGTACTACCGCACCACTGGTCCACGAACACAAAGGTTTCCTCAAGCGAGCGCTCCTTGTAGTGTAGACGATGACTGACGCCTGTGATAGGCGTTTCGATGAGACTTTCTTGAAGTGAACTGTGAAATTAATGATATCCAATCATCATTTTGGTAATATTCTCACTATAGTTACAATTTTTTTTTCACAATACGGCCATTGTTCTTTGCAACATCGAATGGATCTCATTTTCAGTTTTCGAGGTTGCTGAACACCATCTTGGATTTTGATTGCGATTTCAATCTTTGGGCAGCGGGGTTTGACTTTATGGTGCCAAAAACATCCGAATTGAGAACCTCCTCCTTTTTTGAAGTCGGTTAAAAATACTAGGAAAGAGATAAATAAAGATACACTGGTTTTTCACCGGTGAATTTTATTGTAGACGCTATGTGGCGGCCACCGCTCTTGTACTAAATCGTAGTTTTATTATTTTAGGAAACCAAAATGGGAATTACTTATTTGGGTTTGATTAAATCATAATTTCAGTTTAACCCACATTAAACTGACATACCTAATACCTAAAATTAGAAAAAAAATAGTACCTAAATGGTGGACTATACCTAACCATGTCGCCACCAACTACCTCAATTAGCCTTTTAGTCAACTGCCTAGCCTTTAAACTAAACGACGCCATTCAACTAGCGGCCTGAAAGATATTTAGCCAACGTGTCTAATACTTTAATGAACTGACTAGTTAATGCTTTAGGCCAGTTATTTGCCTACGCCTACAGCGCTAGATATACTAATAAAATACGTAAAGGTGAGAGAGAGACACCATCGCTTGTCACGGTTGGTCTGTGGATGGGTGAGCATCTTTATATACCTCTGAAAGCACGTTCCGGCTGTCATTCGTAGATGTTTGACAGTCGTTAAGGGTAGTCAGACGCCCGAAAGTCTGACAACCAGTCTTACCAACGGGTATCTATTACCCACCCAGTAACTGGGTCGGTATAGGCAGTCGCTCCATGTTCAATAGGTACTGGTATTCAACTGCATCCGGTTAGACTGGAAGCCGACCCAACTTAGTTGGGATAAGGCTATAGGAAGGTGATGATTTAAACATTAGGAGGTTATTAAGATTAGTTGTAGGTAAATAATAAAGGGCAGTCATTTTATTTTTCGGAGGTGGCTTAGTTAAAACATGAATAGTAAAAAAAAAAATTCTGTGGAACTTATTAATTAACATGCATTTTGTCATTTTTGTATTTTTCAAAACCGCTTTAAATCAATCACCAATCTGATCAATCAATCGCCAATTTCAATGTCTGGGCTAGGCAAGTAGTTTAACGTCAGCGATCCAAGTCATTTGCCTAGCTGTTTGATTGAATGGCTGAATATAATTCAGGCAGCTAGTTGAACGGCGCCTTTAAGTTATAAGGCTAGACAGTTAACTGAAAGGCTAATTAAGATAATTGGCTGCGACGTCCGTATTATGTCAGTATAAAAATAAGAAGCTTACATGATTTGAGAGTAGATAAAGTCAATAAGATTTGTGTTTCACATCTAATGGTGCCGATTCTCTTGTCGCAAATGCGTCTAAACTAGACTAAAAATCACCAAAATTTAGTTTATTCCTGTCAAACGACGATTTCCCATTCTGAAATTAACTAAAGTGTAAAGTTGGCCCGGTCCCGTCGACGCCGCCGCCGGCTCCGCGTGTAGGCTCTCCTTGCCTCCACACACGCTGCTCGAAGCCCCGCTAGCTCCGCCGACCACCAGTACACGGCACGTCTAGGCAGCGGTCGGCGAGACCGAGGCATGCTAGAGTTGCATACCTCGGTCAGAGACTCTCTCAGTCGCCCCGCTACGGTGTCAACATCCAGGCCGGCAGAAGGCGGCGAAAGCCAGTCCTGGATGAACGCCGCCTCCCCCGCCGCCTCCATGTCCAGGCAGGTTAGAGCCCACCGCGGGAACGGTGATCGCCCCGAGGGGGGCGGCATCTCATCGCACGTAGCGGTGGTCCGACATTGTTTCCACCAGGTCCACCCGCCAGTTCAACACGCGCGCGTTCAACGCAGTAGTGGCGAAAGTGACGTCCACTATTGAGCCACGATAACGCCGCACGCATGTCTGGACGCTTCCTCTATTCAAGAGGGAGAGTCCAGAGGAGCCTGCCCACATCTCCACCGCCCGCCCGCGTGTGTCGGTGGCCGGGTTGCTCCAGGTCACCGACTTGGCATTCAGGTCTCCCAGTACGGAGACCTGACGCGGCGGCGCCCTGCCGACCACGGCGGCCAGGACTCCGAGATAGTTCTCGAAGTCCTGAAGAGCCGGTTTGGGGAGAAATAGACGCCCACAAGGGCTAAGTCTCTCCACGCGGCGGCCACGTATCCCGGTCCTCTCTCTAATAGCGAGAGGGGAGGGGAGTCTGTGGAAGACCGCACCGCTAGTGCCCCCAGGTTTTCCTCGTCGCCTAGTCAGCTGCCGGGGATCGAGTAGGGCTATGGTCTGCACTAGCATGTCCTGAGCCGCTCTGCAGTGGTTGATGTTCGCCTGGAGTATGCGGTAGTCGGAAACCATTATTCCGACATCGCGCCCTGCTCCTCAGCTACCGCCGCTGGAACTACAGCGGTGACGATGGCAGCGGTGGTGGCAACAGAGCGAACCTGCGCTGGCACTATGCCCTTCCTTACGGGGGGCTTGCAGCTCCTGCCCGTCATTCTGTGGTTCGCGGGGCAGCCACTGACGGCACACGCCGCGTAGTGTGGCGCGGCGGCGTGGCAAGCGGCACTCTTGTGCCCCTCTTGCCCGCATTGGTAGCATGTGTCCCCCCAGTCGAATGTGGAGGGACACATGGCCCGGGTGTGGCCGGACGCGAAACACTTGAAGCAGCGCATTGGCTGGTCTTCAAGTGGCCGGACCGCAGCCGAGTTGAACCCCACCAGCAGCCGTCCCTTGGTCGCAGCAAGGGCGGCCCTAGCCGCGGCGACTGGGCACTCGACGTAGATGATGCCCATGCCGCGGCGGCCGGGCCGGATGGCTCCGCCTTTCACCGCTCCAGTGTCGCAGCCCCCAGCCGCTGCGAGAGCCGCCACCACCTCCTCCTTGGTGACCAAATCATCCAGATCGGCCACCTCCAAGGCTGCGGTCTTAACAGGCCTGACGACCGTCGCCGCATCCGCGATGACCTCTTGCAGCTTTGTTGCGAAGAGGTCCGCATTTGTGCCCCGCTGTTCTCCCGAGAATTCGAAAATTCGAGCCCCGGTCAGGGTTCGGCGGCACGTGATTTTGCTGATCCCAAGCTGTGAGGGATCAGCGTTGCTACGAGCCCGTCTGAGGACAGACTCATATGTCTCACCCCGCTCTGCGGCCTCCGGGGTGATGGTCATTACGACGGCCACGGTTACGGGAGGAACAAGCTTCCTCCAGCCGGCTGGAGACCTTTGGCTGCAGGGGCAGTAGCGCGGGCTTGGGTGCCGCCTTGTTGCCCTTTTTCCATTCCCCAGACTTCCCTATTCCTCTCCTGACCAATTCCGTCCACGACTGGTTGGACGCGTCTTCCTCCTGAGAGTTCTGGGGGGCCGCTGGAGTGGCAGACGATTCAGGTGCTCTCTCCGCGCTTGTGGTGGGGGTTTGAGGAGCCGCCTTGGTTCTCTGTTGCCTCAGCCAGCTTCTGGTGTAGCTGGCTGACCTCCGCCTGCAGGCGATCCACCTTCGCCTGCAGCTGCCGTGTCTGGTCCGTGGCCGTCTGCTTCACCAGCTCTATGACGATGCCGTGCATGCTGGCGGCCCGGCATTTGAGGGCCTTCTGGAAGGTCCCCTTCAAATTGGAGGACTTTGAGGCGACCTCCAGGACCTCCTCCTTATCCTCCTGCGCCATGCGCTCGCAATAAAACGCCCAGAGGCGTCACGCATCGGTTTATTGAACAACATATTATTCGCAGACGACCGCATCGATAGCTGCGAATCACAGCGCACTTTAGCCGCCGGTCTGCCACTCCGTTACGGTGGTCAGACACAGCGTTTCCCGAGGGAAACTACGAGGAAGTATGCACTGTGGGGGAACCCCCATGGTTTACAACACCTGAAGTCTGCTAATTTATGAAATTTCTTGAAACGAACACTGTGGGCATGATATGGGTGACAAATAAAGACACTTATTTACGGACTCTTTTGACAAATGTCATTTTAGCTGATTTTTTTATGTTTTAGTTTTGTATGCTCTCGGGCACCATACGCCATACGCAATAGATTTACATGGTGCCTGTGTGGCATCATCCGCACGGAAACGGTTACCCAGTAACGTGGTTGTGGAGGTCAGATAGGCAGTCACTCCATGTAAAACACTGGTATTCAGCTGCATCCGGTTAGACTGGAAGCCGATCACAACATAGTTTGGAAAAGGCTAGGCAGATGATGATGATGAGGGCAAATAAGTACCTACTTTTTGGCTGAATGCACAAACCGTGCGAAGCCAAACAAATAAAAAAAAAGTACCTACTTACCACGTGGAGTCGCGATTGTCAAATACGATTTAGTTGCGTCAAAATTATTTTTAAATTTAGAGATATTTTAATGCAGAATAGCTCTAAGATTCTCATAGCCGTAAGGAATTTTAGTGAGAGTTTACTTAGTTTAGTTCGGCGAACAAGAGAATCGGCCCAATGTCTAATTAGCAGAGAAACAAAATAATAATTTGATTCACGAGTACTCACCGAATCATTTGAGCGGTATGTAGGTCTTGTCGCCTGCTCGGGAATCGTCTGAAAACATCTAAGAAGCCGATGGATAGAGTGAGTAATGCGTTAGCGAGGGAGACAGCGAGCGGCGGCCACGGGCGCTTCAACTTCTTGCTCAACTTCTTGTGCAGCTCGGCTCGCCCGTCCGCGGCCGGGATGTCCTCCACCCCCCGAACCCAAAACGACACTGTAAAGTGCTTAGTAGCGCACGAGACGTTATTCCGTCGCCAGTCGCGCACTATCCAGACGAAGCCGTCCGTGTAGCCCATGCCGCTCGCGACCGCTGCAGTAAGGATTGTGTGGGCAGCTTGTGAATCCGCGTTTACAAACAAGATGCGTGCATTTGTGGCTTGGAGATCTTGTAAAACTGCCTGAGCATCTTGTTCCGTTAAATGGAGTGGAATTGGAAAGTTGCGAAGAATGATATCCGTCTTGTCTTTGAGCGCATCGTAGTAATCAGTAGCGAGCTTCGTCGGCTGGGACAGCACGGCGACGCGCGCCCAGCCCGCCGCACGCACGAAGTGACGCAGCGCGCGCGCCACGTGCCGCGGGCGGCCGGCCGCGCGCCAGGTGGCGCCGCCGGCCGGCGCCTCGTCCGCGCGCCAGGCGGCGTCGTCGGCCGGCGCCTCGTCCGCGCGCCAGGCGGCGTCGTCGGCCGGCGCCTCGTCCGCGCGCCAGGTGGCGCCGCCGGCCGGCGCCTCGTCCGCGCGCCAGGCGGCGTCGTCGGCCGGCACCACGTCCGCCAGCACCAGCGGCACGCGGCTGGCGGCCGCGGTGGCCGACGCCGCCGCGGCGCCCTCCACCGCCGTGGACACCACGCCCACCAATTGATAGAAACCGATTGTCCGTATGTAATCGTTTAGTCTATTGTTCATGTGATGAGCGTCGGAACAATTAATAAAATATCTAGGTATTTGTATGACGCACCCTATTTTAGCCGTTTGATCATATATTAGATAGCCCATTAATCCAATAATTTTGTCATACAGCTCATAGTTGGGATCGCCCGAGCATAAATATATCGCCACGGTATATTTATGTAGGTCATATTCGTTTCTATCTTTTTCACTGACGTCATATGTTTTATTTTTCAAGGCCCACTCGCACCCTGCCTCTTCAATGTCTGCTCCGCTTGCATGTCGCTCAAGAATCCATCTCAAAGATTCTGGTGATGGTTTAAAGTCATAAACGAATTGAAAAAGCTGAGGGGCGTACACCTTTAAAGTTTCGACATCAGCGACGCGCATTGCTATGGCAGAATCTAGCTCTTGTTTGCATTCAAAGTCGTGTGTAATGTCAACGGTCACGCAGGGAGGAGGCTCCACGACGCTCACGCCTGGAGCTCCCTTCCACATGTCATAATCGAGGAACAGAAAAGAGCGGTTGGCAGTCTGCAGAGTGCGCACGAAGTCGGAGCGGTCAACCTGCCGCAGGGACAGCCGGGTCGCGGTAGCATTGGCGCGCGCCTGCAGAAGCTGCAGCGTGGTGCCGCAGTCGCCGACGCCGAGTACTTCGACTGCAGTTACGTTGCCTCTAAAATAACATGATTCAATGTTTTGAAAGAATGACATTATATTAATTGACCTATTTCAATATTAAAGTAAGTAGGTACAACTTATCAACTAGCTTCTGCCCGCGACTTCGATCGCGTGGAAGTCGTACGACACCACAATAATTATACTAATAATAGGTTGGGGCAAAAATATTTTCGTATTTTGAATTTCTTGTTAGTAATCAAACCTCTTTGGCAGTACTGAATGTAACTGGATGGTTTTAATACTATTAAATGTTGACATTCTAAAGATGCAATAAATAAAAAAAAAAAAACTAGTTCCCGCCATTTCTCAATTATTTATCAAACAAGCAACATGAACGTATGTGACGAAGAAATTCGGTACATTTTAAAATTTTATTAGAAAAAAGGCAAAAATGCGACGAACGCCACGAATAAAATTTGTGCGGTTTACGGACCTAATGCGGTATCAATACGAGTAGCACAAATGTGGTTCAAGCGTTTCAAGTCAGGAAATTTTAGTGTGAAGGATGAAGCTCGCTCTGGACGCCCTGTCACGGATAAAATCAGTGCCATTTTTGAAAAAGTGGAGCAAGATCGACATATTAGTAGTTATGATATTGCTGAAGAACTGGATGTTGATCACAAAACAGTTTTACGGCATTTACAAAAGTCTGGGTACAAGAAAAAACTTGATATTTGGGTACCACATGATCTCACTGAGAGAAACTTAGTGCAACGTGTTTCCATTTGCGATTCTTTATTGAAACGTAATAATTCCGACCCATTCCTTAAACGGTTGATTAGGGTGATGAAAAATGGATCACTTACGATAAGAATGTCCGAAAAAGATCGTGGTCGAAGCATGGACAAGCTCCACAGACCGTGGCAAAGCCCGTCCTGACTCGGGACAAAGTGATGCTGTGTGTTTGGTGGGATTGGAAAGAAATCGTCCACTATGAGCTTTTGCCGCCGGGTAAAATTATCGATTCTGACCTCTACTGTCAACACCTGATAAGGTTAAAAGAAGCTATTGAGAAAAACCGGCCGGAGCTGGTGAATAGGAAGGGCGTGGTGTTTCATCACGACAACGCCAGACCGCACTCATCTATAGCCACTCAGCAAAAATTGAGAGAGCTTGGCTGGGATGAGTTGATGCATCCTCCTTAAAGCCCTGATCTTGCTCCATCAGATTTTCACCTGTTTCGGTCACTTCAGAACTCTTTAGGAAGCATAAAGTTAACCTCAAAAGAACACTGTGAAAACTACCTGTCAGATTTTTTTGATAAAAAATCTCAAAACTTCTACAGCAATGGGATCATGGCATTGCCCACAAGATGGCAACAAGTCATCGATCAAAACGGCACATACATATTATAAATAAATTAAAAATTAAACCTCAAAGAAAAAAAAAATTGTATGAAAAATACGAAAATACTTTTGCCCCGACCTAATATAAAAGCCACATTATTACAAAACTTTCCCATATATATATAGGTACTACGTTTGTAGTTTTGGTCTGAGCAGCCAAAATATGAAGAGAGCTAGGAATGGTGACGCGGGAGTAAGCGACTCGAAGTTAATTCACTATGCCCACTCACTGATTCCTTACTTCGAAACAGCGTTGCCAGTTTTTTTTTTCCAAGTCGGGATTTTGGAAGTTTTTGAGTGAAAACAGCGGGATTCTTTCGTCGAAAGCGGAACATAGTAAAAAAACGTATATAATCAGAAGTTTTCAAATATTTATCTTTTTATTTGAATTAAAATTACGTTACGTGACAAAAGATAGCAAAAATAGCCTTAATGTACTTTAATAAAAATATAATATTTTAAATCAGTTTTACCCTATCGTTAAATAGTTGACTCTTATTAGTCTTCAGAATAAAAAAAAAAAACAGAAATCAAAATCAAAAATGTTTTATTCATTAGAAAAATATTTCTGTGAAGATTTAACTTCTTTTAAAGTTTCCTTTTCCTCTTTAATAAAGATGAAGAACTCTTCAAAGGATAGCTGTAGATTAAACTGGATGACTAATTCTGCTATCATTAAATTTACGGAGCATTTATCGAGCATTGGTCGAATCTTTGATGAGATGTCGGAGGCAAGGAGACATTTTAAAGCTAAATTAAAATGGTGTCAGAATAGACAAGAGCCATTTTTGAATGGACATCCTTGCATCCGACCACTCCTCTAAGGATTTCAAGAGTTTTTGGAAGCATAGTAACAAAATGAACGTTAGACCGAGCGTCCCGATGGTTTATTCCCAGTCGTCCCCACCCCGTCGTCCCCACTGGGCACGAGTGGGAAAAAAAGTTTTGTTCCTCCCCAGTGATGACGATTGGAACTTTTTATTTCCCACTCGTTCCGCTATAGACCGAGAGTCAAAATACAATAATGGGGATTAGAATAAGAGATTTCACAGATTGTTAAAATGTACCCAGTGGGGACGATGGGGTGGGGACGACCGGGAATAAACCGTCCCGATGAGTGTCAATGGTTTTTTTGACCATAATGACATTGCCGAGGCTTTTAGAGAGCACTTTACTGTGCGGTCGCCCTTAGGTCCCACGTTTGGTGAGGTGAGCGGTGCTGGGCCCGTTGTGACGGGGAAGAATGTAAAGATACCTGCGAAAAGTGTGGATACAATTATTAGAAAAATGCAGCGTGGAAAATCCTGGTCACGATGGGCTCAGTATCGAGCATTTTAAATATGCGGGGGTTCATTTGCCGCGTGTACTATCTATGTTTTTCAGTCTGTGCATAGGTCACTCGTATTTGCCGGAGCCGCTGATGCGGACCATAGTCGTTCCTATAGTTAAAAATAAGACGGGTGATACGTCTGACATTAGTAACTACCGGCCCATCTCACTCGCTACTACAGTAGCCAAGATACTTGACAGTCTACTGAATAGTCGCCTCACTGCACAGGTTGAGTTGCATGATGCCCAGTTCGGGTTTAAAGCAGGAGTCTCAACAGAGAGTGCTATTCTAAGTTTAAAGCGAACTGTCATGTACTACACAACAAGGAGGACGCCGGTATACGCGTGTTTCCTCGACTTGTCAAAAGCATTTGATCTGGTTGCGTATAACATGTTGTGGGACAAGTTGGGGAACGCGGGTGTGTCGGCGGAGCACATCTCCCTTCTCAAATATTGGTACTCTAACCAAAAGAACCGGGTGAGGTGGGTGGGTACTCTGTCGGACGAGTACAGGCTGGAATGCGGAGTCAGACAGGGGGGGGTTAAGCTCGCCTCTGCTATTTAATCTATATGTCAACCTGCTTATCGAGCGACTTAGCGGTACACATGTCGGCTGCCACATTGACGGAACTTGTGTCAACAATATAAGCTATGCAGACGATATGGTACTTCTCAGTCCATCGATAGGTGGGTTGAAGAAGTTGCTATCAACCTGCGAGACCTATGCGGAGGAGCATGGCTTAATATACAACTCGAAGAAGAGTGAGCTTCTTGTATTTAAAGCACCTAGGCAGCAGCCGCGCAGTGTTCCGCCCGTAAGTCTCAACAGTATGGCATTAAAGGTTGTCAATAGTTTTAGGTACCTTGGCCACATTGTCACGAGCGACCTAAGGGATGACGTGGACATAGAGAGGGAGCGCAGTGTGTTGTCTGTGAGGAGCAATATGCTTGCCCGCAGGTTTGCTCGTTGTACTACAGACGTCAAAGTTACCCTTTTTAAGGCGTTCTGTCAATCGTTTTACACGAGTGTCCTGTGGGTGTCGTACACGCGCCGAGCCTACAACGTCCTGCGTGTTCAATTCAATAATGCTTTTATGATGCTGTTGGGACTGCCATGGCGTTGTAGTGCTTCGGGAATGTTCGCAGAGGCTTGCACAGATGGTTTCCATGCCATTATGTGAAAGAAAGCGGCCTCGTTACTACAGCGCCTGTATGGTAGTAACAACGGCATTCTAAAAATGATCGCTGCCAGAGCGGACTGTCCCTTTCAGAGATACTGGGTGGGGATAGTACTAGGTCTGGATTCATAATTATGTTCTGAAAAATAACAATACTAACCTATTTACATAAGCATTATTGTTACTATGTTACTATTTATAACGCATCAAAACATAAATGGTCTAATAAGTAAATCGGATCTATTAGGTATACATCTTAGTGAACTCTCAGAAGAAGGTAAGTCAATTGATATCCTTTGTATAACGGAACACAACATGAAACAGGGTGACCATCAACATTTACATATTATATTTTCATTTATATACATATACAATTATATACATATACATATACAATTATTCACTAGCAACATCCTACACTAGAGATGATAGAAAAGGGGGGCCATGCATTCTTATCAAAAACACACATAAATTTGAGGCTATTAATGTAAAGAAATGGGCCATACCTAATCTAATAGAATGTTGTGCGATTAAGCTTTTGTCTCACCCTATCATAATTATTTGTATTTATAGACCACCAAATAATAAAAAAGATAAACTATCTATGTTTTTTGATCATTTGGACATGATCTTGAAAGAAATTTGTCTGAAACCAAATAATAAGATTATACTATGTGGAGATTTTAATATAGATATTTGCAAAAATAGCAAAGCCTCTTTCACCTTTCAAAACATATTACGCAGCCATAATCTAATTTTGGGAACTCGATCACCAACACGTCTATGCAGTGGGACCTGCATTGATAACATAATTCATAATACCAGAGGCAGCAGATGTGAGATTAAAGAATTAGCATTATCGGATCACACGGCGCAACTACTAAAATGTCGTGTCAAGAAAACTTGCACGATATCTCATTGGTTATTCAGAAACGTGACTATAGCGATGAAAATATCAAAAAGTTTAGAGAATGTCTTCAAAGTTTAACTTTCATGATGTATATTTGTGTTCCGATCCCAATGATGCATTTAATGAGTTCCATGACATATATAAACTATTCTATGACTTGTGTTTTCCAATAAATAAAATAAAAGTTTCGGTAATTAAAAGACCTAAATGGATATCAACTGGACTAAAAAAATGTTCCAAAAGCAAAAGGGACATGCTATGGGAATATCGAAAGTCACCGAACCCAGAAAACAAAAACAAACTTAAAACCTACACTAATCGATTGAAACACATAATAAAACAAACACAAAAGGCCCAAAATTGTCATACTATACAGAATTCTGAAAACAAGAGCAAAGCTACATGGAGTATAATTAATCAACAGAAAATAAATTATTCTAAAGAAGGAATAGACCAGACAATTATTGACTATAAAGTTATTAACAGTCCAGAACAAATAGCGGAATCATTTAATGAATATTTTATCAATCAAATTCAATCTCAGAGTGACATTGACTATAATAATACGCTGACATTTGACACGATTTCTAACTTAATATTTATGATACAAACGGTACCAGCTGACATTATTAAAATAATAAATTCTCCGAAAAATACAAACAGCGCTGGATATGACGATATAACCACCAAAGTAATTAAAGCTACATCTTTCATTATTGCAACCATACTTAGTCACATTATCAATGATTGCATTGAAAAAGGCATATTCCCAGAAAAACTAAAAATTACTATAATAAAACCAATTTTTAAAAAAGGTGACAGGCAAGATCCCAGTAACTACCGACCCGCGGACGATAGCACAATACTATTTAGAAGCGAAAATGATGAAGCTTTCGAAAATGATATAAATAATAACTTAAATGACATAATAAGCTGGCTCAGTAAAAATAATCTCAAAATAAATCTAGGAAAAACAACTTACATTTCGTTTGAACAAAGAACAAACAATAAAAAACTAGATGTTCGATATGGTGACAAATATATTCAGGAGACTGATAGTACTAAATTTTTAGGTATCTGGATCGATAAAAAGATGAACTGGAAAATACACATTGAAAATGTATGCAAAAAACTTAGCCAGTGTTCATATGCCCTTTATAACTTAAGGAAATTTTCAAATCAGTCAACATCATTAATGGCGTACCACGGATATGTATCATCTACATTGCGATACGGACTTATATTTTGGGGGAACTTACCCGATACAGAAATGGTGTTCAAAGCACAGAAGAAATGCATAAGGGCAATATGTGGCATTCAAAGCACAGACAGTTGTAAGCCACATTTCCAAAAGCTTCAGCTATTTACACTTCCTTGTCTCTACATATACGAAGTAGCAAGCTATGTTAAGACAAACATACACCTATACAGTCACCCAAAGAGCTTACGCCACAAAAATAAAATATGCACAATACGACATAAAAAAGCTATTTTTAATAAAAAATTTCTTGGTATGGCACCCAAAATCTACAATAAGCTACCCGAACACATAATTAAAATCAAATATATGGACCAATTTAAAAAAAAAACTACACGAATTTTTAGTTATGAAATGCTACTATCATATTAATGATTATTTAAATGAAAGATGCTAGGCCTACTACATCCGATTTATTATATTAGGGAAAAATCAGTACTAGTTTTATGAATTATCAATTAATTATTTTGAATTAGGTTTGTATTAGTTTTAAATGTGACTGTAATGTTATTTTGAACTGAACTATATTGGTATTTCAATTGTTTCGAATGTAGCTTATATTTGGTTGTAATTAAATTTTTTTTTTATTGATTTTCTATTTTTTATAATTTTTTATTTTTATTATTCTGACATTTAAATATTATTATTATTATTTCATAACTGTGACTGACAAAACTGACATATTTAATTTTTGTCTTATATGTACTTAATTTTCATTCTTTGCATACCCATGTGATGTTTAAACATGGAGAACTTTATTACCTACTTATATATATAAAAAAAAACATCAATGTATATTTTTACCCATGTTTGCAAATAAATAAATGAAATGAAATTACTAACACCAAAATACTAACAAAATTATGGACCTAGTCTGAAATAAAGTTTTATTTATTTATTTATTTCTGGCATCCATTTTAAATTCATCTGGGAAAAAACGCGTTCAGAAAAGTAGTTTGATATTGGTATACTTAATATGAAAGACACTCACTAGTTTAAACATATTCCTGGTATCTTTTTTTGGAAACTGTTGAAAGAGCTGGTGCCATTTCTCTTCATGCACGCACGGTCGAGTTATCCCCGAAAAGCGGGACTGAGCCTGTCCCACGCTGGACATTTAATTTTGATTTATAAATCGGGACGTCTGGCAACGCTGCTTCGAAACTACATCAATTCCTTAGCTAATCACGCCAACTTCGCGTTCATTTCGCGCGGTTTCGATCATTGTGTTATAGAGAATACTAGCTTCTACCCGCGACTTCGTCCGCGTGAAATTTTTGTTCCCCCGACCCACCCTGTCGCATCGCATCGCCTGCCTGCGCTATTACTTCATTTTCACTTAAAAAATGTCACTTCCAGGTACGAACTATGACTAAATTTCTAATCCCTTAAATCTCTTTACAAAAATGTCAATATTATTTTACATGTGAATTTTAAAATCATCCCCTATTTTACCCTCTTGGGTGATATTTTTTTTCCATAACGGGGTGAAACGGGGTGAAAAGGGTTATTGCGTGACTTGATTAACTCGAAAATTGGTATACTTAAATAATAATCTTTTTTTTTAAATTTCACCCCTGTGTGGGTTAAAGGTGGGGATACAGTTTATATGAAAAATCTTATTCATTTGGTTAATAAACTTGAAACTTGGCACGAATTCTTATCTAAGTAAATTATGAAGATCATAAACATACATTTTGGAAATTTTTAGACGAAAGTACGAAATACACGCGGACGAAGTCGCGGGCGAAGTGTATAGTTATATAGTAACTTATATGTATACTTAGATATAATATTATGGTGTTGTGAACAAAATATTAAATTGTTAACTGGAATAAGAAAAACCTGGTAAAACTAAGGGTAAAACCGTTTCGGTTTGTTGAAATACGGAGATGCCTCAGTGATGTCAGACCCACATGACGCCGCTGTGGGCGA
Organism: Globia sparganii; assembly: GCA_949316385.1. Lineage (NCBI taxonomy): Eukaryota > Metazoa > Arthropoda > Insecta > Lepidoptera > Noctuidae > Globia > Globia sparganii. The sequence continues at coordinate 99,134 of OX438659.1, forward strand.
GACGACAGGGCAGGGCGTGATGAGTGGGATACGTACTGAAGATTCGCAGCGTCGACGAAGTCACAGTCTGCAAATGTAGTCTGGTTGCCGTAGAATGCCCAGCGCACACGCTGCCTGCAGGAATCGCGCTCACGCACAGTTGGCTTGAGCCACGCGAACAGGCGGCGCCGCGCCGGGACTGAGCTCACGCCGTAATCTTCGAGGCGAGGGCCCGCCAGCCCCGCAGACGGGCCCAGAGACTGCTTCCATGGCAGCGGTGGTTCAGGCTCCCACGCCGTCGACACTCCTATCACCAAACTGTAGATATTAAATTTAATGTACCTACCTGCTCGTATCTATACATATAGCTCAACAAGGATACATACCTGGTATAACGACATTTTATATGAAAATGTTTTTGGTAGGTGCATTATTATGAAAGAAAAAGGACTGCTTACTAACGGAACAATCAACTATTTGCTCAAATAACTTTCGGAATCTTGACAAAATTGATTCAAACAGCGATGGCGATTGTGTATCTAATAAAGCAGTTGTTACTGCCTATTCTTGTTGGAGTGTTTGAACATTTCGTGACACGTGATGATAAGGTTGGTCCCTCCGTAAGTATATAATATATATCTCAATGAGTAACACTGTCTGACCGATCGAATCTAGCAGCTTGCGACCCTACCTATCTTGTTCAGCAGTCGCTTAGCGGCCACTGGTCCAACAGGGCAGTCGTAAATGCCTGCCCTAGGCAACGTAGGAGTAGCGTCGGTCTGATCGGGAACGCATTGCGCTGACATGTGATAGTACGGGTACGTACTCGGAGTACTGGCCGGAGGGGCTGTAGGTGCAGTTGGCGGCGAGCGCGGCGGCGGCGTGCGGGTGCGGCGCGCGCGGCAGGCGCACGGCGCGGTAGCGGCGCACGTGGCGCAGCAGCGCGCCCAGCAGCGCGGCCGCGGCGTGCGCCGGCTCGCTGCCCCACACCAGCGTCACGGTGGCCGCGTGCCCGCCCAGCGAGACGCTGCGCCACGATGACTCTAATCAACAATATTTAAATAAATGTATTAAGTACATATAATTTGATGACACATTGATTCGACAAATATTCTCGGTTAATAGTAAGGCTTCCTTCTGTGACTGGGCCCCCATTGGAATACATAAAAAAAATAGAAAACGAATGAACGGCGGGGCAATTGCATAACACATTATTAATCGGAATCGGTTTCACTTTGACAATTCAACAACATTCATTGCGGTATTTACGTGTTGAGCAGACAAATTTTTCGAACTTATGAAGCAATGGATTAACAATTTGCTTCAGAATGATTCAGATTCCGATTGATAGTGTGTTACGCAATTAGGGTGCGGATTTGTAATGTTGAATAACTCTGCTGAATTTAATTTTATAAGTTAAAAATTATTCTAAATTATTAAAAACACTTTGTAGTAGTACCAATTGGCAAGTCACGTTAATTGGGTTTAAAAATTAAAAATAGTAGTAATATAATTAGAATGACATGGAATGTCATTAATAGCGAAACGGGAAGGTCATGCAACTGAAGGAGTGACTACAGCCTTGCTATTTATGACAATAATATAATTAAATCACATTCTCGAGTCGCCTTTGAAAATTACTTTGCAGAGATTCCCGTATTGACTAAGCTAAATGTCATCATCCCTAAAAAGAACGTAGATCTATTATGGAGTAATTATTATTATTATTTATTGAATTAAAAGCCAACACGGACCAATTATAAAATAAACTAATACAAATACAAATAACAAATACAATTTCAATACAATAAAATAAAAATACAATAATACGTCACAACAGTTAAAACAATATTTCCACCTTAGCCCGTACATGTAGGTACCATGTCACAGTGATACATGTACTGGCAGTCGAATCTCTGTAATTAATTCTTTGGACGTTGCTAAGTCGATTATAAACATTGTAGCACCTACTTTAACTGTTGTTTTTAATAATTTTATTGTCCGTGGTGAGTTTCCTGATGTTATGAAAACCGTCAAATACCTTGGACTCGCAGCTTTAGAAAGTGTTCAAGTGAAAAATAAAAACTTGAAAAAAAAAAACAACCGACTTCCAAAAAAGACTGCGAAATGAAAAATAACTTTAATTTTGGAAGTCGATGGCAAACAACGAAAATGCGAACCCAACGACTCTGACTTCCGACATTAAAGTTATTTTTCACTTCAGTCTTTTTGGAAGTCAAAATGAGGTAAACAAAGGACTAATAATTAGTTGTGTTCTATCGCGTTTACTACAGTAGGTACGTGTATAGTTTGCTCAACTGAATATAGGTACCTACCTAATGAATAATATTAATATCTTTAAGGAAAACTAACTATTGAAGTGATTAAGCGTCTATTGTTACTTGTTATTGTATCCGCCTATGTAATATTAATTTGAACATTTTGATACTGGATGTAAATTCAGTAAAATCCTTATTGCCATGAAACAAAGGTGCTGTCAGAATCAAATTGTTAGCATATACGATGACTGTACCGAAATAGTTACCTATCTCTAACTGTAAGTACCTTCATTAAAGCAAGTAATGAAAATGAAAATTAAAACCGGCCAGTGTACGAAGGATTGAACTCAATGAAAATGGGACATGGAAGAAACGATAGCGACGGGAAACATCCGTCAACACATGCTCCTGTTGAGCTCCAAGAAGCCTGCGCCACTGTCATACAACACGATGTACTGGGGCTGTTGCAGGCGAATCAGTTACAGTCATATATTACTAATGCGTAGGTAATACTTGGGAAACAAGCACGTTGTTACCGCATTTAGATCGGTCGCAGCAGGCGGTAGGTCCACGGCGATACATGAAGTACCTAGCACTCACTTTCGACGTTTTTATTTGCCAGGAGTTCGCAGTAGGTGGCGGCTTTGGCAGAGGGCTGGGCGCGCACGACCCAGGCACCCAGCAGCAGCGCCAGCGTACCCAGTAAGACACGAGAGCGGCGCATGCTGCAGCAGCATGGGACACGAGGCACGAGCACACGATACGATACACGAGACACCAGGCAGGAAGCCGAAGGCACGTGACACTACACACCAGACAGGAGGGAAGAGGCAGAAGGCTCGCAAAATGTCACACGACACACGTGGCACTGAGTACTCGCCCGGTGGGAGTGCTGGCGTGCTCTCCACCCGCGCACAAACTTTTCCTGAAATAAAGGCTGTCCACACGGCCGCAGCTTCGCGCGACTAGTTGCGCTGCGACAAACGACGACGGTGACGGACGATTCGATTGCTTTCTATTCGTTCCATGGGTGGCGTAGCATGTAGCATGTCAATGAATCAGTCAGCCAGTCAGTTTTTAGTGTACACGATGGGCTCGAATGGGAAATATAAAAAAATATAAAAAGTTTATTTCGGAACAATAACACGAGACTAAATAGGTACAACAAGTAAAACAATAATAACTGCAAAAGTATAAACTAGCGCAGCTAAAAGTGCTTAAAATAGGTAATTAAGTTAAATTAGTTAATCCTAATCCTAATTTATTATCAAAATCAAAATATTTTATTTCACATAAACCTACATGAGCATTTATGAAACGTCAGAAGCTAGGTGCACGGTTCCAATTGGTCGTTCCCTATGGAGAAGAACCAACAAGAAACTGCACGGTTAGTCTTTTAAAAATAATAATTGGCTTTTACAATATTTTCAAATTACCGTAGATATGGGAGGACAGTGTCGGCCTGTCAACAAGTACCAGGTACTTGGTAAAATAAAAAACGGTCTACAGATCTTAAGTCTACGTCCCGTATTACAGAACGTCACTCAATATTCAAACATGACTTAAAACTAGATTCATGCGATTTGATTAGTTGAAACTAGTTTTAAGTAATGCTTGAGTATTGAGTTACGTTCTGTATTACGGGTCTACAAGGCCTACAATGTCCTTACATTTACAAAATAAGAATCTATCAAAAGAACAAATAAGATATAAAAACTTATTCAGTCAAAGTGATATGATTGCCATTAAAACCACTAATAAAGAGTTGAATAATTAGAATTGTCTGTATACAGTGTCCCTGGAAGTATGGATCAAAACGAATAGGGGCGTGGGCAAGGTCATTTCCAAACTTTTTGATCCTGAGAATGATTGATGATTGAGAAATATTTTACGGTTCTAAAATTTCCAGGCTCGCTTCACTCGCTCTTGCAATCTGCATTCTGTTGATTCTTGAGCATTTCTTCTTAAGTCGGCAAAGCAAGCAATTCCTAGTCCTTTTAGAATGAAAAGAAAATCGAGCCTATCCGAGAATGTGCAAAATTTTCGAGCTCGCTTCGCTCGCTCTTGCAACCTAAATTCTCGTAGTTGCTTGGACTTGCCTGCATAAATCGACAATGGAACTCCTATTTCAGCATAAACATATCAAACAAAAGCTAACCAAACCGAGGCGGGTTGTTAAAATTTCCGACTCGCTTCGCTAGCCCTTGCAATCTAAATTGTCATAGTTGCTTGGACTTGCCTGCATAAATCGACAATGTGACTCCTATTTCAGCATAAAAATATCAAACAAAACCTAACCAAACCGAGGCGGGTTGTTAAAATTTTCGACTCGCTTCGCTAGCCCTTGCAATCTAAATTGTCATAGTTGCTTGGACTTGCCTGCATAAATCGACAATGTGACTCCTATTTCAGCATAAAAATATCAAACAAAACCTAACCAAACCGAGGCGGGTTGTTAAAATTTTCGACTCGCTTCGCTAGCCCTTGCAATCTAAATTGTCATAGTTGCTTGGACTTGCCTGCATAAATCGACAATGTGACTCCTATTTCAGCATAAAAATATCAAACAAAACCTAACCAAACCGAGGCGGGTTGTTAAAATTTTCGAGCTCGCTTCGCTCGCCCTTGCAATCAAAATTCTCATAGTTGCTTGGACTTGCCTGCATAAATCGACAATTGTAACTCCTATATCAGCATAAAAATATCATACAATAGCTAACCAAACCGAGGCGGGTTGTTAAAATATTCCCTACTACTTCTAAACGGCTTTGATGTTTAGAAATATTTTTACACTGAAAAATTGGTGGTTAGAGGTACTACATAATTGAAAGAGCATATGTAAATCAATCAATATTTGCAAAGAAAATGTCCCTACTTTGAGATTGAGGTTCAGAGGTGCTCTGCGCGGGTGGCGCGGGCGCAGGCAGCAGTCGTGCGTTAGTATTGAGACGGGACGGCTGTGTCGCTCGCTGCTCCGCCCGGCTATCGACCGACTTCGCGCAGATCAAAGAAAAGTGCAGTAGGCAAGAAAACTATTGTAAAAGATGGTGAGCATTTATCGGATAAAGAGTGTGCTAAACAGTTCGCAAAATTTTTCGAATCTGTTTACAGCGATCAGCCGCCGCGGTTAGACGCTCAAGCGGCGGCGGCGGCGGGAGCGGCGAGTAGTGCGCGGGTACAACTTGACGCACTGAGTCTGGAGGACGTAAGATGTGCACTTGAGCGCCTGAAACCGAAGCGTTCAGCGGGCCCGGACGGTATACCGGCATTTCTTTTTAGAGATTGTGGTAGGGTACTCACAGAACCGCTACTTTATATTTTTAACATGTGCCTTCATAGGATGACGTTCCCCACTCAATGGAAGATGACGCGGGTCATTCCTGTACCTAAAGGTAAAGCGGGATCGGACATAACTGGTTATAGACCGGTGGCCGTGCTGTCGACGCCGGCCAAGGTGTTCGAGTCAGCTATCCAGCGCTGCATGCTGGAGCAGGTGAGCGGACAGCTGGCTGACGCGCAGCACGGCTTCCGGCCGGCGCGCAGCACTGCCACCAATCTGTTGAACTTTATGGCGCAGGTGGTGCCGGCGGTAGATGCTGGTGTGCAGGTTGATGCTGCTTATTTTGATTTTAAAAAAGCTTTTGACACCGTCAATAATGACATCTTACTAACGAAGCTCGCAGAAGTCGGCTGCACACCGCATCTATTGCACTTCTTCGCCAGTTATTTCAAAGACAGACAGCAGTACATAGATTATAATGGGTGTGAATCCGACCCATATTACACCTGGTCCGGTGTGAGTCAAGGCAGCAATTTGGGGCCTCTCGAATTCATCATAATGATAAACGATTTGCCGGAAGTCGTCAAACATGGCTCTTGTTTATTATTTGCGGATGACCTCAAGTTGCTGCTCGAGGTTAATAATGAATCCGATTGCGAACGATTGCAGGAGGATATACATAGGGTAGTGGAATGGAGTCAGGACAACGGGCTTTTCTTTAACTTGTCAAAGTGCTCGGTGATGAGTTTTACGCGCGCGCGTGCCCCTCTAGTGCACGAGTACGTGGTGGGCGCCACGCCTATGCAACGAGTCTCCGAGGTGCGGGATTTGGGGGTTATCGTCACTCCCGAACTATCGTTTCGCAATCATATTACGGGGGTCTGTAAAAGAGCGTTTAGAAACTTGGGATTTGTTTTGCGACAGACTAGGCACTTCCTTAACATCACAACAGTCAGAGTCCTGTATGACGCACTCGTCAGGAGTCATCTGGAACATAGTGCTGTCATATGGGCTCCGCATGAGGCCAAGTATTCAGTAATGCTGGAACGCGTACAGAACAAGTTCACACGCCACTTGTACAAGAAACTGTATGGGGTATATCCGTTTTACCCGTTGATGTACCCCACTCTGTTTGTGCTCGGTATGGTCGGGTACAACCAACTGAGGGTGCGACGGGAATTTACGCTTGTCGCGTATCTGGTTAGGTTGCTTCGTGGCATTGAGCATAACCCAGGAGTACTGCAGCGCCTGAGTATATGTGTACCAGATCGCTATGTGTGGAGGCGGCGCCGCCCGCGACTGCTGGCTGTGCCGGTTGCCAGGACCAACCTTCTCGCCAAAACACCATTGACCCGTGCAATTCGGGTTATTAACGATCTTCACGTGAGGATAGATGTATTTACATGCCATTTGAGTGAACTCGCAAAAATACTGATGTTCTTTTTATGTTATCATGTAGATTAGAGTAGGCTATCTTGTTGTTTTTATTTTATTTTGTTTTATTTTACTTAGGGAACCTAGTACATAATATTATTTTTAGATGTAATTATAAGAACAGTTTTAAATTGTAAGTACTTAAGTTAATTTTAAGACCTCACTATCGCATTAGGTATACACCTGTAATGATAGTGGTAAGGGAGATTTTGATAAATAAATAAATAAATAAATAAATTTGTCTGTGTTAGTGCAAATATTTACGAACGAATTGTATCAGTATGCGTTTATAGATTAGCTCGCTGCAGAGGGCCCATTTCAATTGTGCGCGTGGACGCTTTACTAAATGCTGCCATTTCTAAATACTGGTTTTGTTTATATTGTATATTGTGTACTTGAATATAAGATAATTTGTAAATAAATAAAAATGCCAAAGCAAGTCAAGGAAGTCGGTGTCTTTGGTTTTGAATTTTCGTTTTTTGCCACTGACTTCCGAAATAAAGTTGTTTATTAATTTGTAGTGTTTTCGGAAGACAATTTGTTTTTTTTTCACTTTTTAGTTGTGGCACCTACCCCACACAAATTAGAATACCACTACCTGCTATGTAAATAACAGTGACAGAAAGTTATTATAACATCATCCAATTGGCTACGGATTCATTCCCCGGCTAAGAGGGTTATGGTAATAATTCAAATTGGTGAAACAAGATCATATTTTATATTACCTTACTACGGCGAAACAAAACCTCAATTTTAACCGATTTTAAAAAAATAGGAGGTTCGGTTAGTGGATACGAAACGGGGCATTATGAAAAAAAGACATAAAATTTCACCAAAAACCATCGCATAATCAAGCCTTCAGGACTTGGTGGGATGTGGGAGTAGTAGGGTGGGGGAACACCATGGGATACCACAAGGGCATTGACCTTGGCCTCAGTGTCATTGACCTTGAACATTCATAGTAAAGATCCGCGATTATCTTGGTCACTGACCTTGAGGTCAAGGTCAACATTCCGAAAGTCAAGATCCGCAATTCTCGGGAGCAGTAACAGGTCAATATTCACGGTTAGTGACCTTGACATCAAAGTCAAGTGACCTTGGGGTCAAGGACAAGTGACTGTTAGGTCAAGCTCAAGTGATACTGGAGGTCAATGTCGAGTTACCTTGGAGGTCATGGTCAAGAGACCTTGGGAGTGGCTTTAGAATTCCAGGGCCCTGACACTGGTGCCGATTCTCTTGTACACCGAACTAAACTATCACTAAAATTCCTTACTTTTGGCTATGAGAATAGAGCTATTCTGCATTAAAATATCACTAAATTTAAAAATGATTTTGAGACAACCAAATCGAATTTGACAATCGTGACTTCACGTGGTAAGTAGGGACCTTTTTTTTTGTTTGTTCGCACGGTTTGTGCATTCAGCCAAAAAGTAGGCATTTATTTGCCCTCATCATCATCATCTGCCTAGCCTTTTCCCGACTATGTTGGGGTCGGCTTCCAGTCTAACCGGATGCAGCTGAATACCAGTGTTTTACATGGAGCGACTACCTATCTGACCTCCACAACCCAGTTCCCCAGTGACTAGGTAATAGGATACCCCTTGGTAAGTCTGGTTGTGACTTTCGGACTTCTGTCTACCCGAAACGACTGTCAAAGATCCACGAATGACAGCCGGGACCAACGGCTTAACGTGCTTTCCGAGGCACGGAGGGGTCTCGGTATGTAAAGATGGTCACCTATCCAGAGCCCAACCGCGGCAAGCGTAGCTTAACCTGATCAATCGACCTGTGCGGCTGTTATTATTTAGCCACGGTTCACTCCCCGTGTTTTTTTTAGCCGATGGTGCGCAGTGGGGCAACTCGACCTCTTTTTTATGCAATTTTTCACTTTTCTATGGAAAATATGAAAAATTATTACCAACGTGTTGAGTTTTAGGGGTTTACGGGTTTCTAAAAGGGGGTCGAAATTTTAGTTCATGCCAACTAACCTTTTTAGTCATTATTTAAAACATTTCAGTTTTTCAAATCTTAATTATGGAGTATAATCCTACTAATATTATAAACACAAAGTCATAATTAAACAAATAAAAACAAGGACAATCAAAACAAACACAACAACACGAAAACAATTACTCAAATAACCCGCCCCTAACTGTTCCCGGCGCAAAGGTGCCCAAAACGCTTGCTGCATTGTCACGTTGGATAGCAATGGCTAACCTTTGCACCAAAAACGAGCCGGAGCGGGAGTCACCCGTTTTGTTACAGAGCCTGCGCCCTATCTCACTAATGAGCCTCTTGGCCTCAATCCCCCAACCACCCATGGTCTCCACGGCAATCGGTACAAAATGGTATCGGTCCGCCAACGGCGCGTACTTCACCCTCTTCCTCTCAGCGGCGACTTCCGCTGCTGCTGACGGTGAGAGGACGGTACGACCAAGGTGGCTGGCGGCAACAGTGCTGACGCAAGTCGCGTCCCATATCAGGCACTTACCGTTCCTCCAAGGCACCAGGGTCAGCCCGTCCGGCCTCTTGCAGTCCTGTACAGACCCGGAGGCTCCAGCACGCAGGGGACGTCTGCCGACACAAATGCTCTCCGAATAATATCGTTGAGTGCATGGTGACGCGGGAACCTCCCCGAGCAACGACGACAACTCAAAGCGTGATGACCATCGGCCTCCACCATGGAACCGCAGGTGCATCTGTGGGGTTCACACACCTTGCAGCCCAGGCGGAGGGCCACCGCCACACGCAAAGTGTCGTCATCAAGAAATGTGCCCAGGTGAGGCGAAGGAAGCGCGTGCAACCATGCCCCCGATTCCGGCTGCGATGCGGCCCTGAGTCTGGCCAAATCAGCCCCCGAGGAACCCACCAACATCTGTTCCTGGATCAGCTTAAACGTGACGTCGTCCCAAGCGCGCTGAACATGTGTCGCGTCAGGGCTTGCTGCCCCCCTTGAGGACAGACCAAGCTGACCCGGCATCCAACATAAATGGAATGTGTGCCTCGTCACCATTGGAATTCAGAATTACAGTGACGAGGTCAGCCACCCCATGTGTCGACGCCAGGAAAGCCGGCAGGCCCACATCATGCACGCACCGCACCCCCAGACCCCCGTAACGAACAGGAAGAGCCGCCTGCCTCCACTGTGCATCATTAAAATAGATTTAGTTACAAAATCTAAATTTTAGGTCAAAAACCTCAAATTCAGAATAGCAAAATTACTATTTTTACTAAACTAATATCTCAGTGCAATCTTAGTGCTGTCAAACTAAAATTTAGTTAAGTTGTGTCACTTTAGTTAACTTCAGAATGGGAAATCGTCATTTGACAGGAATAAACTAAATTTTGGTGATTTTTAGTCTAGTTTAGACGCACTTGTGACAAGAGAATCGGCACCACTACCAACCCCTTGACTTCGACTGCAAAACAGTTATTTTTTTCTTTTTAAGGTTCCGTACCTATAAAGGAAAAAAACGGAACCCATAGAGGATCACTTTGTTGTCCGTCCGTCCATCTGTCTGTCTAGACCCTTTATCTCCGGAACGCGTGGATGTATCGAGTTCAAATTAAGACCATATACAACGTATAACGTTAAATGCGCAAAACCTGAAAATAGTTTGTTCATAATTGACTACTGAATCGATTTCAATAACTTTTAATACAGGTTTATTTTTCAAAAATTATGTAGTTTGCCATACTATCCGCCGATTGAGCCAAAGAAAATTAAGTCTTATTTTAATAATACTCAATTTTGAATGCATAAAGTAATGCTAGAATCAATACGATTTTCTCAATAATAACGGTTAGCTTTAAAAAAAAATTATTTTGGTCATTGTATTATGCTTTTAACTCAATGCTCTAATTGGGGTGTATGAAGTTTTGCGCATTTAACGTTACACGTTGTATATACTCAGGTCTGCGGTCCCTGGAAGCTGTGAAAAAATCAAACTTCTAAGTTAAAATAATAAAAAGATTCGGCCGTTTATGACGCAAAAAAACGTGTGTCGAATTATACTATATTTCGGCACTCGAGGGAATCAAAATGTATAGGGTACTTCCCGTTGACCTAAAATCATGAAATTTGGCAAGAAGCAAGGTCATGTAGCACAAGTAAAGGAAAAATACAAAAACACATACCTTCTTTGTACGGAACCCTCGGTGCGCGAGTCCGACTCGCATTTGATCGGTTTTTTTTTTGCGGCGATACTCTAAAACGTACTTGACCCCTAGACATTTTTCAATTTTTAAAGTTTTACCCCCGTCAGAAACTAAGTTCCTTTTCATTTTGCCACGCCATACCATTCTGGAATTGTAGGCAAAAATGGCGACTTACGTGCGGCATGTCTGCGCCTTTGCATACTCTTTGATCGTAGTTTTAGTGTAGCGCGCCACCACGCGTGGTTTACATATTCGGGAGTGGGGCGTTCAGCTCCGCCCACATGCACAAGGACAGTGAGGCCTATAAGCGCCTTAACATCCCCTTAATCCCGGAGTGGTACGCGGGTGTGTATCTTCATATAGTACTTACACCCATATTTCGCCAGTTATGTTGAAGTCCCATGTTATAGGGGGCGAGCCTACTGCAATCAAACGGGCACAAATCTATACGCCTGGCGGTTTCTGAGAAATTTCTGATGGAAAAACCTAATAACACTTTACCCGACCTAGGAATCGAACCCAGGACCTCATGCTCAGCAGTACCTAACGCTTGCGACCACTACACTAACAAGGAAATGTACGCTTAAAATATTCCTCGGCACCCATGGTGACCCCCCAAAATCTTGGGCTGCGACCGCGCCTGAGTCATTGACCACCATGACACATGAGAAAGCAATGCGTAACGTAGCTAACACGAGGATAACACAGTTATATTTTGTATTAAACTATTTTAACTTTAATAATATGTAAGTACAGATTAGACAAAATCTGAGCTTTAATAAGTTAAGAGTGAGACTGCACGTGTGACGTCATGCACAAGTGTAGTATGCGTGAACGCGCGTCTCAACTGACCGTCCTCATTTCCTCAAGCTAGCTCCCCGATCGCGGCTCGCGGCGCGCATAGGTGGCGTGGAGTGGGAAGTGAACTGGTTCCTTATGCGGCCGCCACACTATGCTCCTCGCGCTGCTCATCGCATTGCTCGTCGCGCTGCCGCTATTTGCCGCGATGTTGCCCTCTCTGCCCACACACTGCTCTACTCGCGCAATTAATCGCGACGCTCCTCACTTGTCATTCGCCTTTGCAATGGACGATGAAGCTGTGGCAGCGTGCGCGCTATGCATTCTTAGTATAGCTAATTAAAAATTTGGAAAATTCAAAAGTGCACGCCTCACACGCGTATTGTATTACAAATTGAAATTAATTTACTAGAAGAGAAACTTATTGAAAAAATTGTTTTTGAAAATGAATGTTAAAAAACCCAGTAAATCCATTGAATATTAATATCTTTAAAACGGTTATCAGGTCAATCATGATAAGAAATATGGTTCATACTCAGTATAAGTGTAAATTTATTCAAAAGGATTTATTACATTTAATTGCGTATATTTTTCTAAAACGTGCAGAAAAACAAGTGCACAGACCAACGGACAGCAGTACTAATATTTTTTTAACTACATTTTTTTGTTATATTATATATACCTACTAAAACATGAATGAAAAAATACGCTGACTTTATTATTTAATATTTAAAGTTTTCAAAACACCCCTTTTTCAACGATTTTATATTGTAAAAAAAAATCGCCACATAGCGGCCTATCGAGAGTAAAGTACTCCTAGATGCTTACGCCACAGAATACCTAATAGTACATCGTACAGAATGGCCACTCCCTACCCCGCGCTGACATCAGATACCGCACCTCACCCCTCACATCCGCGACATTATCGGCGGTTCATTAGCTCGGGCGCTCACAAAGAACCGCAGCACTGTACTGCTGACACGAACACACAATTTTGCGATTTAAAAGTTTTATCTGAGTTTTAATCACGATGGTTCGATATTGTGATGCTTTTCCGAATTTGTATTTACATAAATGTTTGTAAGATATCGCATTTTAATACCATGCGATATAATAACCGATTATTTATAGTTAAGTAGGTCATTTAAACGAAAATATTTTAGTGTAAGCAATATTTAGCTAAGTACCTTATTTGCATGGGTATTTGCTCTGGGATAGCAACATTTAGTGAAGTGGAACTGAAGATGAAGACCACAGATGGCCACCGGGACTACTCAATAATAAGTATTTCACAGGTTGCGATTCGATTACTTTAATATGTTTGCTAAGCACAATTTATGCTCGTCACAATGCGAATGGTGAAATGGAGCTGATGATGGAGTACCAAGAGAACTCCTCAACAATTAACGTCCCTGCATCCGAAAAAGCAATATTTTGTACAAGGCGATGAGCAAGTTGACATTAGGCTATTGTAACTTAGATACTTTATAAACAGACCCACTAAAAAGCGAGAAATAAAAACTTTTTAGCAAAAAAAAAACCGACTTCCAAAAAAACACTAAGTAGGTACAAAGAGAAAAATAACTTTAATTTCGTAAGTCGGTGGCAATAAACTAAAATACAGATCCAAAGACACCGGCTTCCGAAATTAAAGTTATTGTTAAAAAGTTTTACATTTATTACTTAACTATTATAATATTATTTTTATTTCATTACGAACCCGACTAATTAGATAAACAATCAAACTAGTCCTTTCTAGTCGCGTCGTCGTCGTTCCCGCCATTTTTTTTACGCTCCGCACGACAACCAACCCTACTAGAGTTTACGCACACATTTGCACGTGTACCAACGTCATTTGGCTATGTAGTAGTAGTAGGTAATTATTTTGCGCGCGTTGTACGGAGTGTCCGGGGTGTGCTTACGCGTTGTGAGGTGTGCAATATCAATGTCGTAAAAAGAAATATACATCGTCGACGTCATCCTCGCCGAAGGAGATGGTGGATCACATCTATTCATCACACCACAGCATCACACATATTCAAATGCCAAAACTGTGTACGCGTGCGTCTTGCGTGAGCGCTCGATGCGGAGTGCGACCGCGCGATTAGGCTGGCCGCATACACACGTTTTCCGTATTCGATTTCCGAATTCGTTTTCCGTATTCGGATATCCGAAGGCATGGAATCAGTAGAAAATACATTAACTGACGCAAATGTTCGCTTTTTTTTCGAACGGAAAAAATTCCGTACGTACGTTTCGAATGCAAGCCGGCGTGTTCGGAGAAACCTACTGGAAAAAACCTAATGACGTCATGCGGAACGCAGCGCTTGCATACATTTTGTTTGTGCCGGCGCACACGTTCGGAAATTTCGAGTATGATAAATCTTATTGCTTGAGTTAATAAACTTGAAATTTGGCACGAATACACACAGACGAAGTCGCGGCCGAAGTGCTAGTTATGTAATAGTTGTTTTAGATCTAAAGAAAGAAAGGAAAAAAAATTAAGGAAAACTGTTGGAGTAAATGCCGCTCTACTGGCGTACCATGGTTACGTCTCATCAGTACTTAGATACGGCATAATAATATGGGGCAATTCTACGGACAGTGATAGGGCTTTTATTGTTCAAAAAAAGTGCTTACGAGCTGTGTTTGGTGCAGGTCCATTGGAATCATGCAGACCCATATTAAAAGAGCATAAATTATTATCACTGGCATGCTTATACATATTGGAAATGGGAGTGTTTGTAAAAAAACACCCTAACCTATTTAGTAAAGCTGATAGTGGAAACATGTATAAAATAGGTAAACACTCAAGGGATCCAACCAGATTGGCTATGCCTAGGTGTAGAACAGCATTTTGCCATAAAAACACCAGTCGAATGGCAATAAAGATATATAATATGATACCTAAGATAATTAGAGAACTGCCATCAAATCTATTTCAAAAGAGACTCCGAACATGGCTCATTGAAAACTGTTTCTATTCTATTAATGAATTTATGAATTATAATACGAAGAGGAATTTATTACAGACATGAATAATGTAATTAAATTAACTTTGACATTCCAGTATGCTTATTTTGAACATTGTAATTTTTATAGTTCTAACATTAGTATTTTTAGAGTTTGACATTTGTAATTTTCATAGTTTGACATTTGTAATTTTCATAGTTTGACATGTGTAATTTTAATAGTTTGACATTTGTAATATTCATAGTTTGACATTTGTATTTTAATTTCTTGACATTTTCCCATACTGACATATTTCAATTATTATTTAATTTATTAAAATTATGGCACAATCTAAATTTGCATGCTGAATTTAGTAGGCGGAATATGAAGTACTATGTATTGTATTATAAGATCTGCAAGCACCATATTTCATGCAAATAAACGATATTATTATTATTTCCTTTATTTAACTAAATACATATAAATTATATTTTTAAATATTAGAATATAAAAAATATAAAAACATTTAAAAATATAAAAAATAGTAACCCACCGGTATCGGGAACAGGGTCCAAGCTACCGGCGGTCAGGGCTCCAGAGAGAGGAACCTCCTAACAATGCGGGCCGTGTCCAGAAGTACTGCTTTCTGAATCAAGCCCTTGATCCAGCCGCTCAACGAGAGCCTCCTCAGATGTTGGTCGAGGCTCTTGGCTATTAATCCATTGGCTGTCACGACTATCGGCACAATGATCGCTGAGTCCACATCCCATTATTATTATTATTATTAAAAAAAGGATATCACTGCTTGCTCTGTTGATCGCTTATGTGAGGTAGCATGTGCAGAGGTAGTTTCTTATGTATTTATAGACCACCAGCCTCAAACTTGTCATCATTTTTGATCATAATGGAAGAAATACTAAGTAAACTTTTTAATGATAGTAAATTTTTTTTTGTTTATGGCGACCTAAATATTGATCTATTAGTTAATTCATCAGAAAAATTTGAACTTATCTCATTGTTTAAATCATTTAATTTAAATGTATATTTAATGAAGCAACTAGAATAACAGCAACTTCAGCTTCATGCATCGAAAATGTATTTACTAACTGTAAAATAAAAGACTCGTCCTTAATTAGTGGCATTAGGTCTGACCACACTGCTCAACTTGTATCATTTTACTTAGGTAAAAAATTACACATAGATAAATCCACTCAAGACCTAGAGGTCTTGAGTGGATTTACTTTGACTAATTTGATTTTTTTTTTATTTGACTAAAAATAGATTGAAAACATTTAATAATAATGTTCTTAACAATCTTTCAACTGCTAGTTTTGATTCACAAGACCCTAACATAAACTATGTTACATTATTTTCTACAGTATGCCAAGAATTCAATAAAGCATGTCCTGAAAAAAAAGTTACTATCAATACTAAACCGAAATTTAGTGAATGGGCCACTGCTGGCATTAGATAAAGCAGAGATATTTTATATAATTTGTATCACGAGAAATCATTAACTTCAAGATCAAGCCCTTCGCAATTATGTAAGAAACTATTCTAAAATATTCAAAAGAGTCTGCGCTGAGGCTAAATCTAAATTAATAAGTAATAAAATTAGTACGTCTAATAATAAAATAAGAGCTGTGTGGCAGATAATTAACAAAGAAACTGGAAATACAAAACAGCATGATCAGAATGAGTTGTCCCTAAAAATAGATAATTAAACCATTTCAGATAAAGGGTTAAAAGTGGCTGAGATACTAAAATATTTCTTTACCAAGCCCCATAGAGGTTACAAAATCTCTCTCCTCATCACCTATATTATCTGAATCTCTTCTTAAAGAAAACTTTAATAAGGATATTCCAATCTTTAAATTCAAGCCCATTTCTATTGCCACTATTAAAAAGCATTTAAAAGTCATAACTTAAAAAACTCTGAAGACTATTGGGGATTTCTGTTAGGGTTCTTGGATATATTATTGACACAATTCCCCCTGCCCTAACAGACATATTTAATCAATGTTTAGGCAGCGGTACGTTTCCTGACTTAATGAAACACAGTAAAGTAATACCAATTTTCAAATCTGGTAGTAGGTTTAATCCCTCCAACTATAGACCTATATCTGTGTTACCAGCATTGAGCAAAACCTACGATAAAAATCATGCTAGACCAGATGTTGTCACATTTTAACTGTTTGGTTTCACGAAAGGTAGGTCAACGACGGACGCGGGAGTAAAACTCATCAGTCACATTTTGGAATCCTGGGAGAATTTCCAGGATGCAATTGGCATTTTCTGTGACCTCTCAAAAGCGTTTGACTGCGTTGACCATAATACACTGATCTGTAAATTATACCATTACGGAATTCATGGACAAGCTGCTGATCTTGTTCTTTCATATCTATCAAAGAGGCAGCAAAAAGTAAATGTTAACGGGGCGACGTAATCGGGGTCTCTAGTTGAGATGGGCGTGCCTCAAGGCTCAATGTTTGGCCCTTTTCTATTTCTAGTATATATTAATGACCATCCTTACATGATGGCTAACTTATCGGATATAATTTTATTCGTTGATGACTCTTCCCTTATTTTTAAAATAGATAGAAAAGATACAAATGTCTTACATGTCAAAGATAGTCTGGCTGTTCTTTCGAAATGGTTTGCAGCTAATAATCTTTTATTTAATGCGAACAAAACGAAATGTCTTAAGTGTTCTCATTACACAATTTTAACACTAGAAATAGGAACAAATTAGATCAACCTCGTTTCAGATTGTCTAAAGTAAAAACTTCTTTTATGGGTTATTGTATAAAATGTTATAATAGAATACCACTCGATATTCTTCAACTACATGAGAAGAAATTTAAATCATGCATTAAACACACACTATGTAGACGCATACTATAAGTTGGATGATTATATCGTAGATAAAAATGCTTGGCTAAATGCTGGTCCTGCTCCACAGACACTTGGGCTCACTAGTTAAAATTTCAATATTTGGAAGACATGCTTCCCTTTTTTATTTTCTTTTTTTTAAGCGTTTCTGACATTTCGAACTTAATATGTATTTTTAATTCAATCAAGTTTGAATTGTAACATTAATATCATATACCTCTTTCTAGTTAACTTTTATTCATCTCGTAAATAAATTGGAAACTATAGTTTTGTATAATTTAGAAGCAATTTTTAAATTTTGTAAATGTTAGAACCATGGATCCGATTATTATATTTTTTTTATATTCACTTGAAAGAGCATGGCAGTTGAGAATGTGTCATGCTCACTTAAATGTCTTACTCATGGTGGCGCGTGTGTTGGATCGTTCGGTTCCCTTCAAAATGGTTGAGCTGGATGGTGCTGATCCATGCGTCATGTTCGTGAACGGGCGCTGTAGGTTGAGACTGGTCATCTCTTAGCTGCCAGGGCTTCTTTTTAATCATATACCTAATTTGAATTGTTTCTTCATAACATTGTTCTCACATATAGAAGCATCAAGAATAATGTACTCAGGTTTTTGTAATACTCGTATCTTGATTTAAAAGAGTGTCCTTGAAGTTTCTTGCCCGTTCTTCTCCAAGAGATCTACGTTTTGGAATGGGCAACTAACTTCAACTTTCTGACTAACTGGCCGACTAGTTAATTTTGACAATTCAAAAGTGCCTGTAAATGGTTTAATTGAAATAAATGCTTTGAGTTTTGAGTTGAGTTTGATTCAAAATTACAATGGGGCGCACACATTAGAGCTCATTCAGGTAGATTAAGTTCAGCTGCATATGCAGTAAGAAAAATAAGGCAGTTGACAGACATAGCCACAACTAGGTTAGTATACTATGCTTATTTCCACAGTATTATGTCTTATGGTGCTCAAAGAATTCTTGACTTAACAATGCTACCACCTACTAGGTTGTGCAAATATAATAATGTTGATCATGTTCTCATAGTAGTCAGATAGTTTAAAAAACTTACAGAAATAAAATCGTTTATGAAGATGTATAATTATTATAATAATGAGATTAAAATAATACTAATGTATGTAAAACATTAAAATGTTATATAATAATCTCATGTAATTATTCAAAAATAATTCAATGGAAAACATAAATTATACAGCATCATGAAAGCTTCCAAAAACGCATTATATATGTTGTGCTAGGATTATTTGTATTAAAGATTTCAGAAAAAGAAAAGTTTTTACATAATTCCAACCCAACCCAACTTCAAGATCTTCACATACGCTGACGACACGGCAATTGTCGTGTATACATGGGCTGATGTTAAATATCATGCGGAGCAATCTCTAGAAATGGTCGTTGGGTGGCTGTAGAATAATCTACTTTCCCTAAACTTGACTAAAACCAACTACATTCCCTTCTCTATAAGTTCCAGGACCAAAGCCCCATAGGAATTTAGCATAACGGCACATACGTGTACCACCTCTTCTACGTGCTCATGTGCAACGCTATCCCGTGTCACTCACACCTGGGTGTAGTAATTGATGACGGACTTAAGTGGTACACCCAAGTTGACAGTTTAATTTCAAAAGTCAGGAAATTAATTTACATTTTTAAGTCACCACGCCATTGTGCAGATCCAAAAACACTGAAAATGGTGTATCTTGCACTTTATGAGTCCGTTATCAACTACTGCATCCCGGTCTGGGGTAGCACTTAGAAAACAAAGCTGCTTGGGTTGGAAAAAGCACAGAGAGCTGTACTTAAGGTGATGCTGGGTGACCGTAAAGGTCCCCCACTACTGAATTATATGCGGAATGTAAGGTGCTTACTGTGAGGCAGCTCTTTGTGCTCCAAGCCGCCCTCAGAGCTCATAGGTAGTCCCCTTTACCAGACCCTACCAAACGTAAAGCCAAAACTACATGTGCATCAGTCGCGCATAAAACGACCTTCGCTAGCCGCTTTACGTGTTGAGTTCTCTTATTTATAGGAAAATTTGCAAACACATCCAAATGGATAAGGTAAATAGGCATGAAGTTAAAACTAAATTGAAGCATTGGCTGTATGATCAGGATTATTGCCGTACAGAAGACTTACTTACCTATCCACTCTGATCACACAGTTATACTTACCTAATCACATAGTTATCTCATTCCAAACTGGCTCAAAACATATTTTATTCTTCCATGTCCGCGTTATGAGTAAGTACTACCATTGCCTAACACACACGCACACACCCTCACTCTCTCTCACACACACACACACCCTTACACACACACACCCTCACATATGCCTTCCTATCGCACCCATGCATACATTCATAGCCCTCCCTCACGCACACAACAAAATAATAAATAAAACCAGTTATTATTACTTACATTTTCAACTTTACATATCCTTACTCCATATTGAT
Source organism: Globia sparganii (assembly GCA_949316385.1). Classification (NCBI taxonomy): domain Eukaryota; kingdom Metazoa; phylum Arthropoda; class Insecta; order Lepidoptera; family Noctuidae; genus Globia; species Globia sparganii. The sequence goes on from OX438659.1 coordinate 119,373, forward strand.
AGCCTTATTCATTGTTATTGCCACAATTATGTAATTAGGTTCTCTAACATAACACACACAGAAAGGTTTTTTGGAGCATTCGAAGTAATAGTAGAACACTGACTCCTAAGTCACAGGTTTTCCCCTAGTTCAGGAGGCAGGGTTTTCATTATTTAAGCTACCTTTACTATCTAAACTTGTAACCTAATCTCTAAGTATTTAAGTATTTTTGTAAAGGTTATCTGTTTCAATAAAGTTATTATTATCCCTTTATTTCATTTTATATACATATTATAAATTATATTTTTAAATATTAGAATATAAAAACATTTAAAAATATAAAAATAGTAAGCCACCGGTATCGGGAACAGGGTCCAAGCTACCGGTGGTTAGGGCTCCAGAGAGAGGAACTTCCTCACAATGCGAGCCGTATCAAGGAGCCTTCTGAATCAGGCCCTTGATCCAACCGCCTAACGAGAGCCTCGATAGATGTTGATCGACCTTTCGGCCATCAGGCCATTGGCTGATACGACAATCGGCACAATGACAGCGGAGCTCACATTCCACATGTCAACAACCTCGTGTGCTAAGTCGAGATATTTAATTTGTTTCTCTTTCTCAGCTTTCACGAGGTTCCCGTCATGTGGAATGGTAACATCAACAATCATTGTGCAGCGCGCTAATCGATCTATCACCACTATATCAGGCTTATTGGCGACAATAGACCTGTCAGTAATGATAGATCGATCCCAATACAACGTGACATGGTCATTTTCAAGAACTGGGTCGGGCACATACTTGTAATACGGTACCTCAGAATCCACAAGTTTATATTTCAGAGCAAGTTGCTGGTGAATAATCCTGGCTATTTGGTTATGTCTGTGCAAGTACTCGCCATTAGCCAGACGAGAACAACCAGAGATAATATGTCTGATAGACTCACCCGGACGGTGGCATGCCCGATTATTATTATTATATTTTTTTTATTTTTTGCATATTTTCTTTATTATACTCTCGTCTATAGTTGTTCTCTTGTTCGCCAATAGTTTATTAAGATTTTTTTACTAAGTAGTAATTTTAGTACTTGCGCTGTGTGGTCTGACAGGCCGAAGTCAATCACAACAGATTTTCAGTTTATACAAAGTACTCTTTGCAACAGATTTACATTTCTTCCCCACATTCCATTTTATCCGCTTACGTACCCAACTTTATTTATTTTGGGTATGGTTGGATATAACGAACTGAGGGTCAGGAGGGATCTCGCACTCACCTCGTACATATTCAAAGTACTTAGAGGAAGGGTAAATAATGCGGACATATTAGGGCACATAGGTTTGTGTTCCGGACAGGTACGTGTGGCGACGACGCCAGCCACGGCTGCTGGCGGAGCCGCGCGCTCGGACCAATCTTTTAAGAGAGGCGCCACTGACGCGTGCGCTCCGCACTCTCAACCTCATAGCGAGTGACACGGACCTATTCTGTTGTTCACTGAGTGAGTTCACAAAGAATGCATTGTTTGTAATAAGTTACAAAATTTAATTTTAATATTATGTTAATGATATACTTAAGTTAAAATAAGAGTATAGATAAGTACACTATCGCAATAGGTTTTCCTCTAATGATAGTGTAAGTTGGAAAATAAATAAATAAATAAATAAATATTATAGTCACCTGCAATTACGACATTTCTTTTTAAATTTTTGTTACAAATAGTACCTACCTACATAACACTTTCTGTAATTGCTCACAAATTACAGATAAGTTATTGGACTTTGGTACTCTATACACAGAAACAATAATCGTATTATACATTGCCAGATCAATAGCGCAACATTCGAATATTCCATTTATGGAGAGTTTCGCTATATCTTGAAGCTCCACAAACTGGTGACCTTTCTTTGCAAGGATACATGTACTACGTGTTATGAAGTAGATGTCGTACAGTTGCGTGTGAGTAGACCTTTTTGTATTAGGTACTTACGTTGTGGCTTTAATGTAAACATTTTCCTTGACAGCAAATATGTCACGCACACACCAACTTAATTAATAATTAGTGTCACCAGCAGCTCTCTCGTCTCTGCTCTATGAGCAGATGCCTGCTCCAGCAGGACTACATGCTCCCTGGTTTTATCACTCTTTTTTATCATATTCCTACTTACCTTAATGATATAGGTAAACTTATAACTGACTGTCCATATATTAGACGCTGCAGTGACTTGCACGTCACCTACAGTCGTCGGCTGTCAATATGAAAATGTTTTGTGTGGTTATTGTTTTGTGTTGTACCTATTGCAATGTAATGTATAATGTATTCAGTGTGTTTTCAGTGTAAGATTTGTGCTATATTTGTTTTCTGTGTATTAATGAGTCCTTGTTACTTGATATATAAATGAATTATTATTATAATTATTACTATAACATTGCCTACTGTTGCAAATGGTAGAGCTGTTCTTGAGCAAGTTACAGACCTTGCTCTGTAACTGAAAACAATTAAAAAAACCGTATAGGGTTAATGAAAAGTAAGTTATAAGGCGCCGCGAACCGGTAAGTGCACGAAGTAGGGAACTGATTCTTGGATTGTGATCAGTGTGATGATTTTAAACCATTTGTCAAATCATCCGCTCTTCGATTACTTTATCCTCAAGATAAAGTAATCGAAGAGCGGCATTGTATAACTATACTACTAGTAGTTCCATTAATATAACTTAACATAACAATAGCATCACGCAAGTAATAGAGCATTAGACTTCTTTAAAAATATACATGAATTAATAATTGTAATACTTGTGTAAAAGTCTTTTACTAGTTATTATCATCTTTTAGTTATAATACAAATATCATTTTAATTTTTACAATTCGATAAATCACGTGCAATCTTGATTTTGTTGACACAATAAATTTTTCAAGTGTGACAAAGTAAACGCGGCCATATTAAAAATTAAACATTGCAAAAGTCATAGAGAACATAGTTGTAAAAATGTCTTAGGATGATGCAAAAAAGTAGCGTTATTTATGTCAATTAGAATATAACCATACATCTTTTTTTAGGGTTCGAGGGGCCGAGAATGGACTAAACGATTTATAGTAGATACATTAATTAGTATTTGTTTTAGGAATTTTAGATAATATCTATGTATAGCTTGAGTGAGATAATACTAGATTTATTACTAGTTCAAGTAGAACCCAATTATTTTTTAGCTACATGTATTAAAAGGCCCAATTTTGTTAATATTTATGTAAATCAGTTATTTCAATAAACAATTTCAATTATTTTAGGAAACTCGTTTTTTTACTGTGGCCGCAACTTCGTTCCGGTGCATGTCTGAAAACAATAATATATCGTTTAGAAAAGGTGTCATTATTCTCCGTTGAAAAGGATCTTCCGATCTCGCCAGGTGGGAGCGCTACCTAGGGGTCTCTAGCACAGCCCTTTCGAATGCAGTCCCTGCGTCTTCAGGGTTCATAGTGGCAATGCGATAAAGTGTCACTTTCATTTTTGAGAATAAATAAAAATCAAGGTGCCTGGTCGAGGCTCATTATCTGTGCACTTGCTGTACTCAATAAACCGACTGCCCTGCTGGTGAAGTGTGCTGAAGTGTGATCATGGTGGAAAAGGAACACGCTTTAAAAGCGCTGTTAAATTTTTCTGAAAAAAAAAACAGGCATAAAACTATAAAATTATCATAATCTTAAAAACTTGTGAAGAAAATACTTTTCTGTAAAGGATGTTAGAGAGGTTGTTTGCCCCTCGAAAGAGCTCTTACATAAGTTGCCGGTTTGAAAAGCAACTCATTTTGTCTGGTTATTGTGGTGTTCGGCACCGGCTGCACTGATTCTAAAAAAAAATATAACAGACTTCCATAGAAACACTACAAAGTGCAAAACAACTTTAGTTTGGGAAGTCGTTGGCAAGAAATTACAGAGTTCTGAAACCAAAGGGGTTTTGCACTTTGAAGTGTTACTCAGCAACTTTGTTTCACATACCGTACGAAAACCCAGTCACAATGGGTAAAAGTTCCATTCGTCATTGAGGAGTTTCGTGGCAGTAGGGTTTCGAGGTTTCCGGCGACTGGGACCGCAATTAACTGGTCCCAGTTGCCGGATACATTTAATTTTAATATTTTTCTTTCGGCGACTGGGACCACCCATCAATATTTAAAAAAAAAAATTTGATTAAAAAATATCACTTATTTTTTTCGTTTGACTGTACTATTTTTGGCCTGAATAATAGATATTTTTTTATTCATTTATGGGTGGTCCCAGCCGCCGCCGGAAGAAAAATATTAAAATTAAATAGATCCGGCAACTGGGACCGCGGTTCCAGTTAATTGCGCTCCCGGTCGCCGGAAACCTCCCGTTGACGTTCAAAGGGTTAACCATTAGTTTTTTGAAAATATTCTATTGCCTATGTTCGTCAGGCATAATATAGGATTCTAATAGTGAAATAATTTTTCAAATTGGACCAGTAGTTTCGGAGCCTATTAAATTCAAACAAATCTTTCCTCCTTGTAATATTACTAGTACTTTGCATGCGACTTCGTCCGCGCGTATTTCGTACTTACCTCAAAAAATTTCGAAAATGTATGTTTATGATCTCTATCATTTACTAGCGGCCCGTCCCGGCTTCGCATGGGTGGGGAAAAAAAAAAGAAAAAAAAGCCTATATTAATCAGTGATAATGTAGCATTCAAATGGTGAAAGAATTTTTAAAATCGGTCCAGTACTTTTTGAGCCAATTCGTCACAAACATATACAAATCTTTCCTCTTTATAATATTAGTATAGAAGCATAGATTTAGATAAGAATAAGTCATCATCATCTGCCTAGCCTTTTCCCAACTATGTTGGGGTCGGCTTCCAGTCTAACCGGACGCAGCGGAATACCTGTATTTTACATGAAGCGACTCAATTTTTTTGTTTGAAAGGTGACTTGATCAAGAGTGTTCTTAGCTATGCTTCAAGAAAATCGGTTCAGCCGTTTGAAGATTATCAGCTCTTTTCTATTTGATGATTTGATGTGAGCATCTTCCACAGTTCTGATTGGGTCGAAATTTGGCATTTCCTTACTTCAATGATAGTAGAAGAACATAGTAACCTAGGACTGTTGCTGCAGCATCACCTGGAATTTGCAGAATACCCAGCCCCCTTAACTAACAGCAGAGGTATCGTGTTTGGGCTCCTTGGAATGGTCTCAATCAATAGGTTATATATAGATGGTGACTAGGGGCTAATGATGGAGTAGGAAAGGGAAATAAAGGAGGATCGGACAAAATGGTCCCCACGGCCAATAACAACCAAACATATTATGTCATTAGATAGGCATTTTAATAAAGAGCAATAAGTACTATGGCGGTGCTTAACAAATCACTGTGTGAACAAAGTTATGCTAATGTCCAGGTCCATCCAGGTAGATAATGGAATACTTGAACAGTAATACATTTGCTTCATTGTAAATAAAATATAAATATAAAGCCAAAATATTTGGACTAGACAGTATCATTGTCCAGGGAGAAAACACAGGAATACGTTAGTATGGAATGAACGCCAACGACCACGAGTACCTATCTTCACTGTGGTAGAATACGTATGGAGCTGCGCAGATTTCGGCGAGTCGCGTGTCGATCCTAGCATGTTTACTAGTCTATACTAATATTATAAAGAGGAAAGATTTGTATGTATGTTTGTAACGAATTGGCTCAAAAAGTACTGGACCGATTTTAAAAATTCTTTCACCATTTGAATGCTACGTTATCACTGATTAATATAGGCTTTTTTAATTGCAAGAAAAAAATTAAATGCTTAAAAAATAAATATCCACCCGTGCGAAGCTGGGACAGGCCGCTAGTAATATCATAAAGCAAGAATGAATGTATGCTATTGTAGAAAGCATAGCTGCTACTGTTAATTTCCAGTTTTCATTAGCCGTCCGCCGACGCGTGGACGCTTGGATCAAAATATTACCTACAACTTATATTAAACTTAAAGAACCAATATACAGGATCAAAAAGTTTGGAAATGACCTTACCCACGCCCCTATTCGATTCGATCCATACTTCCAGGGACACCCTGTAGGGTAAGGAAAGGTATATTGGTGATAAAAAAGAAACAAACTAATTCTAAGTATAGGAATTAGGCAACTAAACAAAAAGTCACTTTTATTTTATTACATTATTTATTGTTTGAAGTAAACATTGGGAATAGTTTGCTAAACAAAAATCTAATAATTTTGAGAATAAATGTTAATTTAATACATAAGAAATCTGAGGTAAGTTGGCGACATAGTCCGGTAGCTTGGTGATATAGGGTAGGAAATTTGGTGATATAGGGTAGGAAATTTGGTGATAGTATGTAAATTGGCTATATAATCAGATTTATTAAACTTAAAATAAAAAAAAATGTTTGGCCCTTTAATAATATCATTCCATGCAACGATCACATCTATAATACGAGATAGCTGTTCCTCGGGATAGATATATACGAGATAGCTGTTCCTCGGGATAGAAGATAGACGATAGCTGATGGCAAGAAATTCTCCCGTCCAGCCACTTCAGCAAGATCATAGGCATATTTTCTAATTTGATAAACGGTAAGCCCAAAACGCTAAGTCTAACCGGATGCAGCTGAATGTCCAGTGTTTTACATGGAGCGACTGCCTATCTGACCTCCACAACCCAGTTACTGGGTATTACGATACCACTTGGTAAGACTGGTTGTCAGACTTTCGGGCTTCTGACTACCCGTAACGACTGTCAAAGATCCACGAATGACAGCCGGGACCAACGGCTTAACGTGCTTTCCGAGGCACGGAGGGGTCTTGGTATATAAAGATGTTCACCCATCCACAGACCAACCGCGGCAAGTGTTGCTTAACCTGATCGATCGACCTGTGTGGCTGTATTATTTAGCCACGGGCCCCTCGCTAGCCCCTAGCTGTTACTGGGTAATAGCTAGATGTGTAGTCGTGCGTACTAAGTAATGATCATAAAGTAGTGGAATATATTTTACTAGTTTAAGTAGTAGGTTTTTTCCTCAACTTAACGAGGGTGAAACCGCGGGGCACTGCTAGTTAAAAATATATTTAATTAATTAATGGTGCAAAGACAATTTTCCTGGTTTTATCATCTCCAAAGCCACCCTACTCGCCTGATCTGAATCCGATAGATTACAGTTTGTGGTCCATCTTAGAAGCAAGGTCCTGTGCTGCGCTTCATGTTAATAAGCTTATTTTTTTGGATGGGAAGTCATCAAATGACCCCTCCCGCTCAGGGTGGAGCAGAAGGGAGTGTCAGACTCTTACTGACTAAAACCCTCCCGTGTTCCTTCCTTAGCCCTTTATGTTCCGGGGCAGCGGTGACCCTTTCGGACAATCCCGCTGCCCATGTTGATGAGCTAAAGGCAACTTTTACACAGGAGTGGGACAAAATATAAGTGGAGGAAGTGCGGAAAATTGTAGAAAATTTTAGTAAGCGTTTGTCTCTATGTATTCGTGCTAAAGGAGGAGGTAATTTTGAAGAAAAATAGGGATTCTTGTAGAAAATATAGCATATTTTTAACCGACTTCATCGAAGGACGAGGTTCTCAATTCGACTCTATGTTTTTTTAAATGTTTTTACGCGATATCTCTGGCAATTAAAATAAATTCTAAAATAAAAAAAACAACCGACTTCCAAAAAAGTGAAAAATAACTTTTATTTCGGAAGCCGGTGGCAAACAACGAAAATACGAACCCAACGATACCGACTTCCGTAATTAAACTTATTTTTCACTTTTTAGTGTCTTTTTTGGAAGTTGGTTGTTTTTTTTTTGTAAAAAGTTTTTATTTAAGTTTAACTTTTTGAATCGATAGTACATTTGAGAGCAAATCGTTCAGTTGCGGGAAAACAACAATTTTTTTTTAACGTAGCTCCACACTAGGAATTACTCCTGTACCGTGGGTGCGTTTAAAACATTTTAACTCACATATACAAACAACTAAACCCGTAACAACTACTTGTAGGTCATACAAATATTTGTTCCATGCGGGAATCGAACCCGCGACACGCAGCGAAGCAGACAATCGCTTATCCACTGCGCCAACCGTGCCGTCATCGGATATAAGTTGCATGCGAATAATATTATCAACTTCAGTTACCTGTGCAGATCAGTGAGTGGGGACGAGACCCTCGAGCTGATCGAGGGAGTGAGGAGGAGAGACGGGTGGCAGCAGCTCTGTGGAGGGCGACTCTCCGAAGCCGCTGTCGGCGTCGGCCGGTTCGACGCGCTCGCTCAGCAGCGCTGGGTGCAACGCCAGCGGCCACGCCGCTAGGTAGGCCGCCACCTCCGCCGCACTCGGCCGCCGCTCTGCCTCGCGCGCCCAGCACAGCCGCGCCAGCCCGCGCCTGCAACACGTTCCGTCAGACTGCGCTCGGCCCGCGCGCCCGGGCCCCTGCTTCCTACCCGCACACTTACGTCTGTGGCGTGGCGTCCAGCGGCATCGGCGGGGTGCCGCCGTCTGCCACGTACTCCAGCACGCGCAGCGGCGACATGGTGCCGTAGGGCCGCGCGCCCAGCGTCACCAGCTCCAGCACCAGCACGCCGAGCGCCCACACGTCTGACGCGGTCGAGAACACGCCGTGTGCGAGGCTCTCGGGCGCCATCCACAGCACGGGGAAGAGGCCGCGGCGCCGGCACGCGTACTCGGGCGCGCCGTCCGCGCCGGCCACCGTGTCGCGTGCCATGCCGAAGTCGGCCAGCTTTAACGAGCGCCGCACGTCCACCAGGCAGTTAGCGGCGCGCACGTCGCGGTGCACCACGCCGTGCACGCCGAGGTACTGCAGCGCCTCCGCTGCCTCGCGCGCCAGACGCGTCAGCGCCACGGCTGACACGTGCTCCGCCTCACCACTCTCCGCGAGCGCCTCCAAGCCCACATCTTCCACCAAGTGGCGACGCGCCCTTAGGTACCCCAGCAGATCACCGAAGAACGCTAGCTCCATGAGCACCAGCGGCGGCCCGTCTGCGATGCACACGCCGACTAGTCGCACGATGTGTGCGTGGTCGAGAGAAGCAATCGTGCACGCCTCGCGGAGGAACTCGCTCTCCTCGGCGGGTGCAGCGTTGTCGCGCAGAGCCTTCACGGCGATGTAGCGCGGGGCGCGGGCAGGCTCGCGCAGCCGCGCCAGTCGCACGCTGCCGAAGCGGCCCGCGCCGAGCTCCTCACGCAGCTCAATGGCAGCGCGCTCCACGAGGCACGTGGCCAGCACAGTGGCCACGTGCCGGCGCCGCGCGATCCATTGGATCTGCTGCTCCTGCCGTAGGCGCGCGAGGCGGCGTCGCGCCATCAGCACGGCGCCAGGCGTCAGGGCTAGCAGTAGCAGCGCGAAGGTGCACTCAAAGTCGTGGCAGGTGGGGTCGAACTCGTCACCAGAGCGCACGATGCAGCCCGAGGCACCGTCGTCGCGCGGCAGGTCGGCGGGCCGCGAGTAGTAGGCGTGCGTCTCGCTTTTGCCGCGCACGACGCCACTGGTCATGTTCACGCGCCACGTCGCCAGCCGCTGTTTGAACTCGCTACCACACCACTGGTCCACGAACACAAAGGTCTCCTCAAGCGAGCGCCCCTTGTAGCTCAGACGCTGACTGACGCCTGTGACAGGCGTTTCGATGAGAATTTCTTGCAGTAAACTGAAGGAATAAATAAATAAAGGAGAATCAACATAAATTATTCTGACCTGTAAATTGTAATAACGAACGAAGACTGCGGGACGAGCTTGACTCCTACCGAACGGACTGGCCGACTCGCACTCGCAGAAGACAGAGTTGTGTGGAATAGGGAGAGGGAAGGCCTTGCCCTGCAGGGAACAATACAGGCTAGTTTGATTAAAAAAGATTAAATTATGTTTTACTGATTTCGAATAAACTTGCTTTGTAAACGTAAGAGAAGTAGCATGGGGTTTATAAGCACTACAGTCGCCGGCAGTAAATGTGGCCCAAACCCAATACGCAAATTGGTGATCAAACTAAACTTAAAAGGCAGCAAAATTAGTCTCCACAGGTCTGTATAGACTGAGTCGATTTTAACCACCTTTCGCGAAAGGAGTACCTACAGAGATAGTTTTAGTACTCGAGTATGTAAATTTTTAAGTGTCGATTTATTTTTAACCGACTTCCAAAAAGGAGGAGGTTATGTGTATGTTTGTTTTTTTTATGTATGTTCACTGATTTCTCCGTCAATTTTATTGTGGACCGATTTTCAAAATTCTTTTTTAATTGAAAGTGTATGCTCCCGAGGTGGTGCCATTGTCACCAAATCGGAATCTGATGAGGGAATTCCATGGAAATCGAGGGAAACTCTTTTTTTGTAGGCACACCTATAGCGATTTGGGTATTTTTTATAGTAAGTCGTGCATTTGCTCTCATAAAGCACCATTCGGTGAAGTGATGATGAAGACCACAGATGGCCATCGGAACTAGGTACTCAATAATTAATATTTCATGGGTTGCGATTAGGTACTTTAATGTGGTTGCTAAGCACAATGCGTATCGTGAAGTTGAGCTGATGGTGACTTCTCCTTTTTTTTTTACAAGGAGAACTGCGTAGGCAGGCCTCCCGCTAGGTGGACATGAGAGTCGCGGGCAACCGATGGATGCAAGTGGCGGATTGTCGTTCGGCGTGGTGGTCTAAGGGGGAGGCCTTTGTTCAGCAATGGACGTCTTCCGGCTGATGATGATGATGAAGGAGAACTCCTCAACAATTAACGTCCCTGCATCGGGAAAAGCAATATTTTGTAAAAGGTGATGAGCAGTTGACATTAGGCTATTGTAACTTAGATAAGTTACAAACTGGACCACTAAAAAGCAAAAAAATAAAAAACGTTTTTACAAAAAAAAAAAAAAAACCGACTTCCAAAAAAACACTACAAAGTGAATGATAACTTTAGTTTCGGCAGTCGGTGTCAATAAAAGAAAATGCGGAACCAACGACACCGACTTCCGACAACGACACCGATTTTGGAAGACGGTTGTTTTTTTTTTGAAAAAAAGTTTTTTTGTACTCGAGTAGGTTTGTGATTGTTGATTTATTTTTGCACTCGAGTAGGTTTGTGAGTGTTGATTTTTTTACCCGACTACGGCGAAGCAAAAAGGAGGGTTATGATTTTGACCGGTATGTATGTAGGTACCTAGGTAGGTATGTATATATGTTCATCTGCTCCCTCATAACTTCTCAACTACTTGTCATAATTTGACAAATGAGGTAGGTACATTGATCGTCCCCTGGTTATAGGCTATGTGACATCACATTAAATTGAATATGGCGTCTTCTAGCGGATATAAAGTCATGACCTAAAAAACATTTTTTTTTAATCATTCCTTCTTGGGTATCAAATGAAAGGGCTTAATTAGCACGTTTTAAAAATATATACAGGGTGAAATTTTAATCATCTTTTTCCTCTTAAGCGGTCATTGTACTCATCATTATGAATAACTTTTACTATGGGACCAAACCAGAAATAGTGAAAAAAAAATCAGCTGTTCCCTACATTTATGTTCGCACAAATCGTCAAAATGCAGGGAACAGCTGATTTTTTTTTTCCTGGTTTCATGTTTGGTCCCATAGTAAAAGTTGTCCATAATGATGAGTACAAGGACCCCTTAAGAGAAAAACGGTGATTGAAATTTCAACCGGTATACTGTTGTAGTACTATAAGTGTTGCTCACGGCTTTGCTTGCATGGACCCGATAATCAAGGATATTTCAATAAAATCACGCCTCTGATTTGAGCCAAATATATTTATGTATAAGTTTGGTATATTATCTAGGTACATGTAACACAATAAAACTTATACAAAAAAAAATAAGCGGCTCTGCAAATACTATCACGAAATTATAACCCTAAAATAATTTAAATAAAAAATTAAAACCCGACTATTGAAAAATCACGCTCTAAAAAGTATGAAAAAAAAAAATAAGTTTAAAAACTAAAACCCGACTACTGAAAAGGATGAAACAAGATGGGGGCTCGTTCGCTTGCTCTGCTCGCTCACTTGAGCCCCCGTCATCCCTATCGAACCTAACCTGTCCGAGTCGGGGTGCCCCAAGGCCCGAGCTCGCTTCGCTCACTCTTGCATTCTAATTTCTCATTGCCTTTTTACGAATTGGAGATCAAACTGTAGGCGAGTCGTCCATTAGGTATTTCATACATCGTTGAAATATCCAATATCTTAAAAAATCATTAGATTAATCGTTCGTTATTGCGATTAATTATAGTTTAATCAAAATTAAGTAAGTTAAACAGTACTTGAGTCCAGCAATATGCGTTATGAACATATGTGAATCAACCGTAGTTAGTATCTCGAAAATAGTTAGAATACGTTTAGACATTATAATTATATAACCGTTGTACATTATATTTAGTGAGAGGGCAACACTGTCTGCCCGGAAGTGTTCGGTGGTAAAACACCATCTTTGTTGTACCTATTTTTACCGACTTCAAAAAAAAGGAGGTTATCAATTCGACACGTAGGTATGTATGTAATATATTGCAGTTCCTATTGGAACTGCAATATATTACACACAATTATGACAATCTATTAAGGCTTCCAAACAAATATACAAAATTGTATAAATGTGTAGGGACACATGTAATTACGTATGGCAGAGTGCATGATAAGCAAAATGTATGTGAGCGAGACGTATGGGCGAACGGGCAGTGATTGCGCACTGGCCCGACTGAACGGTTATCTCACGGGGTTTAAACCATTGAGTTAAATAAGTTTAAACGCGGAAATAAATTCGGTATCCAAAAACGGTATTTCCATTTGTGTTCCGAGACCCCAGGGCCAGACGAAGCAGTACTCATACATAGGGTTTAACATCATCGTAAACCCACGAGATCTAAACCCTAAAGATGTATGTATGTCATGTACTTATGTATGTTTGTCCACGCCTTTCTCCGCAACTATTAATCGCATTGTGATATTTTTATTGGCTTACGTTTACTTCAACTTAGAGAACAGTGCAAGTTTCATCAAAATCGGCTCAGTAGTTTTCAAAATATGGACTAATACTTGTAAGTGAGACGGCTTGGCTTATTGACTCGAGCTACTGGTGTGGTTTCAAAGGGAAAAACATCTCAAAACCTTGGTGAAATTCTAGTGTAATATTTACAACACAAAATTATTACATATTTATTACAAACAAATATTCCAGTTTTTACTTAAAACTAAATATTACGAAATAAAAAGTAATTAAAAAAAAACCGACTTCAAAAAGAAATTAACTCAAAATTATGAATTAATAAAATTATGAATTAATCTTGGAAGTCGGTAGCAAACAACTAAAACTAAAACACAGATCCCAAGACACCGACTTCTGAAATTAAAGTTATTTCATAATTTTGAGTTAATTTCTTTTTTAAGTTGATTAATTTTTTTAAAATAACTTTTTTGTGGTTAATTATTAAACGCAAATTAAACGTGTGTTCATCAAAGTAATAACGAGAGTTAAGTCTTGTGTCTTGTCTTTTAGGCTTGGCCCTACATTCGATCTGATACCTTTTTAACAGCGAAAGCGTTACGTAAGTCTTGACAACCTTTATACATGAAATGATTTTGGCGGGTAACATAATCATCGTACGGAACCTTTTCTACGCGATTTCAACTCGCACTTGTTCGGTTTTTGCTACTGACTACTTAACTTTCAAAATGATTTGAAACGATCAGATAAACAATTCTCTGCGGATGTTATGAAGGAACCGTTGCATTGTTTTGTAAGAACCTCCACCACCACGCAACACTGACAAGTTGTCATAATCACGGGGTTTTTATATTTTTGAAGCGTCTGTCTCTGTTATTTTTATTTTTCTCATTGAGACATTTTTTAAGAGCTGGTGAGTATGAGTACAATTTGGTATAAGTACTTGGTGATCATAGAGTCGAGAACCATTAAAACTCATGACTGGCTGACAAACTGATTGAGTTACCCCTATGGTAACCCAATCAACTTCTGCGATAGCCACCTTTACCTGATGGAACGGTGTCATTGTATTGTTGAGAGCAGTGGTGGTGATGTGGTGGTGGTGTGGTGGTGGTGTGGTGGTGGTGTGGTGGTGGCAACTTGCGAGTTGTAGCACTTGGAGGTCGTAGGGTCGAACCCAGACAGGCGCTTTACTTTATGGAGATTATTTCATCACCACTGCATTCAAAACGGTGAAGGAAATAATCATGAGCAAACCGGCGTTTCTTAGAAATTAAAATTGGAAGACGTGCCATCTAGCAACCCGCATGGGGCCCGCGTGGTGTATTGCAGCCGCTCCTCACACAGTGGAGGCCGTGTGCCAGCAGCGAGAACGTTATAGGCTGATTAATAATCATGCATTCTATTGTTTTGACTAGGATCACCCACCTTATCGCTGGAGCGGTATGCAGGTCTTGTCGCATGTTCGGGTGACGTCGGAAGACATCGTTGAAGCCGATTGAAAGTGAGAGTAGTGCATCAATAAGCGAGACAGCGCGAGGCGGCCACAGACGGCGCGGCCACTGCTTGCTCAATTTCTCGTGCAGCTGGGTCCGCCCATCCGCGGCCGGAATGTCCTCCACCCCTCGAGCCCAAAACGATACTGTAAAGTGCTTAGTAGCGCACGAGACGTTATTCTGTCGCCAGTCGCGCACTATCCAGACGAAGCCGTCCGTGTAGCCCATGCCACTCGCGACCGCTGCAGTAAGGATTGTGTGGACAGCTTGTGAATCCGCGTTTACAAACAAGATGCGTGCATTGGTGGCTTGGAGATCTTGTAAAACTGCCTGAGCATCTTGTTCCGTTAAATGGAGTGGAATTGGAAAGTTGCGAAGAATGATATCCGCCTTGTCTTTGAGCGCAGCATTGTAATCATCGCCGAGCTTCGTATTCTGGGACAGCACAGCGACTCGGGTCCAGCCCGCCGCGCGCACGAAGTGACGCAGCGCGCGCGCCACGTGTCGCGGGCGGCCGGCCACGCGCCACGCGGCGCCGGCCTCGTCCGCGCCGTCCTCCGGCACCACGTCCGCTAACATCAGCGGCAGGTGGCCCGCGGCGACCATGGGTGACGCCTCCACCGCGCCTTCCGCTGACAGTAACACTATGCCTAATAGCCTGAAAAAGACCGCCGACGCCGTCATTCGGTCGATCGCTTTGCTCAAGCTGTACTGGTCGGAACAGTTTAGTTCGTATGGTGACACGTCTACATACCACCCTGCCGGAGCCGTATAATTGTCTACTTCATTTTCGACGATAATATTTTTAAGTTCCTTGAAAAATTCAATGTCGGGATCCCCTTTGCAATAACATAAAAACACTTTGTACGTGGACATGTCATATTTTAGTCTGTCTTCATCACTAATCACATAACTTCTGTTTCTCAAGGCCCACTCACACGCTGCCTCTTCAATGTTTGGTCGCTCAAGAATCCACCTCAAAGATTCTGGCGCTGGTTTGAAGTCATGGACGAACTGAAAAAACTGAGGGGCGAACGTTTGTAAAATGTTGACATCAGCGACGCGCATTGCTATGGCAGAATCTAGCTCTTGTTTGCATTCAAAGTCGTGTGTAATGTCAACGGTCACGCAGGGAGGAGGCTCCACGACGCTCACGCCTGGAGCTCCCTTCCACATGTCATAATCGAGGAACAGAAAAGAGCGGTTGGCAGTCTGCAGAGTGCGCACGAAGTCGGTGCGGTCAACCTGCCGCAGGGACAGCCGGGTCGCGGTAGCATTGGCGCGCGCCTGCAGAAGCTGCAGCGTGGTTCCGCAGTCACCGACGCCGAGTACTTCAACCACGGGTACGTTGTCTCTAAGAAAAATATTATAATCACAATTTGGTCAGTAGGTAGTAATATTTTTACCTATCGTGTAATAAATTGCTTTATGGAAACTGCTGCAACGTGTTCAGGCTGTTGGAAATGTTGGAATACGCAGAGTCGGGAATATTTAGTTAGTAGTAAAGAATGCAAGAAGAACATCACGCCGTTATCGTGGCTGACGATGGCACTCAGAGCAAAGCACTTTGTGTGACGTAGGTACATACTGGGGATTCGCTGCGTCGACGAAGTCACAATCTGCAAGTGCAGTCTGGTTGGCGTAGAATGCCCAGCGCACATGCCAGGCATGGCGTTGGCAGGCTGGGCGCGCCAATGCGGCTGGCGCCAGCCTCGCGAACAGGCGGCGCCGCGCGGGCACGGAGCTGGCGCCGAACTCGTAGAGGCGCGGGCCCGCCAGCCCGGAAGTCGCGCCGTGCCCCGCACGCCATGCTGGCGCCGCCGTAGGCTCCCACGCCGTCGACACGCCTATTATCAAACTGCAAGAACAAGATAAAACTGGGTGATTCTTAAAAACCGAGTGTTTATGACTCATTTATTTGTAGTCTTTTTTACTTTTTCAGCCTTATTTATAAACAATATACGGGTGTCCCTGGAAGTATGGATCAAATCAAATAGGGGCGTGGGCAAAATCATTTCCAAACTTTTTGATCCTGAGAATGTTGATGAATTTTTTTACGGCTAAAAAGTTATGACAAACTTTTATTATTTTTAATCACTTTGCATGCTCAAAGAACAAAATCATTTTAACAAAAAAAACTACCAGGAACTGTCAATTTAAGTCTTTTAGACAGCCCTGAAAGTTTTTTTAATGATTTTTTTTCTTTGAGCACTATGCGAAACGATTGAAAAAAATTGGTCACAACTTTTGAACCGTAAAATAATTCTAAATCATCAATCATTCTCAGGATCAAAAAGTTTGGAAATGACCTTGCCCACGCCCCTATTCGATTTGATCCATACTTCCAGGGACACCCTGTATAAAGATCGCGGTACGTTGGTGTACGCCTGTTTCCTTGATCTCTCCAAGGCGTTCGATCTTGTTCATACGATGTGATCTGGAGAATAATGGGAGACAGGGGTATACCCGCGGAAATATGTGGGCTCGTCCAGTATTGGTATGGTAACCAACCAATCAATCAATCAGTCAGTCAGGTGAAATGGAATGATACAGTCTCTGAGCCTTATAGGTTGGAGTGCGGGGTGAGGCAGGGTGGTCTGACGTCTCCCAGGCTCTTCAACCTGTACGTGGATGACCTGATAGTCGCACTCAGCAGCATGCGTGTCGGATGCAGTGTTGATGGAGTTAGAATTAACAACATCAGCTATGCAGACGAGATGGTGCTGCTGGGTCCGTCGGCGAGAGCAATCAGAGAGATGCTTAAAACGTGTGAGACCTACGCTGCCGCACATGGATTAAAATACGAGTATAATGTTAAGAAATGTGATATATGGTCTTTGAGGTCAGCGGCAAACGCCGTGGAGAAAGACCCGAATTGCTAATGAACGGGTCACCAATTAATAAGGTGTCAACTTTTAAATACTTAGGGCGTTTATAAATAAAGAAAATTTAAGCTTTGATTTAAAGCTTAAATTTTCTTTATTTATAAACGCTCGATGCTAGTTAGCAGATGATTAGTAGCGAATCTAAATAGAACTGAAATTATGCGTTCGGCACAGATTATATTCCGTTCACTAAAAAACTAAATTTTTGGAATAAACTTGTCAAAACAATTTTTTTTTATTTTTGTGACTAGCAGATAAAAGTCAGAAGTTTCATCGAATAATTTAAATAATTTAAGGAAATAATTTATTATCATTGTGCTTCGAGGTTTTTTTTATTAATTATATCGAGTAGTGCGTAAATTGGATTTCGAAAATCTTTTACTGGATATCCAAAACGAAGAGTTAAACAATTTGTGGCTTTCATAGCAGTAGTCAAACTTGTACCTGTAAACAAGTACAATAATAAATTGTTATTAAAAGAAACTGAAACCCCGCTACAAAAGCAGTACGAACGAATAATATAATATAGACAAATAAATAAAGTAAAATATGAGAACGATTTACAATAATTTATAAAGATTGATTGTATAGTAATGACTCTGATGACAACGAATATGACAGACGAGTTACTGGAGCAAGTCATGCGTTACAAAAGCGCAAAAGAGGTATGGGACGAACTAGAACGCTTATACAGTGGAAGAAGCGAAGACAAAAGTTATGATCTCTGTCTGAAATTCTTTGATTATAAAAAAGATCCTGAACATGACATAAGGAAGCAAACATCTGCGTTGAATCATAGCACCTTCCAAAAGGTAGTTTTCGTATGGAGAAGAATGGGCAAGAAACTCCACCGCTATTCTTTGAAAATGTTTTACAATGTTTTGTATTATAAATTCATTCTATAATTTATAATATGTGAAGACGATGCACCTAAATTATAAATTAGTCTACCACAAATGGTAAAAAGTATTAAAATTACAGCAATGACAGGTAAATCAATTATGTGATAGATACATGGTGCTCACATATTTACAAAGATTGTAAAATTTTCCTAGAATTTTAACAACTTTGTGAGTTACATTAGTCACAGAAAGTAAAACCAATGTCATAAAAAATATATATATCTTAATCTTCTTAATATATATAAATTACGTGTCAAGTTGTTTGTCCGCAATGGACTCCTAAGCTAATGAACCGATTTTAATAAAATTTTGCACACTGTGCGCAGTTTCATCCAACTTGAAGAAAGATAGAATAGTTTATATCTCAATTTATAATCGCAATATTATTTTACTGCGAATATTGTCAGGTTAAGGTTTGTATGAAAAAAAAATTCGGAAATTAGAAAAAAAAAATGCACCCGTGCGAAGCTGGGGCGGGCCGCTAGTGCGAGTATGTATATATAAATTAAATTAGCAGCCAGTTTGATTTTGTCTAGACTCTAGATTGTCCTAAGGAGCAGGATCAGCATGTTTCCTCTAATCTGTAACATCCTTGTTTACAAAGTGTACTTTTAATATGAGTTTTAAATTTTCTTTCATTTATGTAATTATAATATGTCATAAGGTATTTTGTTGTAGCATTTAACACCCCATAAAAATGTTTGTACGTTAGATAACCTGAAAAAAGCTTGATCTAATTTATCTTTATTTCTAGTATTAAAATTATGTCTATCACTTATTTTATTAAAAAGATGTTGGTTTTTTCTTAAATACATAATATATATTTTCATAATGCATTTTTGGGGCGTCTTCTGGAGACATTGTAATTTGGTAAAAACCAGAAGCTAGGTCTATGGTAGTAAAATACATTACATGACTGTATTTACTTTGACCCAATTGGTCTAAGATTTCATTAATTTGGGGAATTGGATAATTTTCACCAGTAGTAATATTATTTAGCTTTCTATAGTCTATTACGATTCTCCACCTCTTTTGCCCGGTGGAGTCATCCTTTTTGGGCGCTATCCAAATAGGGGATGACCAGGGGGATTTTGAAGGTTTAATTATTTGCTGATTTAACATTTTTGTTATTTGGGAATTAACCTCTTCTTTGTGTATTTCCGGAAATCGGTACGATTTTCCATTAATTGGTTGTGAGGAATTAGTTTTTATTTCGTATTGAATTACATCTGTGCAGGTTAATAATTGGTCTCCTGGTAAATGAAAATATTAAAGTACTGATGACAGAGTTCGGTAGGATAATGTAATTCTTCCACATATAAATGAGATGTTCGCAGCAGTTCAGATAATTGCCGGTACCTTTTGAAGGATATTAATTATTCAATTATGTTGTATTAAGTATACCTATTACATTGAGTAAGGTTGAGTGAACTTAAGGTAAGCATAAGGTTAGCGTTTAAGTACGGTTTAGGGGTTTTTCGGATACATACTTCCTTATGGGGCTGGTTACCCTGCGGCATAGTCCTACTATTAAAAAGGTTCAGACCTTCCTTATGGGGCTGGTTACCTTGCGGCGTAGTCCTACTTTTGGAAAGACCGTGAGTTTGGGACTGATTACCCTGTCTATTGGTCTTGATATTAACAAAGGTAGTATCGGCTTGATTAAAAGAGGTTTGCCCCGTGCGATACTTAACGGGACATTATTTAGTTTAAATTTGTATGTTTAGTGGATTCATCAACTTCATCTCTACCCTCCTTTTCCAATTATTAGTGAAGTTTACACGAGATCCTGGCTTAACGTCTGTTTGTTTATATTTAATGGATGAAGGTCTAAATGGAGTAAATGGCTGAGGGCCATTTGAAAATATTGAAATCACGCAGTTTGCAATTTTCAAGAATGTGTCCTGTTTTTTTACAGTATGTACAGAAAGGAGAATCATTGGAGGAATTACTGGGGTGACCGTTGTAACTTCTATTATTAAACTTTTTCTTGAGTTGTTATTATTTGTTTCACTTCTTTTAACGGATTCAGTAGTTTTTTGCATGCTGAAATTGCGATAAAAGAACTGCTGTATTTTCTCTTCGCATATTGGAGCAAAAATGGCGTCATTTAAGGTCACATTTAAGGTCACAATATTAGCGATTCTAGGAATTAACCCTAATATAAATGTATGGAGAGCGAGGTCTTCCATCTCGGCTAATCTACCAGGAAGTTCGGTCTTCCTTGTAATGGAAACAGTAACTTCTGTAAGAAGTTTTTGCAAACAGGTTTCTACTCTCAAGGAAAATTGACTAACCGGCTCTTGATTTCATTGCCTGTACTGTTCCATTGTTGTGTGTAGTTTTGGAAGTCTGTGAGAAGGTGAGCATAATGTTTACGTTCACCACTGATTTTTCAAAACTTCTTTAAAATTGATGGTCATGTTTCAAAATCTTTAATAGAGCACGCGGTCTCAGCGTTGCCTTCTAGTTGACTTAGTACCTACATATTTATAAACGACGTCTTCCTGTTGAGGAGACGCTAAGGATATTGCGCTATCGCAGTTTCTTAGGAAAGCTGTTAGCTTGTCTCTATCGCCGTTAATTGGTTTAATTTAGCCAAATGAACGCCTACCGGCGACTTCGGCTCAAATGACCTAGAACATTTTTTTTTTAATTTGCGGGTACGCCGCAGAGGCCCGCGTAACAGATACACGACTCCTACCAAAAAAATCTATGGAGCCCTTGTTACTAACGATTGTGTCTTCAAGTGGAGAAATCTGGGCCCATTACACAGCTTGTTTTATAAATCTAAATGAGTTTGTGTTTTTTCAATAAATGTTTATTTTTTATGTTTGTTTACATTATGCTAATTAACGGCCGCCGTTCATGTGAGTGTCTAAATGGGATTTCTTTATCACCTTTTGATTCTTTAATGTCTTTTTAGATTCGGATTTAGACATTTTTGTTTTGTAAATTAATAAGGAATACTGAAACTACACGCCTCTGCTCAACCCTTCGGGAATTATCGGCGTGATGATAAGTTACTGGTATGGACAAAAGTGTACGTGGGCTACGGATATATAAGTTATGCGCAACTGATAAGGACGACTGGGATCGAAGCGTAAGCTAATTAACAAGTTACCTGGAATCTTATTATGAATGTTTTAAAATTAATCTTATAATTATAATAATAATAGTTTATTTTCCAAAATCTTAGTACTAGTTTACAATGGCAATATGGCAACAATTTCAATTAAGCTAAAGGGATTAACGTCTTTAGCCGAACTAGGTATAACTTCGGCTATCAGCACCATTCCCCGTTAGTATTATAATACAATAATAGGTTCCAAGCAACAGAAGCATATATAATTAAATCAGTACAGAACATACAGAATAATAGTTAATAAGTAATTCATATAAGTAATTTAAAATAGGTAAGTACATAATTATAATCTAATTAAATTAAATGGATTGAGTGAATGTGTTAATGATTGAGTGTGTGTTCGTGGTGCGTGAGAGGGTGTGTGTGTGCGTGTGATGTATGTATATGAGAATATGTGGGTGCGAGTGGTATGTGGTGTGGTGGTAGGCGTGGGTGTGAGTATGCATGAGTGTATGTGTGTGTAGGTGAGCTATGTAGTGACTTATAATAACACACGGGATTATAACACGATATAGGTACGCGCACTTAACGCACAACACACACGTGTCACAGGATAGAGTATTCTGGACTTACAGGAACAGCTCGTAGGAATTCTTCATTCTGGATTTACTGGATTACGTTTACCTCAGACGTATGTATGATAGGCCGACGTTTGCCGTCAGGTCGGCGCTGGATGCAGTATGGTTGGGTGCAGCAAGTGCTACCCAACAACGCAGTACCACTTACTACGCAGTGCACCCGGGGCGGCGATATGCAGCTTTGGATCAGGTCGAATAGTATCGACCTTCAAACCTGAACTGGCTGGAAGCCTGTGAGCGATCCTGTTCTAGGAGGCCCGGTGCTGACCAAAGAGTACTTTGTATAAACTGGAATAGAGGGCCATCTTGCCAGATTTGTATGATAACAGAATAAAAAGCGCCCTCTGCGATGAAAATACTAAACTACATCCGTGTCAGTATTTCGTGCGACCTAGATCCATCCCGATTGTTGTTTTTATTTAGATATTCTTGTAACAGATAACTCTGTTACAAGAATATTTAGATATCATTTGAATTACATTAAATGGGAAATAAAACAATAGGTATTGATACTTTCATTTCTCTTTGTTTTTGTAAGATTTATTGTAGTATATTTCAGCCATATTCTGAAGAACATTATTATTGTCTTTTTTTCTTTTTCCACTTATAACTTTATTTACATCATTGCAAAAAGATCGTTTAAAAAATCTCACTGTATAATAATTGTATGGCACATGTCCTGAATTTGTGAAAATAGATAGATAAAACTTTCATTTGGGTAACACAACGAACCATGCCCAGAATATTCTCTGCACCTCACACAACATACATAGAGGTAACTTAGCGGTACAACGAAACGAAGAACGATCACAGCAGAACGACATCGAAATTGAAACAACAACAACCATTTTTTTTTTAATAATTTTTATTCACGACCATAGAAACTAGTCTTTCAGACCATTTTTGTTTATTACTCAGGGTTGCCAGATGTGTTTTTCATTTTTTCCCAAATTTGAAATATTTTTTCTCCAAAATGATAAAAAGTTTTTAAGTTTTACTCAAAGGCAAAAACTTTGTAGTAGAAAAAAAACCGCCCGACTTCTTGACAGTTGTCGTGCCCCCAGCGCCCGGCACGGTGATTCGAAAAAAAAAGAGCGTAATTAATAAAAAAACCCAGAGTAAACGAGCTCTGGTATTTGGTCGTTAATATACGACCCTGGCGAAATGGACACGAAAATATTTGCGGATTAGGTGCAGCGCAGACAACAGACTATCCGTGACGCACTTTTTAGTCTGTGAAAATAGAACCTATGCAATTATATGCAGTAACGCACACGACGCGCAAAAAGTCCGGCGCACAAAAAATCCGTGTAATTCGGGCTGAACGCGCCGCGCCGCGCCGCGCCGCTCCGCACTAAAAGTGTGTGAAAAAAATTGAACGTTTGCTTCAACGCGCGGTAACGCAGACGGCGCACAATTTAGTAGGCAATCTGCATTTGCTAGGGGTGGACGTAACGCACGCGATCTATTATCATAGCGCGATTTATTATCAAAATAATACTTCGCGATCTCTGCACGATTTCCATAGCGTCTACGTCCCTACAGCTCTGCCGACAGAATGATCGAAGATGTGCGTTGAGTCTGTGAAAAATCCGCAACCGACTTTTTGCGCGCCATGCAGAGTTTTTGTGCGCCGCAGACTCGATCGCACAAAAAGTGTGCCGTCTGCGCTGCACCTAAATCGTACCTAAGGGCTTATATTATAAGGTTAGGTTAGGAAACAGTTTTTAATGACAAAAATAAAGTAGACTAACCTAACTGAACACAACATCGACATAATTATAAAAGAGCATTGCACGCTCTCTGATTGAAACTAAATAGACATCAGTAATGTAGTAAGTAGATTTTATTAATTAACCATCAAGCAAATAATTTCCAGTAGTCTATAAAAATAGTTTAAACTTCAAGTTTCTGCTTACTGAAATAGCGTACCATGATGCACATTGTTTTTTTCTTTGGTGTCTCTAGAGGTACACACGACGAAATAATATCAAGCTATACATTTCCGGTTTTAGCTGAGCTCACATTGTATAGGCTTTTCGTACAATAAGAAGTCATCTTATACTGGAAATGCTTGATAAAATATGTTGACGCGAGTACTCTCATCGATTATCATCAAATAATTATAATATTAAAAATACCCAAAATTCTCCATGATTTTTTTCCTCTTTCCAAACATTTCTCCAAATACCTATTTCATTTCTTCAGGAGCCAAATTTTTGCCCAAAATTGCGAAAAAAATACGCAGTTTGGTAACCCTGTTATTAATTGCCAGTTGCCAGTGCTGCCAGGGCATATATTTAAACTAGCTGCGCCCCGCGGTTTCACCCGCGTAAGTTTTGATCCCGTGGGAATATCGGGATAAAAAGTATCCTATGTGTTATTCTGATGTATAAACTATATTACTGTAAAGTTTCATCAAAATCCGTTCCGTAGTTTTTGCGTGAAAGAGTAACAAACATCCATCCTCACAAACTTTCGCATTTATAATATTATAGTAGGATATGTCTAAATTCTTACCAAAGTATTTTTGTTTCGACATTTTTTTCAGCAAAAATGACATCATCATGGACACGCATTTCTACATTTAATTTATTCTAAGAAACCCTATATTTACAATAAACAAATGTGTGTCTTTATCTCCATTACAACTTTGAAACTCCTATTTAGCAAATAATTAATTATAGCAACACATTTTTAATAGTACTACCAAGAGTACTACTAATATTATACCATTTATTTAAGGAGAACATTGTAAACCTTAGTGCAGTATTAAATGTTGGGTATTTTTTATTTTCTTATATTATACGAAACACCAGCGCCTCTGGATTTACAATACTAAACTAGTAGATTAAAATACTACAAAATTGTAAAGCTGTTAACTAGCTGGGGTGTAAAGTACTAAGTTCCGTATTACAGAACGTCACTCAATACTCAAGCATTACTTAAAACTAGTTTCAACCAAACAAATGGCTTGAATCTAGTTTTAAGGCGCTATCAAATGACAGCGACCTTGCGCGAGTGGGAGGAGCTAGCAACACTCCCCGCGACCCCGCAACTGCACACACGTAGGGCGCGTTCCGAGTTGCGCTGTAATCGATATGAGCGTGCTTTAACGCGTACCGAATTAGCGTGAGCGCGATAACGATATCCCGTGAATCGTCATAAATGACGTCATGACATGCGCCCTCTTGCGATAACGCCGACCATGCCTTTTATTAATATCACCGTGAGCGCTGTCAAAAACGACAGTGTGTGCGTGTGTTTGTGTCAGTGTGTTTTTTTTTAGTTGTATCTTATCTTTAAATTAACGTGGCATTTTTGATTTTGTGCTTCTGGCTGACAGTCGCCACCTAACCAAAGAAGAAGAAGAAATATGGTGTTTAAACAACAAAGAAATACATAGTTATCGTTTTGATATTGAGTAAGCATTGTGAGCGCGTTCACGAACATTCCGAATTGTTGACAGCTCTCAGCTGTCACAATCGTGATATCTAAATCGGAACGCATGTGAGATGATGTGAGTGCTGTGAGCGATTATAGCTAATTCGGAATGCGGCCGTAATTTCGTAAGGTAACCACACATTTCAGATGGTGAGAATAATCCTACCTGATTTTTTGATCATCCATTTTTATTTCAATGTAGTGTTTTTAAATAAGGTGCCCTTGATCTCGGGCTCAAACGAGATCATTAACCCGGCTCCGAGGTAGCTAGAGTCTCCTTCTCTAGGTCTCCATCGGAGTAATTCCTGTCCGGCGCGTCCTAGTCGCGGGGGTGGGCGCCACTTGTCCTAGTAGGCCAGGGCAGGCTGGTGGCGAAGTTCGGATGGGGACCCAGTTCTGCGGGGTATAACGTGGACCCCTTGTCCAGGGTTACGGATGAAGACCTCAACGGCTTCGTTTGGCGGAGATGGAGAACATCGGTACGGCAATTTAAGGCGGTAGAGGCACGTCTATTTCGGGGGCGGTGGAGAGCCTTCCAATACGGCTCTGTAATAGACATTTTATTGACTTCATCGGTACAGCGGGCGGACAATGTCGATAGGCAAACGGTTTTCGGCTTTTGTGGCGATGAGGCAAGGCACGCGGTGGGGTGCCTCAAAGGGCGCACGTTAACTCTACATAGATTGATGTGCGGCCAACCTCCTGCATTCTCATCTTCCTGCCGGTCGTACCGGTTACCCGGTCCATCGGCACCTGGACTTTGAGGACGAGAGAGTGGATCTGCACCAGCGCAACTGCTTATCCACTTAAATATATTCACGCGCGGATGACCCTGGCTTCTTTCGAAGGAATACGAGCTATATAAGCCCTGCGGCGATCGGGAACTGGTGGTGGGGTCGGGGTCTTGGTGGATCATCGGCCTTAGCTGGGACTCGGCACGTAGGCGGTCAGTAGAGAGTGGTCGCTCCTGGACTTGACTGAGGCGGAAGGACAGGTTCGGCAGCACGACTGACGACAAAGCAGCCCTATTTAGGATCGCTCTGCTTTCCCCAATCCGGGGAGGGGCCTAGAAAAGGTGGCCCAAACATAGTCCGTCTCCCCTCCAAATCAGATGGCAAACCGCAGTCATCTGATCACCAACCTTTCTTTGCGGTCGCGAGAGACATAAAAAGAATACGACAAAAAACTTCATAGTGGGAGCATGGAATGTACGTACACTCTTAGATGATGACTCTAACCTGTGTCCCGAGAGGAAGACTGCAATCGTAGCAAGGGAGCTCTCAAGATATGACGTGGATATTGCTGCTATAAGTGAGACCCATCTTAGTGATAGTGGAAACCTCTGCGAACAGTTGGGTGGATATACGTATTATTGGGTTGGAAGACCAGCAGGAGAGCGAGCGGCTAGCGGTGTTGGCTTCGCAGTGCGTAATAAAATTGCAGCATCCTTAATACAACTTCCAAAAGGAATCAATGACCGCATGATGACCTTACGCTTGCCCATTAATGATACTAAGTATGTCCACCTCATTAGTATCTACGCACCTACATTAACAGCTAATGATGATGTTAAAGCAAAATTCTATCGGGACCTATCCTGCGTTCTTTCGGGAATTCCACCACAAGACAAAATTGTCCTGCTGGGTGACTTTAATGCACGCGTTGGTACTGACTACGAAGCATGGCCTGGTATCCTTGGTCGTCATGGAGTTGGGAACTGCAATGCAAATGGCTTAGAGCTTCTCACTCTTTGTGCAGAGTTTGACCTGTGCCTGACCAATACTTTCTTTCGTCTTCCAGAAAAATATAAGACTTCGTGGATGCATCCCAGATCCAAGCACTGGCACCTCCTTGATTACATAATTGTACGCAAAAGAGACAGAAATGACGTCTTGATAACAAGAGCTATGCGGGGTGCAGAGTGCTGGACAGACCATCGGCTTATTCGATCGAAAATGCGCCTGAAATTGAAACCTCCTCGACGCGCAGCACATAAGAAACCAGTTAATGTATGTTTTGCTCCACTGGTTCACTCCAAGAAGCTCAGGCGGGACCTGGATAATCACTTCGGCACCAACATGGAGGACGTTACAGATAATGTTGATGAAGCGTGGCATTCATATGCTAAACACCTTCGTGATAGCGTCTCATGCACAATACCAAAGCCGCAGAAGAGAAACCAGGATTGGTTCGATTACTCAGACGTGGAAATCCGAGCATTACTTGAGAGTCACAGACTAGAACTGAGAACTCTATCAAGCATCGATAGGCGAAGATCCATTCAACGCGAGCTGAAAATCAAAATCCGTGACCTCAAAAATCAATGGTGGCTGGACCGATCAAAAGATCTGCAACTTTTTGCTGACACAAACCAGACGGGCAGGTTTTTCGAGGGTCTGAAAGCAATTTTCGGACCTAAATCGAGAAAAACGGCACCAATATATTCTCGTGACGGGGTCTGTAGACTGACAGATCATAAGCAAATCCTAGATAGGTGGGCAGAACATTTCAATGACGTCCTGAATCCCTGCTCACAGACAACTGATCTATCGTATGTTGAAGATCTTGAATGCCGTCCCGTTAAGGAAGACTTAGCTGATCCACCAACTTTTGATGAGTTCATGTCAGCCGTCAAAAGATTGAAGGATGCCAAAACACCAGGCACTGATTGTCTACCATCGGAGGTCTACAAATATGGTGGTCCACATATACAAAGCAGGCTCTTCAATCTAGTGCTCAAGGTATGGGAAACCGAAGTGGTACCTCAAGACTGGAAGGATGCCTCTATTTGCAAAATTTATAAAGGCAAAGGTGAACTGTCTGACTGTGGTTCCTACAGGGGCATCTCCCTCCTGTCTTCTGCTGGGAAGGTACTGGCGCATATCATTAATCGCCGCTTGGCAGATCTTGCTGAGCAGATACTTCCAGAGTCGCAGTGTGGTTTTAGACCGGGCAGAGGAACCGTTGACGGCATTTTCATAGTGAAGCAAATTCAGGAGAAAAGCCTCGAACAAAACCGTCCTCTGTACATGTGCTTCATTGACTTAGAAAAGGCCTTTGACCGCGTGCCACGTGCTGCTCTTTGGGTTGTGCTGAAAAAAGCTGGATGCCCTGACAAATTCGTTAGCATGATTCGTCAGTTTCACGACGGTATGACGGCGCGCGTTCAGCATGAGAACGATTTTTCAGACCCAATTCACGTATCCAGTGGTGTGAAGCAAGGATGTGTCATGGCTCCCACACTGTTTGCGCTCTATTTCTCGGCTGTGTTGAATGATGCACTAAAGCATAGTGTTGGACAGATTGAATTAAACGTCCGTACTGATAAAAGTGTCTTCGACATTTCCCGCTTCAGAGCGAGGACTAAGACATCTAAGATTCCCGTACTTGACGTACTCTATGCCGATGACGTGTGCCTGTTGGCTGACTGTATGGAAACACTCCAGGTCTATGTGAATGATCTTCAAGCCTCGTGTTGCAGATTTGGACTAGTAATTAGCGTGAAAAAGACCCAAATCCTAAAGCAGCCACCAAGGGGATGTGACGCTGACAGCTCAACCGTTAAGCTCCATTCTGAGCCACTGGAGGAGGTGTCACGCTTTAAATATCTTGGAAGTCAAGTCTGCAACGACAATAGACTGGCGTTTGAGATCCCGGCACGGATTGCTAAAGCAGCTGCCACTTTTGGGAAACTTGGCAGGCGTGTGTGGGCCTCTCACGACCTGAAACTGCAAACTAAGATAAACGTTTATAAGGCCTTAGTTCTGCCAATACTCACCTACGCCGCAGAAACCTGGTGTCTCTATAGAGGTGATATTAAAAGGCTTGACACTTTTCACCTGCGGTGTCTTCGGTCTATCCTTCGAATAAAATGGCAGGATTGTGTTCCCAACTCGGAGGTGCTAAGGCGCACGGGAATGATGGGCATGGAGGCGATTTTGATAAAGATCCAACTGAGATGGTGTGGCCATGTGCAGCGCATGGATACTAGTAGGCTACCTAAAACCGCTTTCTACTCAGAGCTCGCCAAAGGAAAACGTGCACAGGGCGGGCAATACCTGCGCTACAAAGATGTCTTCAAACGTCACCTTACGACCTGTGGCATTCCCGTTGATCGGTGGCAGGAGCTTGCTCAAAACCGAGAGAGGTGGCGCACTTCAATCCACAAAGCAACAGAACGCTTTGAAACAAATCGTCTTGAAGACCTAGACAACAAGCGCCAAATACGCAAGAGTCGCCCAAAGCCTTCCTATGCATACACATACAACGATGCTGATCAGCTCTTCTGTATACGTTGTGACCGGGTTTTCAAGACCAAATTTGGTTTTGCTAGTCATCAGAGAGCTCACGAAAGGAAAGAGAAGTAGTCGGGGTCGCTGTCGCCGGATACGGTGAAGAGGACTATATATATTTAAATAAGGTATTTTGAAAATTGATTAAGATTGTAATCATATTATTTTAATAATAATATGTTTTGAATAAGTTGGTTTATATAAGTGGACTATTTCTTGATCTTAACATTCTCTTGTATTGATAATTAATTGTTCTTTTGCGATATTTTCGTTATCTTGTCCGTGTTTTATAGAGTGGATGTGTCCTATCGACTCTCAAAATATCTTTTACTAAATTGCAGCAACTTACGTCATTGCGTCTTTTCGTCACTATACAAATTTTTATTTATCTCCTAAACGCGTGGACCGATTTAAATGACTCAAACCGCTAAAATGGTTTTAGACCTAGACCTTTAATTTGACACCAAAATCGTTAAGATATCTCAACAAACAAAAAATCACATTTTCAAGTTGCTCTCGTAATTATCTAACATGTATGAAACGCCTAACAATTCTTTTAAAAATTACTATTTGAAACTTATTTATAACATTACGCAAGCGCGAACTCTGCGCGCGAGCGGTGACAACCGACTGGCGGAGTGGCGACGGCACCACGCGAAAGTGTAGACATTTTATCGCTGTAGGACGGCCGAGTGAAGGAGGCCTGCCACAACTATGTCAATAATAGCATTCAAGTATTTTTTTAAACTGATCCGGACTGTCCCTACATTGATGCAGTATGGTTATACTACATTACAATAATTAACTCGTATCTGCATTTACGACTTGAGAGTCTTCGTTATTTGGTATTCTCCTAAAACAAATAACACAATTATTACAAATAAAATAAAAGTATGTTTACTATTTTTTTATTTAGGTACAGACGCCACCACATCAAGCTACCCGAAACTGTCAAATTTTGCCAATCAACTTTGAACCTAATGGTTTAGCCATAAAGTTGAAAATCTGTTAAATAAATTTGACAGATTGAGTAGCTTGATGTGCTGGCATCTGAACACTAAACTTTCGATAGAGATTAATGATAATTTTATTTCGATTAAAATACGTTACTTGCCTCAATAATCTATTTTTTGCAAGTATAAAGCGTTTCTTTTTTAGTCATTTACATATTTTGCCAGCCATTTTCAGCACGAAACTCAAAAGCGAATAAAACTATTTTTTAATTGCTCCGAGCGTTAGCGTCCACCCGTGGTGTTGCCAGTAGTGATTGAAGATTTAGAACGCAGGGATGTCTGAAAAGGAACGAAATTAGCGGCGACGGAACGCAAATGAAAAATATGTAAAAAAAAATCTACAATTTTTCTATCAAGTTATGTTATTTTAAAGTTTTTTTTTTTAAACATTCGTTTTTAGTTTGTCAGTATCATGCAGGAAGCAAACATCACATATTACAATATAATTTTTGCAGATCATTAATCATAATCGCTCACAAAGTACTAACACAAATAAGTAGTACAAGTTTGTTAAAAAAAATAGCTTGATGGCAGCCTCAATCATATTTATATAAAAAAACATATTTCCTTTAACTGTACTTTACTACAGCTTCCTGCGTATTTCTATTTTTATAAGAATTTTGCTTTTGTAGAAGATTTTGAGTAAGCTCTTATTTATGCTGTCACTGGCGTGCTTAAGTGTCTTATTTCGGATTTCTGTTTTAGTTAATTCATGTTTGCTGAAGACACGCTCTACAGAAGCGTTTGAAAAAGGCAGCACCAGCTCCGCTAGTTTATGTGTTCTGTGAGCACCAAAAAAATGTAATATTTTTGTTTAATTTTGAAATCTCGGCTCTCCGGTAGCGTTCTTTAATCAACCACAAACAAAGTTGGCTTCCCCGCCAGCCGTAGTTAAAGAATCTCTTTAAAAGCCGCCAGCCAAAGCCTAATCTGTGGCCAAAACAAAACCACAGGCCAAAGCACTGAAAGCACAGACATACACACATCAAAAGTGTCTAGGGATCAAGCATTTTTATGCGGATTTCTTGAGATTGAGATGTGGCTTTGTAATAAATTTATGATTTTATAAATTTATATGGATCCTTTTTGGTGCATTTCATAATTTGAATCAGGAACTGTGAATCAAATTCGAGTAAAAGATGAAAATCAGCTGTCAATATTTTCCCTATAAAAACATACAACGCATTGAAGACATTATTAGTGCTACTGTTTCCCTACTACTGATTAAAACCAACGTTATTATGGAGCGGCGACGTCATTTAAGCAGGGAAGAAATGCTCAGAGCCGTGGGAATGATAGAAGCTGGTTCCCGGCAACGTACTGTGGCTTTAGCTCTGAATACAAGTCAGAGTGTTATCAGTCGACTTTGGACACGTTACCGAAGCACTGGTACCGTGGCTGAGCGCCATGGAGGACGGTATCGCTGCACCACACGGAGACAAGACCGATACATTCAAATCTTAACTCGAAGAGCTCCAACAATAACCGCCATGATGTTAGCCGTGAGGCTTCATCACTCTTCAGGGAACTTAATTAGCGACCAAACAGTCAGAAACCGCTTGCATGAAGTGAACCTTCATTCCCGAAGACCGCTACGGGTACCACCTATAGCAATGCACAATCGTAGGATTCGATATCAATGGGCTCTTGAACACAGAAATTGGGCAGAAGAACAATGGCGTTTCGTGTGCTTTTCTGATGTGTCTCGTTTTGGTATGAGACCGGATACAAGACGTATACGACACTGGAGAACCCCTGGACGCCAACAGCGATTAAAATCCTGCCAGGAAGTCCATCCTTATAGTGGTGGAACCATCATGGTATGGGCGGGTATTTGGATCGGCGGAAGAACTGAGTTGATTTGGATCAGAGGCAACCTCAACGCTCAAATTTATGCTGAGACGATTGTATCAGACGTCATCGTTCCTCTACAAGTGCAAATCGGTCCCTTATTTCAGTTAATGCATGATAATGCACGACCGCACACCGCAAGAGTTGTAAGACAGACTCTCGCCGCAGCTAACATCAATGTCCTGCCCTGGCCTGCTCAGTCGCCAGACTTGAACCCGATTGAGCATGCATGGGATATGCTACAGTGAAGAGCTCTGCCGAATATGGAGGGTATCCAGTCGCAAGAAGACCTTTTTTTGTTGTTGCAACGAACATGGGCGGCCATTCCACAGCGTGATTTGGATGAACTCATTTTGAGTATGCCAAACCGATGTTCTTGTGTTGTTAGTGTTCGCGGTAGAAACACGGATTATTAATTGTTAAAGTTACCCAATAAAATTTTAGAGAAAACTGTTATTTCAGTCTTTTTTTCGAACTTTTGTGTTAGTGGTTCAAATGTCAAAAATCCCTTTATTAGGAAAATGGCAAATTTCTTTATTAATGCAAAGGTGACTTGGTTTATCGTTACTGTGACAAACGAAAACACTTTATTTGATGAATCCTTAAAGAAAATTTTAATTAATATCAATCAGGAGAAAAGTTATTGCAAAAATATATGTTGATCCCTAGACACTTTTGATGTGTGTATTACAATCAATGGTAAGCTTAGTCTTCATTTAAAGACTACAGATACTTAAAACTCTGTACTATGGTGACGGCGACGTCGCATCGCAAGAGGTGAAGTAGTACGTTTAGATTTACTTAGTACCAGATATACAAAAAGGAACGAAAAGAACGCACAACAGATGGGAACGCTAAGAGAACGCATGACCATAAAATAGAACGCAAAATGTTCCAAAAGGAACGATCTGGCAACGCGGGCAGCGTATTAAATTGTCTTTTAGATGGTGTAAGTTTTATGAAAATACACCCGATAGTGTTTGCGTGATTATCGTTTTTTTGTCCGCGTTAGACATTACTTCACAAATTAATTACACTATGTTAAAAAAATATAATTTCAAATATTCACATATCAAATTACGAAGAAGATTGTCTAGTATAACATATTTTTTTTTCAAAGAAAGTAGTCTGGTCGTTTAGACGTGATGTTGAATTTAAAATCATTAGAAGTCATATGTCTGCGCCTTAAGTAATGCTTGAGTATTGAGTGACGTTCTGTAATACGGGCCTAAGATTGTATGGCATGGTGCTGACTAAGCACTGCGTTTACTAGTGCAAACTAGGGATGTAACAGTACGGTGTCAATATTAGAGTCTGTGACTGCAGTCGCCGGCTGACCGAGATGATCACGTCCACGTCTAAATTCTCCAAACCACGAATACACAGAGCTGCGACATGATGTTTCATCATCAAATGCCAATTGAAGTCTCTGGCAACTCTTGTTGACTTACTTAAGCCACAACGAAAATCATTGAACGAAAATGTTCACGAGTTAAATTCATTTTGATAGCGACACACAATTTTCGAAAGGACGTCACAATGAAAAAACTAGTGACAGTCTCGCAAATTAAAAAGTAACATGTTCCCAAAGAGTTCCATTTTCGAATCCCTTTTTTGTTTTTTTCATTCTTTTATTGTAAGTGGCCAGATCAAGAAACTTTGAGTATGTCACGAAACGTAACTAATGCTTTATGAATGTTGTGTGAATGAGTACAGTCACGAGCATAAGTATGTATACACTTGACTTTATTCAAAGGCGATTGTCTCCTTTATTTTTTAATGAAATTTTGTAATTTTACGAACATAGTATTTCCAAACCAATAGGTTTATGAAAGTGTCGTATTTCAGCTTTGCATTCGCTATTTTACGAAAAAATCGCAATTGAAAGTTGCCGAGTGTTGATATTAGTGCTCGTGAGTGTAGAGCCGACTATGAACGCTGATTGTATAATGTCGCGTTAGCGTTACGCTTATAATTTGTGCAAGGCGCCAGAAAAATGCTGATCTATGCAATGTGCGTGTGCCACGTACGATAAATGACTTGTACAATCTTATTCCTCAAACGAACCCCGAGCATAGCTCGCTCTTTAGCGCGCTTGCGACACTGATTTTTGGACCAACCCAATAGGTACCTACTGATATGTTCGTGGAAGCAGAGAAGTCATTGAGTTGACAGGTAGGTACGTACTCAGTGTATATCTCGTAGGGGCTGTGGGTGAGGTTGGCGGCGAGCGCGGCAGTGGCGTGCGGGTGCGGCGCGCGCGGCAGGCGCACGGCGCGGTAGCGGCGCACGTGGCGCAGCAGCGCGCCCAGCAGCGCGGCCGCGGCGTGCGCCGGCTCGCTGCCCCACACCAGCGTCACGGTGGCCGCGATCCCACGGTAGGACACGCTGCGCCATCCGAACGCGGCTCCTGCCAGGATCGACCAATTAGGGACCATTCATTAAATACGTCACAAAAAAAATAAAAGAATAAAACAAATAAAAAAAATAAAATTTTGTTTGTTCTGGTCTGCTCGTCGCCCACCCCCTGATGGTGTCTTTTCGGGGGGTCTAGGATTGGTCTTGGTTATTATTCATTCACTTTGACCCACCAGACAGTATACACGCTTGTACTTCACACCCATTGAGTTGTGTACATATTATGTCGATCACCGAATTGCCCGATCCATCGAATGATTCATAAAATGCATCTAGCAATATTTTAACTTACAAGTGTCCCAAGAGCTATAATTTTTTACTCTTTTAGCATACTTAAAACTGTAAGTGTCGATTTAGGCGCACTTATTATGAGAATTCTCACTTAGTGTCAACTTATAACGCTCTTATTGAAGATTACTTTACACTTACAATAATCTTGTTACTGCTGTTGTAATATCAAAATAACTTATAATCGTTTTACAATAGCATGGTTTGAGGGAAAGTAGGACTTACAGCGCTCCACGGTAGGCTGAAAATCGGCTTTCATAGACTTAGGGATTTCAATTTGCAAGTGCTGGTTTTTTTGCTGGATATAGCTTCTATTAGTTATTACTATATTAAAAAATGATACCCGAGTCAATTCTGCACAAAAACGAAGAAAAAAAAAATTCGAAAATTTGTATGAAGCTAGTATGAAAAAGTTAATTATCTCGTAAACAGCAAGGAAAACCGTAATAACCTTACAGGTGGTTATAGTACTAATTATTTATGATTTTTTGACATATGTCATATAACGGTTATCGCTGCTAATTTAAAAAAAAAAATCTCAAAATATTTTTATTTATTTTTACTTAAGAAACGGTTCCTTTTAGTGTTTAAGTTGAGGAACACAGACTTTTAACAACACGTAACATAAAATAGCATCACCCTTATATTAACAACACGTAACATAAAATAGCATCACCCCTATATTCCCGAAGGAGTAGTCAGAGGTTTATAATACATCCACACTTAGACAACTATGTTTGAGCTAGATATTTATCAATACAAAATGAGTTTTAAAACTTTACATACAACCAAAATACCAAATAACAATTTTTTTAGTCTTCTAGTGAGTCTGAAAATAAGTGATTAAATAATTGCAATTATTTAGTCTTCTAATAAGTCTGAATAGGCGATTAAATGATTGTTAATGATTTCTGATAAGTAAGGTAATTTTTTAATTATTAATTATTATGCTAATTTATTATTACTAATTTATTATTATTATTAATTTATTATTTTATTAATTATTTGCTAATTTGTGTTATGAGTTTTAAGAAATGTTTTTGACAATTATACATTTTCATTAGCACATCTTTTAAAACTCTTATGAGGGTAGTTAACTAATTATCGACGTTTTGCAATAACAGGGCTAAAATAATGCTTTATAATTTAGATTGTTCACAACTGTGTAACTTCTAACACAAATTGTTGGCTCTGCGACCATAAAATCTTAAAATGGAAAGTTTAATCACCAATTTAGACTTGTTTGTTCTTCTAAAAAGTGAGAGTACTTCATTGAATCATGAAGTATTGTTTGGTAAAGTCGTATCCCGCATAGGCGATTGCCTTTCTGCCGAAGATCGACTAACTCTCAAAGACTTTTGTCGGAAATTCACGCGAGCTGCTTTACAGAGGTGGCAGAAATCCAACCGATTCCTTGATCACTTCAGAAAACTGTACGGAAATTGGCTGCAAGCAAATATTGATTGGCAAGTTGTGTGCAAACTTTAGTTAATCAAGAATAAACTGTTGATGAGATACCAAGAGCACAATCAGACTCTCAAGAACCGTCGTCGTCGCCATCATCGTTGGAACATCATCGTTGGAACAATGACAAAAAGGTCCCGAAAACCATTCGAAGATTTGGGAACTAAACAGAAAAAGAGAAGATCTGATGATCATACAGGCGAAGACTCCAGTGAATTGGCACATGCAGCTGCAGCACGTTTAAGAGAAGAAGGGCATGAGGATATCGCATCTGTGATCGAATACATGATGAAAAATCCTGAAGCAGCCGTTAAAATTAAAGAAACGCTTATGAAACCAGTGAAAACAGTCATATTTACACCAGAGAAAGCGCTTGGATTGCTTCTTTCACTAAAACTGTTAAGTGGCAATATATTACTTTGCGAGAGGCTGCCATTCGGGAAGGTGCTAAGAATATTTATCCATACTACTATAAAGTGCAACAAACTAAGCTTGATTGCTGCCCTCCGAAGCAAACAGTGTCAGTTATGGATTCCTCGGCTAGGATTACACTTCAAGCTTTACTTGACATCACGGTGACGAGGATCCTTCAAAGTCTTTCTGACTATGCCGAGGTGCAAAATAAGCAGCTAAAGCTGATATCCAAGTGGGGATTTGATGGTGCTTCCAACCAAAGCCGATACAAGCAGAAAATGGAGGGTGAGCAAGATGATGCAAGCATTTTCATGACCTCCTTGGTGCCACTAAAACTGACAGATGGAGATAATACTTTATGGACGAACCCAAAACCATGCTCAACTTTGTATTGTCGTCCAGTTCAGTTTACTTTTGTAAAGGAGAGCAAAAGCATTGGTCTCAAAAGACAAATGGATGATGAAATCCAGGCCCTTATCCCCACAGAGTGCAGTAATAATAACATGGTGACTCATCAACTAATGATGACAATGATCGACGCCAAAGTCTGCACGTACCTTTCTGAGGCCAGTAGGCCAATTCTCGTAATTTAAAACGTTCAAAACCTAGTCGCAGTCTCATCTCGGTGACAAGCAGATGTCAAAAACTTGTCAAAATGTAGGGAAATTTGAAGTATTTTTGACAGATTGAGACTGAGATCAGACTGTGAACGTTCTTAAAATTACGAGAATTGCCCCTCAGATCAAATGCATCGTGCTACCTGTGCTTAGCAAAACCTACGGATATGAACCGCTTAGATGTTGTTGTTAGAATAAAAAGAGTGTGTTTAGTTTTCACATCAATCCTTTTTGTTCTATATAAATTTATTTTTCTACATTTTTCTTAGACTATTGTCATAGGAGTTGTCAATGAGAATTAAAACGAAAAATATATGTTTTTATCTTATCTTATATTTTTCTATCGTTTTTCATCATCTCCTGCATTGCGCATTATTATATGCACTCTGTACGCTAGTGGGACTTGGGTAGAACTACTAACAGGTTATGGGCACAAGCTTACATGGAGATGTCTAATGGCAACAAGAGTTCTCATAAAGAGCGGAACTTAACAGTGGTACAAAATATGGAGTCTTCGGGAAGTAGTGGGTTATCCTATATAGAGAAGTTAGATGGTAACAGCAATTACGCCACATGGAAGTTTTTGATGGAGTTACATCTTGTTAACGATGACTTGTGGGAGTATACAAGTGGTTGGATTTTAAAATGAGTCGCCTGAATTTGAGGGTCTTGGTGGTGTAGGGGGCTTAAGGGAGTTAGTCTTAATCCCCCCAAAGTAATTTTGGCTGCCGGAGTTACGTCTAAATATTTTTAAACAATTTCCAAAAATTCTTAAATACTATTGCAGTTATGCAAAACGGAATGTAATTTTATGCTTTTAGTACAGTTTTTCAAATGTAATTTTTAGGTTTTATGTGAAAAACGTGAAACGAAACGCAACTCGCCATCTTGGATGGATGATAATGACATCTAATGTCAAATTTTTGCATCATTCCTTTGCTTTCGAGTGTATGTGAATGTGTTCCTCCGTATTGATTTGTGTTTTTTCTACGACTTGGCTACATTGATGAATCTAAATTTGGAAAAAGAAAGTATAATCGAGGTAATTATATTTTATATATTATGTGTTATATAGGAAATGTATGAGAACAGGATATAATTCTTAGGTTATTAATAGCAATGTATTACTCCGAGTTGGCACAATCCAGACTTCATTGGGGTAGGCTAGATGGCTAAGGCGGGAGCGCAGCGCAGCGAAGCTCCCGCCTTAGCCATCGTGGTTATTTTTTTTTAAACCACCCAGAAATAGGAGCCCCGCGTAGCGGGGCTCCGTCGACTCATAATTGAAGCTAGTAGATCCTTTCATGGAATTAATAAAAGCGATAAAACATGTTTCTAAAGTGGAATAAACAATTTTTGTACGAATTTTTGTTTTTATTTTTCTAAGGAAACCAAGTATTTCCGGCGGGTGAAAATGGTGAGGGGGGGATCCGACCCCTCCCGCCTCTCCCCCCAACTACTCACAACCCCTTAAAATGGCGACGTATTTCGAAATTTTTACCTATACAAGAGTTATACCTAAAGCGACCGATGTGCAAGGTATGAGGAAAGACCAGAAAGCTAGAGCAAAGATTTGCTTGATGATTAGACCTCATTGCTTGGTGCATGTACGCAAAGCTAAAACAGCTAAAGATGCTTGGGAAGCATTAATGAATGCGTTCGAGGACAAAGGTCTGAATAACCGCTGTCGGCTACTTGCAAAGCTAGTGAACATGAAGCTGGAGCAATTCCCATCGGTTAGGGAATATGTCACATCTGTGATGACGATATCTCGGGAACTTCAAGACCTAGGAAAGGAGGTTGACGATGAACTGTTGGCTGCTCTACTTCTCCAAGGCCTTACTATAGAGTTCCAACCCATGAGACTAGTCATTGAAAATAGTAACGTTGTTCTTACTACCGACTATGTAAAGATGAAGTTTTTTCAAATGGAGGATACCTATTCGGCAAGCATGAGTGCAAGCCAACCCACTTCAGCACTATTGTCAAATAAGCATAAGGGTAAGAGTACACCGAAGAAGATCAAACAAAAGATCAAGTGCTTTATTTGTGACGGACCACATAAGGCACATCAGTGTCCTGATAATCCAAAAGGAAAGAAAGAAGCTCTTGAAGCTTTTGCGTTTGGTACGTCGATTCCACAAACAGAAGACTGGATCATCGATTCTGGAGCGTCGACACACATGACGAATCGCAAATCTTGGTTTAAGAACTTTAAGGATACTCCTAAGTCTTTGAGAGTGACTTGTGCAGATGGTAATGAGGTGTTCGGTGCAGGTGAGGGTATGGTAGTATGTAAGTCAGGATTGACAGTCAGCGACGTTACGTATGTACCTAAGTTAGCTTCTAACTTATTGAGTGTGAATGCAATTGCGAAAAAGGGTAACGTAGTAGTATTTACTGATAAATGTTGTGACATCTACAGGAGAAATGAGTGTGAGGTGCGAGGTAAGCCTGTTGTGAAAGGTGTGGAAGAATGAGGTATTTATAAAATTAAGTGTTGTTCACAGGGTTCTGCTCTAGCAACAACTGAGCATGACCAGCAGATGTTATGGCATCGGAGGATGGGACATCTTGGTATGCATAACCTCATACTACTGAGAGATAAGATGGCAACAGGAGTAACTTTTCCTGATATTTATTCTAAACTGGAGTGTATATCATTATGGGAAAACAAACGAAACAGCCGTTTCGTAAAACTAATGCAACGAGAGTTACGGAAGCATTAGGTTTAGTGCACTCAGACGTGTGTGGACCTATGAGTATACCTTCTATTAGCGGTTTCCGATATTTTTTGACGTTTATTGACGATTTCACGCGAAAAACTTTTATTTATTTTTTGAAACAAAAAAGTGAAGTTTATAGATTTTAAGGCGTTGGCTGAAAATCAATGCGGCAAGAAAATAAAAATCCTGCGCACTGACAACGGGACTGAGTACGTCAATAAGCGGATGGATGACTTACTGAAGAATTGCGGAATCCAGCATCAACTGACAGTGGAGTATACGCCAGAGCAGAACGGCGTAGCTGAACGGGCCAATCGCACCATCTGCGATAAAGCCAGAACCATGCTACATGAGTCAAGATTAGAAAAACATTTTTGGGCTGAAGCTGTCCATCACGCCGTGTTCCTAAAGAACAAGTCACCAACGATTGCGGTGAAGAATATGACTCCGGATGAGAAATGGTCAGGAAGGAAGTGTGATCTAAGCATGTTAAAAACTTTTGGGTGCAAAGCATTTATGCACATTCCTGATCAAAAAAGGACTAAGCGGGCTGTAAAACACACACAGAGAGCTTATCCACACAGGTTTCGACGACAATGCGAAAGCGTATCGCCTTGTGGATCCTACTTCAGGAAAAATATTTAAGGCCAAAAATGTGGTGTTTTTGGAGAATCAAAAATAC
This sequence comes from Globia sparganii, assembly GCA_949316385.1. NCBI lineage: Eukaryota > Metazoa > Arthropoda > Insecta > Lepidoptera > Noctuidae > Globia > Globia sparganii. The sequence continues at coordinate 160,514 of OX438659.1, forward strand.
AAAGAGCTAAAAGAAGAATTGCGAGAGGAACCAGAAATAATACTTCTACGAGATGAACCAATTGTCAGGAATACAGCAGAACCAGATGTTTTGCAACCTCGACAAGATGATGATGTTAGCAATGTTCCTAGAGTGGAACAAGAATAAGAGAGTTTTACTGAAAATCCTGTTCAACACGAAGTAGTCATTCATGAACCAGAGGATGTGGAGTTTCAAGTTTGTGAGTCGGACGTAACTGAGGATCGACCACAAGAGGTGGAACGGAGGTACCCACTAAGAGACAGGAAACCCAAAGAGTTCCCAGATCATTATCTATACCATGTAGTGGAAACAGAAGATGATCCTACTACGGTTCAAGATGCACTGTCAAGGCCTGACAGTAGAGAATAGAAAGCTGCGATTCAGGAGGAGCTTGATGCTTTAAAGAAAAATGGAACTTGGACTTAGGTAAAACCTGGACAAGCGAGCAACGTTGTGGATTCGAAATGGATTTTTCGAATTAAAGAAGAGGCGGGAAATAAGCGAAGATATGAAGCTCTGCTTGTTGTCAGAGGTTTTAGCCAAAGATGGAGCATTGATTATGACGAGACGTTCTCTCCAGTGGTGAGACATAGCTCTCTAAGAGCTCTCCTGGCGATGGCAGCTAAGAGTGGCCTAAACGTTGATCAAATGGACGTAAAAACAGCGTTCCTAAATGGAGACTTGTCTGAGACGGTCTACATGAAACAGCCGGATGGTTACGAAGAAAAAGGAAAGGAAGACTACGTGTGTTTTCTTAAACGTTCGCTTTAAGGCTTAAAGCAATCCCCCAGAGCTTGGAACAATAAATTGAACAATGAGTTATTGCACTTGTCCTTTAAACGATCCAAAAATGAGCCATGCATTTATATGAGGTCTCAGGGTAAGAAGGTCATCATTTTAATAATGTATGTGGATGACATGCTGATTTTTACTATTGGCGACGTTCTGCGTTCAGCGGTGCCATGGCTGTATTTCGCTGGAAATTGCACAGACTTCGATTGAATCAGGTGAATCCCGTCTTTGCCGAAGTCGATACGGACGGGCCATTTATCTATAACAGCTTGGGTAGCGCGAACAAGATCTTCTTGCTGTATTTGTGCATGATGATCTATTATAACGTCCTAATACAAGGGATTACGAGCCACCTTAGTGCCTCACATACACGAGGACGCGATATAATAGGTCGAGGCAAAAATATTTTCGTATTTTGAATCTATTGTTAGTAATCAAATCTCTTTGGCAGTACTGAATGTAACTGGCTGGTTTTAATACTATTATTATTATTATTATTATTATCTATTTATTTCAGGCATCAAGGCCCATATAAACACATACAATACAATATTAATATAACTTAAAAATACTATAAATAGATAAACCATTATAAATACACTAAAAACTAACTAACACACACGAAGTTAATACTAAATAATAATACTATTATAGTTTAATACTATTAAATGTTGACATTCTAAAGATGCAATAAATTAAAATAAAAACTAGTTCCCACCATTTCTCAATTGCTTTTCAAGCAAGAAACATGAACGTATATGACGAAGAAATTCGGTACATTTTAAAATCTTATTACAAAAAAGGTAAAAATGCGACGAACGCCGCGAATAAAATTTGTGCGGTTTACGGACCTAATGCGGTATCAATACGAGTAGCACAAATGTGGTTCAAGCGTTTCAAGTCAGGAAATTTTAGTGTGAAGGATGAAGCTCGCTCTGGACGCCCTGTCACGGATAAAATCAGTGCCATTTTTGAAAAAGTGGAGCAAGACCGACATATAAGTAGTTATGATATTGCTGAAGAACTGAATGTTGATCACAAAACAGTTTTACGGCATTTACAAAAGTCTGGGTACAAGAAAAAACTTGATATTTGCGTACCACATGATCTCACTGAGAGAAACTTAATGCAACGTGTTTCCATTTGCGATTCTTTGTTGAAACGTAATAATTCCGACCCATTTCTTGAACGGTTGATTACGGGTGATGAAAAATGGATCACTTACGATAAGAATGTCCGAAAAAGATCGTGATCGAAGCATGGACAAGCCCCACAGACCGTGGCAAAGCCCGGCCTGACTCGGAACAAAGTGATGCTGTGTGTTTGGAAAGAAATCGTCCACTATGAGCTTTTGGCGCCGGGTAAAACTATCGATTCTGACCTCTACTGTCAACAACTGATGAGGTTAAAAGAAGCTATTGAGAAAAACCGGCCGGAGCTGGTGAATAGGAAGGGCGTGGTGTTTCATCACGACAACGCCACACCGCACTCATCTATAGCCACTCAGCAAAAATTGAGAGAGCTTGGCTGGCATGTGTTGATGCATCCTCCGTATAGCCCTGATCTTGCTCCATCAGATTTTCACCTGTTTTGGTCACTTCAGAACTCTTTAGGAAGCATAAAGTTAACCTCAAAAGAACACTGTGAAAACTACCTGTCAGATTTTTTTGATAAAAAATCTCAAAACTTCTACATCAATGGGATCATGGCATTGCCCACAAGATGGCAACAAGTCATCGATCAAAACGGCACATACCATATCCGAGAGTAGTTTCTGTAGCTGCCTACCGTCAGATTCTTCGTACACAGAAATGAGACGTTCTTTTATGACGGAATATTGACGATCGGGAGATGGATTGTACAACAGGTCACATATTTGCTCAATGTCTTCCTTTTCTAGCTGGGCGATGACCATCTGTGCCTTCTGTGCTTCACTTTTCTTCAGATCTCGCGTAGCTGCTTCAAAACTGATAAACCACAATTGTGGTTTGTCACGCCAGAAGGGTGGTACTCGGAGAGAAAGTGAGATACCGGCGATATTTTGGGGTGATAACGAAATATCCGATCTTACTCCTGCTGACTCCATGTCTGGTTTTTCGGTGTCACTCATGGCTTGCTTGCGGTTGCTTGGTTCGGGGTCACCACTTTGGCGTTAAGGCAGTAGAGGAATAAAACCAGATTGAGATATATATAATAAAATCCTTGTTTATTAAATAATAAGCCTATCTAAGTACAAAATTAGATGGGTGGAAGTAGTTACCCGATACAAACAAGATTTGAATAAATATTGACCAATAGCGATCAAGTACAAATTACTCAAAAATATATCGGTTTAGTTCATGTGCGCGGCCACTTGTTAAACGGACCGAAGTTATAAATATGGGTCGCACACAGCTGATCGCCAGTGTGATGCCGTGCGGCGCGCGCGCAAGACGTGTGTGCTGCCACAATATTATAAAAAAAAAAAATATTAAACCTAAAAGATTTTTTTTTTTTTTTTTTGTATGAAAAATACGAAAATACTTTTGCCCCGACCTAATATTATACTCCCGCGATATATTTAAATTCTCCAAATGTTCTGTAATGACAACCATACCGATAATGTCAGTGGATCTAGGCAAAACATTTGGCAAATTTTCCGTGAACTCAAATATGTCTTGTGCAAAAAGTACAGCTTGTCCTCTAAGCCCATATTGCCCAAATAGTCCATCATATTTAATATTTTTTACAAATGATAATTATTCTAGAAATTAGGCTTTGTTCAGGTTGGGTTAGGTTATTGCATCAGGTACTGAACCAGGGTCAAAATTATTCCAGTAGGCTTTGGCTGGTCCTGATTTTTTTTAGATAGATGCTTATTGCAATGGTGACATAGCAATAAAGTATCTTTGCTTGATAATTCTGTGGGCAGATATGAACTGCAACTTGAATCTACTTTGTGTTTTACTTGATTCGGGTAACACCTTTTAGTGCATATCTCTCATATCTGATCACAGAATATATTAATGGTGTTGTTAAAAGTTTCAATCTGGACTTTTTCTTCCGCCCGTACTTGAGAGTTGTATACTCTTACCGCACATAAGCGAGCCTCTCGCTGATCAGCAGTTTCTACTGCCCTAACTTGGGAGCTATGAGCTCTCTTAAAGCGGTCAAACGTTCTTCCCGCTGTTCAGCAGATTCAGCTGTTCTTAATCGTTGCATGCACTGCTTAGCCTTGTCAAGCCGCAACTGTTGCTGAGTGGGTGATTCACTACGCACCTCAGCATGCCTTTTGTCAAGTCGTTGGCGTTTCATGTTTCATTCCAGTCTGATTTGATTTGAATGAAACATAAAAATTCGATGTCAAATGTTGTCTGAAAACAGTAAACCATTGTCGGCTCCATTTTCACAGAATACGACTACTGGTAATAATACGATCGGCACAAATGTAGCTCTGGTTACAATCATGCAAAAAATCGAACAAGTTCAAGAAGAGGTTAGAACACTAATTGGCGATATGAAAACTATTACTGAAAATAAAAAAGCAAACACTATGAAAATCAGAACAGTCTACTGTTAAAATTTAAAGAACACCAAACCCAGTCTGAAGAATTTGTAAAGCTATCTTGTAAGCCAAAGGGATCTGCCTCGAACATTTCTGACTGCGACCCTATACCCTATACCCCAAACTAGAAGTTGTTTGTAGCAAATGTAAAAACAGGTGCATCAATAACGCCTATGCTTTAATTGATATGCTTTTCCAAAGATTTTTGAAGTGAAACTTCTTTACGCACGCTTGACTTGGGGAGTAAGCTGGCGAACGCGTGACGTAAGCGTTACGAAAAGTGTGATCGGGCAAGGCGAACGGAAGTTAAGTGGGGGATATAAGCAAGAGACAGCAGTGCGCGCGCACATTTTCTTTCTCTCTTCCTCTCATAGCCAAATACGTTCCGTATATGTAAGCACACTGCAGGCTTATTGTCTGTATCACAGTGTAGGAGCAAGAGAGAGCAGTGCGCGCGCACATTTTCTTTCTCTCTTTCTCTTATAGCTAGTAAATGAAATATACATACAGATGGAGCGAAAGAAGTTTCACTTCAGTCGTGTGGTCATAAGCACACTCGTTTTTTTTGTACTATATTTCTATACCTACTTATATTGTTTTTGAAACACGATAAAACTTTTTAATCTGAGAAAAAATGTTTTTTTTAAACTAGCTGTTCCTGGGCAGGTGGGTAGAGAACTGATCAGACCAAAATTAATTAATTAGATATTATTAACCAAAAGGTTACACAAATGTTTTCAATTTATTTTTTCTGTATGTCGTGAGTCCGATCTTGACTTCAAAAAGCCAGACTGTAAGATATTTATAAAGACCGTACTCAAAAACTCACGTTAACGCCTTAACAGCAAACAGTTAAGAACAGTAATGCCGCCACTTCTGAACCATCTGGCAAAGTTGAACATAGAGATAACAGCATCTTTGAAGAACCACGCACGGCAGGACCATCAGTAGCGTCGTTTAATGAAAACAGTACTGGTGAAGAAGAAGAAGGTTGGGATGTGTTAATTTATCTCTCTCTCTCATACTCATACACACACACCCTCACACACAGATACACATACTTACAAACACACAGATATTCACGTCAAACTTATAACACCCCTCTGTCTTTTGTCGGGGGTTATAAAGGCTCAGACCGCATCGTGGCATTTATTCATTGCCAGAACGCGTTCTGGTCGTTTTTAAATGGGACAAAATACACATAGGCGTAATAACATTAAAACTTCTATTGTGTCTTGTCCAGTACCAGTCAACCGATTGAATAATAACGTGTTAGACTATGTAGGATCCATGTACGTACTAGGTATACTAACATTATAAATACGAATGAACTCTGTCTGGCTGTTACCTTTTCATGCCTGATCGGCTGAACGGATTCTGATGAAATTTGGCACACAATTAGACCCTGAGTTCGGACATAGAATACCTACTTATTTATCCCGGTTGTACATTTCCGTGGGTTAATTTCCGATCTCACGCAGGCAAAGCCACGGGAAAAGCTAGCCCAGTGAATAAGCGACTGTTTCACTGTAACTCGTAGTCTGAGTACTCACTGTCAGCAGTCTTGTTTGCCAGAAGAGTGCAGCTGGTGAAGTTTTTTGTGTCGTCAGCGGCGGGCGTAGCGGCGGCAGTGGCGGCGCCGGAACGGGTCGCGACACAGGCACGCAGCAGCAGTGCCAGCGCCAGCAGCGCGGCGGACAAGCGGCGCATGCTGCGGCGGCAGTAGCACCAGACTCGAGCCACGAGCCAGGAGGCACACGACACGACACACACACGTGACACGGAGTGCTCTCCCGGTGGGATTGCCGGCGCGCTCTGCACCTACACGCACAAACTCTTCCTGGAAGGACTGTCCACACGGCCGCCGCATCGCGCGTCTATAGTTGCGCTGCGACAAACGACGACGGCGACGCCGCAGACGGTGCGCTCGCCTTCCATGGATGTCAAACCAACTTCCTCGATGACATCGACATCGATTGTATCTCAAAGCATCATTAGCGTGCCTTATTTTCTTAAGACGAGATCTCTTTATTCATACGAGTAATAATTATGATTTTCAAATTCAAATTCAAATATTTATTGCTCAACACAGTACATTTTTTACATTTCCAGATGTTAAGTGAATGCGTAGTCCACTGTATCTTACCAATTCAGGCATGTAGTTATACAATTTCATAGAATCCAATTAATCCCTTACATAATGTCATACATTCAAAAGCAATATTTGTACAATGTTATAAATTCAAATTAAAAACAATAAGTAAACAATGTCATATATTCAAAATAAAAGGTCAGAGTATTAATGTCAAAATAATTAGGGAATTTACCAATTTATAATTTTTCATGCGTTGTATTATTAAAATTATTATTCAAATTAAAATATATTACGTTATATAATTGCACTTAGATAGAATTAAGCATAAATAAATCGGACATTAGACATATCTAATATTATTATTAATTTAACTTGTCTGTTAAGAATTCACCAATGGAATAGTACGCTTTTTTAACCATATGGTCTGTTAGCAGTCTTTTGAATTTATTAACATCATTCTCAAGTCGTATAGTCTTGGGTATCATATAATACATTTTTGGGGCCATTCCCAGAAAACTTTTTGCATATAATGCTGTTTTATGAGGCACAGCGTGAATTTTGTCCCGGTGACGTTTACTAGTCAGGGTTTCAAATAAATATAAGTGTTTTTTAACGAACATTGCTACTTCAAACGCGTATAGCGATGGAAAAGTCATTATTCTGAGGTCAATAAAGTGTGGTCTACAACTATCAGTAGCTTTTATTTGGCACACAGCCCTTGAATACAATGAATTGAAGAAGGCAGAATATGTCAGTTTTCGGTGTATCTAAAACAAAAGTAATTTTTCAATATACCTACTTGCTCGTAAAGTGCAGTGGCGTGCTTTAAAATCAAAAGTAATTTCTTCAAACTAGGCTGATAATAATATTAATGATCTTGCCGCCATTATTAGGAATCCCTGATGACGCGTGTTCGCGCCAGCACCAACAGTATTCTCAGTGTGTTCGCAGATCGGTGGGATTCCCCGATGTAGCGAAGGTGGATGCAGCACCTCGCTGAATTTTATTTCTGTAGCTGTGTCTAACCTACTAACACTAAATCTGTGGACTCGCGTGTGAAATAAAAGTTTTCTATTTTATTCCATGCTATGATCAGCACTTTTACTAGTCGTCTAGTCCCAAGGTTCAGTTCCTGAGATTACTTATGCCCCTAGGGCTGCGTTGAGTGGTAGCTGACTAGCTGTAGCACGCCTCGCCACTTCAGTTTTTCTCGTCGTGACGTCACCGGTTCGCTGTTAAACGTTGGATACTCTGGAAGCCGCTGCTATGGAATTTGCCAATTTATCGCTTCTGTGAGACCCTTTATATAAAATGTTGCATATTGATAACAGTATTAGCCCGATAAGTAACATTTTCCTTGTGGATATAGCATGAACACTGTACCAAATATTACACGGCGTCTCGGAATTACTTTACCTCAATAACCAAAATAACGTTGACAAAAGGTTGTACGAATTACACTAGCCTGCAAAACTAAGTATTTTATTCGAAATAAAAAGAATTCGAAAAAGAGTTTAATTTTGTATATAAAACTTCATGGTCGAGAACCTTCTTTTAAGAAATAGCTGAAAAGAGCTATAATAAAAACAAAAATAATTCTTTAATTCTAATTAGGTACACTTTTACCATTATTTTTTTTGTTTCTGTTTTCAAATTTTTTCTTGATCGATGAGTCTTGTTACAAAACCTAAGACAACAGCACATACATTTTATTTATCATGCCTCTTTCACCTGAAGAATGTGCTAGGATCATGACTTTTCTGGAACTAGGCATCAGTAGGTATGCGTCGTACTGTAGGAATGGTGGGTGTGACGTTACGAACGGTCCAGAAGGTGAAGCGAAGGTACGAAGAGACTGGAACCCATCTGAGCAGACCCAAGTGTACTAGTGCCCGAGAAGACCGTTATATTGTTTCCACTGTGTTGAAAAATCGTCTCCTTAATGCAATTGAAGTCCAGCAACAGCTTCTTCAGACCCGAAGGGACTACATTAGTGACAGTACAGTGAGAAGAAGACTTGTTGAAACAAATCAGAAACCCGAAAGAGCAGCGAGTGGCCCCAAACTCGAGAGAGAGCATCGAGCAGCGAGACTGCGATACGCCCGCGAACACATACAGTGGGATGAAGAAGAGTGCTCACAGATGAGCCTCGATTCTCACTTTACACTTTTGATGGAATCGAAGTGTCTACAGGCGGCCTGGCGAGCGATACCTTCAAGACTGCTTCTCAGAAAGATTCCAGTTTTGTCCTCAATAAAATCTATAACGGTGTAAAAGGCTTTCTAGCACAGCTTACGTTTAACGAATGATTTGAATTTTTATGGCTTAGATCTTGAACGTGGCTTGGAAGTTTATTATAAAAGCGTATACATTGGAATCTGAACGAGCCACCTATTTTTTTGAGCCTTGTTGTACCCTTGTTATAGAAATGAACTAGGTAGGTAGGTACTTACATAGATTACATTTCTGTTTCGTCATGCAAGTTTCATTCTAAATTACAAACACTTCACACAAGTTCTTTAAATATGCAATGAACGAGTACCTACTGCTACGTTTGTCTTAGTAAATTCCTATGCAGGAGAACAGGCAAGATACTTCATGGACACTCTTTTAAATCTAGACACGCGGCAAAGTGTCAAGTTCAGGCAAAGGAACTGGCTAGCCAGCGCCGAGTGTAATATTACACGAACCACTTGGTGCCACTTTTGACCCTTCTATAACTCAAAACCTCTTTAACATAAACACATAAAACTTCGTGTGTTTAATTATATCCATAAGGACATCTAGAAGCCCAAATTTCATGAAGCTAGCTCAAACGGTTATAAAGATATGAAGGTCAAAAAGTCGTAAATTTTAGCACTGACTGACTGACATATAGTAACTAAATCTAACCTACTTCCAGATGACCTAGAAGGATGAAATTTGGAATCCAGCTCGGTAGTTTTTATCAGAATTAAAAAATATTTAAATATGTTGAATAACTTTATAAAATGACTGAAGTAACGAAAACTGGCCAAGTCAGATTTGACTTGGCCAGTTTTCGTTACTTCCTACCTACTAACCTACTTTATGATCTCACATTTTTAAATAACAGAAATTGTTATAGGTATCCAATAAAGCAAAGATATATAGTTTAATACATTTTTATAGTGTTATTTTGTTTCCATAATACATTATTGGATTTTGCATAGAACTTGGCACTCATTTAAATCTCCATTCTTTTTGCGGCGAAGCCCACAGCCAAGCATAATTTTTGTATTGAACTTGGCTCTCCTTTTTTTTACATTTATGTTTTTGGTGGGATCAAACTTACCTATATTACTTCAGTGCATAAATCTATAACGTACAGAGCCAGAAAGATCCATAACTAGGGTTAAGTACGTATATTGCGCAAATTAAACATCGATTTGCTTTTTACCAGAGTGCGCAAATTAATATTATATGTTTTTAAGAACTTACGTAACATAGCCGACTATAAATTAATTAAACAATAATAATTATTTTTATTTAGCTTTATGTCAATCCATACTTACCTATTGCATTACTTCCTGGGGGGTGCTGTAAAAACAATTGTACTCCCTCTAGAGCGCGCTCAAAGAGCGATTCTAAAGGTCCTTTCACCCTTTTAGATTTCCTACGCGCCACCAACTCTACATAGTACGTAATGTACTAACAGTAAGGCAATTATTTATTCTGCGGCGCCCTCACCTACCACCTGACGCAGGTCCTCACCGGACACGGGTGTTTCGGGAGGTTCCTGCACACCATCGGGTGGGAGGAAACGCCCGGGTGTCACCACTGCGAGGGTCGCCCGGAGGACACGGTGGAGCATACGGTGGCGGTATGCCCCAATTGGGCGGAGCACCGCCGTGTTCTCGCAGAGGCGATCGGCAGCGGCGGCGACCTCTCGCGCCCGGCCCTGGTTCAAGCCATGGTCCGGGGCGAGAGGGAGTGGGAGGCAGTCACCTCCTTCTGCGAAGCAGTCATGCTAGCGAAGGAGATGGCGGGACGGCTGAGGGAGAGGGCCTCACGTCCCAGCCGCCGCGGGAGACGCCCCGGGCGTCGGGAGCCGCGAGACGACTCCCGGCCACCGTAGGCGCGGGCCTGCGGGCGGAGAGTAATGGGTAACTCTCCGTCCGATCAGGACCAGGCCCGTGCCGGACGGCGCGTACGTGTTCCACGCGCGCCTCAAAGAGATGTCAGCATTAGGAAGGGGCCGAAGCCTGCCGGGGCAGCGGGATTGTCCGAAAGGGTTACCGCTACCCCGGAACACAAAGGGCTAAGGAAGGAACACGGGTGGGTTTTAGTCAGTAAGAGTCTGACACTCCCTTCTGCTCCACCCAGAGCGGGAGGGGTCATTGGATGATTTCCCATCCACAAAAAAAAAAAAAAAAGCATAGTAAAACACCAGCACACTGCATTTCCTTTAGACCCAGTACCTTCCGACAAGAGAAGGAAAGACTTGGTTTGCTTATAGCCTCAAAATAGACATGAGTTTGCTAATCGTTTTTATGCGTTCTTAGGACCTTTCCTGTATAATATACTCAACGAGTTAGCTTTAAGCAATAAAAAATGTAGTACAATGTTATCAGAATACTCTTAGCGATACACAGACAGAAAAACTTCTAGAAATTTTGTCATATTAATTTAGTAAGTATTTACTTTTGTATGTTAACATAGACTTAGTATTAGGTATTAATGTGCATTTTCTCAAAGTTGTTAATTAATTATTTTTATACTAGTTTTATATAAAAGCTTATTGCTACAATTTAATTGAAATGTAAAGTGATGGCCTAAAACACAGGTTTGAATAAAACTAGTTTGGGCGGGTCGCTACCTAAACTCTTCTTGCTCATGTTATAAAAAAAAAGTTTTAGGTTCATTTTTAGGCACTATAATTATATGGAAAAATTACTTCTCTTGGCTAAATGTACACTTCTTGTAAAAGTTTTTTTTATTAAATTTTATTAAAAAAAAGTATATTATTAAATATTAAATGTTATTTTGTAAATTTCGCATTTATCGCATCTATTTCGTGAAAACGGAAATTACGAAAATCATGAATATAACCCTTCGTCTCTGCCGTAGTCGGATAAACATAAACATACTGTCCTGAGGAGGAAACGCAAACTAAAACTAAATCTGATTTCCATATTTTTTCTTTTATTAAAAACTTAAGAGCGTAGGTAGGTTTTATATACATTTTTATTTTAAAATTAAACTAATTAAAATATTATTTCTATTTTATACCTGCAGTTTGACTAGAAAAGTGTTGGAATGATTTATGGTAAGCATCCGAAGACAGCTTTCAGCGGTCTCTTGGTGGCCTGTGCCGCGCCGAGGCGGGTGCTTCGCGATGTTCGGGTCGGCCGGCCGATCACATGGTGGCCTGTGCCGCACTGAGGCGGGTGTTTCGCGATGTTCGGGTCGGCCGGCCGATCACATGGTGGCCTGTGCCGCACTGAGGCGGGTGCTTCGCGATGTTCGGGTCGGTCGGCCGATCACATGGTGGCCTGTGCCGCACTGAGGCGGGTGCTTCGCGATGTTCGGGTCGGCCGGCCGATCACATGGTGGCCTGTGCCGCACTGAGGCGGGTGCTTCGCGTCGGTCACATGATGTGTGTGGACCGGCGCGGGTCATGGCAGGAAGGCGTCGCTGTCGAGCGGCGGCGCGGCGTCGCTCAGGTACGTGGTGTCGGTGGCAGCGGACGCGGGCGCGGCCCACGACACCCAGCGCGCCTGCGGTACATAACACGAACTAAGCACGCGCTAACTACACCTATTATTATTGATAGACTGGAAAAAATTGACAGGATCTAGCTGTCACTTTATAAAATTAAGGATCAGAATTATATTTAAGTTCGGCCATGCAAAGACACGTGAGATCGGAATGATAGCGTTTCCGATATACTGGTGCCAGACGGGCGCCGAGTGCGTGGGACATTACCTCAGCGCGGTCGCGCGACTCGCGCCAGACGTCGTGGTCCAGCGGCAGCGCGTCCAGTGGCACGTCCAGGCACGGCGCCAGCAGTCGCGGCGAGTCCGCCAGGAACGCCGCCACCTCCGCCGCGCACGGCCGCGCTTTGTGCTCCTGCTGCCAGCACGACTTGATGAGACCCTCGCTGCAACACGAGAGTCGAGACATACCATTATTATTTTTCCAATAAAAATATATATTTGTTGAACTAAAGCTGAAATTAATTAAAGTACTTACAGTTGCGGCTTCAAGCCCGGCGGCAGCTCTAGCGTGTGGCCCGCTTTGACGCGAGCGAGAACCTCCGCATTGCTCAAACCTTGGAAGGGCAGTGAGCCGAAGGTGACGATCTCGTACAGCAGAACCCCGAACGACCAGACGTCGGAGGCGGGCGAAAACACGCCCAGCGCGAGGCTCTCGGGAGCCATCCAGCGCACCGGCAGCATGCCCTTGCGGCTGAAGCGGTAGTAGTCGTTCTCGAACACGAGGCGCGTCATGCCGAAGTCGGCCAGCTTGACGACGCGGTGCGCGCTCACGAGGCAGTTGCGCGCCGCCACGTCGCGGTGCACGTAGCGCAGCTGCGCCAGGTACGACAGCGCCCGCGCCGCGTCCAGCGCCATGCTGGTGAGTCGCGTCGCCGACACCTCGGCCTGCGCCTCACCCGCGTCCCAAGCCTCACCCGCCGCTAGGTGCCGCCGCGCCAGCAGGTAGTTCTTCAGGTCGCCGTATAGCATGAACTCCATCACCGTGCACACCGGCTCCGTCTTCGTCACCACGCCCAGCAGCCGCACCACGTTCTTATGGTCGAAGCGCTTCATGGCCTCCGCCTCGGAGAGGAAATCGAGCTTCTCCTCGGTGCTGGCCCCGGCCTTCAGCGTCTTGACGGCGACGGCGGACCAGCCGCGGTCCTCGGCCAGCAGCGCGTGGCCGCCGTACACCGTGCCGAACGCGCCCGTGCCCAGCTTGCGGTTAATGACGACGCGCTCGCGCGGGATCTCCCAGCGGTCTAAGCCGCCGGGCTTCGGACCCAACCGCGTGAGGCCGAGCGCAGCCAGGCGCGCGCGGTACTTGCGCTCGGCGCGCCGCTTGCAGTGCCACGCGGCGCCCGCCAGCGCCGCCAGCAGCAGCGCCAGCAGCAGCGCGCCCAGCGCCACGAAGGCGGCGCGGCAGTCGGCGCGCAGCGCGTCGGCCAGCGCCTGCAGCGAGCAGCGCTCGGCGCCGTCGTCCGGCGCGCGCCCGTCGGCCGACAGCCAGCGCAGCGCGGCGGGCCCGGCGCGGTAGCCGGCCGGGCCCCAGGTGCCCACGCGGTGCCGCGTGCCGTTGTGCCACTGCATCAGCACCAGCGGCGCCGCCCGCGCGCGGGCTCCCTCTCCCGCACCGCCGCCACTCCACTGGAACGCCCCCGTGAGCCCGCTGTAGCTAACCGTCGTTACGTCTTCTATTAGGGCTCTGTAACGGCGAATATTGTATTTACATCTCTGTAGATCTATGTGAAATTCCTTAATGTAAGTAGATAAGTGATGAGTACAACTACTTAACATGAAACGTTGCGAAACTTCAGCTCACCTAACAATGCCCCTATGGTGAAGATTGTCTAGCGCTGTGGGATGGGCACGCAGCTGGCGCCGCAGCGAGGCGTCCCACATGCGGAGCGTGTCATAGAGCAGCGCCGCGTGCGCAGGCGGACGCGCACAGTCACCGGGGTGCGTGCAGCCCGCAGTGCGCTGCAGGCAGCAGTGCTTGCGCCAGCGCAGAGTCCAGGCCCGTCGTACCGCGTCGTCGTCGGCGCCGCGCTCGTCCCAGTCGGCCAGCCAGGCGGGCGCCACGCTCAGGTGTCCGTCGGCCGCCTCGCGCAGCTGCTGCTGCGTGCAGTTGTGCGTGTCGGCGGCGGCGCCGGCCAGCCAGGCGGGCGGCAGCGCGGCCGGCAGCAGCCACACGGCGCCGGCGGCGGGCGCCAGGCCGGCGGCGCGGCCGGCGCACAGCGCGGCGCGCACCAGGCGCGCGTCCTCGGCGCACACGAGCAGCACGCGCCCGCGCGCAGCCGCCACGCGCCTCGCCCACTGCAACCACTCCGCGTCAGTTACTACTGTGCAACGCAGCTCTAGTTTAAGACCTACCAATATTTTTATTGTTTGAAAAGAAAAGAAAGAAAAAAAAGTTTATTTGGACACAGTTCATAAAACACAAAAACAAAATAAAAATAATGTTGCAAACAACAATAGTGTGTGCCTCACGGCTGCGTCAAAAAGGTTCATTTCAGCATTAATGCCAGACAGGTGCTGTCTGACGCTAGTTTTCGTTTTTTTGACAAAAAAACAACTGCCCCCAAATGAACTTAGGCATGATAGGAAGCAAACATGGAAAACTCATGAGTATAAAAAAAGGAAAATTTTCAATCTTTGATGAGATTTAAACAGTAGTAAATCTTGTTCAAATTGAAAAAAAAAAATATGGCAGGAACCTTCATTATATATAAGGGTCGACCCTAACGAAAACATAGTACGATAAAATTTTCTCATTAAAAAACTATCACAAAGTTACCTCTAATTTTCACCTTTTTTTGTTTGCGTTCTATTTTGGTGCATACTACTGAACCACAAATTATACAAATACACACATACACACTACACTACTTATTACACTCATTATAAACTAGAGCTTACCCAAGCGATTTTTTAAAATAAGGTTTATTTTAAAAGATAATCGAATAAAAAGCATTTGGCGCTTACTACATTTTTAATCCGCGAGATTCGCTGTCTTCTGTCTCGCGTGACATGAGCTTGAGACATCCTGCCATCTAAATGGTTGTTTTTGGATATGTGAAAAAATTCATGGTAGTAGTATATATGACGAAATTAAAAGGAAAACGATCTTAGGCTTTACAAGTTTACGAGTAATAGTCAACCAACTTACATGTATGGGAGAACATGATTTTCAACTACAATGTTACGTTTGTTCTTGGGATAAATTCATTTCAACTACGGTATCCTTCACTATGCGTGTTCCGACACGCACTTGGCCGTTTTTTATCTGAATATCCTGCATATACTACGCACTACATTTAAAGTGAAGTATAGAGTTTTGTTGCGCGCGTCGTCACGCCACCCGTGGTTGTTATTCGCACTAATGCGGGTGTAGCGAGACGCGCGGGTGAAATCAGATTTTATCCTGTCATTGGGCTCGCCTAGTGTTTACATCCTCTTTGGGGCCCGCTCTTCAATATACGGCACAGAAACCTAAACTGGCTAGTAAGCAGACAGAAAATCGCACGTCACCATGGAAAATAAGATGCTCAACACTATAAAAACTAAGTATAATCAAGGCCGTTTGGATATATGGTGTACTTCTACTTTGCCGATCAATTAGTGAATTGCTTACTCAAGCAATCAGTGAATTGCTTCCTCCTTAACTGTTTTTGTTTCTGTATGGGTATACAGAAAAACAGAGCAAATTATTATTAATTATAATTTTTTTATTATTAATTATTTTATTTTTAATTTGACATTTATTTACTATTAGTTTTTTTTTATATATTATAACAGTATTCATGGACATTAACATTTCAATTATTACATAAACTCTGACATTTTTTTTTTTAACTTTGACGTTTTTGTAACGATTATGTATCTGAAGGAATATTATGACATTTTTAATAACTTAATGTATTCTGAAACGAAATATTTGCACACCACATGTAATGGTAGAAATGGGCCACATTTTTAATAAGATCATACTACTTTGTACACCTACATTTTGGCAAATAAAGGATTATTATTATTATTATTAGAATCACACAAAAACAGTATACTTACTAAACATGTTTAAAGAAAGACAGACACCAATTCCTCTACACTACTTTACATGCACAACCTCACTCACCCTCACACTCATTACACACCCTCACTCCTTATCACACTACACACACACACTCTTCATTCATCATTGTGGTAACGTAGTTATTCTAAATATGTAGTTTGTTTTCACTGTAAATTTAATTTAATTTTGTTATTATTATTATTATTCTTTTTTTTTTCCAGTTGTTCCTTTTCATTATTATTACAGATATTGTGCTTAACACTATGAATTGTGGTTTAATAAATAAGTGTGGAAGACGCTGACGACTGTGACACAGTTTATACTAGTATAGTCGTCAACGTAATCTCTTTTATATATGTATTCTTTGCCATGATTCTGTGCTTAGATTAAGAGAAAATTGTAATTTTAGGAGATATAAATAAACTATTATTATTATTACTTACTTAAAAGCTCAAACTAACAACAGAGTTAAGTGAACCAATAAATGACAGGCTCTTAAGACAACACACCTTGTGTGAAAAGGAGCCCGGAGCTGGATGCGTGCCCGGTTGATGGCGATAAGTTCGCCCCACATTATTTCATGGGACTTAGACATAATTGGTAAAATGTTGGAGTACTAGTGAACCTCTGCCCAACCTTTTAGGAAACAGGCGTGATGTTGTTATGTAGTTACATAAATATTTTTAAACTGTTGTTACTAAGCAGATTTAGATCTAAATAAGAATCTCGAACCTGCTGCACTTTGTCAAGGGCGATTTCCTCGCTGTCGGCCGGCAGCTCGACGTGCACGATGACGTCAGCGCCCAGCTCGGCCACGTCCAGTACCGCGCGCGTGGCCAGCTCGCTGAGCACGGCCACGCGCTGCCAGCCCATGTGCGCGGCGAACGCGGCCCACGCGTTCGTGTACAGCCGCGCGTCGCCCGCTGCCAGCACGGCGAAGGCAGCGGCAGGCGCGGGCGGCGAGGCCTGCGGCGTGTAGCCCAGCACCGGCATGGCCAGCGTGGGGCTCTGGCGCGCCACGTCCGCGAAGGCGGCGCCGCACGCTGGGCCCGCCACGCCCGACAGCGCGCCGAACTCGGCGCCCAGTGCATCCGTCAAGTACTTGAATGCCAGAGTGGACTTGCACTGATCGTCCAGTAGTTCCACTTTGAAGCTGATAGTGTCACTGTGCGTGGAGTCCTCCTCGGCCAGCACGGCGGCGGCCCGCAGCGCGCTCGCGTCGAAGGCGTCGCGCTGCGTGCCGGCGGGCACCATGACCGCGGTGCGCGCCTCGCGCGGCGGCCCCGTCCACTCTTGATGTCGTGCGAGTATCTCGGTGACGGCCGCCTTCGGCCCGGATATGCTATATTGACGAATGAGATCTCGTAACTCAATTTCCGTGAGCTGAAGTCGACCCAGAATACTAATGACGCTGGGCGAGTGCAATTCGCGCTCGTTCACAACTTTTGAAATGCGATAGGGATCAAAAGCACAAACTGCTGCAGTAGTATCGCAGGGTGGTGGTGCGAGCGCCGTGAACCGCAAGCGCGCGAGCACAGCCCGGTCCGCGGTGCGCGAGCACAGCAGCAGGGCGCGCGGGGGGCGCGGGGGGCGCGACCGGGGCGCGGGGGGGGCGCGCGCCAGCCGCCCGGCCGCCGCCAGCAAGTGCGCGCCCAGCGCGACTATGCTCGTGTACAGCTTGTTACTGCGGACAACGTCGACGAGGAGACGCGCCTCACTCTCGTCGTCGGTCAGCAACGTCGAGCATGATGAGTTCGTGATCGAGCACCATTGGGGGGTGAAATTAAAGCTCGAGCAGTTTGACGCAAAACAGATGGACCTGTAAACATCACAAAGTTATTTTTCTAATTAACTTGTATAGTAGCGTTAGTGTTATATCGGCTCGCCGGATATAAAAGTCCATGACACATACCCGAAAGGATCCGTAACATCAGCTGCCTGCAGAGCGGAGACGATGTCGTCGTACGGCACGCGGTACTGCGCTGCCACCGCCTCGTCGGCGAAGTCGAGTAGAGAGCGCGGGGAGGAGGAAGCAGGGGACGCGGAAGGGGCGTGAGCGTGGCAGGCCAGGCGCGCGACCGGCACCACGTCTCCCAGCTCCGTGAGGCCGAAGTCGCGCAGGAGCAGCGCGTGCAGCGGGCGCGCGGCGGGCACGGGCACCAGCGCCACGTGCGCTTTGTTCAACACGAGCGCGCGCAGCACGTCGTTGCTACAGTTGGCGATGGCGGGCTCGGCGATGCACGAGCCGGGCGCGGGTACAACCACCGCGTGTACTCCGCGCGCCGCTAGTGCCTCCACAGCCAGCGCGCCCAGCGCGGCGGCCGCGACCGGCCCGCCCAGCGTTACCGGTAGCACGGCGACGGTCTGCGCGGCCTCATCGTCAACACCAACACCGACTGCGGTGCCAGCCTCCTGAAGCGCCAGTGCGTACGCGACCAGTACCCCGCACACGACTCCATGCCACCACCTGTAAATGAAATTAGCGGTTATTCTCCCTGGCGAGCAGTGTCGACACCCGACTTGACGCATACGCCGACTGATCGCCGACGACTCGACGTGCTAACAAAAATTATAAGAAACCATAGAGCTTGCTCGATCAAGACAACCTATTGATTCATGGCCCTCTGCGAGATGTGCAATTTATAAATTATGCCTTTTGGGAGCGATGTTGATTCAGGAGTGTTCTGGAAGACCAGCTGGTCTTACCTGTGACGTGGCATGTGTGAGGGGGGCCGCGGGGGTGCGGGGGGCGAGACTCGCGGGCAGCGGGGGCTCTCCGCCTGGAACTGCAACCATCAACACAAAAGTTGTAGGTACTAATATGTTATTGTTATGTGCTGCAACGAGTTACACGGAGTTAAACTAGTGTAAATTTATTCGCTATCAGCTCAGCGGTGATGATTCAGTGTAGGTACGTAGTAACTATTCAGTAATCTGTGGTGTAGGGTTGATAAATTTAAAAAAAAATACTAAGAAGAAAAAAAAAGTATTTTTATAATGTATGTTTTTATTCCCATTTTAAGGATTCAATCCGCAAAAAGTAATTTTTGAGTTATCTAGGTTTTATACCCATTCACATTCTGTAATTACTTTAACTCACACTTGACTTATTACTTGTAATTTTTTTTTAATGAAAATCGTCTACTTTTATCATGTTTGTAAATATGTGAACACCATGTATCTAAAAAAAAATCATCTAAAAAAACGGTCAAGTGCGAGTCGGACTCGCTCACCGAGGGTTCCGTACAAAGTAGGTATGTTATTACAAATGTAAGGTTTTCGGAGTTTTTCCTTTACTTGTGTTACATGACCTTACTTCTTGCCAAATTGCATGATTCTAAGTCAACGGGAAGTACCCTGTACATATTGATTTCCTTGAGTGTCGGAATATACGTTTAATGCTAAACCATAAGGTTCAAAGTTGATTGGAAAAATTTGACAGTTTCGGGTAGCTTGATGTGCTGGCGTCTGTACACACGGCGACACATCAAGCGAAGTATACATTTCCAGTTTTAGCTGACCTGGCATTATATACGGTGACTGATAATTAGTGACCGATACCTAAACACGTGATTACGTACTCATGATAACAAACAACTTTTACTATGGGACCAACCTGAATTCGCGAAAAAAAAAATTTGCTGTTCAGTACCTTTTACCAGTTAGGCGAACATAAATGACTGAACAGTAGATTTTTTTTCACAATTTCAGGTTTGGTCCAATAGTAAAAGTTGTTTGTTATCATACACGTGTTTAAGTATCGGTCACTAATTATCAGTCACCGTATATAGGTTTTTCGTACAATTAGAAGTCAGTTTATCATCATCTGCCTAGCCTTTTCCCAACTATGTTGGAGTCGGCTTCCAGTCTAACCGGATGCAGCTGAATACCAGTGTTTTACATGGAGCGACTGCCTATCTAACCTCCACAACCCAGTTATACTGTGTAACATAGCATGTATTTAAATCGGCGCGGGGAGAGAAAGGGTCATTTGTATTTCTATGAAATAAAATGCATTGAAAAATCTACGTCAAAGTTTATTAAAAATTTTACACATCGTGTTCAAAATGAGCCCCTCGACTACGAATGCAGGTTCGAATCCTCTTCCTACCTTCGGTTTTTGTCACTCTTGATGTGAACGTTGTTCATCTGTCGCGCCGCGTTTATTATTCGCTCGAAGTTCTTCGACCGAATTTCTTGGGGTCACATAAACTAATTCCTTCATATAACCCCAATCGTAAAAAAATCAAGTGGTATGATGTCGGGGCTTCGTGCTGGCCACGGAATTGGCCCTCCCCTTCCAATCCATCGGTTTGGATATCTCTCGTCTAGCCACTGCCGGACAGTGATCCGGTAATGCGCTGGGCAACCATCATGTTGAAACATGAGGTTGTTTTTTATTTCATCGGGAACATCGGCCAACAAATCGTCTAGGTTGTTTCTTATAAATTCTTCGTAATTTTCGCCGTTCAAATTTTGGGGCAAGAAATGAGGGCCCAGCAAATAATTATCAACGACACCCATCCATACATACGTTCAGAGAGCGCAGCAGACGCCGTATACTCCCTCGTCCGCAGACCCCGCCCCATCACGAAGAACTTCGCTAGTGAAATCCGTTGTGTTAGCAAGGATTCTAAACTAAAAACACAGATGATTTCTGTCCCCGCGCTGATTTAAACACATGCCATACCACGAATTACGTACCTTAAATTTAACTTTTATACCTTTTTGGAAAGCTTACAGAATAGGCAAGTTGTTTTAGTTATTTGTATGATTAATGTCATAGTAATTTTTTTGACGAGACAACATTTTTGAAGCGTAAAATGAAAATATTTGTAAGATATTATTCTTAAATCGCTCATAATTTTAATTATTTTGTTGAATAAAGTAAGTACCTTTAATTATGTTCGTAGCTTAATTGAAGTACCAGCTACGATATCACTTTTAATGGTACCCATTCAATATGTACTTATATTTTATTGTTCTTGTTCGTCCTTCGGTTTAGAAACTTGAAACTTGGCAGGAAAATGATAAACATCGTTAGGATTAATTTTATCTTATTGTTAAACTATCCTTTAAAGGGGTGGAGGGGTATTGAAGTTCGAAGGGGAAGAATGAAATACACGCGGACGAAGTCGCGGTCGAAGAGGTAGTAACGAAATAGAACTTATATCGCTGTAATCTAAAGTTTTCCTCTTTCGGTAACACTAGTGGTTGTCCATTTTATCTTTCCACATTGAATAATAATAAGCAAGTAGCGGAACCTGTCGCACTTACACGACGTCACCCGCCACCAGCACTAGTGCTTACCGCAGGGGCACACGGGGGCCGTGCCCAGCGTTTTTTTTTTTCAAAAAAAGTACTGACAACATTCCTAAATTGAAATATTTATCGGAAAACAGATCAGATTTTTAAACTTTAACAGAACAGAAATCCCGAAAGGAAAGTTTCTGGATTTCGGTTATTTAATAATGTACAAGGTACCTAAGTTCTATTTCAAAGAACAGGTTAATGCTAACCCATATTAAAAATAAAATCATACTTAACAGAAAAATGTTTTTGTGTCATTCACAATGTTTTAGGGTTCCGTACTTCTAAAGAATAAACGGAACCCTTATAAGATAACTTCGTTGTCCGGTTGTCTGTCCGTCTGTCAAGGCTCTTTTTTCAGGAACACGTTGAATTATCAAGTTAAAATTAATATGAAATACTCAGGGCTGCAATCCCTTGAAGCAGTGAAAAAATCAAACTTATAAATCAACGCAATCAAAAGATACGGACGTTTATGTTCCGTTTATGCCGCATATTTTGATACTCGCAAGGGAATCAAAACCTATAAGGTACTTCCCGTTGACCTAGAACCATGAAATTTTGCAAGAAGAAAAGGAAAAAATCCGAAAACCGTAAATTTGTAGTTACATACCTACAAATTTGTAAAGAACACCCGGTGCGCGAGTCCAATTCGCGCTTGACCGTTTTTTTTTCCTTCCAAACGGGGCCCCAAATTTTTGTGTGCCCAAGGCCCCGCCGTGCCTTTTTTTTTTTTTGAGGATGGGAAATCATCAAATGACCCCTCCCGCTCAGGGTGGAGTAGAAGGGAGTGTCAGACTCTTACTGACTAAAACCCACCCGTGTTCCTTCCTTAGCCCTTTGTGTTCCGGGGCAGCGGTGACCCTTTCGGACAATCCCGCTGCCCCGGACAATCCTAAGACGACGTTGCTTCGACGCCTAGCATGATACGTACCAAGATAGTTTACGATTTGCGATATTTACTAACAGTGAAGTTTACTGTTATCAGTAATAAACTGAATGTTATCTATCGTATACTCTAGATAGGTATAATCTGTAACAGGAGTCATTACCTACAATAACGCTTCTGACGAACCCTTGTGTACCAGTAGGTACCCACTCAGACCGCAGTAGGTCAGTTGTTAACTTGGGGGACCTATGGGCGCGCCATTGCTCAGGGCTAAGCCTAAGCTGAACAAAAGGACGAGAGTCTATTTCAAGTTAAACAAATATCAACTTTATTTTAATGGTAACTAAGTTAGTTTCAGAGTGACTAGCACTATTGAAAAAGTTATAGATATGTTTGAAGTTGTAGTGTAAACTGAACTTTATTGTGTGGGAATTAGTCATCCATCGCTTTCCATCAGGCGTGATCGGGGTCAAGAGCGGGCCCAATCAGCACTAAAAAAACATAAACTCATGTTTGTTTACATTTTTGGCACATAAATCGCGAATGCAGCTTAGGTATAGTCGGACTTTTAAGGTGAATGCGCAGTGGTAGACCGCGAAATTAAAATTTTCTTACGTTTTTTGCAAATTGTAGGTCAGTGTCAGGTTGTATCTTGTATAAATATGATTCGCGACTATAACAGGTACGTATTTACATAATTATAATCATTACAGTCATACATCTTCCTAAGTTAGATTTGTACCAAAACAACAAATCTCAGGAAAAGTGCTTATGGTACAAATCTAACTTAGGAAGAATAATAATTATAATTCTGTAAATACGTACCTGTTAAAGTCGCGAATAAAATTTTATTGAAGATACAAGCTGATACAACCTGACACTGACCTGCAAATTGCAAAAAACGTAAAAAAATTTAATTTTTCGGTCTACCACGCGCATTCACCTTAATTAGCTGCAGTAAAATTACAGCTTAAGTGTTACTATTTTTTAACGAAATTTTAATAATGATGTGACAAAATAATCGATTCATTCAAGTAACATCGAGTTCAAAATCGATCCATGCTAAATTGATTTTATAAAAGAGGCCAATGTTATTATAGGATGATATTTATAATGACATTCAGGATAATAATAAGTTTACAACAAAACATTGAGCAATGCCTAATTACTGTTTTGTCATCACATCAGTGATCGGGTTGGAATTATAAAAGGTATAACTTTAGAATAGTGCCTCAGGAGGGGGGAGTTGGTACTTGAGGGGGAGGGAGGGGGGGTTGACCCCTCCCCCCTGGCACCACTCCCATGAAAAGGTAACTCACCGTTTCAGAGAAAAACGATCTTTCGTAACCTACCCTCAATACTCAAAAATTGCTTAAAAGGGCACGAGAAGGGGGTAGGGAGTGGGAGGGGGGAAGTGGGGCGTTGCCCCCTTTCCCCTGGTACCATTCCCATGAAAAGTTAACGCACCATTCTTATGAAAAATTGATTATTGTAACTTAACCTCAAAACACTTGTTGTCAAAACAAAGTTGTTTCTGCAACGTCTCCGGCGCTGCGGGAAGTGCAGCCCACCTACGCAGCTTCGGCTTGCTGGTCGCCTCCGGCGACCAGCCTCAGCCGCTACGGCTCGCAAGAGTGCCTATGCTTTGTTACAGCGGGCGGGGGCTGCTCTCCCTCCGCGCCTCCGGTTTTTTATAAACACTCTAGGGGTAACAGCTAAAAGACTACGTGGAGTCGGGGTGCCCCGATTCGGTTTTGGGACAAGTTCGACCTATTTTAACCTTAAAGTGACATGACGTAATGGCGTAGTTTTTTTTTTTACGTTCCGTTTCACCGATTATTATAGACCACAGACAATATACTGGACATACTGAACATACTGTACAATATACTGGACATACTGTACAGTTTGGTTGTCAATCGCCCATAATAACGTTTCGTTTTCCCTTTTTATCTGATTGAGGTTAGAAACAATTTTTAATAATTTCTCGAAAAATATGCATTACCTTGTAATAAGAGTGGTAGCGTTATAATCGGGGACCCAAGCCCTACCAGCTTTGACCCTTTTTAGCCCGCAACTCCTGCGGCACTATACTAAAGTCAAGCCTTATAAAAAGCATTAGATAATTGTAATCACAAACAAAACATATATCTTTTAAATATTCTTATTTTTGAGGTTTTTGGTGTTTTGCAAATAATCCTGTATAGTTAACCTTATTCCTAATGAAAACTTTAATTTATTAAAAAAAAATGATTTCTCAGTAGTAGGAGTTTAGAGTACAAATTGAAACAAAATAGACTATAGAAGACTATGTATTTACGCTGATTTGAAACTACAACATATATAAGTGCCTATATTTTTATCTGATCAATACAAAGAATATTTGATTATTTACGGTTAAATCAAAATTGGTCAGTTTGGAATGTTTAGATTAAAACGATGTTTCAGCACGTCACTAGTAGAGATAGTGTGGCAACATTTTTAACGAAATGAGAGTAAGAAGTGTCATTTTACTGCAGTTACTTAAAAGTCGGACTACCTATATGTAGTTATTCAATTAGTGTTAAGAAGTCAGGGGGGAAACATTTCGGAGAATCCCATCCTTTCCCTACGATGTCATAATGATGTAACCGAAGCAACAACGACGCGGCTGGCGCGCGAAACGACGCAGTTCGCATCTACATCCGACGTCCAATGACAAAGCAATGACTGTACTGGCAAACGAATGATTTTTATTAAACACACTGTGCGACGAATATTTGGAAATATTTCATTAATTGAAACAAAAATGATAATTTTTTGACGGGCCAATAGTAAATACCTTTAACAAACGCTAAATGTCAGGTAGTCAGTATATAGTGGGGGTAGTGAGAACAACACAAGCACTGCATCCACATTCGCACTTGGGTGAAGTTGCGCGGCGGGCAGGCGAGCTCTAGACGCGGGCGCGCGTGTGCGGCGGGGCGGCGCGTGTGCGGCGAGCGGCTCGTGTGCGCGTGGCGGTGCCGCCGCGGACTGACTGCCGCGCGCCGGCCGTGCGCGCGCGCCCCGCTCCGCACGCGACTTGTAAACAAACTCATTAGCAGTGGGGACCCTCAGATCTTGATCAGCTGACATTAACGAAAACAGCCATAGTTCATAAATTTTTATCACTTCTGGGTAACAGCAGACATTTTTAATAAGAACATAAAAATAGAACGATAAAACGACATCATTATGGAAATCAGATTCTTCGATATCTATCGGCGTCCAAATTGACTTACCTTATCATAAAAAGCAGGGAAACCCTATCATCATCTTCTTTCTTCGACCGTCCGTTTGTGTGCGAATAACATTGCATCACAGAACTGTGGATGAGGGGACACACATACCGGTGAGGCGCCGAGCCTCCTTGCCGGATTGCCGCCATGGGATGAGGCAAAAGTCGGAGAGGCGCCAGGAGGCAAAACGCCGCCGCTGGAGCGTAACTCCGCTGCCGCGAGAAATAATAACACAGCGGACACAGTTCCGGCGGGATCACATGGCGACATGGAGAGTACGACTGTCGCAATGCAGTGCTGGGCACGCCACATTTGCTGCAATAAGTCCCCTCTTTGAGGAGTGGCTGGAGAGGCGCCACAGCATCCTCACCTTCCGCCTAACACAGGTCTTCACGGGACACGGCTGCTTCGGGAGGTTCCTGTTCCGGATAAGGCGGGAAGAAACGCCTGGGTGTCACCATTGTATGGATCGCCCGGAGGACACGGTAGAGCATACGGTGGAGGCCTGCTGAGCTTTGGCAGAGCAACGCCGTGTCCTCACGGTGGCGATCGGCGGCGGCGATCGAGCGAGAGTGCATGGGAAGCCGTTACCTCCTTCTGCGAAGCAATAATGCTCGCAATCGAGGAGGCGGAGTGCGTGAGGGAGAGGCAATCTTTGCGCCCTCACGCCTCTAGTCGCCGCAGGAGATGCCCTGGGCGTCGGGTATCGACAGTTGATTCCCGGCCATCGCCGTAGGCGCGGGCATACGGACAGCGAACAATGGGCGGCTTGCCGTCCTGTAAGGACTTTACTATGGGACCAACACTGAATTCGCGAAAAAAAAAAATCCGCTGTTCCCTACAACTTGACGAGTTATACGAACATAAATGTAGGGCACAGCTGATTTTTTTTTCGCGATTTCAGGTATATGTATCTGAAGATTCCTGATAATATAGGTACTCTTAAATTGCCGTTATAATACATCACGCATTGATTCCTGCCAGCGTGCAATGTTTAAAGTCTTGATGTCGAGTTACGCATCATAAGCCGACCATTGTGACATATTCTCCAAACCTGGGGGGCATTCTCGTAATTTTAAGAACGTTCACAGTCTGTAAGCGAATTCTGTTAATTTAAAATGTTCAAAATCTAGTCGCAGTCTCATCTCGGCGACAAAAAAATGTCAAAAACTTGTCAAAATGCAGGGAAATTTGAAGTATTTTTGACAGATTGAGACTGAGATCAGACTGTGAACGTTCTTAAAAATTAAGAGAATTCCCCCTCAGATCTCAGTCTCAATCTGTCAAATATACCTACCTCTAATTTCCCCTACATTTTGACAAGTTTTTGACACTTAGTTTGTTTGTCGCCGAGATGAGACTGCGACTAGATTTTGAGCGTTTTAAATTACGAGAATATTGGCCTTCTGGTCTATTTTCCATTTTTCCCGAATACCGACACAAGATATTACATACTCCAACTAAGCTGCAAAGTATTCCCGAACTTCGAGTCCCGCGCGGCGTTGGTATCTGAACTTCGTGTCCGATCACCTTTGTCTGTGTCCAGGAAACTACGATCGAATACTTTATCTTTTTAAGCTCCACGACCTTATTATCTCAGGAAAACTTATCTACTTAATGTATTTTATATAAAACTAGCTGACCCCGCAAACCTCGATTTGCAAAAAAAAAAAACAAAATTGATAGTAGCCGATTCTTAGACCTACCCGATATGCACACAAAATTACATACAAATCGGTCCAGCCATTTCGGAGGAGTATGGTAACTAACACTGTGACACGAGAATTAGATAATAATTAATAATAATTATAATCTATAAGAAGGCCTATGACTCGGTGCCACATACATGGCTCATGAGGGTGCTGGAGTTGTATAAAGTAGATACAACTCTGCCCACCTTCCTGCTGTCATGTATGGGGCAATGGAGGACGGTCCTTCGCTATCCAGGATGTCGAAATATTCAGAGGAATAGCGAACCGATAAGGATCGAGCGAGGCATATTCCAGGGCGACAGTTTGAGTCCGCTTTGGTTCTGCTTAGCCTTGAATCCTCTAAGCACACTGCTGGAGGATTCAGGTCTAGGCTATCGGCTGAGGAGAGGTGGTCAGGTTATATCGCACCTCCTCTACATGGATGACCTAAAACTCTTTGCCCCCAACAATTTGCAACTGATGGAGCTGCTGAAAGCAACTCAAACTTTCAGTAGCGCCATCAGGATGGAATTTGGTGTGGACAAATGTGCGGTCATGCATGTAAAGCGAGGGGAGATTGTGGAATCTGTGGGAACCCAACTCTCGGATTCCACAAACCTTAGAGCCCTCTCCGCATCCGAAACCTATAAGTATTTGGGTATGTCGGAAGCGTTAGGTATCAATGTTACTGACATGAAGCAATCGTTGAAGGAGCGCTTCTTTGGCCGCCTGAAAAAAGTACTTAATAGTCTTCTATCAGGCGGAAACAAGGTGCGTGCCTTCAATGATTGGGTCATGCCGGTTTTGATGTACTCTTTCGGCATACTCAAATGGACTCAGACCGAACTAGACGCCCTGGATAGGAAGGTCCGTACGCTGCTGACTGCAAATCGAATGCATCACCCACGGTCATCGGTAATGAGGCTGTATATCCCGCGAAAATGTGGAGGTCGAGGGTTTTTAAACGCTAAGACCCTCCACAATCGCGAGATATGCAGTCTCAGGGAATATTTCCTAGAAACCGACGTGGGGATGCATCGAGATGTAGTCACGGTCGACAAGGGCCTCACTCCGCTCTCCTTGGCTAAAGAGAACTGGTGCAAGCCAGTAGTGCTTGACACTAATGATCGCATGGAGGTATGGCAGAGTAAGGAGCTTCACGGACGCTTTTTCCGGGCCCTACATGGACCTGATGTAGACCTACTAGCGTCCGTAGCCTGGCTACGTTTCGGTGACCTCTTTGGAGAAACCGAAGGTTTTGTCTGTGCAATTATGGACGAAGTTATGATGACGAATAATTACCGGAGATTTATTGTGAAAGACGGCACGGTTGACATTTGTCGGGCATGCCACCGACCGGGAGAATCAATCAGACATATAATCTCCGGGTGTTCTCGTCTAGCTAACGGAGAATACTTGCATAGACACAACCTTGTAGCCAGGATAATCCATCAGCAACTTGCTCTGAAATACAGCCTTGTGGAATCGGAGGTGCCGTACTACAGGTATGTGCCCGACCCAGTTCTCGAAAATGGTCATATCACATTATATTGGGATCGATCCATCATCACTGACAGGACTATTGTTGCCAATAAGCCTGATATAGTGGTGGTGGATCGATCAGAGCGGCGCGCAATGATTGTTGACATAACCATCCCGCATGATGAGAACCTCGTGAAAGCCGAGAAAGATAAACAAATCAAGTATCTTGACTTGGCTCGCGAGGTTGTCGACATGTGGGATGTGGACTCAGCGATCATTGTGCCGATAGTCGTGACAGCCAATGGATTAATAGCCAAGAGCCTCGACCAACACCTGAGGAGGCTCTCGTTGGGCGGCTGGATCAAGGGCTTGATTCAGAAAGCAGTACTTCTGGACACGGCCCGCATTGTTAGGAGGTTCCTCTCTCTGGAGCCCTGACCGCCGGTAGCTTGGACCCTGTTCCCGATACCGGTGGGCTACTATTTTTTATATTTTTAAATGTTTTTATATTTTTTATATTCTAATATTTAAAAATATAATTTATATGTGTTTAATTAAATAAAGGAAATTATAATCTAATTAATTAATAATTATAATAAATTTGTTTTAAATTCTGTTCTAACGAGCCTAAAACCCGATTGCAATTTAATAAAACTAGCGATACCGGTCAAGTGCGAGTCAGACACGCGCACCGAGGGTTTCGTACAAATTTTTAGGTATGTAACGACAAAATGGTTTTCGGATTTTTTCCTTTACTTGTGCTACAGGACATTGCTTCTTGCCAAATTTCATCATTCTAGATCAACGGGAATTACCCTATAGGTTTTGATTCCCTTGTGAGTGTCAAAATATGCGGCATAAACGGAATATAAACGCCCATATCTTTTGATTGCGTTGACTTAGAAGTTTGATTTGTTCACTGCTTCAAAGGATTGCAGCCTTGAGTATTTGATATTAATTTCAACGTGATAACTCCACGCGTTCCTGAGAAAAAGGGTCTTGACAGACAGACGGACGGACAACAAAGTGATGAAACTTAGGTGAAGTGAGCTGTCACTCTACCTGATGTTAGGGATTGTCCGGATATTGATAGCTCACTTCACGCTCACTTCACTTAAGTTATCACGGAAAGATTTTTACAGAATCGACTGGCTGCGTACGCGCACATCATGTTCTAAGAAACAAACATGCACGGCTCACGAAGTGAATCCCCGCGAATTACATAACACACTACGTAACAGGAAATTATATCATTAGTCACAACTGACAGATTCTGTCATTCTAGAAATCTAGATGATAGATGCTTTGTATTATAGTGATAACTTACGGCACGGAAACGTGGCAGCTCACAATGGGCATAAAACATCATTGAGGCATAAAGAATGCTCAAAGTGACCCCTGAGGGCAATAATGGAGAAGGGTATGCTCGGAGTTTCTCTGCGCGTTCGACCAGAAATGAGGAGATTCGAAGCAAGACTGGGGACGTAGCTATGGGTGATGCAAATTACTCTCAGAACCGAAAGTTATGGAGTGGTAACCCCGGAGCCACTTGTACTAGCGACCTAGTACAATCATGGACATCCGCTGGAGACAGTACAGGATGACGTCTGCGTGTTGAACATTTATGTAGTTAAGAAGAAAAGAGATATGCTCGGGGATTGAAAACACCTTGAACGGATCCCAGGTGGCACGCCACCAGTGTCCGCTGCCAACTTAGACACCTACGTAATAAATACATTTTGCTTTTACCAATTTATTCGTGATCCATTTACCAGCATATTTTCTGATGATATAATTATGATTATATGACTACACTCACATTTTAGCCAGAGATCGAGCCTCAAGAAAGCAAATGCCAAATAAAGCACAGTGCTAACCTGCTGCAAGTGCTGCAACCAAACCTATTGTTTTAATACATAAATATGTATAAAGAAGCGAATAATTTGGCACTACATTAATAATTCATTACCAGTGGCGCTCGTTCACGTGGCCGGGCCTCTAATTATTACTATTCTTGATTCGCACACCGCTACCGCTACCTAAATAACATATTATGGATGGGTACAGCTGTGAAATGTTGATGCGGTTCTTTTTTATGTAGTCAAAGGCTTCATTTTTGAAGATTGCGCACACACAATCAGTCAGAATTATTTATTTGTAAAACGTAGTTTGTTTGAAGTTGAAGGTAAAGGTCTTATATAATAATTTATGTTGCGCTAAGTTTTGTCAGTACCTAAAGACTATCACACTAAAAATCTAATATATAAAAATTTTGTGTCACAGTGTTTGTTATAGAACTCCTCAGAAACGGCTTGACCGATTTTTATGAATTTTTTTGTGTAAATTTGGTAGGTCTAAGAATAGGTTGTAAACAATTTTTTTTTGCATTACAACGTTTGCGGTGTCAGCTAGTATGTTTGTTACTTCTTCACACACAAATGCCTCTGTACCAATTTTGATAAAAATTAACCTTTTTTAGTAAATTAACGTGGAGAAATGCTCATGCATACTGCACTACCACGGGGAGATAGTGCAGTTATGTGGGACTCTAACCCACTAAAACTCCACGGTGTCCTTCTCCGCCGCATACGGCGGGAACACGGGCACGCGTTAGCACTCATCCATGAACCCGCCGCGGCTGTCCGTCACCGGACCCTCCTCTGGGGAGTGCTCCCCATCACCGGCGCACCAGAACACATAGCACGCTGTGACCACCCCAGGGATCAAACCAGCACATGGGCGCCAGACGACCCCGTGTCTGGGCACCCTTGGTCCCCTTGCGGCGGGTCAGGTCGTTGGCCCCGCCGTCTGCCAATTTTTGGCCGCAGAGGATAGGAAGAGTGGCCAACGTAATACAACTCTCCTCCTCCCCTGCGGCCCCACCGCGTCCGCCATCGACGGTGGCGACCCCGTCAAGGCCGCGGAAGGTAGGGAGAGCGGCGCACCGTAATACCGGCACTCCTCTCCCGCCGCGGCCTCCAACCCTCAGCCGCAATGCCTCCCATATGACATCGCGACCCGCCTTAGTTGCGATGTCGCCCAAGCGGCACCGCAACCTACATACTTGTTGGCCGCTATGTCGTTGGCTTACAGGCAAAAGCCCTGACAAGCGGCCCCTCCTCGGGTTCCTCTTCGCTTCACCGTGGGTGACCAAGCCACGGCTACTGAGCCCCCGCCTGGACAATGCGGGAACCCACGGGGGGGGGAGGGGGGGTCAGCTGACACCCTGGATTAACACATAAGCTACTTTTTATCTCGATATTCCTGTGGGAATCATTATTCCCACAGGAATATCGGGATAAAAAGTAGCTAGTAGTCATTACAAATAAGTGTAGACACTTATGCGGGTGAAACCGCGGGGCG
The DNA here is from genome assembly GCA_949316385.1 of Globia sparganii. Lineage (NCBI taxonomy): Eukaryota > Metazoa > Arthropoda > Insecta > Lepidoptera > Noctuidae > Globia > Globia sparganii. Next base: position 192,750 of record OX438659.1, read on the forward strand.
CAGCTAGTATAAAATAAAGATAAACAAAATTCACTATAGAAAACAAACAAAAAATATTAAAACAAAAGAAAATACACGCATGCAATATGTTGGATTATTAATAGATACAGTAGTTACAGTGTTTTATAATCATCAAAAAATAAAAAAAACATTTGCGACGCATGCCTTGCTCTGTCTGGATGCACCTTTACAAGTATGAGCGCGTTTGGAGTATCTGGCGAGAGCGCACCGAAGCTGAGGCGAGCGCGCTACGGGCAGTACTAGCTGCAGTGTCGTAGGGTTGCCTACAGGGTAAAACCACTACCCTACAGCATTTATTCTTACTTATTTAGCCTGACGAGGTGTGAAATATGATTCGGGAAAATGAGAGAATCCGAATCGAATAGAGTCCAGAAACCGTTGTTCTTATTATTGTGGTGGTATGATGGCTATACTGCCGATGACGGCCGCTTCGGTTCCACTATGATTCTTTTTTAAACTTTTTGAAATCCTAGGTTTCAGCTAATCCACTGAAGGAATAAACTTTACGATGAAACAGCGTGTCCTCTGTTCTGAATAGTTGTCAGAAACAAAAATTGTGATTATAATATAAATGCTCGGTGTTTTTATACACGTGTATACGATGCAAGCGGCATCGGAGCGGCGCGGCGCAGAGAAACAAGTTTTGTTTCAAAGTTGGCAATTTGAATTTACAAAAGTTTCCTAGAGGTCTTTAGTGGCAAGCTCATGTGCTCCGAACAGGCTTATTTATTTAAAATAATACAGAATTATAATTTGGCGACTCGCATGAATTTCTAGGCTAGTTCAATTATATTATTAGCTGGTCCAATTACTGGAAACAGTTAGTTGAAACATTAATTACATTCATTATCCTAGCAAGCCAATGCCCTCTGTTAATAGCCCGTCCCTGAGAGGTCAAACCGGACCCAGGGCAGGTTTGGCCTATCATAGCTGGACCGTACTTCTCTCAAATACGCTCAAAGTTTACTTTAGTCAGTAATTATTGATTTAATTTTTGAGCTCCTCAGGCAATGTCAGGTAAATGAATGATGTGTCAGATGCATGGTGCGCAGTGTGGTGCTCAGGGTCACATACTTGCAAATATTGTAAAACTAGATGATTTTTCAATTTTTTTTTACAAATTATATTACTTAGTGTGAGAGTTAAATCAATGTCATAAAAATTATACAGTTAAATTAACAACCAGTTTGATTTTGTGTAGACTCTAGATTGTCTTAATGAGCAGATCAGCTATTTCCGCGCATTATTATCATAGAAATAATTATCTAATTTTTAATATGCTTGTTTTAAAGCGTGCTCTAGTTTTAGCAGGTGTCTCATGGTTTACACAATCGAACGCCTTAGAGAGGTCGCAATGGCATCTTGTACTTCTTCGCAGGCGTTAAAAATGTTCTCTAATAGGGTGACACAACGCCCTTTGGTGAAACCCTATTAGAAAATTTTTTGATGATCATGATGAAATTTTGAAGAGATGGAATTTTTATTAAAGTGAGGTTACTTTACAAACAACTTACTGAGACCCGGCAGAATTGAGACAGGCATAATGTTTTTGGGTTCTTTACTATCACCGGATTTGAACAATGGAACTACTTTACTGTGTTTCATAAGATGAATGGTAAAATCGATAATCATTGTGCAGCATGCTAATCGATCTATTACCAATTAATCAGGCTTATTGGCAACAATAGTCCTGTCAGTAATGATAGACCAAATCCAGTACAACGTGACATGGTCATTTTTAACCGACTTCCAAAAAGGAGGAGGTTATATGTTCTACTTTATGTGTTTTTTTTTATGTATGTTCACCGATTTCTCCGTCAATTGTGGACCAATTTTAAAAATTCTCTTTTCGTTTGAAAGGGTACGCTCCCGAGATGGTCCCATTGTCACCAAGTCGGAACCTGATGAGGGAATCCCATGGAAATCGAGGGAAACCCTCAAATTTTATAGGCACACCTATACCGATTTGGGTATTTTTTATAGTAACTCGTTCATTTGCTCTCGGAAAGTACCATTTGGTGAAGTGCACTTGATGATGAAGACCACAGATTGCTATCGGAACTCCTCAGTAATAAGTATTTCACGGGTTCACGGGTTCGGGCATAACTCCGTCATTTATAGACGGATTTGCAAAATTCTTTTTTTGTTTGAAAGATGTGTATTCCGAAATGGTCCCATTTAAATTTTGTAAAGATCTGATGATGAGTTTTGGAGGCAGACAACGGAACTCTCAATAAATGCCAGCAAATCAACCGCGATTGCTGCTAGATCGCATATGTTTGCATTGTTTACGCAATCACGCAACATAACATCGCGCCTGTACCCTCTAAAGGGGTACGCAGATGTGTTCAGTATACCATGGTACACGCTCAAAAAGAGTACGTAAACACTACCGTTATACACCCTCATTTCTCTGTAGCAAGTTGTGTTATATGAATTTGTGTGGGATAGGTACAACTAAAAAGTGAAAAATAAAAACTTTTTTACAAAAAAAGACAACCGACTTCCAAAAAAAACACTACAAAGTGAAAAACTTTTTAACAAAAAAAACAACCGACTTCAAAAAAAAAAACACTACAAAGTGTAAAATAACTTTAATTTTAATTTTGGAAGTCGGTGTCTTTGTTTTTGTAATTACTTACGTTTTTGCCACCGACTTCCAAAATTAAAATTAAAGTTTTTTTCACTTTGTAGTGTTTTTTTTTGAAGTCGGTTGTTTTTTTTGTTAAAAAGTTTTTATTTTTTACTTTTTATAGTCAGAGTGCATCTCATGACAATTCCAATAAGCCCAAACACGGCTAGAATACATGGTCTTATTACGAAGTTCCGGTACCTACCTTCCAGCTTCATCATCAGATCGGTTTCATGGTACCATTTTCGTCAGAACCATTTATTTAAATTTGCTTCATCATAGTCGCTTAACTATCTTAATCGAGATATCTTATCGCCACCCGTGAAATACTTATTATCATTGAAGAGTTCCTGTGGCTATCTGTGGTCTCCTTCATCAGTTCCACTTCACCAAATTATACTTTTTGAATGCAAATGCTTGACATGTTGATGAAAATACCAAAATTGCTATATGTATGCCTATAATATTTGAGGAGTTCCCTCAATTCCTCATGGATCCCATCATCAGAACTGGATTTTGACAAAAATGGGACCAATCTGGAAGCATATCCTTTCAAATAAAAAAAAAAAAATCCAAATCGGTTCACAAATGACGGCGTAGTGAGGTAACAAACATTAAAAAAAAAAAAAAAAAAAATACAACCGAATTGATAACCTCCTCCTTTTTGAAGTCGGTTAAAAATAACTTTAATTTCGGAAGTGGGTGTCAAAAAACGAAAATGCGGAACCTGCGACACCGAATTCCGAAATTAAAGTTATTTTTCACTTTGTAGTGTTTTTTTTTTGGAAGTCGGGTGTCTTTTTTTGTAAAAAAAGTTTTTTCAAGAACTGGGTCGGGCAGATACTCGTAATACGGTACCTCAGAATCCGCAAGTTTATATTTCAAAGCAAGTTGCTGCTGAATAATCCTGGCTACTTGGTTATGCATGTGCAAGTACTCTCCATTAACCAGACGAGAACAACCAGAGATAATATGTCTGATAGACTCACCCGGACGGTGGCGTGCCCACACACGTCAACCATCCCGTCCTTCATAAAATGAGACTGCACACCTCGCGGTTTTGGAGGGTCTTCGCACTTCCGAGCGATATACAGTCTCATCATCGATGATCGTGGGTGAGGCATCCGGTTTGCGGTCAGCAGTGTACGGACCCTTCTATCGAGTTCGGTCTGAATCCATTTGAGTATGCCGAAAGAGTACATCAAAACCGACATGAGCCAACCGCGGTTGGCTCATGCATGTTCAACGCGTTGAAGGAGCGCACCTTATTTCCGCCTGAAAGAAGACTAATTAATACCTTCTTTAGGCGACAAAAAAAGCGCTCCTTCAAGTTCAGCGACTGTTTCATGTCAGCAACGTTGATGCCTAACGCTTCCGACATACCCCAATACTTATAGCTTTCGGGTGAGGAGAGGGATCTAAAGATAAGGAATCCGAGATTTGAATTCTCTCGGATTCTATAATCTCTCCTCGCTTATCATGCATGACTGCACATTTGTTCATACCAAATTCCATCCTGATGACGCTACTGAAAGTTTCAGTTACCTTCAGTAGCTCCATCAGACGCTGCTCAGATTGTTGGGGGCGAAAGTTTCTAGTCGTCCGTGTAGAGGAGGTGAGATATGATCTAACCTCCTCGCTTCAACCGATAGCGTAGACCTGAATCCTCTAGCATTTGCACTACCTTTGGTTATTTTATTATTACGGGCTATATTGCTCGGAGATACCTTGTTATTATTCTCTAATAATAATTGGTTATTTGAAGGGTTAATAATCTTTATAATAATCTGTATTACATTTAGTCCATTTCAAAAGACTGTCGCAAGAACAGTTTCCTTGATAGCGAGACCCCGAGTCGGACCGGCCCGCGGGCCGATGTAGATACATGGGTACAATACCCTGCAAGTGATCGATATCTGGAGTACGCGGAACTCCCGCGGCGGCGACATCCGACTACCGCAGCTGGCACCACGGGCGCTGGCTGCGCAGACGTATAGGTACTCAAATGTGTCGACGGTCATTCGCGGGGATAGAACATAGCTGTTATGTATAAAATGAAACAGATTTGAATACCGTTTCGCATTGCGATGCGCGATACAAACTTACTTCTCTCTCCTGACAACGATTTGGCAACTCTTGATACACTATTTTTATAATCCAGCGACTTTTCGTTTGTTTATATTGCTTATCTATTTTTATGCTATTGTGAAGAGATTTGTGAAGAGTATTAGTTCAGGTGGCGACGCTGCCCTCGTCTGTAGTCACAGTCAGTACCGTCACAGTGCTGGCTGCGGCGAGGCCGAGGAGGGGACCGCGGAAAGAACCTCGTTTATCTGGTAGTCTGATCATTGTATTGGAGATAAAATGTAGTCTATGTTTTTTGCACCATCTCATAAAAATAGTCATTAATTTATACAACGGTATCATTAAAATACCACAATTGAACACTTCTAGTGTTGAGAACGTCTGCTGTTACAAACAAAACAATTGTTTTTCAAGACCTAAATCTGTTGGAACATTTTCAAATATTATGTTGAAACATTTTGTTCGGAGTGCCTCAAAGCGGAGCACCTGTAGCTATTTATTGTTCTCGTCGTGTTAACATGGTGGCGCGGGAGGTGCGGGCCACGAGCTGCGCTGCTTGCCACGCGCACACTCCCGTGCTGCAGACAGTATCTACAGACGGCACGTGAGTCTGTGTGAGTGTGCACTCACTGCACACCGGTGCACATTGACGCTAATTGTAAATAAATAACTGTTTACGTGTCAGAGCGACGTCATGTCACCGCGGCCTTTAGCAGTGAAAGTGTTACCGAAATAGCTGATCGCGTATCGCAGATAAACCGTTTTATATAAAATATATACGACACGTATCACATATTTATAGAAACGCACACATTGGCGCGATGCTGTGTCATATCATTTCAACACAATTTACTCTCTCTTTATAAATAAATGAATAGCCGCGCATTCTTGTGGTGTAGTCGACTTCTTACCTCGTGGTGTCTATCGGTTCGCACCGGTTCGATCGCCGTGTAAGTGTGTAATGTAAGTATTTAGTCTGTGTACTTAGGTACCTACTCTCTGGAACAAAGTGAACAAATAGTGTAACGCACAGTAGTAGATTTAGTAAACACTGACACGAGGTTTAGTCATTGGGTGGCGTCATCAGCTCCTTACAATAACAGCGAGTGAGTGTTATTGCACTTTTATTACATAGGTACTTTTAATTTTTTTACATAAAACCGTTTAAGGTATGTTCATAACTTGACTCAAAGATTATTTACACCAATTTTCGAGTTAATCAGGCCATGCAGTAAAATCCTCCCCTGTAAAATTAACTACCCATTTTCACGTCGTTAGGGGTAGATTATCGAAAAACCCTGATACACGTTATTTTTTATTTTTGTTCTTAAGTACAAATACTGAGTTTCAAGTTAATGGGACTGCACGTAAATATTCTTCCATACACATTTTGACACCCTCCAACCCCCATTCAGGGGGTAGTTTGGAAAAACAAAAAATTACAAACTTCATAATTTACTTAGATAAGTATTCGTGCTAAGTTTCAAATTTATTAACTCAAGGAATAAGATTTTTCATATAAACTTTCATCCCATATTTTACTCTTTTAGGGTTTGAATTTCGAAAATTCCTTCCTTATTCCTTGTCTACATTATAAAGGGAAAATTTTGAATCTTTGAAAAATTTCAGCTTTCTAAGTCCAAGGATTTGGGCTGCGGGTTGATGAATCAGTCAGTCAGTCACTTCTCTTTTTATTTATATAGATTGCATAGCATTGGTTCCAGTATCTAGGACAGTACCGCGCTCTCCTGCGAGCTTGGCGAGCGTTCAAACGAAGCACTTGTAAATCTTACACTTTGTGCCACAATAACGTGCATGCTGTTGAAATACAAATAGAAGCCAGCGAGCTGCCAACGAGCTGCAGAACACCAATATTATCTGAACACATAGTTGACAAACAAAACTATGTATATAATATAAATACTTTTCGGTACTGCCCCGATGACGCTACAGTTTGCCCCCGCGCGCCGGTGAGCAGTGAGAGGCGGTGAGCCTTGCTCGGGGAACAGCTAGCTGGTAACAACTACCATACAGTGATATTGTGAGCCTCTGTAGACAGGGCAGTGCTCATCGGGAGCATTCGCGTGTAGTGTGGCACCGGGTCTGAGCACCACATCAGTCGATACGGTGAGGTGACCATTACAGTGCACTCCATACACCAACATACCGTCACTGTTCAAGGAACCATACATGCTACCGGTGAGTACGCGCGGCGCCCCTGCACTGCCCTGCAGGTCAAACAGATCGGGTAGGACCAATCTCTGCTGTCTGCGCGGACACGAGCCCGAGACCATAGCGCCGTGTTGCGCGCGCGCCTCTCAAGAGGAACGTTGACGAGCTCCGCAATTTACTAATAGTGCCAATGACATACATGATCACACACTATTATTACAAAGGCAAAAGTTTGTGAATGTGTTTGTTACTTCTTCACGCACGAACGGCTGAAAGGATTTGGATGAAATTTGTCACAAAGATAGTTTATAACCAGGATACTTTTTATCCCGATATTCCCACGGGAACGACATTTAGGTATGCGAGTGAAACCGCGAGGCGCAGCTAGTTACACATGAAAAAAGTGTATAAATCATCATATCAGACTCTCTAAGTTTTAAAATAATTATCATAATTATCACTTATAAACAAATAAGTTAGATTAAAATTGCTTATAGGCTAGATTCTAATTAATTATCAAGAACCTTGTTCTTTTTAATAAAGGATTAATAAAAAAAGTAAAAAAGGTGAAAGACACAACTGTAGGATTATAAAACCAATTAGTTTAACCAGATTTCCGTCTGAAAGTAGTAGACTCCTCCTTCATGGGGTACTGTTTAAATGCCTCCCCACATACTCAGACTGCATGAAACAAAATTAAAATCTTGCTTAGATAACACACACTATGCAGCGAAGCAAATTATAAGTTGGGGGATTACATCGCTGACAAAAATGCTTGGTTCAATGCTGGTCCTGCTCCACAAGAGCGCATAAAACAATGATTCTCTTCTACCTAGCTTTTTCCCAACTATGTTGGGGTCAGCTACCAGTCTAAGGATCAGCGCAGACAGAGAGGAGTGCAGCGGAGAGGATTTTATTAAGGCACTCGAAAATCAACTTTAAAATTATTGAAATAAAGTGCATATATGCTTGAACCTGAGAAAAAATGGTCGCGCATCCTCGAGGGTACGCGGGAAGGCACGCGCGCGTTTATTTCAATAATTTTAAAGTTGATTTTCGAGTGCCATAATAAAATGCTCTCCGCTGCGCTCCTTTCTGTCTGCGCTGACCCTCACCGGATGCAGCTGAATATCAGCGACTGCCTACCTGACCATACGTACAAACAATTTCATTTTTTTGCATAAAACACTTGATTAGTATTCAAAAATATTGTTATAGCTTTGGAGGTTATAAAACTATATTTTGCGTTGTATAAATTCAATCTCTTATTATTGTATAACTGCATAGCATATGTGTCAGCACAATTGCATAGCATTTGTGTATCTACTGTAAAGGTACCTACCATTTACTTACGTACGTCTTTCATTGACTTGAGCGTACCCTGGCGGTAGGGAGTATACCATGCTTACTGAAGTGTCTCGCTGGTGGTGGCGTGTGTATTGGATCATTAAGTTCCTTTTCAAATGGTTGAGCTAAATGGTGCTGATTCATAGGTCATGTTCGTAAACGGGCGCCGTTAGAAAGAATTATCCACGGCTTATTTTAATTTTTGAATAGTTTTTAAATATTTTTATGAACGTGCACGTATTTCTACATCTTTTTCTTACATAAATATAATATCAACATGAACGATGTAACTAGTATTTTACCTATTTGGATTTAAAAGAGTATCCGTGGAGTTTGTTGCCCGTTCTTCTCCATAGGAACCTACTACGCTTTGAAATAGGCAACTAGCTTCATCTTTCTGACTGACCGACCCCTTGACAATTAAAAAGTGTTTGTTATTGGTTTATTTGAAATAAATGCTGAGTTTCAGTTTGAACAGCTACCAAACTCATCGAGCATTGTCTCCTAACGAATGTCGGAGAAGGCAATCATTAACATAATATTAATAACGTATATTTATCACACGTTATATTAGATAATTTTGTGAACCTTGAACTTTAGCTGAACTAGTTTAAATTATGAAACGCGGCAACTGGAAGTTAGATAACGAGAAAATATGTTTGTTGGAGAACACAGCGCTAGTAGCAACAGTAACAGGCAGGCGTTACCTTGATAGGCGCTCGCTCACGGCTGACAGTGACAATACTTAGCATAATTAATAATGATTCTCAAGTAAAGACTAAAGCGGTAATGGTTTTTAAGTTTGCAAGTTTTGCAACCTTGAGTCATTGCCTTCGTGGCGCAATGTCATTATTATAATTAAATAAGTAATGTTTTGTTTTTCACAATACATATTTCTTTGAGACCATAAAACCGTTTGTTTTTTTTTTGTAAGTTTTTATTTTTAACTGACTTCTAAAAAGAAGGAGTTTCTCAATTCGAATGTTTATATGTTTTTTTATGTATGTTCGGGCATAACTCCGTCATAATAATAATAATAAATTTTTATTTGCATAACATACATTACAGTCATTGTAAACATTACAGTTATTGTTGTTGATATATAGACGGATTAGCAAAATTCTTTTTTTGTTAGAAAGATGTGTATTCCGAAATGGTTCCATTTAAATTTTGTAACGATCTGATGATGAGTTTCGAAGACAGACAGCGGAACTCTTCAATAAATGCCAGCATATCAACCGCAATTGCTGCTATCGCATATGTAGGTATGTATTGTTTACACAATCACACAACATAACATCATGCCTGTACCCTCTAAAGGGGTGCGCAGATGTGTTCAATAACAGGATTTTTTTCCAATTAATTTATATTGATGATGTCTTCATAGCTTCCTGTCACTAATAGGTATTTACAAAGCAAGCAGAGTTATTTATGAATTTGTGTGGGATAGGTACAACTAAAAAGTAACAACCGACTTCCAAAACAGAACACTACAAAGTGAAAAATCACTTTAATTTCGGAAGTCGGTGTAAAAAACGAAAATGCGGAACCAACGACACCGACTTCCGAATTTCTTGTTTTTGACAAGAAATCTAAATACATGAACATAAACGGTGAAACCGCAAACAATTCGGATACACAAGAGATCGCAAGACTATTCACGCTGGTATCTTTTTAAACGACGTTTCTGTATTCGATCCGTTTGTATGTATAATAATAATAATAAACCATTTATTTTCAGGTCACAAAGACCCATAGATACATACCTTAACCTAAGTATACATAATAATATAGTATTTCACATTGTAGTATTTTATATGGAAGTCGGTTTTTTTTTTGTTAAAAAGTTTTTTTTGTTGAAGTCGACGCCAGATCCCAACATCAAATAACTAATTTAGACAAAAAGTACTTAGGATACTACAAACACAACCACACAAACAAACTATTAACAAAACCTTCACGAAATATTTACAATAGCAACCATATTTTACATAAAAAACTTTTTACAAAAAAAACAACCGACTTCCAAAAAAACACTACAAAGTGAAAAATAAATTTAATTTCGGAAGTCGGTGTCGTTGGTTCCGCATTTTCTTTTATTGACACCGACTTTCGAAATTAAATTTATTTTTCACTTTGTAATGTTTTTTTGGAAGTCGGTTGTTTTTTTTTTGTAAAAAGTTTTTTTTTTCACTTTTTTGTGGGCCAGTTTGTAATTTATCTAACTTACAATAGCCTAATCTCAACTGCTCATCACCTTTTACAAAACATTGATTTTCCCGATGCAGGGATGATAATTGTTTAGGAGTTCTCCTTGTAAAAACCAGGAGAACTGGATCTGATTGAGAAGTCACCATCAGCTCCACTTCACGATACGCATTGTGCTTAGCAACCACATTAAAGTACCTAATCGAATTGCAACCCGTAAAATATTTATTGTTGAGTAGTTCCGATGGCCATCTGTGGTCTTCATCATCAGTTCCACTTCACCGGATGGTGCTTTCTGAGAGCAAATGCACGAGTTACTATGAAAAATCGCTATAGGTGTGCCTACAAAATTTGAGGGTTTCCCTCGATTTCCATGGGATCCCCTCATCAGATTCCAATTTGGTGATAACGGGACCACCTGAGGAGCATACCCTTTCAAATAAAAAAGGATTTGGAAAATCGGTCCACAATTGGCGGAGTATTCGATGAACAAACATACAAAAAAAAAAACATACAAACACCCGAACATAGTACCTCCTCCTTTTTGTGAAGTCGGTAATAAAAGACACTTAGATAGTACAGTGTAGTTGGGACATGGCGCCGACTTCAACTAAAAATGTATCATCGTCATCATTTTAGCCAAAAGACGTCCACTGCTGGACATAGGCCTCTTCCAAGCACCTCCACTTTGACGGTTTTGTGCTTCCCGCATTACACGGGTTCCTGCGGCCTTCACAAGGTCGTCGGTCCACCTTGTGGGAGGCCTTCCAACGCTACCTCTTCCGGTACGCTATCGGCACTCCAGAATCTTTCGTCCCCATCGGCCATCTGTTCTGCGAGCAATGTGCCCTGCCCACTGCCACTTAAATTTTGCAACTCTTCGTGCTATGTCGGTGGCCTTGGTTTTCCTGCAGATCTCTTCATCACGCAGGGAAACTCCAAGCATCCATTGTCTCGTTTCAGTGCCATATGACATCACTGGCAACATGTGCACGCACTGGTCAAAGACTTTCGTTTTGGGACACTGCGGTTTGTGGGACGAGAAGGTATGCGTAGCTTCCCGAACGGTGCCCAGCCGAATCTGTTTCGAGTTTTTCTCGAAGCTGGACCTACCCTGTGGACCTACCTAACTGGATAGATTGTCCTAGCTATAAAAAAATAATTCATTTTTTACCTATACTCGTCCACGACTTCGAGTGTAGTGTTTCCGATCTTTATGAGGGTGGGCGTTACATGGGCATTTGACATGACCTTCGTTTTGTCCATGTTTATTTATTTTATTTTAGGACCCACTCTTTCGGAGGCTCTACTGAGGTCATCGAGCATTGTACTGCGATCCTCCATAGTCTCAGCCATGACTGCTATATTGTCGGCAAACCGAAGATGAGTTAATAACTCAACATTTATGTTAATGCCAGCCCCTTTCCAGACCTGAACCTTGAAGACATTCTCCAGTGCAGCGGTGAACAGTTTCGGAGAGATAAAATCTCCCTGTCTCACACCTCGCTGCAGAAGGATAGGTTTCGAGGTCTGATCCTGGAGTCGGACTGACATAGTGGCGTTTTCGTACAGACACTTCAGCACCTCGATGTACCGATAGTCGATCTAGCACCGTTGAAGAGACTACAGTACAGCCTTGTCTCGATCGAATCAAAGGCTAAAATATATAATAGGTATTATTTGGGTTTTGTAATTTGATCATAAATTATTGTTGTATTATGAAAGCGGTTCTTTTTTTTAAAGTCTATCTAAATCCTAACCCGATCTCATACCCTTATTTGGCTAATAGGATCAAAAGAGTTGACGTTAGTACGAAGCAAGCTCGGGGATCTATAGTCAGTCACTAAGGATGTTTTGCAGGGTTCCATGCTTGGCCCGTTTTGCTTCATAAGGGACTAGTTGTAATAGGCCCACAAATAGGCGCCTGTTATAACTATTCCCTAAAGAACAATCTTGGAATGGCGTTATTTACAGAGGACACATTGTAGACAGCAGACGACGATGTAAATATAACGCTCTCTCTGAGTGAGTGAGTGATAAGTTTAAAAATAATCATGGTGTTCAGCTTTGTTTAAAAACCTTAGGTGTTTTCGATGCTCACTGTTCCAGACAGTCGCGGGTTTTAAAATATCGGTCGGTGGTGGGAGGTCCGTCAGTCAGCCGCAAACTGCACCCTTTGCTCTCTCACCTTCATGGGTCGGCACTCGTCATCAATATCTGAAACTGCTGTAGATAGACTGACGTATATAGTTATAATCTTCCAACGATTGTCTATTCCTTGAATCATCATCTTCATTTCAGCCAAAAGACGTCTACTGCTGCACATAGGCTCTCCCAAGCGCCGCCACTCCGACCGGTAGTTCGGTCTATAGCTTCAATACAGAGATATTAATGAAGGAATTTGCTATTTAGGCCGTGGTGTTATGGTTTAACATACGAAGTAAAAGAGCTGATGATGAATAATGCATAGGAGCGGGTCGGTATTCGGTGACGCAGCTCGTGGTGTGCGCGCACATGCGACTACGTGACGGAGTCTACGGACGAACAGCTTGGAGACTGTCCGCGCAGCGCGGAGCCGCGGAGCCCAGTGCCCGTAGCGGCCACAGCGGCGAGGAAACGACGCCAATAAACACACGCAGAAACACTGACCAGGAATGTTGATTAGCCTCTTTGTGTTAGGAACTTAGCATTCAATCTGTTTATATTAAATCACTACATTATTATGCTGATTAAATCGCGTGTTATTTTGTTAAATGGGTAACATTAACGAATGATGTGAGAGATTGTAGTCGTCAATGTTTACGTGTGTGTGTCGTGGAGCGCCGCAGCCCGCAGCGCGTGCCACCGCGAGCGATATCCAAGGTGACATTGACCGATAAAGCGGGGTCACTCGGCTACCAGCTAGGTAGCTATGTATTCAACCTTTACTTAATTGTATAACTACTCTACTAGCTGTAGTACAGATCCGAGAGGATTAGAGAAATGTCAGGTGACCATTTAGAATAAAATAGCGTGCCAGTGATTTATTTTATTTTATTTGGGAAACAAATAGATGCAATAACAAACATAAGTACCTATACAATTAGTTCAACACAATCCAGAAACAGTTTCCACAGATTACTATACAAGTGAATTATATGTACCTAAGTGTAACAACAACCAGAACTTCAGTTTACACATCTGAATCTTGATTTACTTTTGATGAAATTGTGTCGATGTACGAGGGGTGATCCAAAAGTAATGATAATCGGTTACTTCAGGTCCGCATAAAAATACAAAATTTTTTTTTTGTCTTCTCATATACTCACTACTTCCGCCTAAAAAAATCATATAAGTAGGTCACGATTTCCGGGAGATAAATTCATTTGAATACGAACTGTCGAAGAGATAACATCAACATGGAGAAAAATTGCAATGGCTGCCATTCAAGAAACGGGATTCGAACTGCTCGAACACCCTCCCTATTCGCCAGATCTGCCTCCTAGTGACTTCTACCTCTTTCCTCGGCTTAAGGAACACCTCCGAGCCAAGAAATTTGAAGACGATAGCGAAATGGCTGCTGTTGAGGCGTTTTGGGAGGGCCAAGAAAAATATTTTTTTTCAAAAAATATATTTTTCAAGAATCCTGGGTTTAAAAAAAAGATGGACTAAATGTAATGATTTGTTAGGAGACTATGTAGAAAAATAAATATTATATTAGATTTAATTACAGTGTTTTATTTTCATTATCATTACTTTTGGATCACCCCTCGTACAGACGACATGCTCTTTTAATAAAAGTATTCTTGCCATAATTAGTTCGGGAGAAACCAATTCTTTTTTTATTGATGCGATCTGTCCATTACTGACATTCAGCATCTTTTGTGTTATGCCTTTGTTTTAGTCATGCTTGGTATGCGCCCAGTAGTGCATCCACATCAATCCATGTTAAGTTGTGTCAGATGTCATAGCATCAGTCTTGTGGGGTTTGTCTTTGAAGCCTCTTTAATGTCTTGGTTTGCATCAAGTTTGATGCCAGTTTATTAGGATGAGTAGTGATCATATTGTAGGCACTGACTGCTTGTGTGATATTTTCTTTCACCTTTGGTATTTTTAAGTCCCGTTGTTGTACCATGGTGCATTAGTTATAATCCTAAGCATTTTTGATTGAAACCTTTGGATTATGTCAATTGGCTGCTGTGCCCCACAGCTGTATTCCGCATGTCTAGATAGTCATTAAAGAAACCAATTTGGAAGAGAGTTCTTTTACGTGCGTTTAAGCGTGGACATCCAAAACTTATTTTGCTGAGAAGATAAGGGGATTACATTAATGGTCCTCTAATAATTTTATACAAATAAACTAAATCTCGCTCTGCAAGACGTTACTCCAATTTCTGAAGCCCAGGTGTATGATCAGTTCCAAAGTTAAATCGCCAATTCAAGTGCTTAGTAAATTTTATTTTGCAATTTTTGGATTTGTTCAATATAAACTGCATACTATACTGAGTCCACGCAGCTGAAGCATATTCAAGATAATGATGTGCCATCATGTCGATAAAAATATTAAATAAACTCAAACTCAAAGCATTTATTTCAATTAAACCATTTACAGGCACTTTTGAATTGTCAAGAAGTCGGTCAGTCAGAAAAAATTAAGCTAGTTGCCCATTCCAAAGCGTAGTAGGTACCTATGGAGAAGAACGGGCAAGAAACTCCATGGACACTCTTTTTAAATCATATTTTTACAAAATTATTAGTTACATCATATGTTGAATTTATAAATATGTGAGAACGATGTAAAAAATAAATAAAAAACAAGTACGCGTTAAAAGTGTCCAGAGTACAGCAAATAGTAACAAAATAACAATCCAAAAATAAAATAATTAAAAATAAGCCGTGGCAGCTAAAAGATGACCAGCCTCAACTGACGGCGCCCGTTCACGAACATGACGCATGGATCAGCACCATCCAGCTCAACCATTTTGTAGGGAACCGAATGATCCAACACACACGCCACCGCCAGCGAGACTCTTGAGCGAGTAATAGTAAAACGAAATAAGTACTTACCTAAAATAATTTCAACATTGCTCTTGATTGTCAAATTATACGGCCAACGTGATGATGAGGAAAGATTCTATTGAATCTTCAACTGTTGCCAAAATGGTGCCTCTAAAAATTAAATAAATAAAAAAAGTCATTAAAACAAGTCAGGATTTAGTGCTAGCTGTTTACACGGAATGTGATTACATTCAAATGGCGCACGAAATCGTATAAATAATTAAATAATGAATATTTACGAAGTTATCGCGGATATTTGCGCAAGCGGCCGGCCCGGCGGGCGGGCGCCGCGATAACGTCCCGCTACACGCCACTAACTATACTCCATTGATTAGGTAATTAACTATTGGTAAACAAGAGGTATTGCGGAGATATTTTGAAAACAAGTAGTGTAGAGTCATCTCAAAACCTCTCTCCCTTGAATTTATATATATGTAAATGTTTATATTATCCCTCTTACTAATAAACGTTGTACAGCGTCTGAATAATTACATAACGCTTTGTCTTTGTATTTCCTTCGAAAGTCAAATTATTGACGACTGAAAAAGAGAAATCAGTGTGTAACTTATTTATCTAATATAAAACATTTATTAGTAAGGGGGTATAAGTATATATTATAGTAAATAGTATATATGTATATTATAGGTTTTCATTCTATCTATGTGCCTTTTTATTTATAATTCAATAGGTTTAAGTTTTTTTTTGTCATTGTTCGTCTCAAGCGAAGCACCTGCCATCTAATCTCTTCACTACCCTTGGTTGACTGGTAGCTCATGCCTAAGGCCGCGTTGTACCATTTTTAACCGACTTCAAAAAAGGAGGATGCTCTCGATTCGGTTGTATTTTTTTAAATGTTTGTTAACTCAGTACGCCGTCCGTCATTTATAGACCGATTTGGAAAATTCTTTTTTTATTTAAAAGGATATGTAGGTACACACAGTAAAATACATAAGGATATGACATAATTATAAACTATTAATTATATACTTCCAGATTGGTCACATTTTTGTCAAAATCCAGTTCTGATAATGGGATCCTGGAGAAATCGAAGGAACTCTTCAAATATTATAGGCACACGCACACCTAAGTATAGCGATTTGGGTATTAGGTATTTATAGTAACTCGTGCATTTGGTACAACACAATTACAATTTACATTGCCAGTTAACATGTGAAACTTTTGACGTTTTCATTTAATTTTTTTTTTACAAAATAAAACAACCGACTTAAAAGAAAGAAAAGCACTACATAGTGAAAAATAACTTTAATTTTGGAATTCGGTGTCTTTGGTTCCGCATTTTCGTTTTTAGAGAACGACTTCCGAAAGGAGATGTCCAGTTTCTGCCCTCTGGTAATTCTGGTATCAATAAATGTTCATGATTTAAGAGTTTACAATAAGATTTAAATATTTGGATTTAAATTACTATGGATTTATTAATTCAGTATTACTTGCGTAACATAATTTTCAGAAAAACAGTACTCAATCGTGGCTTCCGCTTTGCCCTTTTTAACGGGAAGTACTAAAATGTTTTTGACGTTCCATTTATCCCGTAATTAGTTACCCTATAGAATGTGAACAATAACTATAAGCCTCTTATTTTAGACCAAAGTAATATATTAACGTATTTGCGTATAAAATACGACAATATTACTAAAATATTTTTATAAACACATCAACTTTGAATACCCACTTCCTAACATGAAGGTAAGTATTTATCAATTTTTTGACATGACATTGACATATTACCAGTTATTTTTTGCTTGCTTTGCTTGCATTGCAGTTCCAAGTTATAAGCACAGAGTACATTGAATATACTGAGGTTATAAGCTTGCATGCGTTCCTTGCTTACTGTGCAATTATTTTGTGTTCTTGATATTTTCTTTTACCGACCATTGCTATTCTACACGGACTGACATCATCTAGACACGATTACTGTTACTATTCATATAGGATTCTGCTTTTCCTTTCGATTTGGTGCTGAGGTGCATCAATTATGGCATCGCTGTGCTGCGGAGTCGCAGACATATCATGTCAAGGCTGGCGTTACTCCTGCAAGTGAGACTTGCTCGATGGTTAGCAAATCAGGTACGCCTTTAAACTACGGCAATCGCGTAAGCCATGCAGTAAAGTCAGTACATTGAGCGGTTGTGCTTCGATCTGATCGAAGCAGTTGTGTTATAATTTGAAAAATGCAATGACATTTTTTATTGTTCCAGCTCCCATTGGATGGATACGCTTGTCACGATTGTTATAATTTATAAATACCGAAGCTACTGACAATGAGAGATTACTAGGTCATACAATGGTCTGCCGTGGTTGTGGTATCTCAGTCGGACTCAGAAATCCAAGACGCAGACGTTTCTATACCGTTGCAGTGGACAACCATATAGTACCCCTTATTTCCAATGATATTAATTATCAGGTAAATTATTTTTATTTATTTTATAAATAGGAAAGATCTTTGAAAGAAAATGGTAAAATTAATTGGACAGATCTGTCAAAACTGGAAAGACGAGCAATGGAAACGACTATCAAGAAAAGGATTTGGGGGGTGAACCAGTAGTACACCCCACATTTTGCCAGTTATATCATGTCATGTAATAAAATGTAATAATATTTTCAGGATATGGCAACAATTTATGCATGTCAAGCCTGTTGGTTTCGAGCGAATCGGCGCCTGATTCATGACTCTTCAAGAGACTTACAAGAGGATATTGTTCATTGTCACTTACTCCGCCGCCACCACAGTCTCTTCCACCAACACCGCCACTACCACAGGTCGTCCTAGTCCCACCAACACCGCCACTGCTACCACTACCACCTCCATTATCACCAATAGCAACAACGACATTTTTGGACAATATTTTGGTGTCTCTAGAAGATGCTTAATGTTTTTTTATCATTTTATTTATGTATGTATCTACAATAAAATAATTTGTTTTACAATAAATACATACATAGTTTTATTTATTATAATCCCAATTCAGTACCTACCTATTAACAAGTAGCTAAAAATAAAATAATATTAGGTATGGGTATTGAAGATAAAGACCAAAATACGGAATTAAAGATGATACCAATACCATATTATGCGCATTTATGTGTACAATAAAGAATAAGAATGCTTTGAGATTAAATGAAAAAAAAAGTTAGCACTTAGTATTTAATAGATAAATAAACAGTAGGTGTTTTACATTTTTGTTATAGAAATAGAAATATTAAAAAAAACTGAAGAATATGATCTCAGACCAACAAAATATTAAATGTTTCAATAAACCTTACAAAGGCATACCACCAATTAGTACCTGTATTCGTTCACAGATGGCGTTATACTAAAAAAAAATAAGAAAATGCCCAGCGTGTAAACCTTATTTTGACCAGTTTTCGCAAGATCCTGACTCCTGAAACTTATTAATTGATAAACTATAAAATACGACGATTATATTAGTATAAGAATCATTACTGAACATTTTCTTTGACTACCTAGACAATCGCCCATTGCTCCACCAGACATGTCCTTTAAGTTATTTTTCAATTTGTAGTGTTTTTTTGAAGTCGGTTGTTTTGTTATGTAAAAAAAATCACTTTTTACTTGTTCCTACCGCACACAAATTCATATAACACTACTTACTTGCCATGTGATTATCAGTGACAGGAAGCTATTAAAACATCATTATCAATAATAGTGTAAAAAATTAATCATTCCACTTTGCCTCACCGAGGCGCCCCGCCCCACTGGTGGGCAAAGTGAATGCCTAAAATTTAGCAGTGTAATCTGCCCACTAATTCGATTTGTTAGGGCAGATTCCACTACTCTAAAATCTTGTTGGATTCTGTCCCACTAGGGTTGACACCTTATAATAAAAGTACAAACATTTTTTATGCAAATTTTTATTTCCTATTTTTCTAAACGGGTTGTAAATCACAGATTAATTATTACACGATTTGTCTACACTTCTACAATAATAATCTATCTATATATATCTGTCTACACTAATATTATAAAGAGTAAAGATTTGTTTGTTTGTTTGAAATGAATAGGCTAAAACTAAACTACTGGACCGATTTGAAAAATATTTTTGTGTTGGAATGTCATCAATTTATCGAGGAATGCTATAGGCTATATAATATCACACTACAACCAATAGGAGCGTCGCGCCAATGAAAACTGTTGAAAAAACGGGAAAAATTGTTCCTTTTGAGAGCTTCCGTTGCCGGCGCTGCGTAAACGGTTAAAGTTATGCAAAAATTATGTATGACGAATAAAAAAAAAAAAAAAAACACGAATAAAAAACACCTTCGCAAGTAGGTAATGCATTATTTTAGAACAAAGATTATCAATTTATCTTATAAAAGGTTATAGTGACATATGCTGTTGCGGACTTGATGTATGTTTGTAACGAATTGGATAATGTAGCATTTAAATTCACCATTTAAATGCTACATTATCACTGATTAATATAGGCTTTTTTTTCCACCCGTGCGAAACTGGGGCAGGCCGCTAGTAAGTAATAATCTTATAGTAGTGGAATATATTTTAGTAGTTTAGTAGGTTTTTTCCTCAAATTAACGCGGGTGAAACCGCGGAGCACTGCTAGTTACAAATAAAATATAACTGCAATAAAGTTTTGAAATCACAGTTCAGAATAACTACCTAAACCAATAGAGCATAGGACCGTAGCTACGCGCGCCCTCGCAGGCTCAACAACATCACAGTTTGTGAAGGCCAAGGGCTTCGCAAATGCTGGGTTTTTTATGTTATCTAAATAAAAAAAGTTTTATGACAAACAAACTGCAAGTGCAACAAGCGTGCTTGGTATGTTGTGTCACACACACACAGCCCGGACGCCAGTTTAGAAGGCCTCTGCTGCCTGAATTCGTTTTTTTATAATTATATACTATTCTATACCTACTATATTTATTTACACTAAACTTTTAGGTAGGTACTGTACTTATTAATTTGTGCATATTTTAATTCCTATGTGAACTAGATTGGTCTTATTTAAAGAAATATCAACGATAGACTAATGTCTGTATACTGCTAAATTCCCATGAATGTATTGTACACACAGCGCACTGGAGACATGACTTACCTAAGTACTACCTACGTGGTAATCCATCCGCAGAATGGCCGAATCATAATAACATGGTACGGTGGCATGGTGGTGGTGGTAAGTGCGGCTATCTAGTTAACTTATTAGCTGCTCGTAATGATAAGCGCAAACGATCGCCACTGCAACTGGAGGGAAACATCACGACATCACAGCAAGTTCTGCAGACAGAAGACTCACGCACGCATGCAACAGGTAGAACATAACGTCACTATTACACTAAGTAGGTACTATTAGTTATTCTGTGCTATTACAGCGAGTTGCTATTTGCATTTACATAATTATTATATAAAAAATAGCAAAGTCGCTGTGTGACTGTGACCGCATTGTTCTTCATTCACAAACTTTCGCTTTTATAATATTAGTGTTATGTGATACCTAAAACTGAACCTTTTGTATTTCAATACCTATTTCTTAGTCTGTAGTGCGTTCGCATGTTTTATACATATCCTAGCTGTACAACCTATCATTAGCCATACTATACTGTAATACACATACTCTGTAACATACTATATGTATCGCTGTTGGTTGCCTATATAAAGAAGAAAATATACGTATATATTTCTTATATCAGAAATACCTACTTTAAATTCGCATACTTTACGCTAAGGACTAGGGGTAGGGCCTCGCAAAGATCTGCCGCCCGGAGCCTCGCAATGTTGAAGGCCGCCGCTGATCAGGCGTGGTACTTCTGTAGCGAGTGTCGTATGGCGCCAGTAGGAAGACCTCGCCTCGGTGTAAACACGTTACGTTGCAGTTCTAAGAAGTGCCAAGCTCACCAGTCGGTCGCATACCTGCGTCTCTTGCAATTAGTATGAACAGGAAATTAAGGTGAAACTATTACTAGCTGTGCATTCATTTGCTCAGCTGCTCTCTAGGCTCAAGGTCACGAGCGCACTGCCACACGTTACATACTCAGATTGATTCATCTTTAGAGTCAATAGTCATTTCAAGAAAAACTGTTGAATCAACAGGGTCTAACTCTATTCCATTACTTATTTCAAATTGTATTGATGAGTCTCATTTTCGTTGAACCACAACAACAACATAATTTAGCCTATAATGTTCCCACTGCTGGGACACTGGGCCGTAATCCACCACGCGGGCCCAGTGCGGGTTGGTAGATGTCACATGTCTTCGAATTTTTGGTTCTAGGACATGCCGGTTTCATCAAGATGTTTTCCTTCACCGTTTTAAGAGCAATGGTGATGAAATAATTTGCACAAAGTAAAGCGTCTGTCGGGGTTCGAACCTACGACCTACAACTCGTAAGTCGCGGCCGTTACTACTGGGCCACCACTGCTCATTTTCGTTCATTTACTTTAAACTAATGGACAACTTTAGAAGTGCATCATTAACTTCGCAATTTATTAACTTGAATGACTGACGTTTGATTTAAAAAATGAGGGAAGTTACAGCCGCGAACAATATAATGTTGAGGTTATTCCTTAGGTGTTATGGTAAGTTATTAATAATATTGTCCGTGAGTCCAGCCCAAGGCAACGCCTCCACGGAAAGATGTGATCTTTGGAGAGAACAACTTCAACCTCCTGATCTCTCTTTATTAAACTATCAGAGTCTCTCATCCGGGCATAAGTTACCGTGGCCTACTTGGAAATCCTTAAATAGACTTCGTAACCAAGCAGGCCACAGCAAGGACAACCTCCACAAGTGGGGGCTTATGGAAGGCTCTGACCTCCGCCCCTCCGGTGATATGCAGTGTCTCTTACTGACAATGGCTCACCTCGCATCTTGCACCACATGCCCTGTCACCTACACACGTGAGATCCTAATGGCTGCGTAAGGGAATGCTATCCGCGTTGCTGAATTTTGGGCCAAATAAATTTAGGAAATAAAAACGATATTTTTGCCATCGACACGCTAAGAAGAATAATTAGAAACAAGAAAAAAATCTAGAATTGAACCCTGAGGAACGCCCATGGTGATCGCAGATCCAGCAGATCTCAAGCTATTAACAAATAACACCAACCCTCCGGTTTCTGATGTTCAGATAAGAATACGAAGGTCGAGAGCCCTGTTTCTCATACCATAGTGGTACAATTTCCTAATAAAGTGCATCATGATGCAACAATCGAAGGCCTTGGTCAGGTCGCAAAAAATGTCACATGATAAGTGTAGCCCGCGCGCTCGTGACAGAGACCGCTCTGCGAAGCACTCGCAGTCAGTCGGTACTCGGTGTGAACTTTCGAGAGTCGGACGCATTGTTCATTAGTCATTACACGTGTATGTTTCAGTGTCACTGACGTCAGCTCATTAAACGTTATTACTGATGTGTCGGTCTGTGACATTAATGAGGGCGTAGGGCGTAAACAAGCCGCGAACACCCGCAACTTTCATCATAGGCAGGGTTTGAACCTGTTTGCAAATTAGCATATAACGCTTGTAAACTTACATTTTTATCCTTAGCAGCAGAGAGGGGTGGAGTTAGAGTAGCGACTGGAAGGCCTCTGCCCAGCACAATCAGCCTTCCACTGCTGGGATACTGCCGACCGGTAGAATTCACAATTGTCTCAATTTTTTGGGTCTAGGACATGTCGGACATGGTCTCTTTGGGTCTAGGACATGCCGGACATGGTCTCTTTGGGTCTAGGACATGCCGGATATGGTCTCTTTGGGTCTAGGATATGCCGGACATGATCTCTTTGGGTCTAGGATATGCTGGACATGGTCTCTTTGGGTCTAGGATATGCTGGACATGATCTCTTTGGATCTAGGACATGCTGGACATGGTCTCTTTGGGTCTAGGACATGCCGGTCATGGTTTCTTTGGCTCTAGGACATGCCAGACATGGTCTCTTTGGGTCTAGGATATGCCGGACATGATCTCTTTGGCTCTAGGATATGCCAGACATGGTCTCTTTGGGTCTAGGAAATGCCGGACATGGTCTCTTTGGGACTAGAACATGCCGGACATGGTCCCTTTGGGTCTAGGACATGCCGGACATGGTCTCTTTGGGTCTAGGATATGCCGGACATGATCTCTTTGGGTCTGGGACATGCTGGACATGGTCTCTTTGGGTCTAGGATATGCCGCACATGATCTCTTTGGGTCTAGGATATGCCGGACATGATCTCTTTGGGTCTAGGACATGCTGGACATGGTCTCTTTGGGTCTAGGACATGCCGGACATGGTCTCTTTGGGTCTAGGATATGCCGGACATGATCTCTTTGGGTCTAGGACATGCTGGACATGGTCTTTTTGGGTCTAGGATATGCTGGACATGGTCTCTTTGGGTCTAGGACATGCCGGACATGGTCTCTTTGGCTCTAGGACATGCCAGACATGATCTCTTTGGGTCTAGGACATGCTGGACATGGTCTCTTTGGGTCTAGGACATGCCGGACATGGTCTCTTTGGGTCTAGGACATGCCGGACATGGTCTCTTTGGGACTAGAACATGCCGGACATGGTCTCTTTGGGTCTAGGACATGCCGGACATGGTCTCTTTGGGTCTAGGATATGCCGGATATGATCTCTTTGGGTGTAGGACATGCTGGACATGGTCTCTTTGGGTCTAGGATATGCCGGACATGATCTCTTTGGGTCTAGGATATGCCGGACATGATCTCTTTGGGTCTAAGACATGCTGGACATGGTCTCTTTGGGTCTAGGACATGCCAGACATGGTCTCTTTGGGTCTAGGACATGACGGACATGGTCTCTTTGGGCCTAGGATATGCCGGACATGATCTCGTTGGGTCTAGGACATGCTGGACATGGTCTCTTTGGGTCTGGGACATGCCGGATATGATCTCTTTGGGTGTAGGACATGCTGGACATGGTCTCTTTGGGTCTAGGACATGCCGGACATAGTCTCTTTGGGTCTAGGACATGCCGGACATGGTCTCTTTGGGTCTAGGATATGCCGGACATGATCTCTTTGGGTCTAGGACATGCTGGACATGGTCTCTTTGGGTCTAGGATATGCCGGACATGATCTCTTTGGGTCTAGGACATGCCGGACATGGTCTCTTTGGGTCTAGGACATGCCGGACATGGCCTCTTTGGGTCTAGGACATGTCGGACATGATCTCTTTGGGTCTAGGACATGCCGGACATGGTCTCTTTGGGTCTAGGATATGCCGGACATGATCTCTTTGGGTCTAGGATATGCTGGACATGGTCTCTTTGGGTCTAGGACATGCCGGACATGGTCTCTTTGGGTCTAGGACATGCCGGACATGGTCTCTTTGGGTCTAGAACATGCCAGACATGGTCTCTTTGCCCAGCAGGGGGAAAATAACGGCATAAACAATAAAAAGCACACATAAAGCAGCATAAACATTGGTGTTGGCAGTTTGGGACCACTAAAATGTCAAATGTGGATGTATGTGAGTGTGAGTGGATGGATTGCTGTAAAATGTGGACAATAAAACGATTCTTAATATTTATAATCTGCCCAATAGAACACAAGTTAACCGGTCGACTCTGCTACTTGCAGTCTACGCTTGGATGTCAGTTCTCAAGTGCTTGCATCCTGCATGTGGCTACTTGTTGCTATGCTACGTGGTTAACGTGGTCCTGCTGGCACCACCCCACAGCCGAAAGGATCTATTCTCGGCCGGGATCAACGGCACAGTAATCACTCGGATGATGTAACGGAGACGCTTTGTAATATTAATATTCTGCATTGCGCACGCTCTGGTAGGGCCACTGAACCCTGCATTACTGATGTCGCTGTAATATGTTAATACCTGATCGAAGTACCTCAGCCGCTATGACGGAACATTGATAACTCTAGCCTATACACTGACGAGCAATATAAAAAAGCCACTTGCAAAGTGCCTAAAGAAATCTAAATAGCTCCTAAACACAAGTTAGTTTCATGAAGTAAAAACTTGAAAACAGTATTATATTACACATTTAAACCTTATTACACACTGGCCTGTTTGAAGTCATGGATAGAAAAAAGTAAATAAAAACCAAAACCCAAAACTCGATTGGCATCATAAAGTTGCATTAAGATATGTCACGAGCACGAGAACGTCGAATGGGGTGACGACAAACGGGGCAGAGTGATATTCTCTGAATCGTGATTCGTGTTGTATAATCATGATGGGAGACGTTGAGTGTACAGACCAGGCCAGGAGAACGTTTCATACAAGCATGTTTCTGTACACGTGTTGGCTGGTATTTCATCAGATGGTCGCATGACGCCAGTGCCGATAGAGATTCTCAATGAACATTTTGTCCGTATTTGGTTATTATGGGCGCGTTATGGAGTGGCCAGTGAGAAGCCCTGTCCTAAACCCTATCGAATATGCCTGGGACGAGCTTGGCAGACGTTCTGGAAGCCAAAATCTACCTCCAGTCACACTTCATGCACTGAAATATGCACTAATTGAAGAATAGGAGAATATTTCTCTTTAAGTTTCAATTTCGTAAACCCACTTTATAAGTCTAATTGTTTTTTGTACAAATGACCCTATTTTGTTTTTTCCATATTTAATTTTTTTTTTTTTTTTGGTTTCAATTTGGTATTTTCTTAGCTTTTTTATATTGCTCGTCAGTGTATGAGAAGTACACATCGGTAGCTCGGTACGCATAGGACGTATTACAGTCGTAATATACAGGTGTCCCTTGTACTTGCCAGTGTTTGTTTGTCTCAAGATATCAATGGTTAGTCTACTGTAGGTATTACTTTTGCTTGGTGCTACACTCAATATGCATTAATTCTGCAAACACTGTGTGACGTTAACCGCGCGGGATGCTCGGAAAAGGGAAACAACAGTTTGTTTATGTAACAAGTTTTATTGCACTAGAAAGGAATGCTGCAAGTAAGTGCATACATTAGATAAGCGTGTGATGTTCGTTACGACAAAGTACTCGGGCGGAGTCAACCGGTCCGCGTGACGCATGCTCCGCTCACAACAACAGCTGCTCCGCTCGTGCGACGCTGTGTGCGCTTGATGCGCGCGTGTGCGTGCGCCTTCTGTCTATTTGTGCACCTGTGTGTGTGCTATAATATATGATGCAGTTTGAAAACATGTTTACTGCGCAGAGACTGACGCTGACCACGACGTGCGACGTGTGGCGAATGTGCGTCTGTGCGAAGTGTGCAGGACGAGCGCGCTGCGGCGACCGGAACTTTAAATTAATGAGCGTCTCTCACTATCTTATTAATTCATTTGTAATTTGATGCGCAATTAAAACAATCGTTCTTGCGCACTCATTGGTTGCTTGACATTTTTGACACATTTTAAAATAAGATTGTGTGTGTGTGAGACGTTTTTATGATTAAAAAAATCTCCATATAAACGCTCTCGTCTGTTTTCTTTCTGGTTCATCCTCTGCCTAGCCTTTTCCCAACTATGTATGTTGCGGTCGCCTTCCAATCTAATCGGATGCAGCTGACTAGGTACCTACCAGTTTTCTTTCTGGTTAATGACCATATAGCAATGATTTTTACAGAATAATAAATATTAACTACTTGTATATCCCTATGTTTTCCTTTGTGATGATACATTATTTTTATAAGCACTAGAACCCTCAAAATTGCCGCTTTCACTACAGGCCTAGTGTACAAATTTGACAACTACTTATTAATGAAAAAGAAAAACATAGGGACACAGTGTAATCCTTCTTATTCAGTTATGAAATATCTTTTAAATTGCTCCGTTAAACAGGAACTAAGTAACTTTTACCCGCGACTTCGTCTGTGTGTATTTTGTATGTTTTTAAAATAAAATATCCACAATGAAAAGTAGTAGCCTGTCCTTCACCAGGACCGAGGCTACCTTATCTAGTCTTTCATAACGATCGGTTCAGTGGTTCAGGCGTTTACACGCCTAGCCGTAACAGATGAACAGGCAGAGTAACTTTTGCTTTCATATTAGTACGGATGAGTAATTAGTATGGATTCTCAAAGTGGTGCTCACTACAGTCACTATTGCGTGGCGGATGTCCGCACGTCGGCACGTGTGCGCTCGCCACCGTTCCAGCTTCATGTTTATGATTTACGTTTTGCCGTAAACAGTGTCGTATTTTATGGGGATATTGCTCCTGTTAGTTGAGCAACTATACACACTAGGTTATGTGTGATAACTGCGCAAACAAAATCAAATTTAGGTAAGTATATCCGAGTTTCATAGTTTGGAATTACTTTATGCGGGCGAAACCGCGGGATAAAGCTATTACTTTACAAACAGTAAAGGTTTTATAATAGGTAGGTACTTATACTTTACTGACTTACTTATTTATAGGCAAGTACTCAGTCTTGTTGGGAATACAGACATAGACAAGCACGCAACCCTCAAGTCGGTAACGCGTCACAAATAAACACCAGTGTCTGACCTTTTGTTAAACTGCGTCTACTGTTCCGATCAGTGGCGCCTACTTATTAATTATGTTACTTGAGCGTAGTGAGTTGCTCATTGACTGCAGCATCAGTCGCGTCCCCCAGTTCCACTAAGTGCGGGTGGACAGATACCTCGGACACTCTAGTAAGTGCGGTTCGGTGAGGTGAGGATGAGGAGCACCGCACGCACACTGGGTGTCCAAAGGATCTATGTAGGTATAATTTATCAAATTATGTTTTTAGTGGGCTACGTAGTTGATTGAGATTTATGTCGAACTCGGTGAGCCGTAGCGTGCAGGTGCGAAGGCGTGCTGTGGTCAGAAGCGCGAGGCGAGCCCTCCACCGCGACTGTCGGCGTGCGAGGCGAGCGCATCGGCGCGCTGCTGCACCAGGTTGACGGCGGCGTAGGGCAGCGACGCGTTGAGCGGAGCGGCGGGCGCGGGCGGCGGCGCGGGCAGCGCGGCGGGCGCGGGCGGCGCACGCGCGGCCTCGCGCGCCAGGCGGCCGGCGCCGCGCACGGCCACGCGCGCGCGCTCCACGGCGCCGGGCGCGCCGTCCGTCGCCAGCGCCGCCGCCGCCTGCGCCAGCGCGCTCGTGGACTCTGCTCCCAGGACGTAGCGCGTTCCTAGCGACAGAAAGAAATGCGAATCATTCCTTTACTATCGTATGGCACACACGGAAGCGATAGCTACAGCACAGAATACAATCGCTTTTTAGGGTTCCGTAGTTCTGACAAGAAACCAATATAGTTTCGTCATGTCCGTCTGTCTGTCTGTCCGATCTTTTGCTAAGAAACCGTTAGTACTAGAAAGCTGTATTTTTGTGGGAGTGTGTATATAACTACGCCGACAAAGGGGTAAAATATAATTTTGGAAAAAAAGCATTTTTAGGGTAGTTCCCCTACATGTGAAGTGGGGATGAATATTTTCTTCGTCGTCTACCCCATCGTGTGGGGTATCGTTGAATAGGTCTTCTAAAATGACTCGATTTAATGCTCCGTTTACGAAATATTAAACTTTAAAGTGCAAATTTTTGGTAGTAGTAGTAGACCCCCCCCCCCCCCCCTAAAAGTTTAACTGCTGGCTTGAAAAATCTGGAAAAATTCACGATGATAGTGCGTTTCATGAACTTTATAGGAAAATTATAGCGGTTAAGATAACTTTATTAGTTTAGCAGTAATAGTCATTGAACTTGGGTGTTGTATAATTTTCTACCAAATACAAAATCCTTAGCATTAATCCTTTGAAGTGACTAAGATGAAGTAGTTGCTTGTTTATAACGGATAAAGACTTGCATTGAAAAATAAAATATGAAATAAAAAACCATAATAAATTATTTCTAACTTCCCATGTGAAATCGGATTTTATAGCAAATTTTTTAGCTACCATCGTCCTTTGTGGAGCCAATTTTAAGTGTTTAAGACCATCACGTCCTGATCGACATGCCCGCACGTCTTAGAAATGATAATTCAAATTTAAAGTCGATTTTTGTTATTATAACCATTAACTCCTAACTAATATCTTTACCATTACTTATATTCAGAATAAAGAACAACACAATCGTACAATATTGTGATAACGGGCTACTACGAACCCTACACTGTGCGTGGCCCGACACGCACTTGGGCGGTTTTATTCTTCTCATTCACCTGTGTTGATTTTGTTTACTGACCGCAGACGGTATCGTCGAGCATGATGGCGGGCACCAGGTCGAGGGGCGCGGACGGCTCGTCGCGCGTCCAGCCCGACGCCGTCGCCGGCCCGGACCCGAACGGCGCCGACATGCCGCTGAAACACCATACAAACTTGCACACACATTCAAAGAATGAGCACCCATTGTATGATTTTCAGTCGTTTGTATGAATTGGGTACCTAACATCACGTATCTTTGAAAAGACGGAAGCCAATTAATACAGTGAACAATACGTGTCCCAGGTTTTAAAAAAGCGTAGCGTACCCAAGTAACATTTTAGGTTTTAGAAAGGTAAGGATAAGGTTCTAAAACCTTTGTATGGAAATCTGCTCGTAAGTCTTATTAGACTTAATAACGTTATATTAACCTTAGATTAACCTCCTGAGTGCAAAAAGGGCCCACGTTTTAGAACCTTTCTGAGAGCTACTGCAAAACCTATAGCTCAAATCCAGAACCTTTCGAACTACTTACACAAAACCCAAATATAACCTTCACAACCTTAATTTAACGTTATTATAACCGTGCAAGGCAGCATTTAAGTTCTAAATTAGTCATGGATGTAACTCAATGAAAACTTAAAACCTTTTTGACGGATATGAATAATGAGTTTCCAGGACTCTCAGGTTTTAAAATGTTTCTGTGAGATTTTTGACACAGAAACCAATATTTATATTAATGGCGTCATTCCCTGTCATTATACAAAGTTTCAAAATGGCTACATGTAAGTGTTATATTCATTAAAATATTATGTAGCTTGCTGAAGTCAGGAAAAATCAAAAAAATACTGCGACTGGCACTTTATCGTGAAACGTTAGGATAATAGTGCTGTATACGAAACGGGCCATTCGTAAGTAAAAAATTTAGAAGATAATATAATGAAATAAAAATTATAAAATTAGGTGGTTGGTACTAAGTTGCATTAGAAATATAACTCCTATTCATATAAAAAACATATATTTTAAATCACATAGCACACGTTACTTAATTTTGCCATAATTACTTAAAATATTGCTTTTTGTTTAGATTTTTTTTTATTTCAGTGAAAAAATATGGCGGGCGTTAGGAAATTACTAGAAAGCATTAAAATTAACATTTTCAGAACTATAACAGCTAAAAGCTCTTAAAGTTTGCCAAAATAAGAGCTTAAAGGTAATCTCGTGGAGCTACTTAAAACGACAAGGCTGTTTTCGCAGCCTTAAGGTTATCGCTAGGAGTAGTTCAAGACTTGCGAGTCGCGAAAACATCCTCGTTAGCTGTAGGAGGACGTGCGTTCGACGATTCGACAAGAGTGCTGAACAAACAGCTACAGGCTGCTCTTATGATACATCCAGACAGAGCGAGATACGCCGCAAATTATTTTTTTATATGTGGGGTTGCCTCAGCCTGAGGCAACCGTACATAGTTCAGTATAAAAAAATCATTTGTATGTCTGGATGCACCTTTAGAGTGCAAGTAATTTTCTATTTTTTTCAATTATTATTTGGTAGGTAGGTACTTATTTATTTACCTAACATTTATATTATCCTTATGCTATGACGGGACTTACTAATTTATTCAAGCATAACACTCGCTTTGTCTTGGGCAGGTAGTTATACTAAGTAGGTATAAGAATGACAGGTGAAGGTAAGTAGGTACCTACAGCGCGGTACGACATCGTGCCGTGGTGGTGATGTCTCTCAATCACTTTGTATATTTATAAGGGCTCTTACAGATCTGCGACCCGACCTGTAAGAGCCCTAAGTAGTTTTTACCAGTTACCACAATACATAATAAATAATAAAAAGAATAAAACTTACCGATGTATTAATTATTCGTAGGAAATTTATACGTATCTCCGTTTTTTTTATAACATCCTGTGTAAGAAAACGTAATGCTTGAAGTCGTGGATACAACTAACATTTTTTGAGGATGCCTATAAAGCTTTAAAATATTCTTGTAGGACTTTAAGCATGCCTTCAGCTCATATTTAGTAGGTTTGAGTTTTTACCACACAGTCTCAATTTGTTTACCTAGACAACTTTAATACAGTCTAAAAGTTTAAAGTAGATTTTAGAAATTACTTATAAGCGATTTCAACATTCCATAACTTTATGGTTATATCACAGTTAAAAATTAAAGCTCTAAATCTCACTTTAGCATAATGCTAGCCTTTCCAGAACTTAATCAGGAGTCTACTACAACTATAAGATCCTAGGACTATATGCACTTGAAATACAAGTCAAAATAACGTTGATTTAAACTCTTGTCAGCGGCTCTATGGTTGTAATAATAAAAAATTAGTTTTAGGACTTATTAATCATTTTCAAGTACTTTTTATGACCAGATAGCAAACCATTAACCTTTTTACGACCCTTACAAAACCTAAAGGCATTTTTTACAACCTAGGCCCGAATGAAATGTTACTTGGGTACTTATCTCTCCCCGAGGGAACGTACCGAATTCCGAGAGCGAGAAATATGCGTCCCGGATTCGGTCAACTTATGATTATAATGACAGCTAAATGCTTTCGCCTGCGTGGAGGTTGGAAACCGTCAAAAATAACGTTTAGATTATCCCACCGGAATGCACGAGAACTAAAATTTCGTAATCCAGCCAGGGTTTACTCGTGTCCTAAATTTAATTCAAATCCGTTTAGCTTAGTTTAGCCTTTAAGGCCGTTGACTTACGAAGACACACGTGGACTCTCATGGTACGGCTAGTCCATAAATTCAAGATCGCTCAGCGAGCTATGAAACAGGCTATGCTTGGAGTCTCTCAGAGGGATCGAATCCGCAACGAGGTGATCCAGCAGATAACCAAAGTTTTCGACGTAGCTCACAGAATAAGCAAGCTGAAGTGGCAATAAGTCGGCCATATTAGCCGTAGAAGGTAGAACCGATGCACGTTGGGGTAGGCGTGTTCTTGAGTGGAGACCACGAATCGGTAAACGTAAGGTGGGACGCCTTCAGGCTAAGTGGAGCGACGATCTTCGCAGGATGGCTGGTAGCAGCTGGATGATTTCAAACACAATATGAATTTGTTCCTGATTAAATTGAATTCAATTGATGAGAGTTGCCGAAAATCGAGTTGAATGGCGTGCAATAGGAGAAACCTTATATGTTCAGCAGTGGACTCTTGTAGGATCATTTGTGTGACTGCCTATCTGTCTGTCTGTCACAGCCAATTTGCTCCGAATCCACTGGACTGCTATGTTGAAATATGGTACACATACGAATTTCTGTGACCCCAACATAGTTGGGAAAAGGCTAGGCAGATGATGATGATACATTTGTTATGTTATGAGTAATAATTATAGCACACTGACCTGTGTTATACAAGGATGCTGGACTTCATACTATCGATGACAAAATGAAGAACTTTGATTTTCGCCATTTCGGCGCAGATAGCAACGTGAGGGTCCGTGGAACTAATAGGTATTAGATATGGGACATATTCTTCGATTAAAAATACTTTTATGAACTTTATCGATCGTTATAACCACTGAGAGTAATATATTGCTTAAAAAAAATTTAAATACTCTCAGTTTATTTTTATACTTCATTTTTATGTAATAGACTAATTGTTGCAAAGGTTAACTGAAATTCATTAGGGCGCGGTCATATCGCAAGCTATAAACAAGTGGATAGTGTCCTAGTAAAGTTAGGTATAGCGCATGACGGTCAGATCAGTGAGCTTTAAATATGAGGATCGGCTTAAAATTTAGCCTAAAAACTACTATGGTTGATCCATAACTGCTTAGTTGAGTCGTGGGAAATCTGAAATTAAGTAAGTATTTAATTATAGTAAAAATGCTAAAGTATACAGTAGATTGTAGATGGCAAGTTTTATTTCGATGTAAGGTGTTTACTTCGAAAACAAGTAAAAATTACATATAAAATTTGCCTTTTGAAATTAGAAACTAGTATAAAATTTGCTAAATTGTTTTAGCTAACCAAATTGCAGAAATTTCTGGCGACATTAATTTTATACTTGATAGACGTAAATTTTAAATTACTCACTGAAAATTATCGACATGGAACATTCACAACTTTATTTATTTGAATTTTTGTCCCTGAGAACCTCGAGCAATCGACAAAAAAAATAATAAAGCTGTGTATGCTGGACTAAATATACTATATTTAGTCTAGGGTACTTGTTTAATAGAGGTCAGTGTTATAGCAGCACAAAAAACAATTGAGGTATTTAAAAGTATATTTGTTCGTTATGGGTATCCTTTATATTTTGTCGCTGAAAAATGACAATGAATCTACGTGGACTATACTCCATTTACAATAAGATTAGAAATTTAAACAAACCTTTTTTACAGCTTGTTCAACCGATTTTGACTTCTATTCCGTAGGCATAAGGATGGCATTAAAAGCAAAAAAAGTACTTACAATAACAACTGTTTACTGCTTTTAATGCCATCCTTATACCTACGAAATAGAAGTCAAAATCGATTGAACAGACGGTAAAAAAGGTTTGTTTAAACGTCATATTGTAAATGGAGTATAGTCCATGTAGATTCATTGTCATTTTTATTCTAAATGAAGTATAGTTTTTGTAAAATAATGGGAAGTAAACAGACGTTGCGCCCACCATAGCCATACTACCAGCAACAAACGGGCTAGCAGAACGATTTGTAGTCATTCAAGTCACAAGTAATAAGAATTGTACAGAGTGGAAAACAATGGAGTACCTACCACATTCGTTTTTTTTTAAATGTACACTGTGAAAATTACATAAGTAGTACTTTTTACTATGCAAACATAGTTAAAAAGTACTAAGTTTTTGTAAATTTCACTTGTAAAATTAACTACCCCTTTTCACCCCGTTAGGGGTAGATTTTTGAAAAACCCTGATATACGTTATTCTTTATTTTTGTTTTTAAGTATAAATTATACTGAGTTTCGAGTTAATTGGACTGCGCGTTAAAATTCTTCCATGCAAATTTTGACACCCTCCAACCCCCCTTTCAGGGGTATTTCGGAAAAACAAAAAATGCCAATTTTCATAATTTACTTAGATACGTATTCGTGCCAAGTTTCAAGTTTATTAACTCAAGGAATAAGATTTTCCATACAAAATTTCATCCCCTATTTAACTCCCATAGGGGTTGAATTTCGAAAAATCCTTCCTTATTCCTTGTTTGCATTATAAAGTGTCCCCCTGCAAAATTTCAGCTTTCTAAGTCCAAGGGTTTGCGCTGGGCGGTAATGAGTCAGTCAGTCAGTCAGGAATTCTCTTTTTATTTATACAGGGTGTCCCTGGAAGCATGGATCAAATCGAATAGGGGCGTGGGCAAGGTCATTTCCAAACTTTTTGATCCTGAGAATGACTGATAATTGAGAATTATTTACGGTTCAAAAGTTGTGACCAATTTTATTTCAATAGTTTCGCATAGTGCTCAATGAAAAAAAATAATTAAAAAAACTATCAGGGCTGTCTAAAAAACTTAAATTGACAGTTCCTGGTAGTTTTTTTAAATGATTTTGTTCCTTGAGCACTATGCAAAGTGATTGAAAATAACAAAAGTTGGTCATAACTTTTGAACCGTAAAAAAATTCACCAACATTCTCAGGATCAAAAAGTTTGGAAATGACTTTGCCCACGCTCCTATTTGATTTGATCCATACTTCCAGGGACACCCTGTATAGATAGATAATCTGGATTACGACATAGTTATTATGGAATTCAGTAAGGCTTAGAGCAGAAAATTTCTGTTTCATTAATTGCTTACTGTTAGGTCAGGTATACTTAATACTGTAAAATAATTACAATGGAGAAGTTTGCATTTTTATGAATAAAATTTTTATGAATAAATTGAAAATAAAAAAAAAATCTCTCAACAAAATCCTCTTGCGTCATCCATCAGGGGGCCTCGCAAAATTTATCTAGCCCACATCAAATTTAAGTTTTGCCCCGCCACTGTCCCCTGCGACTTATTGATGGTCATCGCGAAGCAAACACTCACGGGGAACTGTACGCGCTTGAACTGGAACGGGAAGTTATAAGGTATGAGGGGAATGCGTGGTATAAATACTGCCTCGCCGAGCCACAACCCGTAAGAATTTCTGCCTCAATGGTGTGTCTGTGGAGCGAGATGACTTTAAGGCGGGTCCCGCTACACAACTTCGGAGGAGATAGTTTCCGAAGAAGCATAATCGGAACACCGACCTTCAGCTTGATAGTAAGTCCACTGCGGAGTTCAAAAATTCCACGGGATAATGACATGTGTGGCGTCATCTTGCTCGACAACAGTGTTTATCGAGGTGTAGACCACTTCATTCCCCTCACTTTCCGAGAAAATGCATCCGTTAATTGCTGCAGCCTGATCATTTTTGGGCGTCAAAATGGCCCGCTCACACACCCAAGAATTCTGCTGGTGCAGTATACGACTGATGTCCCTGTACACACAGCAAATGAGTTCTTCTAAGCTGGATACCACTCTACCGAGAGACTCTGGAAGCACCACCTGTCCACCATCTGGTAGAGTGCCTTCGCCAAGACTTAGAAGGACATCGGAGAATTCTTGAGCACGTGCATTGCCGCCGAGCTGAGCTCTCTTAATGGTCAAGCGCAGCATACGAACTCGTGACCACAACGAAGATCGTTTCAACGAAGCATTCAGCTCGTCAGCCCTCGATCCCCGCGTCACCACGGGAAGCGTTTGCCGAAAATCACCACTGAACAGAACTTTGACACCACCCATCAAATGTTCGTTCCTGCGGATGTCCTGCAGGGTTCTGTCCACGGCCTCAACTGCCTTCCTATTGGCCATCGTACACTCATCCCATACGATCATAGAGCAATCCTTGAGCACGTGTCCCTTATAAAAGAAAGAAAGAAAGAAAGAAAAAGTATTTATTGCGACTCGTACAGGAGGATCACAAACCCCTTACACACCTCACAAACCTTATCGCTGTTACGTGAAACGTGACACATCACAAACAGGCGTTTCGGCGCTCTCTAAATCTATGGGAATTTTAAACATGGCATGTGTTTTCTAGCCACTCGGAAGCAGTGTGGCAGCGGTTGCAAGTATGCCAGTGGTAACAAATGTTTTTCCTGTTCCACCAGGAGCATCCAAGAAAAACATTTTACCCTGGTTTTGCCCAACGCTTTCAAGGACGGTGTCATAAATTTGTTTTTGCTCTGAAGAGAACAAAGCGACATGGTCATTTCGGTGTTCAGCACGCGTTCATCAGTTACTTCGACTTCGTCTCCAGTAGAACGCCTCAAAGCTCGTAGAAAATTTTCAGACAGATGATGGCGATACTTCTCCTACAAAGCTACCGGGTTCGCGACTCCACAAAACACCAAGATGACGGCAAACAGATGACGCATGCGGCTGGGACTGTCACTGACGCTCGCCTCCGCGAGGGTGTCATGAAATGAAATGAAATGATCATCATCAATGAACATAACTTATTTGTACGGTTCTGACTTTCCTACGATTTTATTATAATTATGTATAGATAAATTATAAGATGCTAAACACCCTTCTGACAGCTAACCCTGTGTTATGACTTTATGAGTGGATGAATGTATGCGTACACATGTAATCAATATTATGTAAGTTCCTTATGTTATGTATATTAAGTGTCAATATTATGTAAGCTCCTTTTTATGTTTCTACTTAGCGGCCCGTCCCAGCTTCGCACGGGTGGACATTTATTTTTTTAAACATTTTATTTTTTTCTTGCAATTCTTCTTCTTCTTCAATCGGTCCCTCATTACTGAGGATCGTGGTCACTGCTCCCTTTTAAACGGACAATCTGCCTTTATCTACCCCGGTCCAAAGTTGCCATCACCACCTGCTGAAAATTGCTTGAGGACGTAGCTTCCTTTACTTGGTCGGACCATCGTGTTGGCGACCGGCCTCGTCCTCTCTTTCCTTCGGTATTGCCAACAATTACCAGCTTTTCAAGGTTGCTATCTCCCCTTCGCATTATGTGGCCGAAATAGGTCAGAATACGCTGTAGGCATATTGTAGACAATCGGGTCTTGACATCAAGTTGGGAAAGGATAGACACATTTGTGCGTTTGGCTGTCCATGGTATTCGGAGCATCCGCCTCCAACACCACATTTCGAATGCATCTATCCTCTGTCTTTCTCTTGCTCGGATTGTCCACGTCTCAACTCGGGAAAATCGGGAAAATAAACACCGACTGTTCAAATGTGTTCTCCATCAAGAAAGGCGTTAGACAGGGATGCATCCTCTCACCTCTGCTCTTCAATGTATATGGAGAGTATATTATTAGGAAAACTCTCGAGGGCTGGGAAAAGGGGTTTGCTGTTGGTGGAAAGCGCATTGCCAATCTGCGTTACGCTGACGACACCGTTCTCCTTGCTACAACATTTGACGATATGAAAGAGATACTGCATAGATTGGAGGTGGAAAGTGGCAAATTAGAGCTTGCTATAAATAGACAGAAAACCAAGCTCATGGTGATAGATCGTGCGGGAAAGCTATCAGGCGCCTATAACATCCAAGGCATCGATACTGTGGACAGTTTCATTTATCTGGGCTCTAATATTAATAATGAAGGCAGCTGCGTCCCAGAAATAAAACGACGGATAGCCATGGCTAAAGATGTTATGACACGCCTCCAGAAGATCTGGATGAATCGTGCTATAAGTTATAAAACTAAAGCCCGTTTGGTCAGAGCATTAGTCTTCTTGCAATTAAAAAAGCCTATATTAATCAGTGGTAATGTAGCATTCAAATGGTGAAAGAATTTTTAAAATAAGTATAGTACTTTTTGAGCCAATTCGTTACAAACATACATACAAATCTTTCCTCTTTATAATATTAGTACAGATGTTATTTAATGTATCTAATTGGTACTGTACTGTTTTAATTAAGTATAAATAAATAAAACACTGCTCCAACCTGGGTTCACTACGCAAGACCCCATCCTTGCCAAGATGGAACCATATTACAAAGTCAAACTAACATATTTTTGTAACGATTGAGTGTCGATCACGTTCACAAAAAGTTTAAAGCCCAGAAAAATAATAAATATATACAGGATGTCCCTGCGAGTATGGATCAAATCGAATAGGGGCGTGGGCAAGGTCATTTCCAAACTTTTTGATCCTGAGAATGACTGATGATAGAGAATTATTTTACGGTTCAAAAGTTGTGACCAATTTTTTTCAATCGTTTCGTATAGTGCTCAAAGAAAAAAATCATTAATAAAAACTATCAGGGCTGTCTAAAAAACTTAAATTGACAGTTCCTGGTAGTTTTTTTTAAATGATTTTGTTCTTAGAGCACTATTGGTCATAACTTTTGAACCGTAAAAAAATTCACCAACATTCTCAGGATGAAAAAGTTTGGAAATGACTTTGCCCATGCCCCTATTTGATTTGATCCATACTTCCAGGGACACCCTGTATAATGGCATGTTTACAACATGGACACACGGAAGTGGCAAAAAAAAACATTGCAAATATTACAAATATTTGCGGTACTCCCAGTACAGAAAACTATTATAGACATAAGAATCATAACGTACAAGCAGGAAGTAGCGAACACTCACGTGACGAGCGCGACGTACGTGTCGTACCGGTCCACGGCCGCCAGCCCGGTGGCCACGCCGCCCGCCGCCAGCGCGCCGGCGCGCGCCTCGCCCTGCAGCGCCTCCAGCACCCTGCGGAGTGCGCAGGACCGGTGAGCACACGACACCGGTCAGGTTAAGCCCATTTGGGCAATTTATTACTGCGGTGATTTTTTATGGCGCACTGGATTTCCAACGCGCTGCTTATCGTTGACAGTTGAAAATACAACAGTGTATTCTTTTGACGCGCTGGGATGCACTCTGTTGGCTTGTCAATGCCTGGCTCAACACTGAGAGTTGAAAATCCAGTGTGGGATAAAATAATCGCAGTACAGGTACCTGCGCTGCGCGTTGTCGGGCGAGTCAGGCGGCGGCGCGAGCGCCGCGGCTAGAGCCCGCGCGGCGGGCGCGCCGGCGCCGGCCGTGAGCAGGCGCCAGGCGCCGGCGCCCTGCGCGCGCGCCGCCGAGCGCTGCACCAGCTCCGCGCCCTTCCACGATGCCGACAACTCTGCACCATGCAATTGTATTACTTTATGTTTAGTAGGTACCGACAGCTTTGAATACTAAAGTTTCACAGATATAGATGCACCTAGATAACGCAAGAGCAATTACTTCGCGTGCCATAAATCGCACCAGCAGGGTAATTGCGTAACACACTATCAGTAGTAATGGGTTTCATTTTGACAGTTCAACAACATTCATTGCATTATTTGCGTTGTTGAGCAGATACATTTTTCGAACATATGGAGCCAATGGATTAGCAATAAGCTTCAAAATGATTCAAATTGAGAGTAATAGTGTGTTACGCAATTAGGGTGCAGTTTAGGCACAAAAATCGTAAGCCGCCACTTTCGCGCTCAGGCCTGGGTACTGCTGGCTGAGTGAGCGTGAGTGAGAAAGAGTGCTTGTGACGTCATAGTAGGTAGTAAAAAAAATTACACGCTTTTTTCTGCGGTGGTAGGGCTAATGCCCGCCTGGTTTGTGTCCACCCTCCCACCGGAGTCCGGCGTCAAGCAGTATGCTGTGTTTTGTCTTTGCGTGGGAGTTTCAGTGCCTTAGGCATCTTCTGGGCACGCTCGTTCCATCATAGACCTCATCCTTCGCTTTCCATCAGGCGTGATCGAGGGCTAGAGCGGGCCCATTCAGCAATATTTAAAAAAAATACAGATAGTGATGCGCTACCTAGGTCTATCTACATCTGTGGTGAGTTTAGATAACCAAGACGTAATTCAGGAATTTAAATAAAATATTATTATTGTGCCAATTTAGTCAGAGGTCAAAGGCGAATAATTATTAACAAGAGACAGCTTTCAGTACATTCTGAAAAGTTCATTAGCATCAACTATGTGGTACTGATAAACTATCATAATGTAGTCAACGCACCGGCGCTGGTGTGGTTGAGCAGGCTGGTGAGGTAGCCGGCCAGGGCGGGCGCCGACGCCAGCGAGCCGGCCGCGAACGCGCCTGCGCCGGCCGCCGCCGCCGCCGTCGACAGCCCGTCCGACACCTTGTACCCGTCTCTGCAACATAATGGTACTCCAATCTGAGATTGTTTTATTAAATCAAGGTATCGTCTACCGCAAAATAACATTGAGGAAGTAAATTATTCAACATTCCAGAATTTTTAATTCAACAACGTGGTCCTGTCGATTTCGGTTCCAAGAATCTAAGGGATTCCTGCTTTTTCCACCAAGTCGGTCGTGGCATCCTGAGTACTCACTTAGCCAGCTTTATGGCGGGCGTGATGAGCTGCTGCCACGGCAGCGCGCCGAGCTGTGCGTGCAGCGCGGCGAGCGCGGCCACGAGGCGCGGCGGCCTCTCCGCCTCACCCGCGCCCCCCGCGTCCCCCGCACCCCCCCACTCGTACAGCGCGGGAGGCTGCGTACGTGCGTTGCGGTACTCCCAGTACAACATCGCCCCACTTCTGCAACGAGAATGAGGGGTTTTAAAAAAATAATGCGGCCGCCACACTATGCTCCTCGCGCTGCTCATCGCATTGCTCGTCGCGCTGCCGCTATTTGCCGCGATGTTGCCCTCTCTGCCCACACACTGCTCTACTCGCGCAATTAATCGCGACGCTCCTCACTTGTCATTCGCCTTTGCAATGGACGATGAAGCTGTGGCAGCGTGCGCGCTATGCATTTTTAGTAAGTATAGCTAATTAAAAATTAGGAAATCCAAAAGTGCACGCCTCACACGCGTATTGTATTACAAATTGAAACGAATTTACTAGAAGAGAAACTTATTGAAAAAATTTTTTTTGAAAATGAATGTTAAAAAACCCGGTAAATTCCATTGAATTTCATTAATATCTTTAAAACGGTTATCAGTTCAATCATGATAAGAAATAGGGTTCATCTTCAGTATAAGTGGAAATTTATTCAAAAGGATTTATTACAATTAATTGCGTATATTTCTCTAAAACGTGCAGAAAAACAAGTGCACAGACCAACGGACAGCAGTACCTACTAATAATTTTTAACTACATTTTTTTGTTACTATACCTACTAAAACATAAATGAAAAAATATGCTGACTTTATTATTTAATATATCTAGTTTTCAAAACACCCCTTTTTTATTGATTTAGTGTCTAGCTTGGGAGATATGAGCGATTTTATATTGTAAAATCGCCACATAGCTGCCTATCGAGAGTAAAGCACTCCCACATGCTTACGCGTTGTGAGGCGTGCAATATCAATGTCGTAAAAAGAAATATACATCGTCGTCGTCATCCTCGCCGAAGGAGATGGTGGATCACATCTATTCATCACACATATTCAAATGCCAAAACTGTGTACGCCGCGTGCGTCTTGCGTGAGCGCTCGATGCGGAGTGCGACCGAGCGATTATGTGGCCAGCCACTCGCGCTCGTATTGCCGGTCCTTTGACTCGCGCGCAAAAAACCGACAAAATAGGCGGCCCGTACACAGACAATCTCGATCGCGATCCGCGATCAAAATCAATGACCGCGGATTGCGAAAATATCTAGATATTTTGAAATCAGATGCATCAATCCGTTAATCTAATTCGTACATTATCAATCTGGATCGCGATCATTGATTTTGATCGCGGATTGCGATCGAGATTGACTGTGTACGGGCCGCCATAGGGAGCAGTGGGCACGACGAGCAGCATGGCGTGCGGCATGACGAGTGATGTTGCCACACTACGTCTCTGCCTCCTTTCCTCGCTACTTCCCATGCCACTCGTCGAGTGTGTGGCAGGCCCATTAAACATTGAAGCGTATCGTAATCTAGATTTATTTCAGAGCAATTGGGACGTTTGTCGGTTACCCACTTATTTCATTTTCCATAAGAATAAGTTGAAAGTTGAGTTGTTGTCGCCCCCGAAAAATTGAGTTAAGTTATATGTGTAAGGCCGCGACCTAATCAAAAACGATTGTCGCGCGAGTACGCGATCGTCGTGCCCTTTTATAAGTTTATGACATACTCGCGCGATCAATCAACCTTGATGACCTTAGGGCCCTCTTGTAGTGCCGTGTGTAGATATGATAACGTTTCCTCACTCCCCGCATACGCGGCATGTGTCTCTCGCTGGCACTGGCCGGCCGCCCGGCCGTTGCGAGCTCTTGAACTGTAGATTTTGTGTATATTTGTTTCATAGAAAAAAAAAATAAGACTTATCTTTTGGTATAACTTTTACATGGTTTAAAGGTACACGTTTTAAATAGCGATTTAGTATCATCTTTATGATTTTTTTTATCGACCCAATTATTTTAATTCTCGTTTCTTCTCACAGCGCTTAAAAATATGTTCAATTATCCTAAAATATTTTCTTTTTTGCGCAAAATTAATTTTTTGCTAGATTTACAGAAGTTTCAAAAGGTAAAAAGTACTGTAACCT
This sequence comes from Globia sparganii, assembly GCA_949316385.1. Classification (NCBI taxonomy): domain Eukaryota; kingdom Metazoa; phylum Arthropoda; class Insecta; order Lepidoptera; family Noctuidae; genus Globia; species Globia sparganii. The sequence continues at coordinate 235,786 of OX438659.1, forward strand.
CGCCTTATGACGCGGTGACAGAATTATGAAACAAGCAAACATACGCGTCCAACGAAGTGCGGTGCGGCGCGAGCACGGCGAGGCAGAGCGCGGCGGCCACGGCGGCGTCGAGTGCGCGGCCGCCCGCCTTCAGCGCGTCCGTGCCGGCGCGCGAGCACTGCGCCGCCGACGACGACACGCTGCCGTGCGGCACCAGCTGCACACGCCAACACACTGCACGGGTGCTAACTCAAACCTATTCATTTGCCAGAAACACGCTACATAGGGCAGGCCACGAAAGGGAAGAGCCCTATACCACAATTATACTCAGCAGCGGTTGGAAGGCTGCCAATGGTGATGACGACGACGCTACAGGATGTTCATACATTATTTATTTATTTAAGTACTGCCACATCACATACATTTAACATGCTTGGTTAATAGACATTAAGAGTAGGTCTACATGTATAACTGGAATAAAAATATTATTTTCAACACACTTGCTCGTAAAGTTTCTCTTAATGAACCGCTTTTAGGTCCATAATGTTTTACTTTCGTTACTGCACTAGTGCGATAATGCCACAGATAACTATTTACTAGTAGGAGATGTGCGCTTTTTTAATCTCATCAAAGATACCTCATGGCAAAATTAATCCGCGGGCCTTATTTAACTTTTTTTTTAAATAGTCTGAATTGGCTTTGGTCCCAAAATGAACTAAAATTTATTTACCCTAAGGTGAATGCGCAGTTGTAACCCGCGAAATTCAATTTTTGTTAATTTTTTTGCAATTTTCAGGTCAATGTCAGGTTGTATCTTCCCACAACAGCAAACCAGGAACACAACACGCTAGTGTGTACCTAAGCACTACGTCATATTCACCTCGAAGTCCCCGTAATAGATCTGTGTGAGCAGCGCCAGCGTGATGGCGGCGGTGAGCGCGGCGAAGGCTGCCGGGATGAGGCGCGGCCCGCCCCCGCAGCAGCGCGCCCCCGCGCCCCCTGCCGCGCCCCCGCCGCGCGCCTTCAGCGGCAGGTCCTCGCGCAGCTCTACACCTCCTGCAATAACACTACGCATGAGGTAACGTCCACACCCTGCCCGGATCCATGGACCGGCCTATTGCTACTAGAGTAGATATCGATCAGTGACAAGTTTTGTTATACGGACACAGACGGCAGTACCTATATCAGATTCAGACAACGATATGGCGGAAAAAGATGTGGCGGAAAACATGTTGTTAGTGGCTTGATTTCAATGAATACGGGTACTTTGACGAACAGTAAGTGCCAATAATATCCACGTGGAGTGCTCTCCGACGACAGGTATTGGTAACCGCACCTCAAGGTATAAGTTTGTCCTGGAAAGCGACTTTATTGTACGCACGGCTACACATCAAGCTATACATAACCAGTATAAGCTGACTTCTGATTGTTGGAAAATCCTATATAGTGCGAGGTCAGCTAAAACTGGAAATGTATAGCTTGATGTGTAGCCGTGTGTACAGCAGGAATGGAGGGCTTTTATAGTTAGCGCGTGGTTGAGCGTACACCTGTCTGTGTCATAACAAATATAGATCACGTCCGTCAGTTTAGTTACCCACCGGAGGGAAGCTGCGAGTCAGGACTGCTACGGCTGCCGAGGGGCATGGCTGCTCACGTGCTCACGTGCTCAGTTTGCTCAATCTGCTCTTCCAATCGAAGGCCCGGCGCTGGGCACTGGGGACATTTAACATAATTATGTCGTATTGTCTAACTTTTCGAGGGGAAGCCAGATATATGCTAATATGCTATTGATTTTTCCGATGACAGTAGGTAAGTCCTTACAGGGCAGCATCAGACAGTGATTACACTAAATTATTAGTCACTACACTGTCAACGTCGTAACGTTCACAAATTATTTATAATGGCTTTGATATTTATTTTAGAACATTTTGTAAGTGGGTTGTCTTCGGTCTAGATTCAGGTTTATGTTAAACTTAGGAGAAGTTAATGGTTAACATCAGTAGGAACACATAATACTTGAATACAATAATGCCCAATACAATCTATTGCCGATAAACTAGCCTTGTGGCCTCATAGCCGATGTGGTGATACAACAGAAATTCACAACAAATAGGTACCAATTGAGAGGACCAAAATATGACCTTGTAGATGGAAAAATGGTGAAATGATAAGCCCTTGTCACAACAAACTGAAAGTGTCAGTCACACAAACAAAAATAAAAAACGTAACGTTGATAATAGGCAGGCGGTACAGTAGGCAAAACCAGTATACTTGATCTGACTTCGCGAGGCCAGTTCAAGGTCAAAGTTTTACTACGCGTATGGATGATCGTACCTCTCAACATAAGACCACCTTTCAACATCTGAAATGTATCCCAAGACGAATAAGTTCATTAACTGACTTGGAGCAGTTGGAGCATCTTTTTGTAGTAGGTACCTACTGTTTTAGAGTAGGTAGCTAGTAAGTGCCTACACATCATAATGTTGCATTCATTATAATTCTATAGAATTATGTAGGAATGTATACAAAAGTACTATTATTAACAGTAACTGCCATTCAGTCGTATGTCCCAACTCCTGTGTAACCGAATGTAGTACGTACCTACACCTGAAGCAGCTGTTTAATATCGCTCAGTAATAATAGGTAGGTACCTACACTTACAATACACAGTTACAATGCGCCGCGATGTTTTACAGTTGCGGGGCGTCCTCCGCTCGCGCCAAATCCTCGCAGGTGTTCCGCTGTCGATACACAACGACACTAGACGACACACATGCCTTCACTCAGTAGGGACACACAGCATGACTGCACACAAACACCTCAGAAAAACACAAACGACGACGTTACGCATTCCTTATGTGAGTGATACACAAGATGCGTGCCAAGACAGCACCGAAGACTTCGCGAGTGGCCGGTTGACTCAGCGGCTCACTGCCGGCTGCCGGCCGGAGGACGCCCGGAGGGGGGACTCCACCACTCCGCAGAAAACCGTTCTCTGACGTCATCGCAGTGATGCGTTCACAGTGCTACAGGCCTATGCCTGTCTCCCATATCATAGACAGTCTCCCATATCCCCGAATCAGAATCAGTTCGTTCGTAGGTTCATACATTGTTAACTTCGATCGCCATGAAGTATTCTCGAGGAGTGCACGTGTCAGTGATGACGCCCATGCGAGGAGTGCGAGGTCCCCGGCGCTGGCGCCGCCGCCGCGTGCGAGCGAGACGCAGCACAAGTGAACGACCGCGCTGCGCTTGAGTCACCGCGCGGTCGTGATCACTTTACTATGAATGCGTATCAATCAAGACGCTAATGAAAGTAACAGTATGTTTTACAAACATTCCACATTTTCATTGAAATGTACCCAATGTGCCACCGCACAACGTCAGTCGGCTGATGTATTATACCAGTTTATCTCTTATTCTGGAAAATGAAATGCTGGAATTGCTGGAAGACCTAAACAAATAAGCTAATGGCCCCGATTCTGTTGTTCACCAACTAAACTAAATTTAAGTTCAGTGCATCTTTTTCTTTCTCTGTCATTATGAAAAGTACAGAAGAAAAATATTAGTTTAGTCCTGTCAAATTAGACAATCCATAGACAATTTAAGACGTGATTAAAAAATTGGCTACTAAAAATACGTCAATTTACGTCAGGCGCTGACTAATTTGACAGGACTAAACTAATATTTATCTTCTGTCCTTTTCATAATGAAATAGAAATAAAAATATGCACTGAACTTAAATTTAGTTTAGTTTGTGAACAACAGAATCGGGGCCAATTTATCAGGCGCTGACTAATTTGACAGGACTAAACTAATATGATGTATCTTCTGTCCTTTTCATAATGACAGAGAAAGAAAAGATGCACTGAACTTAAATTTAGTTTAGTTGGTGAACAACAGAATCGGGGCCAATGACAAAGCTAAGTTATTGCTTTTGTTGACAAACTCAATGACATTTAATTGTTAACATACGTTTCGTTTTATAAGACAAACTTGTACCTATTCACATCATTTCGCTGAGCCAGGGCGTGACAGAATCTATCCACAACATGATCACATCTGCTGAGCTATCAGAAGACACTCTTGAGATAATAATTTATTATTTATTTAAACTAATAATAAAGCTGAAGTGGCAGTGGGCTGGCCATGTTTGTCGAAGGACCGATGGCCGGTGGAGCAGACGAGTCCAGGAGTGGAGGCCGCGTATCGGCAAGCGTAGTGTGGGACGCCCCCCAGCTAGATAGACGGATGACCTAAAGAAAGTGGCTGGAATGGACTAGATGAGGAAGGCGGAGGACAGGGTGTTGTGGCCCAGCCTGGGAGAGGTCTATGTCCAGCGGTGGACTGCGATAGGCTGAGCTGATTGATGAAGAGTTTGTTTGTTTGTTTGAACGCGCTAATAATCTCTAGACCTACCAGTCTGATTTGAAAAAATATTTTTGGATGTGATAGCCCAATTCTTAAGGAAGGCTATTTAACATCACGCTAGATCCCTTAGGAGCCGAGCAAAAAGAAAAATTACAGAAAAAACGCTAAGTGAAAACGGACTAAGTAATAGCGCGGGCACAGAGCATGTAACCTTTTAGCGCGTGCAGGCGAAGCGATGTGATGTGACGAAGTGGGCGATTCACGTGGACGAAGTCGCGGGCAGGAGCTAGTGTCTTATAAACCTTCTTTTTTTAAATAAAAGACAAAGTAGTGGTGTCGTGATATGGCGTCAAGTCAGGTATGGTGCGTTCACGGAAAGAAATCTAAAGTACCTACTTAGAATTCTGTTAGTATAGCAAGATTAGGACACCTGGCAGACATAGAACAAACAGATAGACAAACTTCGTACAGCAATTAAATGGAGCCGTACAATCAGTCGATCTTTGAAAAAGAAATCAAATCCTTCTAAGTGCAGGAATTATATTAAACCTACATTTTATTTATTAACGAAGTTATGTAAATATGAAGACAGTTTTTGCTATTTTTAAACTGATCAGCTCATTAATCTCATTACAGATGAGTAATCATTAACTGCAGGTTGTGGCAGCGACGCCCCCGCGCCACCCACCCCCGCGCTCGTCACGTGACTCGTTAATAAGGCTAACGAGATTACCGCAGCCGAAGCCTGCTAAACTAATAATCCCTTATATAAACACAGCGCGGCTCTACAGGCGCAGTCTGTCGGGAACACCCCCTGTGACACACATCATCGCTGACACCAGTCGCCAGCAGGTAGCAGATCAGCAAGATGGTGTACAACTTCAAAGTGTTTAAGAAGTGCGCGCCCAATGGCAAGATCACGCTGTATATGGCGAAGAGGGACTTCATCGATCACATATCGACCGTGGAGCCCATAGGTATCAGTATGGGACCTACAGTGACTGTTGGATAAGCAATCGACTTTATTTGCAGAAAATAGTTCCCCAGTAGACCCTGAACTATATATATTAATTGCTTCTCCGACCGATTTCGCTAGGCACGCAGGAGATATTTTATAGTGCAAAAGTGTAGACACAGGTGCACTCCCTCTTCCCTCACTCTCATAGTCCGATGGGACGGCAATCCGACACTACCGGAGAGAGATCAGGCGCAGGACCAACGGCTTAACGTGCTTTCCGAGGCGTGGGGGTATCACACCGCCAACTTCCAAACTCCGGGCTGTTACTAAGAAATTCCTAATGAAAAAACTCAATAACACTTTGCCTGACCCGAGAATCGAACCCAGGACCCCACGCTCAGCAGTCGCGCTTGCGACCACGAGACCAACGAGGCAGTTCTGAGCTATATTATGTATCTAGTGGCGTTACCGAATCAATATACTGGTGTTGAATTGCAACAGTTTGGATTAAGACACCTGGTCGTCGTTTTTGTGTGGTGTTTCTACACCATTCTCATGGATGTCTGCACCTGGGGCTTCAGCGGTTGGCACTAGTGCCCCTCCCGAGCTAAGCCCCTTCGCCAGGGGAATTGCATTCTACGACTTCGCTGTTCAGTTGTTGCTTATTGCTCCTACGCAACACCGTGCTAAATTAGAGCAAACCTTAAAATTCTTCTGCATGCAGCGGCCCTTGCAAAACTTCCTGTATCCCCAATCCCAACGACTCAAGAAGGCCACCTTCTGTCGTGAGTTGTAACCTCATCGGGTTGTTATAGGTACTTTACATAATTATATCTGTATCTACTTAGACGGCGTGGTCCTGCTGGACGAGGAGTATGTGCGTGGGCGCAAGGTGTTCGGCCAGTTGGTGTGCACGTTCCGCTACGGCCGCGAGGAGGACGAGGTTATGGGCCTCAACTTCTACAAAGAGCTGTTCCTCGCTTCCGAGCAGATCTACCCGCCGCCAGAGAAACGGAACTATGAGCTTTCGCGTACTCAGGTACAAAATATTACTACTTTTTACTACATTTCACAAATTCCTTTTCAAGCTCTGAACGATTTGTCGAAACTGTGACAAATGTTCAACATAATCATGTATGATAGGAGCGTCTGATGAAGAAGCTGGGAGATGGAGCGGTTCCCTTCCGGCTGACTGTGCCAGCCGGCGCGCCCGGCTCCGTGACCCTGCAGCCTGGCCTCGAGGACGATGGCGAGCCCTGCGGCGTGCAGTACTACGTCAAGATCTTTGTGGGAGACTCGGAGATCGACCGCTCACACCGCAGGTACGCGTCCACAAACTCGCATCAACGAATGTTGGTTTGCATCGGTCCCGGGTACATAATAATATGGTGATGCATAAGTATTTGGTTACTGATAGCTACTACCTAACCTACCTTACCTGATTGTTACTGGTTTTATTGGTATTTATTGCATTCCTCAGTGCGAACTTGGGAGCGATTTTGTGTAATAAGAGAATGTAACAACGTAGGAGCACCGTGGCGCTAGGCATCCGCAAGGTGCAGTACGCGCCGGCCAAGCCCGGCCCGCAGCCTTGCACCGTGGTGCGCAAGGACTTCGTGCTGTCGCCCGGCCAGCTTGAGCTGGAGCTCACGCTCGACAAGCAGGTAGCCTAACTTTGATAATACCAAACCAAATATTCTACAATTCATCTTTTGGTCATAAGCCACCATAAAATCTACTTCTGAACTGAACAAGATTGAAAGTGTCTACTTGTCTCGGTGGAGTAGTGATCGTGATAATTGTGTGTCATGATATCTTGCAGTAAGCAGTATGATTTATTTATTTGGGAAAAACATGCACAATATTACAAATATAAATTCAAGAGCATCTTGCAATCATTATGCTTAAAATAAGAAGTCTATATTACAGTCTACGGGACAGCGGGTCATAATATGTGTTAGATGAATTGTGCATTGTCTGTCCAGCTGTACATCCACGGCGAGACGGTGGCGGTGAACATGTGCGTGCGCAACCACAGCAACAAGGTAGTGAAGAAAATCAAGGCGTGCATCCAGCAGGGCGTGGACGTGGTGCTGTTCCAGAACGGGCAATATCGCAACATCGTCGCCAGCATCGAGACACAGTAAGTCACTCTATACCACTGCCCCACTATCCCACCACCCCTCCATCCCTGCCAGCCGATAATGTGGCACATCGAGTTTACAAAAGAAATGTCGCACAGGTTTTAGAGACGATCTTAAATGACATATTTATTTTTTATTCGATGTGCCATATATTGTAAGTACACTGACTATATAACCACAGCAACAACGTGGCTAAATAGAACATCGACAACATTAATATGACATTGGTTTATTGCGACAAGTGACAAGCTAAACAGACCATATTCTTGAACGCTGAATCCTGTGCTGTGCCCAGAGACGGCTGCCCGCTGCAGCCAGGCTCCAGCCTGCAGAAGGTGCTGCACCTGACGCCGTCGCTGGCGCACAACCGCGACAAGCGCGGCATCGCGCTCGACGGACAGCTCAAGCGCGCCGACACCACGCTCGCCTCCACCACGCTGTAAGTCACACGCTTTAACTGTTCTGTGGTCACACGTGCTCTTGTTTCTTTTTTTTTATCGGTAAAAAATCAAAAATTGTTTAACACTGGGAGATACTACACGCGCCCAGACGTAATAACAATAAAACTACAATTGTGTCTCGTACAGTGTTCTTCAACCAATTAATTGGAAATTAATATTTATTGATCGTCAAAAGTTACAAAAGACAAAGGGCTCTACACCACTTTCTAGTCATTTAGTTGGGAAGAAGTAGTGGCGCAACAAACACCCCAGCAACAAAATTACCTGTTCGATAAGTTATAAAACTCCTATAATAAATGAGGTACCGTAATCACTAACTTTAAAACATTATTAAAAATTGTTTGCCACAGTCAGCACACTTACTTCAGTATGTCAACTTGTGCGGAAGGTCCTCATCCTCACAATAGCGATAGGCCACATGCCTTTTATTTATTTTAAGGACAACTAAAAAAGCATACACCAAAAATACATATTAAAATACCCAAATTATTTTTACATTTTATAGTGTAGCCTTAATTAAAGGCTGCCGTGTGTTCAGCAGTATAATCACTTAGTTATGACTGGTTGTAGGCTCCTGGATCCTGACCAGCGCGACGCGTTCGGCATCGTGGTGAGCTACAGCGCCAAGGTCAAGCTGTACCTCGGCGCCATCAGCGGCGAGCTGGTCGCCGAGCTGCCCTTCATCCTCATGCATCCCAAGGTAAGCTCCTCCGCCCTCAGCGAGGCCGGCGAGCGTCGGCCGAGGCTGCACTACACGTATAAAGGTAGTAATAAAGTGTTGTGTTAGGGTCAAATGGCGTGCCTGTGCTTGTTCGAGTCTTCTGTGTGATCCAGGTGCGTGTAGTTTTGAGCAGCTGGTGAACATGCAGTTTTGTGAATTTTCGCTATTTTTCCTTCACTAATATGGAAAAACCTCACCGAGGTTGAATGTTTATTAATGAGTAATTTAATAATGCATAATGTTGTGTCTCGACAGGAGGGTCGCGTCAAGATGATCCACGCGGACAGCCAGGCGGACGTGGAGATGTTCCGTCAGGACACCGTGCATCACCAGGAGAGCGTTGAGGTGTACTAGACCCGCCTCCCCCCGGACGTCAGACCCAACATATCCCACCATCATCATAATATATGAATAATATGGTAGACTACTGCCAGGGGAGAGTGGGCTCGATGTAACTACCCTGGAGTATAAACATCGTTTTCATCCGTCATCAACCAACTGCTTTCGAGGTGGAAATAAATATAATCTTCAAATTCATAAAATTATTCACAATTTTTATAGGGTTTATAAAATTAAATAATAACCTGGGTTCGTTTGGTCCATCCATATCCAAATAGTTTAATCAAATATTAGCAACACTATGCTTAAGTTCCTAGTTATCAATAATGTGTTTGTCGTGTATGTCTATTATAAATATTAAAGGAAATATAAATATTTAAGTGATTTACTTTATGTCTTCGGATAACAGAAAACTTTCAACAAATTACGGTTTTAATAGATGGCTGATTATCATACCAAATGTAAGAAATAGATAGTTTTAGCAACAATGGCATGACAATGCAATGGTAACGCTTAGTGTTAGCGTCGGCGGCTGCAGTGTGTATGAACACTTAGATTCGATGAATTCTCTAAAACAATTTATTTCTCTCGTACAAGAAGAAGGAGCGACATTCATACGCTAACAGTTGTTTAAAACTAGCCAAACTAACAACAATGCACTTGTGGATGTTGCCACATTATAACAAGTGCGTAGTTTGTTTAGTTGTGTTGTCACCGTGCGCACGACTGCTATGTTGTGTTGTCACCGTGCGCACGACTGCTATGTTGTGTTGTCACCGTGCGCACGACTGCTATGTTGTGTTGTCACCGTGCGCACGACTGCTATGTTGTGTTGTCACCGTGCGCACGACTGCTATGTTGTGTTGTCACCGTGCGCACGATTGCTATGTTCTCATGACTCGTCACTGCGCGTTACCGTCAGTGCTCGTGTGGATGGAGCAAGCAACCATGTTTATAAAACAAGCAGTTTCGAAAGTGTGCGACAGATATAATTCTCCTGACAGTTCATTTATAATGTAGGAGGAGATGTAGAAATCGTTTTGAAACACCTAAAACTCAAACAGGAATTCAAATCTATTGGCTTAGACCATAATCCATCAAAATGTGAAATTTACCTTTCTGACATTACCGACAGACAACTGACCCTAGAGAAATTTAATGCAATAGCCCCCACAAATCAAAATTTTAGAAAAAAGTTCACTAAGTACAACTCCTAGGTTCCCCAATTTAGGAAGATAATTTTTCTCCTTTCATCGAAGAAAAAATCAAAAAGTTCGACGACATTTCGGACAGATTCTCCAAAATTAATTTAAATTCGGCATTCACCCTGATTAGATGCAAGCCACGACTGCCTACATGGATGCGCGCTTTGTATGTCGTGGCACGTATGCTTATTTTCGCAGATGCAGCTGCCACAAGCAGCGTCAGTCATCCGCCGTGATCAGTGCGGCTAATACGGCGGAGAGCTACGGAGCAGACATCGCAACACTGCGGGAGGCTCACCCGCTACCCAACGACAGTAATGCACACAGCACACTAGATCCCATGCCATACGAAGGTGGGCTAGTCAGCGAACGCGGCAGGCTGGGCGCCTGCAGCAAGCTTAGGTTTGGAGAGCGCCATTCTATTATCCTGGATGGGAAACAATCGCTCGTTCACAGGCCGTCTAATATAAGAGTACCATACGGCGGCCCTACACGCTAACCAAGAACAAAATAAAATAAAAAATAATCTAAAATTTATTATAACTTAAGAGCCTACACTACCTCAGCTAAAATTCACTCTTTGACTCGCTCTCACGATACTGCTCGCGGAGTGAGTGAGAGCGAGACAGAGTGCGGTGCTAGGCGGCAGGCAGCGCCAATAGTTTAGGGATTTGCTTTTTACGGTGAAAATAATGATAATTAAAAAAAGTAAATAACATAAGACCTGCTTTATAGTTAGTTCGGTTAGTATACAAAGTTTCATGTTGTAATTTGAAGTGTTTTTTGAGTTTATTGTTCGGTTTAGAGGTAACTTTGGAATTTTTTTCTATCGAGAAAATTTTATGAAATCGTGTTTTTGTCTAACATAGGACCTAAAATTAATCCTCAACTTTACCATATATTTATTTCAAAATTAATGCTGCAGTATTTTCGACATAACGGAGGATCATGCTAAGCCATTTGAGGTAGTGTAGGCCCTTAATTATTCATGTAATTAAAGACATCGGCTACAATTTGTTAACGAGGGTGGGCGCTGATACCTATTATTAGAAGATATTATCTTAGCTTAGTATTGGCTGCAACTTTAACATACACGGGCCTGCAAAACTAAGTACTGCAATTTTCAAATTTCAATTATTTTGCTAACACAATTTGATGCGGGGACTGCGATCATTTTACTGGTTTATTGCAAATCGTTCAACGCAGTGTTCTAACGGTTCTAACCGATATTGTTTGAAGTAAGTTATGTTATGTATGGTTATAGGTTTAGATGAGTGTTTTAGGAAGGTCAATGCAGCTCGCCACTCGCCGAGGTGCGTTGATGTATTATTTTTTGGGACATACTACTGAATAAGGAATTCAAGGAATCTAATTTATGATCCTAGAAATTTAATAATATCTAGTAATATTTCATTTTTGTCTAGTCTATGACTGGGCCATCAGGAATTCAGGACTGAGGCAACATTGGACCACACAACCTCACGCAGCAGTGGTGCAGTACAGTTTACAACTAGGGCGACATTAATCCTAGGAACAATGGCAGCTCCTTGCTGAACTACCAGCCGCGTACCGACACTCTGCGGAAGCTTCATTACATAAGTAATAAAACTGACACAAGACTGAAGAGTAACATCAAAACATCACCTGTAGGCACTCTAAGTCCCGTATTACAGGACGTCACTCAATACTCAAGCATTACTTAAAACTAGTTCCAACCAATCAAATGGCTTGAATCTAGTTTTAAGTAATGCTTGAGTATTGAGTGACGTTCTGTAATACGGGCCTAAGTACCTGGCCCACTAACACTTACTAACCACGCAGCCTTAGTAATGTATAGGTACTGGATGATTAATTACTCACAAATATACTAATGATTTACCAAAACCTTCATGTTAGCTGAACTGAGGCTAACAAATTTACAAACTATAGTGTAGGTATACTTACTTAAGTAGTAATGTGTTCATCGATTTTATTTGAGAAGTCAGAACCTTTAGGTACCTACGAGAACCATAAAAATTGAATCAAAACTACCCACTTGCAATGTTTTTGGTCTAACGTTTAAAAGTCAGTGGCGTCACTAGCTCCATCTAGCGGCGTGATTGAGAACGCTTCTACTTATTACGTTTGTCAGTGATACGAGAGGGGAGTTCCGTCCACGGAGTACATTTTACTATAGGTTCCGTCTACTACGAGTGCCCACGGGCCCCGCTAGATGGCGCTGAGAATATTCGCCACAAGTCTATGAGCATGGTTACTCATTCACCGTATGAAATTCAGCATGAAATTACGGCTTCGTATAAAATAAACATAAATAATGTTTCTAATTACGAAGAGCATAAAATATTGTCGGTGGTGGTGGTGGTGGGTTGGATGTCCAGGGTGTGAGAAGTGTATATAGGTTTTTCCTTTTTCTGTAAGGATATTTTCAGTAGCAAAAGGCAAAAGGTTCGGACTTCAACGTGACTGGCAAAATGTGGCGTGGGCAGACTGTACCTTAGCCTACCCCATTGGAGAAATACAGGCGTAGGTAATAATAAAATTATTTTACACGAAAAAAATTTCCTGGGGATCGATTTGTGAACCTCAGAAAGTTCGCTACAGTTTGATAATATTTGCTACCGAAGCCCTGTTGGTGCAATAATTATCATTAAGTATGTGTTATGATGATGATGTGTTATGTGATTATGTGGTGTTATGATTAACATTTAAAATGCTGACGGAATAGGAGTGCTAATGAAAAACAATATTACTTCCAAGACAACCTTTAATCTCGTTCAAAATAAATAATGTCAACAGTAGGGCGAACTCTTTGAGTTGTTTTTAACCTTTTTAATAACAAATCACGTGTGAGTGCGGGGCCAGAGCGCGCGCGGGCCGCGCCGTCCGCGGTGTGGGTGCGGGGCCACAGCGTGCGCGGGCCGCGCCGCCCGCGGTACGGCCGCGCCTCGATACTTACAAATAAATTACCTAGTGATTACTATCTACAAGTTGAGGATGTCAGTCTGTTGTAACTGAACGCGACAGCTTGATAACTATAGTTACTGATATTACACTGATACGTTCCGTTGTGGGCGCTTGCGCAGCTCCGTACATACTCGTACATAATTATGTATTGTTGGGTGATGCTCACATTTTCGTCAAACACTTTGATATGCCAACAAACTAATATTAAACAATTTTACAAAGAACACATAAGTGTTTTTAAAATCAATTATGTTCGATTTCGGAATAATGATATGTCAATTTAAGATATGCTCACATAATCATGCTCTTGAGAAGAAGAGTGAGAGGTAATTAATTTTATACACACAATTATTTCCATAAAAAATTACAAACTGCAGGTAGGTACCTACTGTACCTACTGAAGCTCAAGCTAGTGCAGAGGGAGAAGAATATGGGAAGGGGGCTATGTATATGCAACTCAAACTTATGGAATCATAGAATCTAGACGTGACCCGTTTGGATTTACAGTTCTAGACGACAGCATATGGCAGGAAATGCAACAACGCAAAACGTAACAACGTGTGATTAATGACGTGCGTGATAAATAATTAGTGTCTCTTTAGCAGCGCGTTTTAAATTACGGATAACGAAACGCTAATGTTTGTCATCAAATAACAATTAGGATAGCGTGAGTGTCGCGACGACGCGAAGTGACGACACATGACGCGACACGACGACGCGACGTGACGACACGACGCCGGAACGACTGCGGCGTGTGGGACGAAAGGTCTCTGTCGCGATAGAATCGTTGGCGCCAGCCTGCGTGGCACACACGACCTGTCTGTGTGGTACTGACAGACACAGAGCGAGCTTGCTGCTAAGTTTGGAAACTGTACGACCGTTGCTTATGCTTATTATGAAGTATTTATTTCAGGTTTTCCTGTTTAATAAATTCAAGTCAATTCTGCTAGTGTAAGTAAGTATTTTATGCAGATAATCTGTGTTGGGTAATTTGTATAGTTAAATAATTTGTTTAACGAAAATGTAAAGCACACAGTGATGACCGATGATAAACAGGTGCGCTCAAATTATAAACAGGTGCGCTCAAATTATAAACAGTTGCGCTCAAATTATAACACAAGATATGGCAGTAGTGGCATCAATCAGTGACAAAGAGTCCAACTCGTGTTATTGTAATAAAATGTCGAATTCATTAGAATGTATATCGTAATGATCGGAGTGAGGCGTGACGTCACGCGGTGACCTGTACAGAGGCGTGACGTCACGGGGCCACGAGACACGCGACACGGTAAAATCTTAAGAGCGAGTACAAACATTATTTACATAAAATCAGATTTTATACAGATAACGATGAATAGATTTACCTATAGTACTTATTAACTGGTAAATTTATTATCTAATTTCGTAGACATGTAAAAAAGTGGCAAAGACTCAGTCGCTTAAACACTACTATGTACAATTACAATATCAAATAAAATTATCGATTTCACTATTCAGATTACAGAACTCCCTGGAGAGATGCTCAGAATATCAGATTTCAACCGCGAATATAACTAACTATTACAAACTATAATAATGTTACAACTTTTATGAAACGTACAAAAGAAAAAGTTCAACCATTAAGCGAAATGAGATTCTGGAATAATACAATAATAAAGTTAAATAAGTAAGTTCCTTAATGCTTGCACATAAGCTTTCGAAATATTCCGCGCTTATAATTTTAACTGCACAAATATATTTTATATAACAAATAGTGTAAGATCTTGTTGTGTGACGCTGAACTAAACCTGAAGCCGTGGTAACAACGTCGATACATTGCTTTATCATTTTTTGATCTTTTAATACTATCACGAACTATTACATTGAAATCGGACATTCCAAGCGCTGAAAGGAACCATTGGGTATCACAACCCATCACCACATAATGACGGCAAAGATGACATCGAGGAAATAACTCTAGCTACAACATGTACACGGCGACGCTCAGTTCATAACGTCAGTGCGAGCCGCCCCGACACCAGTCACACCGGACACACACGCGCTCACCCGCGCCACACATTGTCACACACTCGCGCGGATAGTGCTGCCGTGTCCGCTCCGCTGGACCGAGACGCGCGAAAGTTTCACTAACATAAAGATTCCAGTAGCTCCTGTTATTGGGATCGTCGGGACCTACCTATGTACTCTTTCCTGATGTACACTGAGCGGAATGTCACATTTAGAATTTTCATTGAACCGTCTCATAATAGTTTAGCGCGTGACGTCGTCGGTCAGGTAGCGGCGGGTCGTGCGCGCGTGGCTTAGCGAAGGCCACTACACGCAGCTCTCAGGGATGCGCTGGTCCAGCAGCTTCTCCTTGATGGCGTCCACGTTGAGGTCGGGCGGCGCCGCGCGCAGCGTCGCGGACGCCGAGCGGCCGAGCGCGCGCGCGCCCGCGTCCGCGCCGCCCGAGCGCGCGCCCCACGTCCACGACGCGCCCGGCCCGTTACACGCCTGCGGACAACCAACTTGACTCAATTCGCTGGGTTCAAAAGTAAAAATGGGTGTTTCATAAGGCTCGATATTAGGTCCTTTCCTGTTTTTAAGGTTCCGTAGTCAATAACGGTTAATAATTAAATTAATAATGTGGGCTAGTGAATGTGCTAAATATTTAGAGCAACGCTTAAGAATTTTTGAATTGATATCGTCATACCCGGTTGAGTTGAATTTCAAGTAATGATTTTATACACAGTATCTTCATTAGTTGGAGTCAAGAAAATACTATCCGATATGTCAGCGATGGTAGGTATGTTTGTAATCAATGTGTATTTCAGAATCAGGGATTTTTGGTTCTTTGTCATGTTTATTAAAAAGTCATTAAATTTGTTGGCAATAATAATATCGGCATCAGTGTACGAGTATGTGCACTGATCAATTCTGATAGAGATAATTTCAGCGTTCTTATCGATATCTGTACTATTCTTTTTAATAATGTCCCAGGCGGCTTTACATTTATTGTTCGATTGAGGTATATAACGAGTATTATCAACTTTCTGTGCATGTAATATACATCGCCTCAGTATTCTAGTGTAATCTTGGTAGTTCTTTAGGTTATGATTTTTGTTAGAATTTAATAGTCTATATTTTAGGTACAGACGCCAGCGCATCAAGCTACCACAATCTGTCAAATTTCTTTATTAGATTTTCTACTTTATCGCTAAAGCATAAGGTTCAAAGTTGATTGGGAAAATTTGACAGTTTCGGGTAGCTTGATGGCGTCTGTACATACTTCGTTTTTTGACACAACATCTTTTTATTCCTTTTGTTATACATTTACTTTTTACCGGTTTGTTTTTTTTTTCGGTTTGTTTGTTTCGGTTTGTTTAAAACACAGATTATAAAAAAGGGAAATATATTATCATGAAAGTGATTGAATGCAATGTCAGTATCATCTGATTCGTATATTTCCGAAAAGGAAAGAGACGATATGCATGACGTAAACTTTTCTATGTTTTAACTTAAATCTCTTCTCTTTTGAAACCAAAATTGTTTGCGACTGCCTATCTGACCTCCACAACCCAGTTATTGGGTAAATACGATACCCCTAATGTATGTGCTTCAGAAGAATATATCGAAAGTAATCATTTATATTATAGGAAAATCATAAAATGTTATACCTATAAAATGTTATACCTATAAACGTTGTGTTTTAAATTCCCATATTTATGTTTATACACTACTAGCGGCCCGCCCCGGCTTCGGACGGGTCGATAAAGGTATTTACCAAAAATTTTAAAAATTATAAATTTTAACACACTTTTGCCAGACTTTCCATGCTTAGAACACTAGATCATGTCTGCTTTTGACGAAACAAACAATCAAAATCATCCGTTTGGGAGCTATGATGTCGCAACTACCACAACTGCACGGCAACCACCACAACTGCTCGGCTCCTGTGTGAATCAATGCGAAGCCGCGGGAAGCAGCTATATAGTTCATAAAACTTGAAATCTCAACAATCTGCTAATTTGGCTACATTTTGGCTGGAGTCCTGGAAAAGGTACGGTCGCGAATCGCGATTGCTGCATAGTGTTGTTTTATTGTGGAATGAACAGAAGATCAACTCCAGGGTTGGACCTTCTTATGTTAGCCGGCAGTGTTCATCCAATCAGCGTGTAGTAATTACGAGCGTGGCGCCGCGTCCCTCAGCGACGAATTACATTACATTAGCCGCTGTAATCACCGCTATCGCGCCACTCATCTCCGCCGAGCTAGCCGCGCCATTGTCATACGCACCGCGCCACACCACACCGACGTGATAATGCTAAATTAAAACTAATTCAAAACAGCGACACGCACTAAAAGGGCGTGAGCGACGGCAGCCGGCCGGCGCGGCACGAGGTGACGCGACAGAAGAACGCGCTGATAGAACTATCGCGACTTAATTAAAGCATCCCTTGTTAGCGGCGTGTGCCGGCGCGGCCCGATCCGGCCCGGCTCCGGCCCGGCTCGGGCCCGGCTCCGGCCCGGGCAGTGAGCTGCTCACTAAAATTTTGTAGATTTAATCAGGTGGAGCGGATTTATTGCTCACCGACACTTTTCCCTGATCGGGTTTTGTACGGCAACGGCGCAGACCGGTGTAGGTCTCACTCTTATATCTTACGCTTGATACTTGTGTCACGCGACACTATTATTATGTTGATGAAGTTCGGTGATATACACGTGTGTCAGCGCTTGTCTCAACTCGCTGACGCGCTAAGCCGCGTGTCGCCGTCTGTAGCCGACTGATTATCCTGCATCCGTCGGGAGCCGTTGCGTAACTTATCGACGCGCGACGCTCTTATAATGTATTGGGACCGTAGAAATGTAATCGTCGCCGCTAAAATATGAGAGAAAACGTAATCCAAAAGTAGATATATTCGAGGAGCAGATGCATTTAAGTTCGGTCCGGTGCGTGATCTACTGAACGATGAGAGATCGCGTGAATAATGACTTTTTAGTGTAGCAGCGCCGCCGGCCGGCGACCGCCCATCGAACCGACGCCGACGGCTCAGGCGGCACACACGAAAATTGGACACACAAATCAAACTCATATCTCATTCGGCGAGCAGATCGCACCAGCGAGCACACACACACGCACGGAGCGCGAGAGGCTGCCAGCGTTTAATTAGATTTCATCTTGTTGCAACACCGACTCTTTAACATAACCCTTTAACTCGACTTCTGCCAACACTCGTCGACTTTCGTCAGTATTAAAATTCAACTCGCTCGTTACTTTATCGGTTCGTAACTCAGTTAGATAAAGTTGCATGTTTCTGTTTGATGAAGGAGTCGGCTGAGTAAATTTTCGATGAAAGTTTTGTATATATACGATGAAGTTGAGTGCCGAGAAGACCGCGCGATGTTTTAATCTGAGGCGCGGGTTCGGGTGCGGTCTCATGTAGCTGAATGTTTAAATTGGCGCACTGCCGCACCGCACCGTACACGCCCGCACCGCACCGCACTATTCAGTACCGCTCGAGCGTGAGTACTGAATTTAGAAGCTCAAAGGTAAAAACTCTCAAAGACTAGGTTTATTATCCATTACTGACCTTCTAGTACTCGTCGTCGTCAGCTAATGGTAACGTACAGTATTTTTATCTCACTAAGCGACTTGTGGTCAAGTGTACAAACACGCTGTATGTGTGAGCGCCGAGCTCTCACTAAGTGTGTGCGTGTGCTTGTTACGTGCTGACGCTACTACACAGTCATTCATTCAAAATGTAGTATAAAAACATGATTGAGGTATTCCCACAGAAATACCACTACAGTAACGCTATTGGTTCATAGACCACTTTTGATCAGTCTTCTTTAAAAAATGCTTCAAAATTATACAAAACTGTAATTCGCAAATTATTTAAGATATAAAATTTTAATACTAAACAGGAAGAGATATTTAATATTAAAGTATTCAACAATTAAAACTTGATTGAATAAAATAAACATTAAGTTCGTAATGTCAGAAACACTAAAAGAAAAAAAGGGAAGCGTCTCTTGCAAGTATTGACTAGTGAGCTAAAGTGTCTGTGGAGCAGGACTATAAGCATTAAGACAAGGATTTTTATCTACGATAAAATAATCATCCAACTTATAATATGCTTGTCTCAAGTCTGTTCAAACTTATGTTTCAAATGGTTGTTATTTCAAGTTAAACAAATACCAACTTTATTTTAATGGTAATTAAGTTGATTTTATTTTGTTACCTGTTAAGTACGAATCATTTGATCTGATTTGGTTTCCGTACGTCCTTTTCGGGTAACCACTGAAAATCTGCGCTGTGCTGTGGGTCCCTTATAGCACAGCATCATACTTAGTGGAAGCCTTCTTGTCACAGTCATGCCGTGCAGCCGACTATCTCTGCTTTGTGCTCATGTATCAAGATATATTTTTTTTTGTTTTTATTATATATGCTGTCATTAGAATCTTTTGGTTTGCACGTGGTTCTGTGACAAATAAACCTATTTTTCTTTCTTTCTTTTCTTTATTTTAGAGTGACTAGCACTATTTAAATGTAATGTATGTGTGTCTATAAAAATGTTTGAAGTTGTAGCGTAAACTGAACTTTATTGTGTAGGGATTAAAGTTATTTTTCCGTAAACTCATATTTGTTTATTTTTTTTTGGCAAATATAATAATAATCTATAATCAAGTATAAAGTAAAGTACAATTATGATTTACATTTTATTACAATCGAGAAAAGTTAAATTCTAACAGTAGTGTAGACCTGCCTGATCTAGGTTTAAGAAAAACCTGTGTTTCAGGCCATCAATTTACATCAAACATTTAAAAAGAAAGACAACGATAAATGTATTAGAAGCTAAATTGAAAAGAAGGTATAATATTTTCAATGAATTAAAGAGTTAATATTGGGTATATTATTTTAAAACTAGATTATGTAAGATATAGTATGTTTAAATAAATTAACGAATAACATCAAAGTACATAATGTGGAGACTATTTATTAATTAGGTAAAGGAAGAGACTACACCTATTTTGACTTTTAAACCCAATGAATTCACACCGTTTTCAACTTGCATAAATCTATCATTTAAATTTGATTTTATTAAGCTAAGAGCAAGTTTACCCAGTCCGTAATGCTCAAGCTTCAAGAGCAGTGTTTCGTAACTCACGCACTGAAATGCCTTGGACAGCTCGTAAAAAATGCCTATTGCATCTTGTGCTTCTTCCCATGCGATAAAGATGTGATTTAATAAGGTGACACCGGCGTGGATTGTACAATGTCCTTTGACGAATCCACACTGTTGATCGTGCAGGATGTTATTACGATTAATGCTTGAGCATTTCATTTAAACATTACTTTTTTACACCTTTACACAACCGGAAAAAACCGATACGGTTCTATAATTTAGTGTTTTTGTTGTCTTCACATTTGAAAAGTGGAATAAAACTGTACTTCATTAAATCCGGAAATATCCCTTGATCTACATACAAATTAAATATTAAGGGTAAATAGGGTGCAATTGTCTTAATAATGTACTGACAAACTTTAGTAGACATGCCCCATAGATCTTCGGTGATTTTGATCTTAAGTTGCTTAAATGACTTTATAATGACTATAGGGTTTATATGTTTAAATTTAAATTCCACAGGACAGGCTGAGATATTCGCTCTTAATAATTCAATAGCTAGTGGAATATTGGCAAAGAAAGTTGCAAATTCCTGAGCAACATCGATGTTATCGCTAATGAGACCGCAGGAAGTGTCCAGTGTGTAATAAGTATCGTGTTTGTAATAATTTTCCAAACTATTTTTATTTTATTGTCTGCTGATTTAACCTTGTTGCTAATGAAAGTTTTAGCTACTATGTTGATATTTTTAAAAGTTTTAGAATAAGTAGCAACATACTTATTAAAAGTATCAGTGTTAATATACGGATTAAGACCATACAGTTCAAAATAACCTTTCCCTACTTTTCCCGATTCCTTTAGTTGCCCTGTCACTGAATAAAAACATAGGGCCAATAGTTTTAAATTTCCTCTTATACTTAATAATTATTGAACTCCGTTTGCACTAATGAAAATAATTCTTCATACAAAATATTACCATTTGTCATACTTAGACCCTGAGCACTTAACTTGCTAATTAAAGTAATATTAAACTTATTTAAATTAACCGATGTTATTGTCACTCGTGGATGCAGCTGCTTAGTAGTTGCTTTTGATTAATATTAATATTTCAGATAGAGATAAAAAAAAACCCTTTTTTTGCGAATATCTTTTCATATTTTTTGCCTCAAGTTTGATTCTCTTCTAGTTTGGTGATGAACGGTCTCTCTCGGGAAAGTGATGACGTGCTGTGACCGGCGAGACTAGATGTGTCCCCCGGGCCCGAACGAGTGCCGCGCCGGTACCGCGCGATGACACGCGGTAGCTGATGACAGGGATTCCCCTGTCATGTGATTTTCTGTGAAGTGACGTGAACACTGTCGACATCGACCGTCGTAAAGATACGCCTCCTAGAGTCCCGTGGCCGCAGTCCGACTCAGCGCTCACGTAAAATAAACGACAACTTTAGACAGATAAGATCGTGCTAAGTCACACTTGTTCGGCGCGGATGCCCGGACGTGTTCACTTTATACGGCGGCGGCTACTTTTACGAGCGGTTCGCACTTTACTGATGTACGATTAAAGGAGGAAAGTTAATGAAAAAATACTTAGCGCTGCTCATCCATCTGCACTTTATGAGGGGCCGTGTGTGTGACCTCCCTCGCTCCTACTTCTCTCTCGTGAGAGTGAGAAGTAGGAGCGAGGTAGGTGGCGACTTCAGCGAGATGCGGAGTATTTTGTTATACGAATAGCAATAGGTTAAATTTTTGTAAAACATATTTGTTTTCAATTTATTGTGATTTTTACACGTTTTACTTTTAACCGACTTCAAAAAAGGAGGTTCTGTATTCGACCGGTATGTATGTATGCATGTTTGTATGTCCTCGATTTTCTAAAAACTAATTCTTTAATTTATGTGATCTAAATACTTTCAGGAAGATTTTAGTAGGTAATTTTTCTTATGTACGAAGTTATATGCATAAATGTACTGAATTTTGATGATTCTTCTAGTCTGTCTTCAATTCTTCAATGCACTAGTATTAATTGAATTTGTGTGGGGTATGTACAACTAAAAAGTGAAAAACTAAAGACTTTTTTACAAAAAAAAAATACAACCGACTTCAAAAAAACACAACAAAGTGAAAAATAACTAATTTCGAAAGTCGGTGTAAAAAATTACAAATTTCGGAAGTCGGTGTAAAAAAAACAAAAATGCGGAATCAACGACACCGTCTTCCGAAATTAAAATTATTTTTCACTTTGTTGTGATTTTTTTTGATTTTATATTTCTATAGAAATAAACTAGGTAATATCCGAAGCAATCGATTTGAATACGCACTTGTACGTAGCACACGCGTGTGCGCCTACGAGGCTACGAGATAGCTACGAGCTACGCTTTTACCAGATGAAACCGTATGGATTGATGGCGTCGCTCGTAACGACGGTCGAGAACGGATCGTTGTTGATGGAGTGGCGGATGGCGGACCGAGCATACCTACTTATTTATGTACCACTTCGCGTGGTATGTCTGTTTGTGCGTCCATTTTTTTTTCTTATAATTATGAATTTTTCATGGTTAGTTATTTCGAGAAATAAAAAAAAAACATGGACGTTGCCAAGTTCTTCTCTTTTTACCAAGACGGTGGCAAGTATAAGCATAATCGGTCTTATTATACTGCTAGCGACACAGGCCCCCGTTATCTCTAAGAGAGCCGGAAGCGGGCTGACCTACCTGGGCTTAGTGCTGGTTCGTTCGAATTTCTTGTTTAGATTCATAACATGATAGTTTCCTTACGATTGATGGATAACTCCCAAACTAGAATTGGCCTCAAAAGTCATGATTTCATAGTCAATTAATAGGGTAATTTGAACTTACAGAGTATTGATGATTCTGTGCATACATTTTTGTTACGATCGTGAATCATAATTATTTTGATCAACATACTCGTGCGAGTACAACCTGACACCGACCCGCAAATTGCAAATAACGTAAGAAAATTTGAATTTCCGGGACAGCCTAGCGCTTTTGCCTTAAAGAAAATTTTTCAATAAGAATGACGAAGATGTAAGTTAGACCAGTGCGTACATACCGGCGTGGAGAGCGGCGCGGGCGCCGCGCGGCCCGGCGACGGCGCCGCCAGGCTGGGCACGCTGGCCGCCGCCGCTTCGCCTGCAACAAACAATTACATTTATTTGCCAACGGTTCATGAAACACCAATAAAATTATTGCCTGCAACCACATAGACACGGTCACACACTGAACACCACACAACGTTAATATCGACCAGTGACTGTAATGAAGCAGAATGGACGACGGGAGCTTGGAACTGTGTCCTGAACTGCATACGATGTTTTAAAACATCGGCAGACGTTTAAAAAAATCTATTTAGTTAAATAAAAGCTGATCGTTGTCAAGCGCATCACGGAGAACGGCTGGAGCGAGTTGTTTTAGTGTTCGTTAGGTACAGCTCGAATAGTTTTAGTGTTCGTTAGGTACAGCTCGAATAGTTTTAGTGTTCGTTAGGTACAGCTCGAATAGTTTTAGTGTTCGTTAGGTACAGCTCGAATAGTTTTAGTGTTCGTTAGGTACAGCTCGAATAGTTTTAGTGTTCGTTAGGTACAGCTCGAATAGTTTTAGTGTTCGTTAGGTACAGCTCGAATAGTTTTAGTGTTCGTTAGGTACAGCTCGAATTGTTTTAGTGTTCGTTAGGTACAGCTCGAATAGTTTTAGTGTTCGTTAGGTACAGCTCGAATAGTTTTTAGCAACTTGAGTGCTGGCAAACTATCGCCGCGCTAGACCTCCATGCTTATTGTTATGAATTATTGTGATAGGACAATGCCTGGCGGGTCAGCTAGTTAATAATATTTATTAGTACACTGTCCTTGGGTGGAGATTGTTGCGCCGAAATTGCTCGTTGACGTCGGTCATGCGCCAGCAGCAGTTATAGTGCCGCTTCGAGTGTTGATAATCTTGACTTGTTAATTGGAGTCTCTACAGCAGCGATACTCTCGTCATCAGAGTTACCTACAGAAACCTACGGAAGGCCAGCTGTGAACATAGCCATAATGCAGGACAAGTCGAGGTGATAGTAGATACATTGCATATGGTACTAAATCGCTTGACACTTTTGTGACATTCTGACCTCCAGAACGCGGAAATATTCTGCGGATATTGAAACGGCTAGCCATACACGCACTGATACAACTATGTATAACTGTCTTCAGGCTCTTCTCCTCCGTACAGTTAGCGAACTGTGCAGAAGAAACTCTGGCTAGTGTCCCTAGAACCTACAGACAGGCAAAACAAAGGAAGTGGCTCCGACTGCCTGTGACGGCCGCCGCACTACGGGGCAGCTTCGATTTCTAATAGCTCTTGCTCCTCTCACTAGCGCGGTGTGCCCGCAGCCGCACTGATCCGCCTGAGATTTATCCGCAGAGGGAAAAAACCTGATTAATCACTACATTCAAAGACGGAGGCGAGCGTAAGTCAGGACACAAGAAATAATTAATTGGTGCGCCCGCGTCCCCCCCCCCGGCCTCCACCCCGCGCGCCGCGTCTAATGTGCTCGAGTTTATTCAAATTGGCTTCATTAATAGGTGAGGTGCGCGCTCCGCACTGTACCACGACTACACCTGAGCGATGTGGTTGTTGTTCCGTTGCGGGTTGCGGGTGTTACCGTGCGGGGAAGCTATTCGGAGTACCACCGCGGTACATTTCGCTAATTACAAGCAAGTGCTTGATTGACTTCTGTCGACTTCCTGCTGCCGATATCGATAATTATACAGTAGTAGTATTCTATTTATCATGTTATTGCTGTAGTGTTTGCAGTTGTAACGGTTTGTTGGATTAGAACGTCGTTCAATAACATCAACGTATCGAGCGCTTCAAAGCGCTACGTTTGAGATGAAGCTCTTGAAATCGGGTCATCTCCTAATATAGGGTTAAGCCGGAGGTTTGAATTCTCTTCCACGAAAGTCTGTTCTAGGAATTAATACAAGCCCAAGTTTTGTGAGCATGTTCTCGCACTCCTGCGTCCTTTAATATTTAGACATAAAGGGAAAATAGTTTGAGTGTTAGTTACAGATGAGTACCTATAGCCATACCATGCGAGTGAAGCAGCTGTTACGTCGCGGGATGTCGGCGCGGTGCTGGCGCGGTGTCGGCGCGATGATGGTGCGGTGTCGGCGCGCACTTTGCGGCATGTTTTCAATTGCGAGTGTCGCCGCGCCGAATATTCACGATGCTGCATCAATATTCATGAATGTACCTAGTCCGTGCACCCCCCCCGCCGTACCCCGCCCGCTCCCCGTTTGCGATATTTTCAATATAGTTGTTGAATGGTTGTCACGTGATTGTGTTGCCTTCCGGAGTGCCGCTAGGCGACGGGAGCTACGCTGGATGAGCCACAAGTAAGGTGTTACAAGTACGAGCTACGCGCTACGGGCTACGCGCTACGAGCTACGCGCTACGAGCTCGTAGCGGGCGTGCGTAAAGATAACGATAACGACAGTAGGAATTTACAATACTTTTGATTTCGCAGTTATAAACATTATCAGATTTAATCGTTAGCTATTATATTATTGTTTTTAAGCCCACATATTGAGTTGAAGCTCTCAAACTACTTTCTTATAAAAATACAAAAACCTAGGCACTTATAATTTGACGAATATCACACATCTTCCATTTGCGAACATTAGCAGGTTCAAAATTAATCTTGTATGATTAATTGTTTATTTTGTTAATTGTTTATTTGGCCCTATGTCAATCTATAATTCAATATTGTATCACTTCTTGGGGTGGCGCACCAAAAACTAATTTGCTTCCTCTTGAAAGAGCTTAGAGAGCAATTTTGAAGGTAGCACACTTCCATCCTTTCTTTTTCCCACAGATCTGCTATATAAATCCTGCAATGTACTAACTGTTCGCCAGCTTTTCATTATGCACTTAGTATTAAGACAGCACACCATGCTTGCCTACAATGCCGACAACATTAATTACAAGAGACGGAATGATCTAGTTTGCATATCTAATGCAACCTCAAAACATGTCTTTGTAGAAAGATTTTTAACATTCTTAGGCCCATTCCTGTACAATAGACTAAATAGAAAACTAAGTATCTATAAACTAAATCACTACTTATAGCTGTATGAAAATTGTACTTAATTATTTACTAACCATCTTACTAACCATCGACTATGCACAAACAGAAGACCTACTTATTGTCTGCACATAGAACTGCTAACATGCTATTTTACTTTTATTTACCTAAGTTTTAATTTAGTTCTGCTGAAGCTCAGGTTCAAGCTATTTCAGGCAAATTAGCAACTGTGCGCTATTTTAATTGTTAAGCTATTCATTGTAATTATATTTCCTTTTTATAAATAAACAATTATTATTATTATTTTCCAGACAGCCAGTAACAATATAATAATGACAATTAGTTCGTAAAGCACAAGTAGTGTCACTAGTGCTGTGTCACACTACGTCCCTCCACCCGAGGCCGCCGCGGTATCTTCTTAGAATGTAATAACTGGCGCTCGCTAGCGCTTCCGCTCTGCTGACTGACCTCGTATGCATGTTCTTTATACATTTAACGCTGCCTTACATTGTCTAGGCAATATTGAAATGATTAAATACATTATTGTACGAAACTTAAAGTTTTATACGATAGGTAGGTACTTACGTACATAACACGAGAGTAGATATAGAAAAGAACATAATGCTTGAAACAGGACAGCAACACTACGTAATGACGAGCATGGACCATCATAGTTCTACTTATAACAACGTAATGTACCGTGTTGTGATACCTACTGTCAACATTATTCTATCCTCCCCTTGTCCTTGCATTGATAAGAATGGCACAGTGTGAGTGCCAAAGACATTAAATATTTGAACAAAGGTAACTAACGGCGCCTTTACTGTGGACAGTGCGCTAGAAGAGATGTTGTAAGCAACTCACTAGGTAAGTAGTAAATGTTGTTTAATTGAAGATAAAGGACAGGACAGGTCATTGGTTTATTATGACTATGTATTGCACTTGCCACAGTACAATACAGCACGGCTTCGTTTGGCACGGCTCGTCACGGGCGGCGGCGGCTCGCGCATAAATCCTGTATCATATAATGTGGGTGAGTTTTTATTGAGGCGAGAACAGCATTCATTACGTCACGATTTATTGCGTCTGGCCACGGGCCATCCCCCCTGCCGCTCCGCACCGCACCGTTGCCCCCTAGCCCGCAACCCGCGCCAAACTCCATGACACGCTCATGAATACTAGATGACTTTATTTATTATCGAACTTCGTCGATCATGTCAGAGAGGATTCATAACTGGCATGTAGTTCCGAGTAAACAATATAAAAAAATTAAACAGTGACTCTCAGAAATAACAGAACGCATAGAACAACACAGACTTGCTCGGTGTACGGTCTGTCAGCACTCGGTGTCCTGGCGGCTCTCAGCGCGTGCTCGCAGGTGAGCTGAGCTGACTCAGTGAGCTTCACGTAAAGCCACGCATTTGTAGCAGTTGGTGCAAGTATCCACACAAAGCTGCAGCTCACCTCACTATTCCCTTATAAAGAACAATACGCGGCTGAAATGCGTTTTTATCGTACATTTCGGGCTTTTGTTGTTCGTCGGCGGCGTGGAGTGGGCGTGACGCGCCGGTGGAGTTATGACAGCAATAATTCCCGTATAACGTATTATTATAATAGGAAGGGCTCGTTGGCCGCCGGCCATTCAACTGATTTACAAGGCTTTTTAATTGTTAACAGGTTCGGGCACGCGGCGATACTCGCGTCTGATTGCGTCAGCGACGGGGCTTATTATTTCGATTCAACTGTTTATGTCCCAATATTACTGAATTTAGCACTATTACTAATTATATTTGCAAGACTTGCCCGCACTCGACCGCTCTGGCATTGTCAATCAAAACGCCGATTTGATCCCAGTGATACTAAATACCCTGATTTGAGTCAGGACTTCTGCTCCGATTTCGACCTTCACAAGTTCCCAAGAACTTCCAAAGCAAATCAGTTGCAGGTTAGTTGCCATTCATCACGGAACTATGTGCCAACTCTGACAAGAACTGGTGGCGCGACGTTCTGAAAGTCGTTAATGTGACGTCAGAATGTTTGGCGCGTGCACGAGTTAATTTGCGATCGATAGTTACCGCGGAACTGGTGTGGTTGCGCGCTAACTTACTTGCGAAGCCGGATCCACATTAGCTTTTAATTAGGGCCGTCGTTAACGGGTCGCGTCGCGTCGCACGGAGCCGCACCGAGTCGCACGACATCGCCGCTTCTTCGGAATTAATCGTCGGCGTGGTGGCGATTGATTTGCGCCCACTCACGCTAACATGGTAATGATCGACGTGCGAGTTCAGTTTACTTTAACCTCAGTATATTTTCAATACTCTTCTCAATTCGGACAAGTGTTTGAAGAGAGTTTGAATGTTTTTGTTTTCAATTTATCTCAAGTTCACAGACTCGATAGCAGAGCTCGATAGCAAAATCGAGGCAATTGGTTGTAATTATACGTAATATTGAAGTAACAAACCGCCAGAGCGCCGTGAGTCGGCTTCACAGGAAGGAGACTTAATCCGACTGGTGGCGCCGGCGCTGTACGAGTTCCTCTCTGATCGTGTGCTGGTCCTAGTTCGCTGCGATCTTCTGCTCGGTTCATTAGCAACTGTTGGAATACGCGACTAATGCACTTCTGCCGATCGATGCCGAACGAGATACATAATGTTTCACTTTGATCGTATGATAGGCTTCATTGATCGCGGTATATCTAGAGGTGTAGTAGGAGATGTGTAAGTTAAATCAACTTTAATTAGTGGCTTTGAATTATCTTTATCAACGTGATGACGAGTTTTGTCAATGAAAGATTAAGAGCGATTACGACGTACGGCATTTCATACAAACTTTCAAGCCCTTGTTTTTCGTAAGCAGCCGATCGATTCTGTAAAAATCTCACCGTGATAACTTAGGTGACGTGAGCGTGAAGTGAGCTATCAATAGGGGCGATCTCTAATATCAGGTGGAATGACAGATCACTTCACGCTCACTTCACCTAAGTTATCACCGTGAGATTTTTACAGAATACCACTGCAGGATACAAAGGTCTAAAAAGTTAGTTTTAAGAACATTTTCGAAAAATAGTGTTACAGTCAAATTAGACCGGTTTTGAAGTTTCCATAAAAACACAGATTTCCAGTTATATTTTTATAAATAAGACATTTCGGAAATGTTCTTAACTAACTTTTTAGACCTTTGCATCCTGCTTATGTGTATGAAGTTTCATTACAATCGGTTCATTCATTTCGAAAAACAAGGGCTTGAAAGTTTGTATGAAATACCGTACGTTGTAACAGATATTTACAAATCATATGAAAAAGATTGGAAGAAACAAGGGACGAATGTTAGTAAGAGTTACATTCAAGACAGTTGTCGACCGTGGAGAGGATCGGCGTAACAGTATTTATTATATTTTCTCTTATTTATCTCTATACTATACTAATGATATAAGAGGTAAAAGATTGCTATATGAGAACTGAAAACCAATTACATAATATCTATATTATGTGTGTTGTTTTAGTTTCTACCAGTTTTATTTAAGGTTATGATACAGAAGTAGTTACCTATATCTACTTTGAAAAACAAAATAGCGTTTCTTTGCGATGTGATGCGATTTCTAATTATAGCGGCTTTTTCGTGCAAATATTTATACTATCCTCTAATGAATGGTAAAATCAATCGGGAACTGATTTGAAAACAATGTAATGCAGTATACACACGCATTTTTAACGATTGTCATAGTTCTCATCAGTTATTTAGCGATGTTTACATTCAGTTATATCGGAAATGTGACACATTAGGGTACCATATTACTGAACATTTTTTGTTTGTGTATATGCTCCCTACGTATGTATACGAGTACTACTAACACCGTGCGCGGAAACATTAAAAAGAAAAATGATTGGATATTTATTTATTTATTTAGGGACAACAAACAGCAGTGTAATAAAATAAGTAAACATAGGTTAGAACTTAATAATAGAGGTAACAAATACACTACTCACAGCGTTATCCACATATTACTAAACAGTTGTTAGAATGAACGATATAAAAATAAAAGTAAACATTACTTAATTATTAGGATTCTGATCACTTAAAATAGTAACAATTTCTTTTCTCAATATAGCCTTGCTGAGAAACATAATATCAGTTAAGCTAAACTGTTTATTGTAGGTGTCAACTAATCGATGCAGTGGCGAGCGTACTCCTGAGTTGGTTCTACAAAAAGTAGTTGCAAACAAGTGTCTCGAGCGAACTTCTCGACCTTGTACGGTACGAGGGATCAGGTAGCACAAACTGTTCACTAGATCAGTAATGTCGACTTTATTATGACATATACTAAATAGGGTCATCATTTCAAGTTGGGTGCGTGTGGAGTTTAGGGTAATAAGGTCATATTTTTGTAGTAATAATTATTAAGAAATTTTCACATCTTTTACTACGGAACCAAACTTGAAATCGCGAAATAAAAATCCGCTTTTCCCTACATTTATCTTCGTCTGTCTCGTCAAAATGTAGGGAACAGCTGATTTTTTTTTCGCGACTTCAGGTTTGGTCCCATAATAAAAGTTGTTATGATGAGTACAATGACCTCTTAAGAGGTTGCTGGTATTTTTCCAATAACCCTGTATATGCCACCTTCCATAGAAAAATGTTCGAACCCCTTTCTTTGTTTGTTTGTAAGTTTGATGTAGGGGCAATCTCCAGAACTACCAGTCGCATTTAAAAACAATATTTTTGCACTTATTAGCCTAATTCTTGAGAAAAGCTATTTAACCTTCCTCAAGAATTGAGAAGAATGGGCTCATGAAGATCCTAGCGTAACAGCCAAGCAAAAAGGAAAAAAAAATGAGAAAGAACGCTAAAACGAAGTACTAGCAGGCGGCGCAGGGCAGGCGATGCGATGCGACGGGATGGGTGGGGGAACAACAAACACGCAGACGAAGTTGCGAGCAGAAGCTAGTGTTATAAGCTTTTTATATGTCCTTTATTTTCTCCTACGATTTCTTATACAGTCGTTAAATAAAATGAAAAGCTTCTATCGAACAGCGATTGGCTGCGAACAGGTTTGAAATGGTTACATATAGCTGACGTCACGCGCTCAACGGAGAAAGATTTTTACGTAAGCTGCTCATTGAATGTAAATGTGAGTAAACGTTATCTGTGCGAGTGACTTCACATGGAGGTGCGTTCTCCCGGAAATTAAATATAACGTGGAGTATCCGCCGACTACTGAGTTTGTTTACTTGTCAGTGGAGTTTATTTATCTGAGATACGACTAATAGAGAGTATGGAAGAAAAATACATGTTGCGCCGACCACTGATGAATTGGGATAAGGGCAGGAGAATGAGGATGAATGATGGTGGAGTTTAATTATAGTCTGATTTTTAATTCGAAGGAATTCTGACATATCCGAAGTGTTGCCAATAATATAGCGGTCCTACTAAAAACGGAACGCATTTAAGCGAAATTAAAAAAAAAATGTTTCTTGTATTTAAGGTTTCAATTAGAAAAACTAAAACTTAAAGAATTACTGATAATTTTAAAATGGTAATCAGATGTTTTATTATCAAATTATTGAAGATACAATAATTAGTAAGGTAATTATTTTTCTTTCACCGGAATCCCTGACCACTAATCCATGGGTTACAACTTACAAACCTTTTTTAGGAAAATCTTTTTGATTGTAAAATCTTCGCTTCTTGTAACTACAGATTTGGCCGTATGGGCCTGGATTCCTTAGCCTGTTCTTCGGGACAATTAATAATTATAATCATTATAATGTGTCATTATCATGCATGTTATTCGGCTTATAATGTGCTCACGGTGTTTGTTGCGATTTATTGTTGAGTTTTTATTTGCTTTTACGTTTTGTTTGTTGTTTACATTGTCATATAGTTTACTTGATCTCATTCTCTTTCATATTTCGTGTTATTTTATCCGAAAAATTTTAGTAAAAAAAAAAAGACGAGACAAAAAAGGTTTATGATATCTGAAGTGTCAAAAAATTACCGCTGTCAGAATTCCTTCGAAATAAAAATCAGACTTTAGATGCCTGTTGATTTTACATTTGTATGGTGTGACTTCGTCAGCAAGAAACTACTAAGACTCCACACTGGAAACAAAATAACTTCTAACTACTCCAAACATTTCGACAATCTTATCGAGATAATTCCTACTTACGTAACACTAGACACATGTCACGATTAATTCCGCAAAGCTAAGATAAACAAGTAGAGTGTCCCGCGAGTGTGCTACATATATGAAGTACTGTTGTTAATAGCGGCACCTGTTAATATTATGTTACGAGGATAAAGGAGCGGTGGGAGGCCGCCGTTACAACATTCAGATAGAGAACAGTGACGTCACGCGAGTGCCCGCTGTTAGCGTGTTGAGGAGGGGTTTGTGACATGACGCGGGTGAGCGTGTTGATGAGGTGTTTGTGACGTCACACGAGTGCTCGCCGCTAACGTGTTGAGGAGGTGTTTGTGACGTTACGCGGGTGCCCGCTGTTAGCGTGTTGAGGAAGGGTTTGTGACATCACGCGAGTGCCCGCCGTTAGCGTGTTGATGAGGAGTTTGTGACGTCATGCGAGTGCCCGCCGCTAACGTGTTGAGGAGGTGTTTGTGACGTCACGAGAGTGCCCGCCGCTAGCGTGTTGATGAGGGGTTTGTGACGTCATGCGAGTGCCCGCCGCTAACGTGTTGAGGAGGTGTTTGTGACGTCACGCGAGTGCCCGCCGCTAGTGTGTTGAGGTGTTTGTGACGTCACTCGAGTGCCTGCCGCCAGTGTGCTGTGGAGGTTTTTGTGTCCGGCACTCCATCGCGGACACTTTCAGCCGTATATTAAGCTTTTATGAGGATTGCCTTTTAAACCGCGCCGAATGCCACCGTACCTGCCCCCCTGCCCCTCTCGCCTGCTAACCCGGCTGCCTCACCCCCGCCCTGCGCTTTTCCCTTGTTTGAATGCCCTCTACATAATCTGCGCGCTTGTGAGTAAACCTCGATCACGATCCCGGTGGAAACCAATTGAATGGAAGTGTTTTGAGACACAAATGCGTCAACAATTCACGCATTATAAGCACAACTACTTCGTTGTTATGTGTACTTAAACAAGTGTTACACAAGGCAACGTTTCGTTTGTACCTGGGTTATGTCCAACGTCGTGCCGCATTTCTATGAAGGCGGTGTGTCATTGTGGATGTATGACAATATTGTTACCTAAATGTCCCTTAAATAAATAAATGTTTTTTCTTACTAATCCAATCTATAATTTCAATTTTCCAAATCTATAATTTTCTTGTCCCTTAAATAAATAAATAAATAAATGTTTTTTCTTACTAATCCTTCAAAGTGTATAACAATAGGTAGGTCTCTTTTGATACGAATGTCCTGCTATCAATGTATTTGTTTCACAAACTTGTCGTGGATATTTCTTCTCTCGCATGTTCGTTATCGAGAGCAGTGGTGGCCCAGTGGTAATAACGGCCGCGACTTACGAGTTGTAGGTCGTAGGTTCGAACCCGATCACCACTGCTCTCAAAACGGTGAAGGAAAACATCGTGAGGAAACCGGCATATCCTAGAACCAAAAATTCGAAGACATTTGACATCTACTAACTCGCACTGGGCCCGCGTGGTGGATTACGGCGCACTCCCTCTCACTGCGACTGCGGGTTGCGGGTCGCGGGTCTCAGGTCGGCACGGACCTCGTCATCTCGCATGCATGAGCACTGTCCGCGCTGTTAATGATTAAGCTCCTTTGTTCGCCTCTCGTCATGTTGTATGTATATTCAATGCATGTTTTATAATTTTGTAACTATGACGAAACATTATTGAACTTATTAGAACTAAATTTTCCATTAATTATTTAGATGTCAGGTGAATAGATGGGCGGTCACGAGTGCAGTTGCTCCCAGTTTTGTTTTTAACTACACCTACCCAGCGTATGAGCGAATCCATAATGGTTTATAAACCTCACGCAATTTTTTTTAGACACATTAAGTACCTACTCATAATTTAGCTTTTTAGGATGAACGAATTTTGAATAAGGACTACCTCATTAAGGATCCAGATAATTTATTATGATCTGGATAGGTAATTTTTGTCCTGGTATGTTATAGTTTCTCTGAAATGCGAGTAAAACCGCGGGAAACAGCTAATAATCAGTAAAGTAACTCACAATAGTTATTGGGTATGAGGTCGGGTTCGGCGTCGTCGTGGTCTTGTTTGGAGGGCGGCGCGGGCGCGGGCGGCGGCTTGGCGAGGCGCGGGCGGCGGCGCCGGCGCAGCGCCAGCGCGCACGCGCCCGCTACTAGCGCGCACACGGCGCCGGCGCCCGCGCCCATCGCGCCCACTACGCCACTCACGCCCAGCTGCGCCTCCGTCGCTGAGGAATAAGAAAATATTAATATTTACTATCAAGACTTAACACAACTCATAGTAGCTAATTATTGAACATTATAAAAAATCTTTTCAAGTCACACATTGCGTGGCAGGGCAAGGCAAAACCTATATCTGCCGGTCTGGTCGATCAAAGGCACACTTGTCACGATCGGCTCGTGGGTGGGTGACCATCCATTACATATCGAGACCCCATCTGCCTCGGAAAGCACGTTAAGCCGTTGGTCCGACTGTCACTCATAGAATAGAATACTTTTAATTATGTACACCATAAAAAATACAAACATGAATATAGAAATTTTACAAAGGGTGTCTCAATGGGCGGTGTTATTGCTAAGAGCGATCTTTTAAAGACAACCTTTGGATGGATTAAAAAGGAGAGACAAGTACATAGATCATAGATCTCATAGATCTTTGACAGTCGGTACGGATAGTCAAGAGTCTGACAACCAGTCTTACCAAGGTGTATCGTGTTACCCCGTAGCTAGGTTGTAGAGGTTGGATAGGCAGTTGCTCAATGTAAAATTATTGTATTCAGCTGCATCCGGTCAGACTGGAAGCCGACTCCAACATAGTTGGGAATAGGCTAGGCAGATTGATTGATTTTAAAGTCTGAGTCCAAAAATAACTCGGAGAATCTACACATGAGCATCGATACTCGAGGTATTGCGTGTCTAGATTATTAAGACATAATTGTATAACTACATGCATGCATGCCATTTTTTTCAGGAAGTTGCTTAAAATCGATTTCATCCTGATCATGAATAATAAACAGGTACATTTTATAACCGAACTCGTTCCGCTTGTACATGCAGCCTGTTACATCAATAAAGTCAACGTGGCCGGTGGGGGGGTACAATCATTTACTTTTCAGAGCCGTTATTTGAATTGTAGATAAAGCTCGGTATGATTTTTCCTCGTCCTTTCAAATTAAAAGTGCAAGTCGATATCCAATCGCAGGCAGCCGGCGCCGGCGTGCAGACGGAATTAACATTTTGTATAAAAAGACCTTCCGTCCGTCGTTACCTTCATCACTTAATTGAAAGTGTCCGCGGCTCCCTCGGGCCTCAGTGTAGTCGGTGTACGATCATTATTATAGCTGTTACTTGTCCTCCTGTATACCTGTCGGATGCCTACATACATAATGATACGTAACACAGGCTTTGGCCTACCTTTCCCATACGAAGGGTTCATTCACTCCTGTACATTAATTAAATCAATTATGATTATTTAGCATCTTCTCAAAAGGTTATAAAAGAAAACAAATTAATGAATAGTAATCAAATTTATAAATATAACATTTGCATACTTCTACCTAAAATAATTAATTGAGACACACAAATACAAAATAACATTTACAAAATGCAAATTCAAAAGCTTATGGCAAGGCAGGCTAACCATATCATTTTAAGAGCACTGAGGACAAACTACGGTAGAAAGATGTCGTATAAGAGGGAGCTCATCTCTAAGCAATTAAGGAATCGAAATCACTTCCAACTTTCAAAAAGGCTATTAAAGCACTATGTTCTGAATACTGTTTAATTGTACGTTTTTACAACTTAATTTTACCCAGCGAAATCGTCGCTTATCATATTATAATATACTAGCGGCCTGTCCCGGCTTCGCACGGGTGGACATTTATATTTAATTATGACTTAACTTATTTAATTGACTTAGATTTAATTTACAAATTATAATATATTTATTATGTTACATATTGTAATAATAATAATAAATATTTATTCCTTAAAAGGGTATTTGTAGTAAGTACATATTACAGTAAATTAATTAAGCGTAGAACTTATACTAACAAATATTAGTCGGGGTGAACTACTGTTCTCCTAGCTAGGTAGCTGAGCAACCTGTATGAAGGAGAAACAGTTTGCCTCCCCAAATAAAGGTCATAAAAAATAATAATTATTATTATAAATTGAGCATAGTGGTACGTGGTGTCTCCCAAAACAAGTCGATAGTTAACTTACGAGTACACACATTCGCAACGTTTTCTGAAGGAATAACTCTGTTTAAAATTCATACTTTAGATGGTTACAGGTTCGAAAGACAAAAAAGAAAAAAAAAAAAAAAATAATAATAAAAAGAATTAAGTAATGGTAAAAATCAGTTTGTTTTGAGAGGGACGTGATTGAGTATGACTGAGTGTTTAAACATTGTTTGTGATTTTAAACATTTTATTTTTTATTGCAATCAAAAAGCCTATATTAATCAGTGATAATGTAGCATTCAAATGGTGAAAGAATTTTAAAAATCGGTTCAGTTCTTTTTGAGCCAATTCGTTACAAACATACGTACAAGTCTTTCCTCTTTATAATATTAGTATAGACTAGCTTTTGCGCTTTTTGTTTTCGCTCACGTGGAGGTCGGAAATTATGCCACGAAAAAGTGTTACTTACCGGGATAAAAAGTTATCCTCAGTTATCTAGGTTATAATAAACTATCTGTGTGCCAAATTTCATCCAAATTATATTAAAAGCATATTACTAATGATTGAAATACTATCATGAATTCATGAATGCCTTACTACTTTTATGTTAGAATCTGCGCAGAAAGTCGGGTCATATTTCAATCATGATTTGAAAGACACGTACCGCCATCTAGCGTCCTAAAGCAATTGTGAATTGTGTTGCGAAAGTTATTGTTCTTTACGTTATTGACGTTATGTCCTTTTCTGGGTGTGTAACGTTTAATAATAATAAAAAAAGTTCTGATGATCATATACTTTTCTTTAATATAACGATGAAATATAATGAGTTATTGATATAATTTAATTTTACTAATTTTTTTATGCTATAATGGACATTTTTAACCGACTTCAAAAAAGGAGGAGGTTATCAATTCGGTTGTATTTTTTTTTTTTTTTATGTTTGTTACCTCAGTACGCCGTCATTTATGAACCGATTTGGAATTTTTTTTTTTTATTTGAAAGGATATGCTTCCAGATTGGTCCCATTCTTGTCGAAATCCAGTTCTGATGATGGGATCCATGAGGAATTGAGGGAACTCCTCAAATATTATAGGCATACATATAGCAATTTTGGTATTTTCATCAACATGTCAAGCATTTGCATTTAAAAAGTATAATTTGGTGAAGTGGAACTGATGAAGGAGACCACAGATAGCCATAGGAACTCTTCAATGATAATCAGTATTTCACGGGTGGCGATAAGATATCTCGATTAAGATAGTTAAGCGACTATGACGAAGCAAATTTAAATAAAAGGTTCTGACGAAAATGGTACCATCAAACCGATCTGATGATGAAGCTGGAAGGTAGGTACCGGAACTTCGTAATAAAACCATGTATTCTAGCCGTGTTTGGGCTTATTGGAATTGTCCTGAGATGCACTCTGACTATAAAAAGTAAAAAATAAAAACTTTTTAACAAAAAAAAAACGAGTGAAGTGAAACTTCTTTCGCTCCATCTGTATGTATATTTCATTTACTAGCTATAAGAGAAAGAGAGAAAGAAAATGTGCGCGCGCACTGCTCTCTCTTGCTCCTACACTGTGATACAGACAATAAGCCTGCAGTGTGCTTAGATATACGGAACGTATTTGGCTATGAGAGGAAGAGAGAAAGAAAATGTGCGCGCGCACTGCTGTCTCTTGCTTATATCCCCCACTTAACTTCCGTTCGCCTTGCCCGATCACACTTTTCGTAACGCTTACGTCACGCGTTCGCCAGCTTACTCCCCAAGTCAAACGTGCGTAAAGAAGTTTCACTTCAAAAACAACCGACTTAAAAAAAAAACACTACAAAGTGTAAAATAACTTTAATTTTAATTTTGGAAGTCGGTGGCAAAAACGTAAATACAAAACCAAAGACAACGACTTCCGAAATTAAAATTAAAGTTATCTATAATGCACATTTGAATTAATATTCAATTAGTATAATATTCAAAATCTATAAGTAACGTTTAATATAATTTAGAAACGTCTACTTTGTTTTGTATATTTTTGCAAAAACTGATTAGATTTTAAACGTCTGCCATATTCGTTAGGTTAGGTTAGAACAGTGACTACGGCGAGCGAGCAAACCGACCGCGCCGCGGCAGCGGCCGCCGAGCGCCAGATACCATTTATTATTGGTGAATCATTTGGGTTAGATGAGGTTATAACAGTATGATGTTTCTTGATACGTGCTTACTATTCTATACATTAATTTATATTACCTATGTCACTTTTCATTACAGAATTTTGGCTGAAAATGAGTAAATATGAAAATTAAGTCAACTGAATGTTAATATAAAAAGAGCATTATACAAATTGTAAATTGTATATAATGAACTTTATACTAAACTAGCAGCGCCCCGCGGTTTCACCCGCGTTAGTTGCGATCCCGTAGGAATATCGGGATAAAAAGTATTTATTCTATGTGTTATTCCTGATTATAAACTATCTGTGTGCCAAATTTCATCTAAATCTGTTCAGCCGTTTGTGCGTGAAAGAGTAACAAACATCCATCCATCCATCCTCACAAACTTTCGCATTTATAATATTAGTAGGAAGTAGGATAGTAGGATGTTATTAGAGTAAAATAAGGTTCTAAGAAGTATAACATTCGATCACATGTAATTAGGCACTTATTACATTTTTATAGCATATGAAAATTATACTATCTGTTATTATGCCATATATTACACAACCGACCTTTTCTATACCCCAAACAACGTATATGCAAAATTTCATGATGATCGGTTCAGTGGATTAGCCGTGAAAAGGTAACAAACAAACTTACTTTCGCATTTATAATATTATAGTTAAGATTACACTTATAATTTTTATTAAATAATAATAATTCAGCTTACATGTCGTTTAAACAATAGCAGGTAACAATTGTGAAATCATTACAATTATAAAACGACGTATCACATTGTGATCGGGAGTCGATTTAATCTGCACCCTAATTGCGAAACACACTATCGATCTCAATTTGAATCATTTTGAAGCATATTGCTAATCCATTGCTTCATATGTTCGAAAAATGTGTCTGCTCAACAATGTAAAACACACAATGACCGTTGTTGATCTGTCAAAATGAAACCCATTGCTACTGATAGTGTGTTACGCAATTACCCCGCCGGACCTTACTATTGGGCTGCATTTGTCTGAAAACATGTGGTACTTCGGACAAGTATAATCGGTATTTGGAAGTCCGTGCCCAATGCCTCAGCAGTAGGAGCATAATTACCAGGCTCCTAATTAAACTGAATGGGCCACAAGAATGCCCATCTGTTATCAATTCCGCCGTCTGCCCCGCATCGCTGCAACTCAAAGCTGAACTTCCTCGTTGCGCCGCGCACCTAGCAACGACTCGTCGTCCGAGCTTTTCGCTTTTGAAATTACTTCTAATTTTACTACGAAAGGAATTAATAATAGTTGTGTTCATGAAAGTATCAACGTGAAATAGCTTCTGAGTTTAGCTTTGTAAACATCGCATTGCTTACCGACCGTTCTTGAAATCCTGGTGTTTGTTTACAAAAGACCATTTTACCGTTAACACCTTCCAGCAGTTTGCACCAGCAAGCGTTGATAGCAAATGTATGAAGTTAGAAAAACAGCTGAAAACAGCTGAGCGATGGTCGTTTTGCGTGGATATGACGCATGTTTCCTCCCAAATTGTTAATTTGATTTTTTTTTGTGTTTATGCTAATTTTTATGCGTCATGTTTGCCGCAAATAAACGTATTTTCTTTCTTTATTTTCTTTTCTTTATAACATGCTGGTAACATGTAGGTTAGTAACAATGGCCGCGGTCCGATTGACCAAGTTAAATAATAATTCATCTAAATCCGTTGTTCTCTTCTAATTAGCGAGTTACGTTGTAGTTATTATTAGGTACCTGTTTAATCGTTATTTATACCTCCAAAAATACATTTACCTGTTTTTAAATATGTTCTCTTATTTTTGTGTTATTATCCTCGTTTTGTTATTGTTATTATTTATCAACAAGTAAAGCCGCGCGTGTTATCGGCACACACAAACTATGACTATACAAATTAGTTCATGTGTTTGTATTTACGTAGGTAAGTATTTTATCAAACTGGCGACACGGCAGACCGGTTTGCAGACGTACAAACTCTTCATACCTAATAACATTATTATATTTGACTAGCACTTTGCCCGCGATTTTGTCCGCGTGTATTTCGTACTTTCACATTTAGATAAATAAGTATTTGGGCCAGTTTTTTTAAATTATAGATCAAAGGAATCAGATTTTTCAAATAAACTGTATCCCCGTTTTTCACCCCCACAGGGATGGAATTTCGAAAAAATCGCTTGGGATGTATTCATTACTTGATTCAAAGATTATTTTCGAGTTAATCAAGCCACGCAGTAATATCCTCCGCTGTAAAATTAACTACCCCTTTTCACCCCGTTAAGGATAGATTTTTGAAAAACCATGATACACGTTATTATTTATTTTTGGTCTTAAATATAAATACTTACTAAATAGTTTTGAGTTAATCGGATCGCGCGTTAAAATTCTTCCATACAATCTTTGACATCTCCCAATCTCCCTTTAGGGGGTAGTTTAGAAAAACCAAAAATGCCAAACTTCATAATTTACCTACATAAGTATTCGTGCCAAGTGTTAAGGAATAAGGGTTTTCGTACAAACTAAATCCCCCTTTTTCACCCCTTAATTTCCAAAAACCCCTTCTTAATGCTCCCCTACATTATTATAAGAAAGCCGTGTGGCAAATTTCATATTCCTAGTCCTAGTGGTTCCGACTGTGATATGTCAGTCAGGCAGTTTCTCCTTTTGATTATACTGGGTGTAATTTTAATCAACGTTATCCTCTTAAGGGACCTGAAACTTAAACCTGAAATCGGAAAAAAAAAAATCAGCTGTTCCCTACATTTTGACGAGTTAAGCGAACATAAATGTAGGGAACAGCTGATTTTTTTTTCACGATATCAGGTTTAGCCCCATAGTAAGAGTTGTTCATAATGATGAGTACAATGACTCCTTAAGAGGATAACGGTGATTAAAATTATACGCTGTATGTCTATAGATTATTTTCGGTTGTTACGTGTAAAGCGGGTGATAGACGTACAAGGAAGTAGGTAATGAGGACAGGTACCGTTTTCGTATTTCGATTTTGTCTGGATAGGTAGGCAGTCTTAAGGTGAGGTTTTCCGGGCCTATAGGCCTGTCAAACGCTACCTCCGCCTCCCTCAAATGCAGCGCGACCGAAAATATCTAGATCGAAGTGTGAAATATGTAATGTTTTTTCATCATTTAAAAGTCTACCCTACTTCAGCTAAAATTCACTCTTTAACTCGCTCGCTCGATACTGCTCGCGGACTGAGTGAGAGCGAGACAGAGTGCGGTGCTAGGCGGCAGGCAGCGCCAATAGTTTAGGTATTTTCTTTTTACGGTGAAAATAATGGTAATTAAAAAAGTAAATAATACAAGACCTGCTTTATAGTTAGTTCAGTTGGTATACAAAGTTTCATGTTCTAATTTGAAGTATTTTTTGAATACCAGCGGTTTATTGTTCGGTTTAGAGTTAACTTTGGATTTTTTTTCTATCGAGAAAATTTTATGAAATCGTGTTTTCGTCTAACATAAGACCTAAAATTAATCCTCAACTATACCATATATTTATTTCAAAATTAATTCTGCAGTATTTTCGACATAACGGAGGATCATGCTAAGCCATTTGAGGTAGTATAGGCCCTTAAATCCGTGTTAGCTACGAATAAAACACATTACAAAACGACGTTTATAAGGTTGTCTTTAAAAGATCGCTCTTAGCGATAAGCCCACCCTTTGTGTCACCCTTTGTAAACTATAATTATATCTGTAATTTATATGGTGTACATACTTAATAAAGAGTATTTAATTTTGAACAAAATTGCCCTTGACATCTTTTGATTTAAACTAAATAATCCAACCGTCAAATTCCATCTTAAATACGATTATCTAACGGTACATGCAATTTTCATATTATTTTGTGCTGTAATTAGGAAATGAAACCGAAAATGGTTTTGAAGTCGACCTTGTTTCGGATTTTTTTTGATCGAGCAAATTACAATTTATCGTGTTTTGAACCATTAATTTCCCTCAAACAGGGATGTATCTATTACATATATATTTTCAGGACCTAAATACATTAAGTAATTTGACCATTTAAAATTGATTCTAAAACAGGCGAATTCGGATAACCCCCGTTAAACCACCACGACTTATGATCTGTGCTATCGAGGAAAAAGATAAAGCAATCAGGATGAATTATCACGTTTCATAAACGTCTTTGATTTACCGATGTTCTTAGATCCAAGGTATCCCCGTCATACCTATTAGCTATATTATTATTCGGAAGTATTGTGGGATGTTCGGCATGGAGTGCGCGGGGCGCGGGGCGCGGGGCGCGGGGCGCGGGACGCAGGGCGCCGGGCGCGGGGCGCGGGGCAGGGTGCGGGGAGAGCGCGGCGTGATGCGGACCTATTTGTAACTTCAATAATTAATTAGGGGCAGGTGCGTCTGCTGCCGTATCCACGGGATTTGCTCTCATTCGCGTTTTTTACATTTTTCAAGGAGTATGCCATCTTTGGAATCCTTGTTAAATTAATATTGTACATTATTTTGCAAACGTCCGAAATGGGAGCGATGCTAACATGATTAATTTTGCTTATTAAGTTATCTTAAACGGATGTTTTTTTTTGGATTTACAGCATTTTGTAAATAAAACACGATATTCTATTTAGTTAATGCAGGATTTGAGGTCTTATTAAAGTTACAGGATTTTGACGTAAGGCGTAGTTATGCGAAATTGCTGTATTTCACGGAACTGTAATTATTGTAATTTTACTTGTAGATTACATAGATCAATGTTGCAAACACCACATCGGTCGCGTTGT
Organism: Globia sparganii; assembly: GCA_949316385.1. Taxonomy (NCBI): domain Eukaryota; kingdom Metazoa; phylum Arthropoda; class Insecta; order Lepidoptera; family Noctuidae; genus Globia; species Globia sparganii. Next base: position 279,382 of record OX438659.1, read on the forward strand.
GGTCCTTTTAGTGCGCGGTATTTGAGGCTCCGTGTACCTGAGCCTTGAACCTTTATGTTTTTTAAATAATATCGTCGTCGCGCACCTGGTTGAATGGTAAGTAGGTACTTCCAAATTTCCTGAACATTGTTTAACTACAGTTTGAAAATCCGTTTCAATACTCCAAGAACAACTTAATAAATAACTTTGATGTTACATTGTTCACTGACTTTTAATTTGACTTAGTACACAATTGTCTTGAAAATTGGGCTACTGTCGATTAATCTGAAGCGCTTAAATAATAAATATATAAACAAATTGTGTCAAAAGTTGCGTTGGCTTCTCTTTTGTGCTGAATTTATGATTTTGCTTAGAGCAGGGGTTCACACGTATTTCTCCAGTTTTGCACATAAATATATTTATTAGGTGTTAATAAAACCGGCGGTGTAGTACATTCCCGCGGCGTGGCGACTGGAGACTATGCCGGCTGACGGCACGGCGTGCGCGGCGCCTACATAAACATGATAGCGTTGAAATAACTAAACTATTGTGCGGCGCGCGTCATTTTTATACCTCGCTATAAAAACTAAAAATGTATTCCATTATTCAGGTGTTCTCGTTTTAGTTTAGTTTTCATTTATGTCAGTGTTGACTATTGACATTGCCTTGATAAATGACTTGCGAAACAGTGCGCACGCAGCCCAGCAACAGACAATAGTGTCCACACTCGCTTTTTAACTTTCGTTTAGAATATTTAGTGCTTGCAACTCTCATTCACCAGTTACTATATAAATAGCGAGGAACTACCAGGTGCGTCAAGAGCTGCCGGATGGAGCGCCAATTTTTTCTTTTAAATTTCTAAATGGAACTATTGCCAAAAGTTGTAAGTTCTAATAAGATATAAAATTGTATAATTAAATTGCTTACTATATTTAAGAAAATACTGCCCCAAGCCCTCTGCTCTACCTACCGCCTGACGCAGGTCCTCACCGGACACGGGTGTTTCGGGAGGTTCCTGCACACCATTGGGCGGGAGAAAACACCCGGGTGTCACCACTGCGAGGGTCGCCCGGAGGATACGGTGGAGCATACGGTGGAGGTCTGCCCCACTTGGCGGAGCACCGGCGTGTTCTCGCAGAGGCGATCGGCAGCGGCGGCGACCTCTCGCGCCCGGCCCTGGTTCAAGCCATGGTCCGGGGCGAGAGGGAGTGGGAGGCAGTCACCTCCTTCTGCGAAGCAGTCATGCTAGCGAAGGAGGTGGCGGGACGGCTGAGGGAGAAAGCCTCACGTCCCAGCCGCCGCGGGAGACGCTCCGGGCGTCGGGAGCCGCGTGACGACTTCCGGCCACCGTAGGCGCGGGCCTGCGGGTGGAGAGTAATGGGTAACTCTCCGTCCGATCAGGACCAGGCCCGTGCCGGACGGCGCGTACGTGTTCCACGCGCGCCTCAAAGAGATGTCAGCATAAGGAAGGGGCCCGCAAGGGCCGAAGCCTGCCGGGGCAGCGGGATTGTCCGAAAGGGTTACCGCTACCCCGGAACACAAAGGGCTAAGGAAGGAACACGGGTGGGTTTTAGTCAGTAAGAGTCTGACACTCCCTTCTGCTCCACCCAGAGCGGGAGGGGTCATTTGAAGATTTCCCATCCACAAAAAAAAGCCCTCTAAAATTTGGAAAAATACACTTTTTTTTGACAATAACATGTTCGCTGTAGTTTAATAAAACAGTAAATTTATATTAAAATTACGTTTATTTGCTTAAAAACTATTAGTATAACAATATTTATAACCCCATTTGTCTAATTATAGCAAATTATGTGTTTGATAAACAGAGAAAAATACCTTAAAATGGAAAATTAATGAATTTTGAATTGTTACCTTGTCTCGAAAACCGGCATTATTTTGCGTGATTGAAGATGTGTTCTTATGAATCCATCTCTTCTAATCGGACCACACACTGCAGCAGAGGCTTCACACTCCTTTGTGTAGCTTGAGTGTGACAAGGGTACTTTTTCAGAAGTGGTATTATAAAATCATCAATTTTTTCCGGTGTCTCAATGCACTCCAGAATGATGCTTGTGCTTACGTTTTTAAGAACTGGAGGCTCGGTGACATCATTCCAGATGACAATGTCAATATAGTCCTCAGCCTTACATTTAAATTAGGATCTTCAAACTCCCCTAATGGCTGAATCTCGCGACTTCAGGATTTTTCGCAGTGCCAAAACTCCGTTTTGATCTCTTTTGTCAGCCAATAAAACGTTCTCTGTATGGCCAAAGTAGCCATTTCTTTGCATTACTGGATCTACTATATTTCGTAAGTTTTCGTTGAGGTACCTCGAAAGATCAATGGATTGATGTAAATGTTTTGCACCATAATTGCAAGTTTCGTTTTGATGAAAAACCACATTGGAGCGTAAATTTTCAAAATGAACGTTACTTTTCTGTAGGAGAAGTTGTCGAGGCATACATTCTGAGTATTTGGTTTGCCATGGTAAGCCACCTGGAATGAACGATCTTGCCGGGATTATTTTGATATACTTTGACAGTAATGACCCAAACCAATAGCTCTACAAATACCAAAGAAGTACAACTGATCCGTCCTGATACAAGGGTGTATTAGAAATATCTGGTAGAGTGCAACTGATTGTTTCATATGTAACTAATGGCCGCATCTCGCAATCTTTAGTCTCATCTCGCAATCAGTAGTAGATGCCGCCGATACTATAGCTGCTGCAACTCAATCAGTAGTAGATGCCGCCGATACTATAGCTGCTGCAACTCAATCAGTAGTAGATGCCGCCGATACTATAGCTGCTGCAACTCAATCAGTAGTAGATGCCGCCGATACTATAGCTGCTGCAACTCAATCAGTAGTAGATGCCGCCGATACTATAGCTGCTGCAACTCAATCAGTAGTAGATGCCGCCGATACTATAGCTGCTGCAACTCAATCAGTAGTAGATGCCGCCGATACTATAGCTGCTGCAACTCAATCAGTAGTAGATGCCGCCGATACTATAGCTGCTGCAACTCAATCAGTAGTAGATGCCGCCGATACTATAGCTGCTGCAACTCAATCAGTAGTAGATGCCGCCGATACTATAGCTGCTGCAACTCAATCAGTAGTAGATGCCGCCGATACTATAGCTGCTGCAACTCAATCAGTAGTAGATGCCGCCGATACTATAGCTGCTGCAACTCAATCAGTAGTAGATGCCGCCGATACTATAGCTGCTGCAACTCAATCAGTAGTAGATGCCGCCGATACTATAGCTGCTGCAACTCAATCAGTAGTAGATGCCGCCGATACTATAGCTGCTGCAACTCAATCAGTAGTAGATGCCGCCGATACTATAGCTGCTGCAGCTCAATCTGAGACATCGTATCGGTCTACCGTCAGAGCAACAGTAGCCAATGAAATCATATTACGTTTCTGGAGGGCTTCAAGCCAATGAAATAATTTACACAAAGTAAAGTGCCTGTCGAGGGGTCCGTGGCTAAACAATAACAGCCGCACAGGTCGATCGATCAGGTTAAGCTACGCTTGCCACGGTTGGTCTGTGGATGGGTGACCATCTTTACATACCGAGACTCCTCCGTGCCTCGGAAAGCACGTTAAGCCGTTGGTCCCGGCTGTCATTAGTGGATCTTTGACAGTCGTTACTAGTCAGAAGCCTAAAGTCTGACAACCAGTCTTACCAAGGGGTGTCGTATTACCCAGTAACTAGGTTGTGGAGGTAGGCAGTCGCTCTATGTTAAATACTGCAATTCAGCTGCATCCGGTTAGACTCGAAGACGACCCCAACATACTCGTAGTTGGCAAAAGGCTAGGCAGATGGTGATGAAAGCGCCTGTCTGTCGGTTTCGAACCTACGACCTACAAGTCTCGTAAGTCCCGATCGTTACCACTGAGCCACCACTGCTCTAATCAATAATGTTAACTAATAATTTAACTAATAATTTTTTTTACTAATGATTATTACAATACAATTTTGATATCAGCCGTTTAATTGGTCCTGGTGATTTGTAATACAGGCATTTTACGCCTAACCAGCTCCTCACATTGCTAAGAAAAAACAAATAATATTTAAAATCTAGATTAAGCTTGTCATTGTGAGGAGAAATAAAGAACTTATTATTATTATTATTATTAATACAAAACCCACTTTAATCATCATCATCTGCCTGCCTGTCCCCAACTATGTTGGGGTCTGCTTGCAGTCTAACTGGATGCAACTGAATACCAGTATTTTACATGGAGCCTGGCTATCTGGAAAAACTCACTTTAATCTATGTTGAAAAAAACTCATTAGTATATTGGCCATGCCGTATTTCCCCATGGCCCACCTAGAAATAATCAAAGCTACAATAAAGCTATGTGATATTAAGAGTACCTATCAGTTTCGCGGTTTAAAAACAGAAAATTCAAGTTTTTTCAGCGCAAATTTCTCAATAACCTTAAGTTAACTAGTTTTTTTTTTTATAGTTAACTAGTATTTATCAACTATTTATATAGTAAGTGTACAATTTAAAATTTTGATAACTACTTAATATAAATTACAAAAAATAAAAATCTAACATACGTTTTTACGTAAGCACGAAACACCATGTTTTTAAATTGCTTTCTTAGCTTACTGGTAGCAAATAACAATCTAAAAAAAATATATAAATACTGGGCATATACTATATTAGTAAGTGTATAATTTTGTTTTTTAAAGTTTAATGATTTAGTACTTGTAAAAAAATGTTGATCACGCTGAAAAAACCCAATAAAATCATGCGCAAAACCCTTGTCTACGCGCAAGAATTAATTGAAAATAATAATAAGTGTTAAATATTTTAAAGTTTGAGATATTTATCTACCAAAATCAATGTTTATATTTTTATTTTGACTACTTATTTAATTGTAGTAAAATATCTAAATAATGCCTTATAAACTTAAATTCGATCGTTCGTGTACTAAAATTTAAATTCGTAGACTTGCTAGATATATAGGTGCTAAATAACTGTAAGTATATTTAAAAAAAGAAACTTGATAACTTAAGGTTGTTGAGAAAATTGCGCTAAAATACAGATTTTCTGTTTTTGCACTGCGAAATTGATAGGGACCCTTAAACTTTGAGAGTTGGTCCGCATTATTCCATAGTACGTAATTGTTTAGGAGTACTATCTTCCGTATTTGATATTTTACGCTATTTTGTTAGACGACCTATATTACATAATTTAAACTCTGAGATGGTGACTCTCCACACTTCATACATCGAATCTGCCTCAACGCATCATTGCGCCAGGGGCCCAAGTCTGCTATTTTTATAAATTCGTCATTCCAACACGATCCCATTGTCATTTTGCTAAAAGTTCGTAATCTGCTAAATTCATAATGGTCGATCATTGGTCGGTCAATGGTCTGAGAAAAACTACTACTTTTCATGCTAGATTTCATTTAATATAGGTACATTTTTACATATTACGTATTAGTGTTTGCAATCTGAAGTAGTAAGAAGTTCGTAAATAGCAAGAAATATTACATTTAGTCATTTGTCATTATGTACGAGATTACTATTTTTTGCCATTTCTTTCAATGGAATGTCAGTGGTTGACCATTGGAAAGTCATAATGACGCCATTGAATTAGTAGATTACCAAACTTGTCAAAATCAACAATTATCAGAAATCAATGATAGACCATTCTGACACTATTGTAATAGCAGACTTGAGGCCCAGTTAGGATGTATAAAATCCTCCATTTGATTTGGGATAATGAATCGACGGAAACACACGAGTGTTCACGAGCGATAGCTAGTGGGGTGGAGGGACGGCCGGTATTAGCGGACTATTGGCCCGAAATGAGCGGGCTGAGCTGAGCGAGCGAGCGGAGCGACACCTGCACCTTAATCGCGACACACTCGGAATGAGATCCCTTTCAGTTGGACATACCAACCATGTCCACTGCTTGAAACGGTTGGCAAATTCGTCTCCTCGATTACAATGCAATGAATGTTGAATGTTTAAAATTAAGGAATTAGGTATATTCCAGTGAGTTGCGCCATAAGTTACCTCTCAGTATCTAATCTGTTACTAAATGAGTGAGACCTCAATAAAATACAGTAGATGGCAGCAATATTTCAGTGTCTACCTTAAAAAATTACTTTTTCACTTCTCATGCTCTAAAAGTTCGTCTTTATGTTGTGCGTAGGCGACATAAAATCGCTTTTTATGCTCTAGTGCATAAATTATTATATATTTTACTAAGACTAGGATAATCAGGCCCAACTGCCACACGCACAATAAAACGTCGCAGATTAAAGTCGGTATTTTATTTAATTTGCTTTAATTTATATCACTTCTGTATTTTCTATCGTTAATTTAATAAAACCAGATTAAATAGTTGTCATTAATTATTAAAAACCTAAAAACGCAAAGAAACGTTTTTATGACTTGACAGTATGAAGTACCTAAGTCGAATGACACATGTTGAAAATTAATAAAAAAAAAACTTATTAAAAGTTTCGTGGCGGGAATTAGCCATTCTCTTCTTAAATATTGCAACATTTTTGAACAGTGAAACTACTGTTACATACTTTATGCCTGTTTCAATTTCTCGCAATCGAAGTGAAAAGCAGACTGTATAACTCGGGCATAAACGAGCCATTTTACGCCTCGACTTAACTGGATAGTTAAGTCGAGGGGTAAAATGGCTCGTTTGGGTGGCTTGGGTGGCGAGGGTGGATACACTCGCCAGCGGCTCGGGTGGATATAAACGTCTCGGGGAGAAATGGCTTCTTTTATGCACTAGTTGTAGAATCTAATATTTTTGTAAGATCTGCCCTAACTTACGAATTTGGTAGTTATCTTAGTTTTTCAAGGGACTATACTTATTTCTATTAAAAAGATACAAAAATTCATAAAGCCGGCAACAATTTACAAGATTCCCAAGCTAGCAAAATCACAATATCTACTCAAATATCACGGAACGCTACTGTTACGGAACGTCTCATAAAACACAATATTTTATTCTTTTGATAATAAAATGACCTTTGTTTCCCTCAGTTGACAAAATTAGTCATTACGAGGAATCATGTTAACGGAGCTCAGTTATTGGCAAACACTGCTGTACCTGGTATTATGTTAAGTACATACTGCAGTATTAGTAAATACTGCATGTTTATTTTTCCACATTCATACTTCTTTAAGTTTAAATTCTACCTCTTCTTTGATATTTTGCTTTACCAGAAAATTTATTTTCGTAATTTTTTAAATTAAGAATTGTTTGTCATTCGGTTGAGATTTTTCCTTTCAAATATGGTGTACTTGTTGAAATTTTGTCACAGATGACGGCCACGTTATTGTTATCTTGGAATTTTAAACCTAAATTATATGTTTCTTTTGAATTATGTACTTTAAATATATTATTATGTGTTGCTGGTGATTTTTTTGCGGTTCATCGTTTTTAGCAGCGAGTTGAGACTTTCAAGGGTCACAACAAACTCTGTTCGTCTTTTTTTTGGTATGTATAATTCTACTCTATTTTTGTGTTCAAGATTGATTGGATTCTGCTTGCTATTCGGGTTCTTATGGTTAATTTTTGTCCCAGGAATAGTACCCGAACATTTTGCAAGCCGATTCATTCGGCTCCACCCTCCCAGGCTACTACAATTTCACCTGATTACACCTGACTGATTTCCTTGTGGAAGCAGAAAGAATCGAACTTTCCAGGACAAAACTGAAGTGTTCTTCTTCAAGGACGCCGTGGAAACAGTCGCAAAATCTTTCTATCCAAGTTTCGAAGACCATCAAACAGATATTAATTTATTTTTTTAACTTCTAGTGTAGTTAGTTTAGTTTATTTTTTTATTTTAAACTATATCTCTACGGTTCGTATTATAACTTTGTTCTTTAAAAATACAGTGGGTTCTATTTTTTATTTTTTTTGCGGTCTATTTTATTCGCGTGGACGTAGTGTACGTTTTGGTTGCAACTAAAATCTAAACTCGTCGCGTTGCTTAATTAAAACAATATATTTTATTTAAAAAACCTAAAGTATTTCCTGATTCCATAATTTATGTTTATAGTTTTGTCAAGTTATCTCCCAGCCCTTATTTATTTGTATTTTTCAACCTTATAATATCATTCTTGTTTTATTATTGTATTCGGTCTTTTCAACTAAAATTATACGTGATAGTAGTGAAGAATTCTTGTCGTTTCCTTTGTTTCGCTACAAAATTGGCGCCCGAACATAAAAGTAAGTACTTTTATTTATTCTTATTATTAATTTAACCTTTTTTTTTGTTGTCGTGAGGGTGATTGCTCCTTCCGCGCAAATTTTAATCTCTTTATTGTCTTTTTCAGGTTACTTTTCCTTCAAACTAGTTTGTTAGTTGTTACTATGGTTACCTTTGAAACGTATGGATTGTCAACTTATGTTAACCCTTCCATTGCTGATGGTGTTCTTTATTATTTTGTGCTATGTTGTGTTGCAATATAAATAATTACTTTGTAGAACTATAAAACATAATAATACTCTTTTATTTTTTCCCTTTAAATACATGTTTATCCTGGGCTTTATTTCACTCCTTAGTTAGAAGTAGTTGGCATCCTGTAGTGTGTGTTTGGTGTGTGAATGTTTTAGGCTTCGTGGCTAAGGTAAGCGTTTTTTTTTGCACGGCTGTTTGCTAGATTCTATTTGACTTTTTTTGATTCTAGCCCAGCTGTACGTATTTCTTTTTTGGTGCAGTTGGTTTCCTAGTTTCTATTTTGTTTTTCTTTGAATTCTTAGCCCAGCCGTTCCTGTGATATCACGTCGTCGTACCATTTCTCTATCAGCCATATTACTCGATGTCTAATACTTTCCTGCTACGTGGAATCTAACCTGTATTTGTTGATTTAAAACAAATTTGCATATTTTAATTTCATTTGATCTATTTGTGTACTATCATGGCAGAAGGTGATTCTATTCGTGAGACGCCACGACGTATGAGTCCCATTATCTCTAGACCTCCTCCTATACCCCCTAGGCCATCTTGTTCTTCGTCTCCGACAATTGTCCTTTCCCCGCAAAGATCTGAAGATGGACACCAATTGTTTAAAAAACAATTCTCTCTTTTGAAGTGGAGGCTTAGTTATTCTGGTGATACATGTGTTCGTGAATTTTTCACAACACTCGAAGAACATAAAAAGGCTGATGATATATCCGATAGTTACCTTTTGAAACGTTTCCATGAAGTATTATCTGGAATTGGTTTACAATATTATAGGTCGATTCGTCGACCTGACTTGACTTATCTCGAGCTTAGGCAGGCCTTTTTAAGTACGTTTGGTTCTGTTGACTTTGAATTTAAAACAGAGCAAGAGGTCAGGAACCTGAAACAGAAACCTGATCAATCCGTGAGAGAATTTGTTATTCGCGTTACTTATTTGAACCAAACACTACGCAAGCCTATTGAAGAGTCTAATCTGTTAGATATCATAACCCACAACATGCATCAGAGATATTTCCCCTGTTTATCTATTCATAGATTTACTGATTTCAATACGCTAATCGAAACAGTAACTCATTTTGAAAGTTACTTACAAAAATCTGTAAAATCCGTTTCGAGTTTAAATAAACCAACCCAAGTAAGCACTTGTCATAACAGAACCCAATATTGTTCTAATTGTGATCAAAATCAACAATGTTGGAAATGTAATAAAACTGGACATTCCTATCGTTTTTGCCCAGATTTCCCAGGTATATTGTGTTATAAATGCCGTACTCCTGGTTTTATTACTCGAGATTGCCCTAAGTGTAATCCAAAAAATGTATAACTTGCCGGCGGCACGTTTCTCTCCGTACAGTGTCACCGGTGATTGAATCTAATTCATCTGATAACCGACCTTTTATAGAAATATTATTGTGTAATCGTCTGGTTAAGGCACTTCTTGACTCAGGCGCTCAAATGTCTCTTATTAGTGATAGTTTAATTCAGGATTATGGTGTCCCATTGGAGTTAAATAGTTCCCATCCTCGTGTTATTTCTGCTGATAACTCGCCTATTGATATTCTAGGAACTGTTTCACTTCCGGTTAAGTTCAATGGTACGACCTTTGACCATGAGTTTTATGTAGCTCGTTGTATGTCTTCTTCTGTTATTTTAGGGATTGAATTTTGGAACAAATTCGGTTTAACATCAGTTTTTAGTAGGGCTTTCAATAAAAATATTAAAGGTAACATGTTCCTTCCTTCTGTAAATAATTCACTTTCACAACCTTCCTGTTTAAGTGAGTTACGTTACATACATCCTCGTAATGTACTTACGCCTGACCAAGAGAAAGATTTACAACTGGAGATCGATGAGTTTGAAGAAATCTCATCAGAAAAGATTGGTCTTGGTAAAACCACTTGGCTCTCACATAAAATAATTACAACTGGCCAGCCAATTAGACAAAGGTTTTACCCTCTATCTCCTGTGAAATTAAAGATTCTAAACGATGAGATAGATAAAATGTTAGAGGTCGGAGTAATTCGTCCCTCTCGTTCTCCATGGGCTAGTCCGGTGGTAATGGTCACCAAGAAAGATGGTTCTGTTCGCTTCTGCGTCGATAGCAGGAAACTGAACAGCGTCACCATCAGAGATTCCTATCCTCTCCCTCGCATACATGATATTCTAGATAATCTTCGTGGTGCTAGATACATTAGTTCAATCGATTTTAGGAGCGCTTTTTGGCAGATCCCGCTTGCTGATAAGGAGAGTTGTGAGAAGACGGCTTTCATAGTTCCTCAACGAGGTTTATTTGAATTTGTTAGGATGCCATTTGGACTCACAAATGCTGCCTCTGAGATGCAACGTCTTACAGATTTGATTGTTAATTTTGAATTTACCTCAACTAGTGACGACTGCGTCTTTGGATATGTCGACGATTTAATTTTGATTTCTAAAGACTTTAATAGTCATCTCGCTCTTCTCAGAAAGGTACGAAACCGTCTCAAGGAAGCTGGTTTGACAATTAACCTAAATAAATGTGAGTTCTGTAAAAGTGAATTAAAGTATTTGGGGTACATTGTAAACGAAAAGGGCCTACAGACTGATTCCTGTAAACTTGAAGCTATAAGGGATTATCCTACTCCGACCACCGCTAAGTCTCTGCGCGGTTTCATCGGTATGTGTTCCTATTATAGACGTTTCGTTGAAGGATTTTCATCTATAATTGCTCCTCTCACTTCCCTTATAGGAAAAAGGAAGGGTCGTGATCCTATTAGTTGGGATGTCGATGCCGAGTATGCATTTAATAAACTAAAGGAGGCGCTAATGAACACACCTGTGATGGCTTGTCCTGATTTTTCTAAGCCATTCATTTTACAGTGTGATGCTTCAGCAGTTGGTCTTGGTTCGGTACTCTCACAAAAGATTGATGACATTGAGCATCCTATTGCTTATTACTCTCGGCTTTTTTCCAAAGCAGAACGCAATTATAGTACCACCGAACGAGAACTTTTGGCTGTTCTAGACTCTATTAAACATTTCCGTTGTTATTTAGATGGAATAAAGTTTACAGTTATAACTGATCATATGGCTTTAAAATGGCTTCTTACTTTAAACAATCCCTCTGGTCGTTTAGCTAGATGGGCTACTGTTATTTCTCAATACACCTTTGACATCGTTCACCGCAAAGGTTCGCAGCATGTCGTACCAGATGCACTATCTAGGATTTATGCAAGTCCTATTTCTTTTGATCAAGGTCCCGAGCATACCACTGATAGATGGTATAAAAAAGTTTATTTAGGGGCACGCGATACACCCCAAATGTTTCCTGCTTACACCATACAGAACGGCGTGCTTTTAAGACGTATGCCTATTACCAGTCCCTTATCTTCAGATCCATGGCGTGTAGTATTACCCGTAGAGAAGGTTCCACTCGCTATTTGGGAGGTACACAATAGTTTCCCATCCATACATCCTGGCGTTACTAAGTCATATCTTAAGATAAAAGAGACCTTCTACTGGCCGAACATGTTTCGTGACGTTGCCGAGACCTTGAGGCAATGTGAGGTTTGTAAAGCTTATAAAATAGCAAATACTCAACCTCGTGGTCATATGTGTTATCCAAAGGATGTTACCATGCCTCTTCAATCGATCTCTATCGATGTTATTGGTCCATTGCCAGTTGCTTACTATGGTTATAAGTATATTTTATCTATGGTAGACGTTTTTTCAAAGTATGTTTGGCTTATACCTCTTAAGAAAGTTAACGCTTTTTCTATTATTAAAGCCATGGAGTCAGAAATATTTTTCAATTTCGGAGTTCCGCGAAGTATTCTCTGTGATAACGGAACTGTTTTTCGCAGTAACCAGTTTTTAAACTTTCTTAGATCTTTTCACATCGAATCACCGACCTATACTCCCTATTATACGCCTCAGGCTAATACTGTCGAACGCTATAATCAAAGTGTGGTAACATGTTTAGGCATTTTGGTAGGTGAGAATCAAAGAAGTTGGTCTAAAATGTTGCATAAAGTTAAACTTTATCTTAACTCTTGTATTAATTTAGCCACAGGTTTCACACCAAACTTCCTTATGTTTGGTAGGGAAGTTCTAATGGTTCCTGCTCGTGCTAATAGTCAGACTCAAGGCGTAAATTTAGCTGAAAGTCGGGCCCAGCACGCATCGAACTTATCATCCTTAGCAGAGGTGTATGCTAAAGTTGCTGATAATCTTTCTATGGCTTTCCTCCGTAATTCAAGAGCTTATAATATGCATCGTTCAGCCGTTACGCTGAATGTTGGTGATACTGTATGGAGAAAGAATTTTTCCAGATCTTCTGGGGACAATTATTTTTCGGGAAAGCTAGCTCCTCGTTTTATTAAATGCCGTGTGACTAGGGTTATTTCTAGGACCACTTATGTACTTAATGATTTTGATTCCACCCATTCAGGAATATATCATATCAAAGATATCTTAAAATAATTCCTCTCTTAAATTCATTTACCCATTAACATTTTTTTCATTTGGAATGTTATTTTTACGTATAGCTTGAACCCCTTTAATTTAAATACCCTAAAAATTTATTAAGCTCGTTTATAAATTTTAATGTCAACAAAAACGTTAACAGCGTCATCTAGTTTTTCTTTATTGAAACTATTTGTTAACTACCTTTTTCTTAGTTGTCAATGCTTATAGTTCTGGCTACGCCCGCAGTTGTCGTAACGTTTCTCATGCACTTATATAATGACTGTCATGTCATGTCTTGACGTCTGACATAATAGCTCTAGTGTTGGGAAACGGTCGATTTACACTTATCGATAACTATAGTGTTGGCACACTGTCGATGTACTTAAATCGATAAAATCACAATAATTTATTTTAATAATGGTATTAAATATTTTTTGTTTATTGTCGATTATCCTCTTTTCTATACAGGGTGGAATCGAAGTCATGGGCATTATTTTAACCTAAGGCACTACTCACGATACTGATTGCATTAGGGCTATTAATACGCAAATCAAAAATATTATTAATGCAAGTAAGGAAAACCTTAAAAATGTAGTAAATCAAATTGCACAAGGCTTATTATTGCAAATAAACACTTAAAGTAATTAAAACAAAATACTTCGTTAACGCCAATAATTGTTGAAATATCAAAATCTTAAAGCGCAGTACAGCGCAAAGCGAAATGTAAACAAACATCACCTGCGCGCGCGCGGGTTTTTCCTTACAAGTAATAATAACAATGGGCTACAAGACATTCCGTCCGGCGGGATTCCCTGAACTCTCTCCGTCCCACTCCCTCACTCGCAAAAATACGAATATCACCCCCGCGCGGGGTATGCTTCCCGCCGCAACACGAAGTCACGAACCCGGAACCAGTGTCATAACGACTGCGCAGGTGCATTGACGCGTAATTGATTTATTGATCCCGTGACGTAATCGCCGTACTCGCCGCTCGCGTCATACGGTGCTTGGATTGCAGTGTATTAAGTGTTAGTGTAGTAGTTGTGTGTGTGTTTGTGTACACGATGCCTCGACCGCGTAATGTGCAGGCTAGGTACACCAACCAACAATACCCACAAATGGTTGTAATTTACGATCGCACAAGAAATTTAGTATGAACTCGTGAAATGTTCCATCGGCGCTACCCGAACGACCCTATTCCTTCACGGGGTCTCATTCCACCAGAACCACTCAGAACCTGTTGGATTTTTCGTCTTTTCACGTGCCAGCACATGCACAAGCTCGTGGAAGAGCACCCGTTTACCCTCTGTCACTTTACCGACAAATAAGGTTTTTTCAAAACAATCCACAAGCTAGGTACGTAAATGTTTTTTTTTTAATGTATGTTAGTTGACGTAGTTTTGACCGTCCTAAGCCGGCAAAGTACGAAGGGAAAATTGGAATTTATTATGAATCAATTCATTGGCAACTTACGAATGTCACGTGAGTCGGGCGGGGTCAAAGAATTCACGCCCAAGGACGCGCGTACGCCGTAGTGTACCTACGCATTTGCTATCGAGAAGCGCAACTAATTTGATACTTTGTATGACTTACTACATTTTAAGGTTTTCCATACTTGCATTAATAATATTTTTGATTTGCGTAATAGTAGCCCTAATGCAATTAGTATCATAAGTAGTACCTTAGGTTAAAATAATGCCCATGATTTCAAATGCACCCTGTATATAAGAAGCATGCATAAGCTTCTATTTCTTTGAAGTTCTCTCTCTTTCTTAAGTCTATTGTTTGACTTTAGTTCTTGTTTAGATTTAAGGTTCCTTTTTACTTAAGTCCTTTGTTTGACTTTAGTCCTTTGATTGTTTTATGTCGTTTCTTTCATTTCGTCGTTTCTATCTTGACTTAACGTCGTTTATTTAACTTTTGTCGTTTCTTTTGCTCTTGTATTATATTTCTTTGGGGTTTCTTCTTTTTTACTTAGGTCTTAAGTCTTTTGCTGTTAAGTTAGGTTAGTCTTATTAGTTTCTAATTTTCTTGTTTTTATCTAGATTTAGTCGACGCGTCGTGAGTTCGCACTGATAACGTTTAAATTGAATGCGCTTTCATATTTATTCTGTATCCGTTGCACTTCGATGTCGTATGTTTAGGTTTAATTTCGATTACTTATAGTTTAGGCTAGGTTATTATAATTCTTTCAGGGTTTTCAATACTCTGAATATTTTTTTTTTTTTTCTCTCTTTTCTTCCTCACAAATATTTTTTTATTTTTTTTGGAAAGGGGGTACTGCAGTATTAGTAAATACTGCATGTTTATTTTTCCACATTCATACTTCTTTAAGTTTAAATTCTACCTCTTCTTTGATATTTTGCTTTACCAGAAAATTTATTTTCGTAATTTTTTAAATTAAGAATTGTTTGTCATTCGGTTGAGATTTTTCCTTTCAAATATGGTGTACTTGTTGAAATTTTGTCACAGATGACGGCCACGTTATTGTTATCTTGGAATTTTAAACCTAAATTATATGTTTCTTTTGAATTATGTACTTTAAATATATTATTATGTGTTGCTGGTGATTTTTTTGCGGTTCATCGTTTTTAGCAGCGAGTTGAGACTTTCAAGGGTCACAACAAACTCTGTTCGTCTTTTTTTTGGTATGTATAATTCTACTCTATTTTTGTGTTCAAGATTGATTGGATTCTGCTTGCTATTCGGGTTCTTATGGTTAATTTTTGTCCCAGGAATAGTACCCGAACATTTTGCAAGCCGATTCATTCGGCTCCACCCTCCCAGGCTACTACAATTTCACCTGATTACACCTGACTGATTTCCTTGTGGAAGCAGAAAGAATCGAACTTTCCAGGACAAAACTGAAGTGTTCTTCTTCAAGGACGCCGTGGAAACAGTCGCAAAATCTTTCTATCCAAGTTTCGAAGACCATCAAACAGATATTAATTTATTTTTTTAACTTCTAGTGTAGTTAGTTTAGTTTATTTTTTTATTTTAAACTATATCTCTACGGTTCGTATTATAACTTTGTTCTTTAAAAATACAGTGGGTTCTATTTTTTATTTTTTTTGCGGTCTATTTTATTCGCGTGGACGTAGTGTACGTTTTGGTTGCAACTAAAATCTAAACTCGTCGCGTTGCTTAATTAAAACAATATATTTTATTTAAAAAACCTAAAGTATTTCCTGATTCCATAATTTATGTTTATAGTTTTGTCAAGTTATCTCCCAGCCCTTATTTATTTGTATTTTTCAACCTTATAATATCATTCTTGTTTTATTATTGTATTCGGTCTTTTCAACTAAAATTATACGTGATAGTAGTGAAGAATTCTTGTCGTTTCCTTTGTTTCGCTACAATACATATTATGTACTTACTCGTTATACCCTATATAGGTACCATCTACCGGCGGGACCGTTGATGAGGAGGCAGAGAATGATTAATATCTAGTTGCTCAAAATCTCCGATGATTCGTGATCTTGATACAAAAATCAGTCATGACGAAGCTGGCACGGTCATATACTCAATTTTGAGAAATTAAACTGAGCTTCTGCTATGCAATATTCAAATCACTCGGTAGTTTTATTAAGTGAACCAATATCAATACTGTTTTGCAATCATATCCAATATAAATTCATATACTCGTTGACAAGGAGCCACGCGGCGTGGAGGAAACTAGAATATATTACGTTATTGGTTTGTTAGTTTATTGGTGTCTCGAGAGGGCGCGGGCGCCGCCAGACCGGTATTTGTCTTGTAACAGCGTTCGAGTGACTCTCTGCGACTCCCGATATTATTCTTTACGACAAATAAGCTTTATATTTAAAACAAAACTCGACTACTCTCACAATAGTGCTCGGCATTCGGAAATACATTATTTTGCTATCTGTCGCTTCCCGTAATGCTACGTTGTGTTTCGGTTCAAAGGAAAAAACAGTGGCGACGTGTTTTTCCAAAGATCACTTAAGTTTGTTCATAGGAAGCATCTGTTGTTCGGGTCGCTCCTAAATAATGTTAAGTTGTCATCAAAGCGGCAATTTGCATAGAATTAATGTAAATATTAATCACAAGGGCGGCTATTAATGATGAAAGTTATGTCGCGGGTGACGGCGAGCGACCGACCCACGCGAGCTACACGAGCGACACGAGCCACGCGAGCGACGCGACCAGCGCGACCGGCGCGACACCAGCGCCACAAATTACTTGCGTTACGTTCTATTGCTGTTGTTACTTGTTGAGCGGAAATTATAACTTGCAAACTATTCACGACATGTTAGGCAATTGAAACTACGTGTAATTTGATTTTCCTCACAGTATGGATGTGTTATCTACTTGTAATTTAATTGAACCGTTAGTTAAGGTTCATTATGATTATGTGTAAGTATAAGAGAGATAGGTATTCTTGTAAGACTAGAATCGTTCTACCGCCCCCCCCCCCCCCCGGTGGGTTCCCGTTGTCGAGGCGGGGGGGCTCAGTAGGCATGGCTTGGTCGCCCACGGTGAAGCGAAGAGGAACCCGAGGAGGGGCCGCTCGTCGGAGCTTTTGCCGGTAAACCGACGATGTAGCGGCCAACAAGTAGGTGGCGGTCCCGCTTGGTCGTATGGAAGGCATCACGGCTGAGGGTTGGAGGCCGCGGCGGGAGAGGCGTGCCGGTATTGCGGTGCGCCGCTCTCCCTACCTTCCACGGCCTTGACGGGGTCGCCACCGTCTGATAGCGGATGCGGTGTGGCCGCAGGGGACGAGGAGTGTTGGTATGACGTTGGCTGCTCTTCCTATCCTCTGCAGCCGAAAATTGGCAAGCGGCGGGACCAATGACCTGACCCGTCGCAAGAGGACCACGGGTGCTCAGACAATGGGGTCGTCTGGCGCCCATGTGCTGGTGTGGTCCCTGGGGTGGTTACGGCGTGCTATGTGTTCTGGTGCGCCGGTGATGGGGAGTACTCCCCAGAGGAGGGTCCGGTGACTGATAGCCGCGGCGTGCTTACGGATGAGTGCTAACGCGTACCCGCGTTCCCGCCTTACCGGCAGAGGAGGACACCGTGGAGTTTTAGTGGGTTAGAGTCCCACATAACTGCACTACCTTCCCGTGGTAGAGCAGAATGCTCTCCTCTCCTCGATAAGGATTGTCCTACCGTGAGTAAGTATAGTTAACTTATTACGTTATTATCTATGAACGTTTCACTAGGCCATGCTGCGGCGCTGCGTTCGGTCGGGCGAGCGGCCGGGCCGCGCGGGGCTTCGGCGCTGTGTGCGGCCGTCTGCTGCACTCGCCGATAAATTATCGCCGACGCCGGCCGATTCGTAAAAACGACGACGAATGAATAATTATTATTCATTGCACTTTATCAGTGATTTATTACACCGTTATTGTATTTTTCCGCGCCTCGAAATTAATACGACAAATCTGATCCAAAATATTGCGTATTCATCGTCAGAGCGGCGGCTTTCCGGGGTCAATTTCGTAACATATTTATGTTTTTTTAACAAGGACGAACAGATTTTAGTTTTAAAAAAGATGAGCGGAAAAGTTTTTATATTTGTGATAAGTATTCCTTATGGCACATCGTGTGAATAAAGTCGCGACTTGAGCAGGTGCAGTCGCGCACAACATTAAGCGCCACGTGTGCGCGATGCCTTATGTCCGCTGTCGTGTCACGAAACAAACTGTTTCAGAAGGTGTAATACATAATGTCCGTTACAATAAATGATTGTCGTAGCTGTCTTGTGCGCATGACACCAACGAGAAGAGCAGAGAGTCATGTTGACAAAAACAGGAGAAAAGCCAAAACCTTGTGATCGAATTTTCATGGAAAACATATCTTCACATAAACAATTGTGGAAATTATGTATGTGTGTTATGCATGTATAAGAATGCTTTAAAGGATACAAAAGGATGGCGTTATAATTTCTCAGTGGCTTGTATTGAAAAATACTGACTATATTCAACATTAGATTTTTATCTGGTCAGTTTGTATCAAGTTTTATCTAAATCATATCGATGTCAAACACTCGTGGAATTGTCAGCTGCTCTGCGGTGGGTCTTCTGTCTCTGATCCACAGCTTACAGTACTGACACGGCACTACGTATTTCATCGCACATAAATCTACACGTACACGTCTCGCGCTATTGTTGAGCATTAATAAAATGTTAGCGCCCACACTTGCAGCATGAACGCGCGAAACTTTCTAAAATGACTGCTAATGTTCACATAAATCTCAACTACCTACAGCCGTGTGGAGCGGAGAGGGCGCCACTGTTGACTGAACCATCGTCGCCCACAGGTCGCGGGAAGCTTCAGGAATGCCACACTCGTGGATATTAACACGATGACACGGTTAGCACCTTTGCAGGCTGACAGGTTTGTAAACTTGTGTGTTGGTAGCACGTCGCTGTGCCGGCTGCAGCCGATGTAATATTGCTTATCGGACGTGTCAAGTGTTCACATCTTGGACACCGCCCGATACGTGCACCTACTTCTTGACAGTATAGGTACGCACATGTATTGGATGTATGTGTAAAACAATTAAAAATACAAAAAAGAAACAATCGTCCTTAACAAACGGAGGGCCACCACCTTTCAAGTTTCGAAAGTGAGTTAAAAATAGGTAGCTATGGAGGAAAGTAATTTATTACAATGATATGAGATTTGAGTGGTCTCGCATTAGTGACAATATGTTAAGTGGTGGGTCCGCCGCGTGCCGCTCGGGTGGGTGTAATGGCTCTAAAACAAAAGGCGGATTAGAGTGGCGCGCGATCATATTTCAGTGCAGGCAGGACGCGGGACGGCTCGGAGCGGCTGATTTATTCGAGCTAGCGGCTCGACTCCACTGAATACGGCTCAAATAGCCGGCTAACAAATGGCCGCCCGGTCGAACGCCAACCAAATAAAAATGATATGTTTGAGGCATAATTTTTGTCTAAATCCGTCGTAGATTCAAACGCTCTATTTACTACTTTGATTGAGCTGGTATAACCACGATTTATGCAACGAAACAGCAGATTTATTCGAAGGGTCGCGTCGCGCAGCGGCCATAGTTCGTCACGTATGCACCTGGGCGCACGCGGTGCGGCGGCATCAAACGAGCCATTATCATAACGAGTACAGTTTGTGCCCCAGCCGCACTCGCTTGTCGCGGAATAATATGTACAATTTCTATATCTTCCTCCCGTATTTACGTGTTGGGATCTGGGTGACGAGCAACATTACCTCGTCGCGTATTTATGACGACAGGGGACGTGTGCTGCCGTGTAAATCATTCATGACATGTGCGGGCCGCGTCACCACATGCGACCAACTGCCGTACTGTGTGCTGCAGCAGCTCACGAGGCGCGCCCGCCCAGCGCCTGTCATTTGTTGCTTATGCATGCGGCCGGGACGCGGCCCACTTGTGTACCGGGTTATGGATATGAGGCGGAAGCGAGCGGTACGTTTGTGATTTACTGGCACAGGTCACCATAATTTAATATTCATATCTTGTAATCATAAAAGAGGTACTAAAACTTGCAGATGCTAATGCGTTGCTAATTTAAAGTTGAAATACTCTAAACAGACTAGGTAATAAGTAGGTACTCAATAGCACTTGAATTAATTCCTCTGTACCGTGCTATACAGGTGGTAGTTAGAGTAGCGACTAGTATTAGCGTCATCCAATCGTTTCCCGGACGTCCGCGCTCATCCGGTGATGCGTCGCTCCGCCAATAGGAAGCCACAGAGAGCGTCGGATAAATCCCGTTTCCGGTCCGTATCAGGCGCTAATTACATCTGCTTTGTGTCGTCGCTAGAATGATATCTTTATAATTGTTTCTCGACGTATGCTCTATTATCTCGACGACAGAACGTTTTCCATTTAAGTTACTTAATCACTGACAGCCACGGCCACGGTTCACGGCTCGTGAAATTGTTGTGGTACACCCCAATTTCTCTAAACAATTTATTATATAATTTGTAGTAGGTACTCGTATAGTCACTATTTATTTATATTTTACTCAATAGCGTCGATCTCTAAGATATCAAAACACCCTCACGACGGGGGACGCGGTGTCCCGGGGTGGGGTGGTCGTGGCGGTGTCACTCGACATCGCCAACGCGTTTAACACCCTGCCCTGGAGTTGCATTGGGGAGGCGCTCCGGTATCACCGGGTGCCGACCTACCTCCGTCGAGTAGTCGGGGCGTATTTGACGGACAGAGCCGTCATCTACCCCGGTCGCAACGGGGAATGGAACCGGCGAGAGATGTCGTGCGGTGTCCCGCAGGGATCGGTTCTGGGGCCGCTCCTGTGGGACATCGGTTACGACTGGGTGCTGCGGGCCGATCTCCCTGATGGAGTCAGCGTGGTTTGCTACGCTGACGACACGCTAGTCCTGGCGCAGGGGAGGTCGCATCAGGCGGCGGCCGACGCGATGACACGCGGGGTTGCGATAGTCGTGGAGAGGATCCGGCAGTTGGGTCTCGAGGTGGCATTGCACAAGTCCGAGGCCATGTCTTTTCATGGGCCTCGGAACGGGCCGCCTTCAGGATCCCAACTAACGGTAGGAGGGGTTCACATCGGCGTCGAGACAACGATGAGGTACCTGGGTCTCGTCCTCGACAGCCGGTGGAACTTCGTCGAGCATTTTCGACGTTTGGCTCCCAAATTGGAACGGGCCGGGGCCGCCTTCAAGCGGCTCTTGCCCAACCTGAGGGGGCCAAACGCCTCCTGCCGGAGGCTTTACGCGGGGGTCGTGCGGTCCATGGCCCTATATGGGGCCCCGGTGTGGGCGCGTTCACTGCGGCGGCGAGCCGCCCATTACCTGAACGCGCCCCAGAAGGTGGTAGCCGTAAGGCTAATCCGGGGGTACCGCACGATCTCGGGCGAGGCGGCAAGCCTCCTTGCCGGACTGCCGCCGTGGGATCTGGAGGCGATAGTCCTCGCGCGCCTGTACGAGTGGCGCGCGGAGGCACTACGCCGGGGGGAAACTCCGCTTCCGCGGCAAATCGCAGCGGAGCGGACCGACCTCCGGCGCGATCTCATGGCGGCATGGAAAGAGCGACTGTCACAACCCAGCGCAGGGCACGCCGCGATAGCGGCGGTAAGACCCCTCTTTGAGGAGTGGCTAGAGAGGCGCCACGGCGCCCTCACCTACCGCCTGACGCAGGTCCTCACCGGACACGGGTGTTTCGGGAGGTTCCTGCACATTATCGGGCGGGAGGATACGCCCGGGTGTCACCACTGCGAGGGTCGCCCGGAGGACACGGTGGAGCATACGGTGGCGGTATGCCCCAATTGGGCGGAGCACCGCCGTGTTCTCGCAGAGGCGATCGGCGGCGGCGGCGACCTCTCGCGCCCGGCCCTGGTTCAAGCCATGGTCCGGGGCGAGAGGGAGTGGGAGGCAGTCACCTCCTTCTGCGAAGCAGTCATGCTAGCGAAGGAGGTGGCGGGACGGCTGAGGGAGAGGGCCTCACGTCCCAGCCGCCGCGGGAGACGCCCCGGGCGTCGGGAGCCGCGAGACGACTCCCGGCCACCGTAGGCGCGGGCCTGCGGGCGGAGAGTAATGGGTAACTCTCCGTCCGATCAGGACCAGGCCCGTGCCGGACGGCGCGTACGTGTTCCACGCGCGCCTCAAAGAGATGTCAGCATAAGGAAGGGGCCCGAAAGGGCCGAAGCCTGCCGGGGCAGCGGGATTGTCCGAAAGGGTTACCGCTACCCCGGAACACAAAGGGCTAAGGAAGGAACACGGGTGGGTTTTAGTCAGTAAGAGTCTGACACTCCCTTCTGCTCCACCCAGAGCGGGAGGGGTCATTGGATGATTTCCCATCCACAAAAAAAAAAAAAAAAGATATCAAAACACTGATAATTACATGCAAAAAGACGCACCACTCCTGGAACAAAATTGTCAAACAACCTACTTCTACGTGCGACACGCTCAGTCCTTCATCAAATTAGTTAAACTTACGCTTGTAAGTATAAAGCTGCTACTAAAGCCCACCTCCTAACCTCAATGTTAATCCCGGTCGGAATCCCTAAAGATTAGGACTTATCAGTATTTGCAATCAATCAGCTCAAGCAGCTGATCCACTTCATAAATTATCGATAATCCAAATTGGTTGTTGTGTCGAGCACAAATGGCCGGCGTGGTCGGCGGTGCTCCTCTACTATCGAGCTGTTTACTTTCAATTTCGTTCTAAACTTATTGCCATTTGTTTGTGGGAGGCGGTCTGGTCGCACGTCTTGCCTTGCCCTCCCCCGCCGCCTCCCTCCACTCGAATGCTCCTCCGAGGCGGGTGCTGCCAGAGATGGCTCGTACCTGGCTTAGCCAAAGAGTAGTGTCTCCACACTTAAACAGGTGTTTGTGTTTCAAAGTCAAAGTCAAGTTCCCTTCCCTTTTTCCTTTTGAGGTACGGAACCCTAAAAACAATTCAAATATTAAATTAAATTAAAATAAGCCATGGCAGCAAAGAGATGACCAGTCCCTACTGACGGCGCCCGTTCACGAACATGACGCATGGATTAGCACCATTCTGCTCAACCATTTTGAAGGGAGCTAAATGATCTAACACACACGCCACCATCAGCGAGACATTGAGTGAGCATGACATACTCTCAGTCTCCAGGGCACATTCAAGTCTATGAAAGACGTAAGCCAGTAAATCGTAGCTTATATTATGTACATAATACTCACACATTTGTGCTATGCAATTATACAATACTAGGAGATTTATATAGGAGAATTTATAAAATGCAGAAGTAGTATTTTATAATCTTCAGCAGCTCCAACAGTATATATCAAATGCTAATTAATTTATTTATGCGCCCTTATGGAGCACGACCTGCGTTTAACCAAGATTTTTTATCAGCGATGTAATCCTCTAATTTATGATATGCCTGGCTGCATAGTGTTATACAAAATTTTAATCCTAAATCCCCTCCAGTCTCGTCCTTTTTTTTCGAAAATATCCATCGGTTTTTTACTAAACTTCAACTATATCCGACGACCCTGGTTACTTATCTCCTTTGGTGACTGTACATGATGTTTTTATAGTTATATTGACAAGGTATTGTCATATCTTTATACAGGGTGGGTAATAAATCGTGGATCAAACGAAACAAAACGATAGTTGGGTTACTTGCAGTAAAGAAATAAATAAAAAATAATACAAAAAAAAAATAAAAAATAAAAAAAAATATTTTAAAAAAGTATCATCACTACAAAAGTGTTTTTATGACCGTGGGTACCATGATTTATCAGTATTGGCACTTTTTTCAATATCTTTTAAGTCTCAAGACAAATTATTTGTAACTTTAGAACCTTACTGTAAACAATCAAATTGTCATAACTTTTAAGGAGATCAAGTTAGGGCTTTGCCACAGAGAAATTTTTCAATGCAGATAATCCCAACTGTTACCCTGTTTCGTTTGATCCACGATTTTTTGCCCACCCTGTATAGTTCCCTTAGAGAGTCACGCCTGCGGAGGATATATATGTCTCTGATGGCTCTTTTCTGCAGAATAAAAATAGATTCGATGTCTATAGCCCGTCCCCATGGTAAAATACCGTACGACATAACATTAAGAAAGTAACTAAAATAGACCAGTCTCGCGGCATCATCGTCAGTAAATTGACGGATTTGTTTCATAACTTATGCTGCTGAACTTAGCCGTCCTGCGAGGGATGTTAGATGGGGACTTCATTGAAGTCTTGAGTCGAGCGTGATCCCAGGAAAACAGTTTAACGACGAATTCTAGTTTCTCTTGATTCAATACTATCTCACAATTACTAATTTTAACATTTAGTAATGAAAATCTTATACACTTCGTTTTTTTCCCATTGAATACAAAATTATTAACAGTGAACAAATTTTAGACCTGCAGTAGGGCGTTATTTACGTCGTCAAGATTTGATGCGCATCTATTAATTTAAAAAATCAAGGAAGTATCGTCAGCAAATATGTCCATTTCTGGTTGGGTCTTTTTTAACAAATGGGGTTGATCATTAATATATACTAAAAATAGGAAAGGATCTAATATCGAGCATTGTGGTGCACCCATTTTTACTTTTAAACCTAGTGAATTGACAACATTTATTTGAACATGCTGTTGTCTATTATTTAAATAAGATTTTATTAAACTGAGCGCAAGTTTTCGAAATCCGTAATGCTCAAGTTTTAAGAGTAAGGTTTCGTAGTCGACGCAATCAAAAGCCTTGGAGAGATCACAAAAAAAACCTATGGCATCTTGGGACTCTTCCCACGCTGTTCCTCAAGGTTCGATATTACAATGGGCGTTCCTCAAGGTTCGATATTGGGTTCATTCCTCTTTTTAGTTTACATTAAGTAATGATTTACCCCAATTACTTCAAAATCAACCGAAGATGGTGTTATTTGCAGATGACATATCATTGATCTTTAAAATAGACCGAGGCTCACAAAATCTTGACGATGTGAATAACTCTATTCTTCAGGTCCCAGATTGGTTTCTGGTAAATAATTTAGGCCTGAGTTAACCGACATCAAACCAGCTGTTAAGTATTTAAACAATTAGCTTATGTCCAATGTACTTAAGAAATTTTAAATATTTTTAATTTTTAATAATCATTCAATGTTGGTGAACACAAGGCTAAGTACTTAATGAAAAAAACCTAATGTTCACCTAATGTTAGAAGCAGCGAATTTGACATCATATTGAATGGCCAAAAACTAAAGTTATTGATCAGACAGTTTTCCTAGTAATCACGCTAGACAAGGAATTACAATAGGGACCCCATATAATACCTATTGCGGGGCAAAGATAAGATAGTTAAAGGATGTAGAAACCGCGCGTTTGGTATATTTTAGTTACTTCCACAGTAATAGGTCATATGGCATTTTACTATGGGGTTGGCTTCTGACATTGAATCCATTTTTATTTTTCAAAAGAAAGAGCCATTTACAACCTACGTCGCCGCGAATCTCTTAGGGAACTATTTAAAAAGGTTAATATTAGGACGATACCTTGCCAATTCATTAATGAAAATATTATGTGCTGCTGGGGAGTTTATTGCGCCACTTCTTCTCCCCAGCGAAAGCACTAGGAAGTGGTGAAGGGCGGGCGTTTTGGGGGGACTGTCTTTTGTAATTGACATTCGAAAAGTGCTGATTCTCAGCCTAGTTTGAATAAATGACTTTTGATTTTGATTTTATGAATGTAAGAAAAAATCAACATCGTTTTATTTTTTTGTAATCAAGGATATTATAAATTAGAGGATTATATCTAGACTAACGGCCGTCCCGGCTTCGTACGGGTGAAAAAAAGGAAAAAAAATAGCCTATAATAATCAGTGATAATATAACATCAAATGGTGAAAGAATTTTAAAATCGGTCCAGTACTTTTTGAGCCAATTCGTTACAAACATACATACAAATCTTTCCTCTTTATAATATTAATTATATATTAGTATAGAAGTATAGATAAGAATGCTTGGAAAAATCCTGGTCCTGCTCCGTAGGACAATCTAGAGTCTAGACGAAATATCAAACTGCTTGCCAATTTAATTTATACTTTTTTTTTAATTTTTATGACATTGATTTTTACTAAAGACTAAAGTAACTCACACGCTTGTTAAAATTCTAGGAAAAAATTACAATATTTGTAAATATGTGAGCACCATGTATCGATCACATTATTGATTTACCTGTCATTGATATATTTTTAATTCTTTTTACTTTTTGTGGTAGACTAATTTTTATTCTAGGTGCATCGTCGTCTACCTCGTAAAACATTTTGAAAGAGTAACGGTGGAGTTTCTTGCCCATTCTTCTCCATACGAAAACTACCTTTTGGAAGGAGCGACTAGAATAAATTATATTTTTTATTGTAATGTTTGACGTTCAAATGTGTCTTTTTTGTGCCTATTTGAAATAAATGATTTGACTTTGACTTTGCCATAAATACGTGTTTTAATAAGATGACACTGGCATCAGTCATACAACGTCCCTTGGTGAAGCCATAGTGTTGGTCATGTAATATTTTATCTACACCCATGCTATAAATCCTCTATAATTTTTTTTTAAACAGTTAGCTTATTGCCAACATTAAAACAACCAGTGTCTTTATTAACCATAATATCATCTAAACGAGTGTTACACTGTTGTATCATTATGCAACTTCTTTGCTTTTTCGATCCCTTCCTTACTCATCAAACAGCCACATTCTCACTACTCAATTCGTGGTATCTTTATGATTTTCAAAAAAAGAACATTTTCATGCACGCGCGTTTTAGTACCACAGCGCCGTAATTAAAAAAAAACCTATATAATAGCAAAATTTGTAAGATTTATCATTCGAATAAACCAAGAATTAGCTAAAATATCCAAAACAATTTCAGTAAGCTATTTTCAAAGATAGGTAGAAGTTTAAACAAAAATGCCCATAGGTTATTCAAATTCACGTCGTATCCAGACATTTTTTTTCAATATTAGTATTGCAAACACCTTTGTTGTTTATAAAAATGAGTGATACAAGCTTTGATACTCAGCAATTAAACTTTCCATGAACTTACATAGAGTTCTTACAACACTGCACAACACCCTATGCTATTAGTTTACTGACAGGTTTATATAAGTACATATATTTTTTTTAGTGTCCTGTAACGTCAATTACTTTGCATACCTAGTATTGTATGCAATCAAATATTTTGTAACTGAACAGACAGCTATGTTGCTGGGGAGTTTGTTGCGCTACTTCTCCCTAGCGAAAGCACTAGGAAGTGCACGTCTTTTGTAATTTTGATGATCGAAAAGTGCTGATACTCAGCCTAGTTTGAACAAATGACTTTTGATTTTGATTTTGATATGGTTTTAGAACCTTTTATAGAGGTATGAGGAACAGGGTGTAAAGTTCACTAGTCTGGTCGGAGGATCCTTCCTTTTCTATGGAGGTTGCTCCATAGAAAAGGAAGGATCCTCCGACCAGACGGGTGTTGTGTCTGGCGGGCAACTGCTCGATGATTCATGTCGGGCCGTTGTATCTATGCTAGTTGCGCGGTAAACTCTGCTTGCGAGATGCAGAATTTTGTGACGTCAGTATGACGCGTTGTTCGCATGTGGCGTCGTTGTAGATACCGCTACACTTTTATAGAGGATTCATAATATCATGGGTGTAGGTAAAGTATTGTATGCAACTGTACATTATTATTCGTGTGAAAATGATAGAGTTAAAAGGTGACGCTGAACCAAATCAGCATCACCTTTTCAAACACCTTTGCTGACAACCGGTAACACGGACAAAGGTCTATAAAAAAATAAAAAGGTTTATTTTACTGGTATCTTTACTGTCCCCAGAATTGAAAAGTGGTATTACCTAACTGTATTTCATTAGATTCGAGAAGACTCCTTTATCCACATACAAATTAAATATTAAGGCTAAGTACGGCGCTATAGTTTCAATAATAGAGGTACAAACTTTGATAGGCATTCCCCATAGATCTTCGGTTAATGTGATCTTGATTTTCTTGAAAGCTTTTATTACTATTATTGGGTTTTTAGGCTTGAATTTAAATTCAGGCAGGATGGAACGTTTGCTCTTGTTAAATCAATAGAACGCAAGGACGAGGAATTTAAGATTTCAGTAGTTTTACATGGGTGGTAAAGAAAATGACTAATTCTTGTAAAAAATCTTGAGCTTATTTAAGTGACCACGCGACGTCTCTAGTGAGAAATCATTATTATGTCTTTTATTCCAGTTAGTCTCGTCATTGATAATTTTCCAAACCCTCTTTATTTTATTAACGGCTGATTTGAACTTGTTGCTAATATAAAAGACTTTAGCTACCTTGCAAGTATTTTTAAAAATTTTAGAGTAGGTAGTACTCGTATTTATTAAAAGTTTCAGAGTTAATATAAGGTTTAACGCCATACAGCTCAAATTATTTTTCACTGAACGGGTTTTGACAAAATTTGACAAAGAAATAGATGGCAACCTGGGGAAGGACGTCCTCGTGGAATAATTTCCGACATCCACGAAGGCGAAGCCGCGGGTAGAAGCTAGTAATTTAATAAATATTCATTTGTTGAACGTGAACGCGGGGCTTAGATGCGGTAGGACGTGTTTGTCAACGAAGATGAATTGTTGCGGCGTTACCTCCGCACAAATATAAATATGTGACGGCTGCGCATCCCGGAATGATCACTCATTGCTCAACATATTCATTAAGCGAGCACACCACGTCACCACGTCACCACGTCACCACGTCACCGCGAGTACAAGACTCACTACTGATCGATAGCGCACGGGCGTACTTTTGTTCCTGTAGAACCTACTCGGGACTCGAACCACAAACGGTGCGTAATGACATTTAGAAATTGATTCCACCAAAAATTACCTACGTATCGTAGGCGAACTAAAAAGGGTGAATTTTCTAAATCCTGTCAATTTATCGCAAAATCAGGGTCGGCAACGGACAAAATCAAACGATCAATATTAAAAAAAAGCGTCGGCCGAGGCTCCGTCCTTCGAGGCGAGAAATTAAAGGTCCCACATGTCGACGTCGATAGCACGCGCATTAGTTTTTCCGCATCAATTGACGGCTCACGTGATGGCCCACTTATTTCTGTCGAGTTACAGAAGATTTTTCACTGATGCCTTTCAATGTTCTACATGATCAAATAAGTAAATTGAGTTTGAATCGACGGCAAATTGTGACATGCGACTCCGATACACAAAGTTCGACTTTCCTAAATGTATCTTATTATTGCTTTGGAGGCTATCAAAGTAAACAGTATAGAGCTTACGAAGATAATCAGATGTATTTTATGAGCTTCACTTATTTAAGTCAAATGATATCAGAGCAAATATTTAAGGCCCAAACAAATATTTGTCTCATTGCGGAATCGAGGCCTGCCATAGAACATCTGGGGTCATCGACGATTAATCTCGAACTAAAGTTTAGTTTATAATGTTAGTGGGACAGTGTCGGTGGCCCTCCTAGTGAGGTAGAGGAGGACACACGAGGAGAGGAGAGCCTCTTGATTAATCTTGCCGGTAAATCCGAGCACGTTTAATTAAAATGGGATTATCTTGAGGTTGCAGAGCGGTGCGGCCTACTTCTGCAGCGATCGATGGTGACACGCCGCTGACAAACATTACTGTTTGCTTGGATTCGGTGTGAGCTGGTATTTATTTACTGGCAATAAAGAATGGACATAATGATGGAGTATCCTATGGAGTGAGAAGCTTATATTTGCATGTGAAGCAATGAAAGTTAAACGCTCCATTCATTTGATTAAGATGGGAATCGCCATGTCGGAGAAATTCCAGAAGACCCCCGCTATCTTATATTAATTGCGCTGTAACTAATACCAATATTTCCGTGTGAGGTATCGTAGCATCAGTCTGGGCGGCGCGCGGAGCGCGGGCGGGCAGTACGACCACCGGCTGCTGAACGTTAGAGGCGGTACTTGTCCTCGTTACTTATATTTCCCGGGCGAGGCTAATGTTTTTCCTCGGCTAATAATGCGCGGAGGATAAAGGCCGCTCGGCCGCCACTTAGCGCGCCGCCGCCGGCTCGGCTCCCGGGGGACTCGCCCTTTACCCTCCAAATTGAGTTTCGCTGAGTGATTTAGAACAAAAACTAGTTATAGACGAGTGCCGGCGCTCGTATGTTTCAATGGCGAGTTAATGATTGTACTTAAATGTCGTGACGGTATTCTATTCAGAGCTGTTCGCAAGTGCTCGCTTTATCGTCCGCTATTTGAAATCTTTTCAATCGCGCAAAGTGGTAGCTCAAAGAGGTTTGTTGAGGACGAATGTAAAGCGAATGAGCCCGCCCGGCTGCTGCACGCTGGCCTCTGATCGAACCTCT
Organism: Globia sparganii; assembly: GCA_949316385.1. Classification (NCBI taxonomy): domain Eukaryota; kingdom Metazoa; phylum Arthropoda; class Insecta; order Lepidoptera; family Noctuidae; genus Globia; species Globia sparganii. The sequence continues at coordinate 310,103 of OX438659.1, forward strand.
GATATAGAAGCTCACATGCTTTCATAATTCATGTGTCAGGACGATTTTACTGGCGTCTGTATAACTAAAGGTAGATATTGCCACTAACCTGTTCTCTTCTCGGGGTCTCGGAACAGCACGTCGTCGAGCCTGGCGGGCGCGGAGCGGCCCTTGGAGTTGAAGGCGACGGCCACCAGCCGGAAGCGCACGTCCCACTCCAGGCCGCGCACGGTCCATGACGGCTCGTCTGATGTCAGGTTCGCTCTGAGGAACAACGTAGATACTTGAAATCGCTGTAGTTTAATCATTTGAAAAATATGTTAGTATTCTATCTAAATAACTGCATTTGTTTATATCTATGTTTGTGCATATTTATCTATGTTTTAGTATTTATTCGGGATATTATAAATTGCATATCAAATAAATAATCGCCTATCAATACATACTCATCATTTATATTCTTTTTTACATCAAATAACTTACTTCACTACAAATGTTTAACAAAACTCAAACTGCAGATAATTCGAAATTATACATCAATATGACATTACCTTTTTCCTCATAATGCAATACAGTTAAATTTATTTTTGTACAAAAATACTACATACATAGCATAAATACTGACTGCACAGCAAATTTTCCATATTTTATTTCTCAATTTAATTCGCATAATACTAAACGACGTCAGGGGCACCCCGAGGTTCGGTTTGGCGAGGTTCCTTTAAACCCTACAGACAGAAATAGGAGCCCCGCGCAGCGGGGGTCCGTCGACCTGACGTCGTTAGAAATAAAACGGAACCAAAATCGCTGTACGCTGCGAAAATAAATTGTAGTGTGTTTAGTGATATTTTGAGTTGAATATTTTGCTGTGCAATCAGTAATTTTGATGAGAATTCGGAATCTTATTGCTTAGAAAAAGGATATTTTTTTATTTGTGTTTAAATACTACCCTATTTATTCTTGTATTTTAAAGTCATTTCTTAGCTGTTTATCCCGTATGTTGCACCTGCCATGTTTTGTCTCTGCCCACCCAATCACCCTAAGGTTAACTGGTATAAAATGCCGCAGGCATTAAGTCCGCCTTAGTACACTATTTTTTTTACTGATATGTGTACACGTAGTTATTAGTTGTTTTTAGGTTAGTTTGTAAGTCTTTGCTAACATAGTTTTTTTAAGTTGTTACTAATTCTACAAAGTGTAACAGAATAAACGCAAGTCCTGAAAATAGTTTGTTCATAATTGACTACTGAATCGATTTCAGTAACTTTTAATATACCTAGGTATTTTTTCAAAAATTATGTATTTTTTCATACTAACCGCCGACTAAGCCAAATAAAATTAAAGATTATTTCAAGGCAATAAGACTCAATTTTAAATGCATAAAGTAATGGTAGTGTCAACACGATTTTCTTAATAAAAATAGCAAGCTTTAAAAAACATAAGTTTTGGTCATTGTATTATGCTTTTAACTCAATACTCTAATTGATGAGGTCTTGTGTTAATTATGTTACACCTTGTATATGGATTCTGTGTTTCTTTATATGTCATTCGCAATAAACGATATTATTATTATTATAAAGTTTTAATCTACGTTCATCACACAATCGTCTTCTCCAATGTCCCACTCACCGCACAGACTTCATTCACTCTTCCTTCTTCGTTCAGTCTATCTCTCTGTGGAATACGTTCCCCGAGGGAAAACAGGATGGCAACCAACCGATTAGGTATCCTTTAAAGTTAAGGTTCGTGAGCACTTTCACAAGAAGCTGGCAGTATCATCACAACGGTAATATTTTCTCATTGTTTGTCTTATTTCTTTTTATTTTTAGTAAGTATATTCATTTATTTATGTATATTTATTTGTAATTAGGTATATATTATATTCTTAGTTTAATAGATTTATGAGGTACTTGCACCCAATAAGGACCAGCACCTATTAAGGGCCACTTTAGAAAAGTCACACTTGGCATTTTTTCAACTGCTTCAAATTTCGCGCGCAGCATCCTATACCACCTATTCGTTAAATGCAATCGCGCGATGACGCGTAGATGCCGCGATTTTGTCAGTAGCGTCCACTTTGTGTAAGACTGCGGTTAGAGACACCATTTTATAAAATTGATGCGCGTTGTTTTGTAAATTTTCGTGAAAAAAAATTGTGTTTTTAAGTAAATTTTTATAGAAGATTGGATTTAAACATTCAGAGATAACTCTACAAAGGTAAATACATTGTAATTTTTACATTATACAACTTCAAAATGTGTCATCTATCACGATACCCAAATCCTAATAAGGACCACAATACGAGTTTGTATTAAGGTCCGGTCCTTATTAGAAGTATGAATTTAGCGTAAATTTTTATTATTTAAGTAATTAATGATTTTTTTATATTTTTATTTCTAATTATGAATGTAGGATAAAATGAAGTAAGTAAATATATATGATTTTGTATTTATAACAAGGTAGGCCAATAATAAGAATCATTAAAATGGTTTCTTCTTATGGTTTATATGGAGATCTTTTTATAAGTATGTACCTACATACTTTCATTGTAGCACCTTTTTGAAAACTTGTTGGTAACAAATATATCTGTGTGGCGATTAAGTTTAATAATTATATTTAAATTTGGTTGTCTAGCACCTTGGTTTCAACTAAATTGTTGTTTATCGTTTAATATTTATTTTTATCACTAGGCAATTCACAATGGACGAGCTACCAGCTAGGAAAAGACGTGGTAACTGGTCTGAAGAAGCTCTTAAATTAGTCATGGATGCAGTAATGAAAAAAGAGATGTCAGAACGAGCGGCTGCGACCACATAAAAATACACATTAAAAAAATATCTTGTTACTGGTAGTTACAAAAAGAAATTGGGTCGAAAGTGTACGTTGACTGAAGATCTGGAAAATAATTTAGTTGCGAGAATAGTTAAGTTCGCTTATATTGGTATGCCTTTAACTTCTAAAGTTAGTATTTTAGTATTCCTAATAAGGCCCATCAAGGTATCATATAATAAATTAAGACTGATTTTCCTTAAAATGCTCTAATTAATGACTGAAGAAAAAGTAATTACTTACAAAAAAAATATATATGTCTTGATTACCGAAATAAAATTAGTTTTATTCTTAATTTTTACTTTTATATACATAATAAGGCCCACCTTAAAATTTTTGGTTGAATATTAAATATTTGCTAATAATATAATAATTAATTTATTAATCCTATTGTATACGTTAGATTAAAAGTATTATTATTACAAAATAATCAAAATTTGTTACATTTTATTATGGTCCTTAATAGGAGCATAGGTACTTAATATGTCCTAACATAAACATTTTTGAAACTGTTTTCTTTTCAGTTTAACAAAGCAAACTGTGTATTTTTTGTCATAATTCATCATTAGATCATTAGATCTTCATAAAATTTTATTTTTATCTTTTATGCGTTACTTTGTGTAATTACATAAATTTTTAATTTACAAGTATTCTAATAAAGGTGGTCCTTATTGGGTGCAAGTACCTGTATATTTTTGCCCTTACCCTTGTATAAATATTTATTCTTCAATATTCATGATTGCACTTGCCACTGTTTGTCTCATTTATGTGCTTGAAGTATTTTTTTTTTATTTTTTATTTTTTTTATAAATAAATAAATAACGAAAAAAAAAAATACTGACAGCATATTGTTTTGATATTCGCATACGTAGCATGGAGCAGGTATGTGTCTATGTTTTTGGTTCCAATGGGTTCGAGACGGACAATGCACAATTATTATAAAAAATTGGAAAATCCAAAAGTGCACGATTCTTAATGCTCATTTGATCGTATAAAAAACTATAGATATACTAAAATAATAGATTAGTTAGTTATTAGTACTTATAATTAAACTACTTTGAATAAAAGAGCCATTTGTAATAGGGTTCTTCCAACAGGAAAACAAGATTTCACACTTCTTGATTGACGGGAATTAAAAAAAGAAATGATATTTTGTTGCTATTTTACATTAAATCTATTTTTTAAAAGTACAAAATTAATCTCCATTAAATTATCTGTACAATGGTATATAAATTAAGTAGGTTCAGTGTACTAACAGGAGTATAACAATAGTTGCAGAAAGAAGGTAATTTTTTTTTTTGTATCGAAAAGTACTCATACTGCTTCGCATTATGAGTCGTGCAAAAATTAAACAAATGCTATGACGATATAAACAGTAAGTGCGTTTGTCCACCACAGCCGTCAACGGGATGTCACCGAGAACGAGATGATAGCGCCGAAGTATTCACACATACATTTATTATGGCCGCGTGTCTACTGCACAACCGTCATCCAAGCACTTTCATCCCGGCCGCCGAGGTTCCGAGTAATTCGGCGCTACCGCTAGGGATTGTGATGGGTCAATGTGCCAGCAATACAAAACACATTTGATGTTGTTCATACACGGTCGTCGCACTGGTACAGTTCGCCCGGCATTTGTTTTGTCCATCATAACAAACTGAACCGCCAAGTTCGGTCACAGTGGAAAAATGATCGCCGTCACCGGAACGTCACGTTCTGTTCGAATAATCTCGTTTCTCGGTGACGTCCCGGTGACGGCTGCGGTGAATAAACGCCATATGGGTCGAGCATTGCGGTTCATGGAAAATTATTCCCGTCGCGTCTAATACTTCCAGCCTGTTTGAACAGTAGAAAGGAAACTTATAGGAAGAAATACATAAATTCCATTATAAAACTCGTTGATACCTGTCAAAGGGCAGCAGTGGTAGCAATCAATTAAATATTATTTTCAACAACATGAACCCTGCAGCATGCACCGCCATGTCCGCCACGTAACAACCATTTTAAGTAAATTAATATATTTCACACACTCTCTCCACTAGCAATGAGGGCGTAATTATCCCCGAGCCAGTGTATGACAAACTTTTAATTTGTCAATGCTTTTATTTGTGAGCACGATTATTATCCGTTTGGGTGCTCGTTATAGCGAGCGGCGGGTGAGAAGATGGGGTGGGGGTCACCTCGCCGGATTTGGGTATAGCTGTCGTTTCATTGTCACCAAAATCATATCCACCGTGGATATGATTTTTGGTGATTTCTCTGACAATGTACCGCACATTGTCAGAGAAATAGGCAAATGAAGTAAGCTAGTTGTGGAAAAATGTTGGGCATTGTTGGGGGTTGAAATCGATTTTGGCGCACCAACGCGCAACGGTAACCGGTTGGAAAACAGTCCGATGTTTGTCGGAGCACGACTGCTCACAGGGACTAGGCAAATAGAAAACACTAGAGGTGCTCTTTTACTGGAAGCAAAAACGGAACTGTTTTAATTTTTAAACGTTGTCTCGTGATTCATAGCCGGCATGGCGCACACGCGGCATGCCTTGGAGATGTCCCGCGGCCCGCCAGAGCAAACAATGTTATTACGCCGCTGCCACGCGCGCGCCACGCAGCCGCCCCGCAGACGCCAAGCAGCCGCCACGCAGCCGCGCCGCACCGAACCGAAGTAACGAGAATGACATTATTCTCGCTAAGGGAATTATATCGCGGGCTTTGTTAATTTGTTCCTTTTTTATATCTGTTTGTTGGTTCTAGGTATTTTCATTTCCACCTTTCTGCGATGGTTTCCGGGATCGAAAACCGGCTTCGAATGAACGTTGAATTGAAGATAAACAAGTTTGTTATTCTGTTAAAATAATTATTTTAGCTTATAACGCATCTCATCTTGGGAAAACTAATTTAGTTGAGATGATTAATTAGAATCTTTTATTTTCGGCAAGCGTGATCTTGAAACTATCCTTTCGCAGTCAGCTGGTCGGTCTCGTTTAATTAACGCGTAACTTTTGCAAAGCCAAATCGCAAAGCGTAATTCACTTTAAGCGATACAAGTAATGTATCTAATAACCGCTGACGTCACGTAATTATTAGTTAATACTTTATTGCGCATAAAACGCAGCCGATTTCGATCATAATGTGTTTGTTTATGAGGTAATAAAAGTGTGTCATATTTAAATATTTTTCTCGTTATCCTCGCTTTATTGTTGCTAATGGCGAACTGAACCATCATCTGTTACGCTTTATTGGGAATTATTTAGCTGTTGTAATTCCCCAGTAATTAAAATGACGGCACGGCGTCATGCGATGCCAATATTCATTTACGATAGCTTTGCATATTTTGTAGCGAATTGTTTATGTAAAAGATGTGTATCTTACGGACACTATTCACGGCGGCCGAGCTGTGCTCTCTGTTCCTTTGACACATGAGTATAATAGTGATGTTGTTACGGTGACAGTCACGCCATGAACGTTAATAACTTATTTCTAGGCATATTAAACGCTGAAATGCATACATGAATACAGAATAAGACATTAGATTCGCGACGTATGCCGTGTTAGTAGGAGGTGTCGCTGTGTTCGGGGACACGGCTTCGTGTTAATTCATAATTACCTAACGTTGTTTTACCAACTTTAATGAGACCCCAATGTTTACACGGGATTCCACTTTGGGACCTCTCCGTTCTACCTGCGCTTCGCGTCGCCACTCATTTCCGCGTTAAGAAGGAATATGTCTCGACGAGCTTCCGCCCGGCCGCGCTCGCTCAGCTCATTGCTACGACACCTCCAGTATACTCGTTTATATACTTCTCGGTTACATAACAATAACGGTGGCAGGCAAATGGATCGGAATATCTACGTAATGGCTACAGAATAAGGTTTCCGTTTTTGGCAGTTCCATAAAAATAATAAAATATCAGGGTCGCGCGCGTTTCCATATCCATTACGGTTCCGATACACATTATTTCACTTAAGCCGGTGCGTTTGGGGAAATACCATAAAGAAATTTTGTAATAATACGGTGTCGTTAAGTCTGCGCACGTCACCGGGGGCGCAGCTTGAGAGCCCAGATTGCCTCTGTAATATTAAAAACAATGCTTGTGCCCCCCCCCCCGCCCGCTTCCCGCTAGTACCACGTAACGTTGTTTGGCATTTTGGGAGCTCAATGATACGGATTGACTTGATATGTTGCGACCACGATTATGATTAATTTAAAGCATATTCACCATCAGCGACCAAAGTGTGCTGACAGTAACCGGTACGCGTGACCGAGCAAAACATATCGAGCTGCACTTTTTGGATGAAAGCACTGGTTCACGTTCACGATTTAAGATTTCGATACCAATTTCACATTATTATTTCTAGCCAATAACAAACTGAACTTCGAAATGACCTTGTAACCGACTTCCCCGTATTACAGAGGCGGTGAGCTCACCTCGGCAATGTATGTAGATCGCATTCCCGGCGCTCGCGTCTAGCCCGGGGGAGCTTTTAGTTCGGGGGGTGACATCGGGGCTATCGCAGGCATCAGCCGGTACTCACGTGTTTCCGTCTCACCAGTCGCGACGGATATAGTCATTACGAGAGCCAAAACATTGATATAGTGCTGGAGTGTGGACTCAAATGCCTGACATTTGAGTTTTCAGTTAGAATTAGTAAGATTATTCCTAAGTAAGTAAGTATTATGACTATTATAAACTAGCTGACCTGGCGAACTTCGTATCGAATAAATGTTGTATTAACTTATTCATTGAAAAAGCCATTATGTACAAAATTTATAAGAACTTGAATATTATTACCGATCTGAATTATTTTTTTCGTGAATTTTCCCCATGTTTTAATAGTTGTTCTGCTATTCGGGGTGGAGACAAATCCAACAAATCGAAGATCATAAGAATCGGTCGGCAGAAATGTGACCGGGTTGTATGTCTATGTGACCGGGTTGTTCTTCTAAACTTAACAACGGCTTCTGATGTGGTTTTCTTCATTAGTTAGAGAATTTATTCCGGAAGGTATATTACTTTCATTATAATTAATCAATTCGTGTTAAAAAACACAATACTTTGTCAACTCATAAATACTGTGCAAATAAGAGGCAAGTCTTTAGTATAGTATTTTATAAATATACGGCCTTAGGCCCAATCTGTACAAAGCAGAGGTACCGCGCTGACCTGAGCACGCTGTCGGCGAACACCTCGAGCAGGAAGCGCTGCGGCAGGCCGCCGTCGAAGCCCGCCGCGCACGCCACCTCCACGGACTCCGCCGTGTGATTCCACAGGGTGCAGTTGCGCGGCGCGTGCGGCTTGCCTGGAACAAACGTGACATGGTAGCTTTCTGGAGTATTTGGTACGATAGTACGTGGCAAACTAGCCCACAGTACGCCTGATGGTGCGTCATCGCCGCGTCTTATAGACATCTGCAAATAGCATTTCCATTCCTCAAACATAAGGAAAATGTCTCATGTGCCTCATGTCAGTGTCTCATGTATCACAGCAGCATACACTTCGAACTGGAACATAGCACCTGTTAGGCTACGTCACAAGCGCTTTGTTAACGAGACACTCAAATTCCATTTACAGACACGGAAGGTTTTTTTTTTATCGCGCTCAATACTCAAGCTCAACGCGGAGAGTTAAAAATCTAGTGACGGTAACAAAACCCGCTTACAAAACCCCCGTGGAAAACATATTATATGTTTACAATACGATCAACATCAGAACTAGCTCATCAAAGTTATCAAACTGTCTGGCCCACAGCACACAATCAGTGGGTAATGTTATAGACTCACCAGCGGCCACCATCTGGAAGACGCAGGGCGCGAGCTGCGAGCCCACCTCGTTGGACGCCGCGCACGACAGCGTGCCGTAGTCCAGGTCCGCCACCGGCGTGTATCTGAGGACAGCCAGGGTCAGTGTGAACATAATATTGGGGATGAAGGATACGTTGAAATAATCCACACAGGCGAAAATATATGTCAGGAATACAAGAACACATGGTACGAATTTTGATAAGATCAGACAGACTTGATGGTAAAACTAACCACAAAACTAACCATGCTTTAGGCCGTTATTTTGTGGAGTAGACAAAAACTGTAATGGTTGGCATTAAAGTCGCTTTGCGTTAGTTTTTATTTGATTAAACGATACTCGTTGTACCTTTTCCCGACAAATTCCAAAGACTATACGTACTTGAGACTACTGGCGCTGCCGTTGGAGGTGTAGCGATCGGCGGCGACGTCCAGCGTCTCGCCCGAGTTGTTGAACTTCCACTTGAACACGGCGGCGGGCGGGTCGGCGTCCACCTCGCACACGATCACCACCGACTCCCCCCGCGCCGCGCCCACCACCGCCACGCCGCTCGTGCGACACGACGGCGAGTCTGTGAGGCAACGCAAACAATCAATATTTTGCAAAAACATTTAAACTAAAGTTAAAAACTATGGTATGTTCCAAAAGTATCTTATTAAAGTATAAACGAACCCTGTTCATGTTATATTCTTACGCAGCCACTAACTAAGGGGGAATCAGGAACACATTTATCCGTATTTAAAAAGGTTTTTTTACCTTACATCTCGCCACTCTTTCCAATATTTAATGTTGTTATTAAATTTTAATTGAGAAATCATCGCAAACTGAGGATTGTAGTTCCTCAATTATTATTGTCGAATGAAATTCATCTTTAGGTATGATGATTTAAAATTAGAATTTCGAGTATATGTATTCAAATAACTAATTTGTAAGTGGCATTACACATTGGCATCCGCAGGTACGTTTTCTGATTCATTTGTTAACATTTTTGCGAGATACTTTTGGAACAGACTATACAATCATTTCAAAAATACTAGAAGTAGGTACGCACGGCTACACATCAAGCTATACATAACCAGTATAAGCTGACTTCTGATTGTACGAAAAACCTATACAATGTGAGATCAGCTGAAACTGGAAAAGTATAGCTTGATGTGTAGCCGTGTGTACAAGTTTTTATATTCAAAACCTTCAGATTTAGTTTAGCTCTTAAATAACTTAAGCGGAACATCCAAACAGATTCACCGCCTGAAGTTTTATCGTGAGCTAATCAATTAATAGAGGGCTCCACTAGTTATCTAGTAACAGCTAAGCTAAGTAGGCTTCAGTCTGTGAGGCACGGCGGCCATTCCACAGACTCAAAAATCTTGTAACGTTTCTGTATGGGCCGGTAATGGTGCGTGCTACGACCGACAAGACGGAACGATCCTGCAGTTATGTTCGCTACATACCGTGGAACACCTGAGCATCGAATGTAAATGTACCTACTGTTGAGATACCGAACTATTATGTTATTTATCATTTGTGAATTATTTTACCACCTGCAGCCATACCTACCGAATTAGTTACCTTATCTCTCAAACTCAAATCACCTAAAACTGAGCGCGGGTTCAGTTTAATTTAGCTTATTTCTTACTAGCGGTCCGTCCCGGCTTCGCACGGCTGGACATTATATATATTTAAACATTTTTTTTCTTGCAATTAAAAAAGCCTATATTAATCAGTGGTAATGTAGCATTCAAATGGTGAAAGAATTTTTAAAATCGGTCCAGTACTTTTTGAGCCAATTCGTTACAAACATACATACAAATCTTTCCTCTTTATAATATTAGTATAGATTGAACGAATGATTACGTTTTGTAGTGACAATATTACATGTGTAATTATTGTAGCATGTTGAAGCGTGCGTGTGATTGCAGAAGCCACGCGACGCGGCGACGCGCGAAGTCGCGCGACGTTGCGCGTCATCTGTAGCGCGCGCTAATTGGACGCCTGCACCATGCCTGCACGACGACGTCCGAGTGCCGACGAGCTGCGACGATCACGTGTGGCACGTGTGAGTGCTTGAACGCGTTATTGCATGTAAGTATTGTAGCTTTTTTTGACGTTTTATTATCACAGGTAGCTTGCAACACCTTACAGCGCAATCCACGTTAAAAACTAATTGCACAGAATGTAGGAACGGCACTGCTGTATTTGTTAAGCATCAGATCTATCAGAGTAGATATTTTTTACAAAATGTGCGACAAATCGTGGTGTGTGAAGGTGGCGAGCGGTGAAGGTCGGGGTCGTCAGCTGGGAATTAGGGGCAAGGAGTAATTATGTGGCCGCGGGTCGCCCCTAATAGCAGCCAGCCGCGACATCGCGACACCGCGCGGCGAGCGGCGTGCATCCCTATCACACTAATTAACTACTCACCGAATAATACCAGATCCCGAGTTAGCGACACAACTGATTGATACAATATTCATTCTGATTAGATCATTCTGTTTCAACGCTAGTGAGCCTCAAAATAAAATGGCGGGACACAGCTGCAATAGCGAAATCTCGAAACATTTAATCGGAGACAAAAACCCATTTAAATAGGTAATGTAAAACGTAATAGGATAATCTACCTCTGAACAGGGGCAAGTTATTTCAACAAAAGCCAGTGAAGACTAACGGCATCGGGTCATGAATAAAATTGCTCCGATCGTAACGAGCAATAACAACAACTTCATTACAAAACATTTTTTCTTGCGAAACAGAAATTTATTGCGACATTACTCGCAGTTATGTTAGCCATTAAAAATTCCCATCTTATTTTGTCAGGACCATATCTTACAATTGGCGAAATAGATCGACAGCCATTACTGGGGCGTGGGCGGGGGACAGAGGGCAACTGGGGGGATAGATGGGCGATTTAAAGCAACGAGCCGCGAAGGAGAGTGACTCACCTGCGCCACTACAGCACTACAGGCGGACTCCTATTTAATTGAAATCGTTTATTTATCGTTTGACAAGGAGACGAGTTTAATCGGCGCAATCCAATCCTCTCTAATTGACTATCGTCGGCTGAGCGCTGGCACTCGCTCAGCGGTAAATTGATCAGTTTGAGTTGTCGCCCGGAAGTATCTTGTGGCCATTGTTTGCTAACAGCGAGGGGCCGTACGAAGAGGCTGCAAAGATTTCCAATTCGAATTGCGTTAGAATGAACGGGTTTCAACTTTTTCTTTTCAAAACAAAGTATCAAGGAGCAGTTCTTGGTCAAGGAACCTCAGTGTATCGCAGAATGGACGCAACTTTATCTTTAGTGGACATGATCGATGAGCGAGATCTGTCCACACGTCACGGCTCCAACACGCCCGGACATGAACGTCACCCCACCGGAGATAGCCTTTCAAGATACTCTTATTACGTTCCACAAAAATGTGTACCTAAAATATCTTATTCGACTCTGCTTTCAGCCCATAGGCTTATTAAACTTAGCGTGTCTCAAATGTTACAAGAAGTTTTTTGATACTATCTAAGTACTTATAGAAGATAAGAAAGTAGGTTGTTGAACTCGAATAAAAGGGACCTACAGACTCCATTTAATCTGAAATCGCAAAACAAGAAGTTTATCCGTACAGTATTTCCTTTCAGAAGGCATCAAGGCAAAGGTCGGAGAAAAAACAATTAGTGGAAACTTTCCCGCCCACGACGAGACGTGATAACACCGACGAAATACGAGCGTGCGGCAGTGCGCGACTCGGTGCGACTCCGTGCGAGCAGGCGCGGCGCGGCGCGGTGCGACCACAATGCTTTTTAATTTGCGCGGCGTATTTGTGGCGACACAACGCGCGGACGTCGCGATTAATTAATTCTGAGCAATTTAAGTGTGTGGGTCGGTAGCTCGCATTGTTCCAGATTTGTGCCGATTGTTTTGAATGAGCTTCGAGAGGTGCCGTAATGAACCCGGCCCCTTGACGAGTTTTCTATTTAGCGCCAAACTTTCACGGCTCTGGCTGTTGTTTAAGTTTGTTTTAGCGCCGAAATATGATCTGCTTCGCCTGCGGTTCATAGCTGGACTGCACCAAACGGAATAACTTTATGTGGTACGAACCTACTCCACCGAGGGGGGGCAGAGCCGAACCTACCACTTGTCGGTTTATTGGAGAATGCATAGCTTACGTGTCAGTGGAGAAGGGCTTGCGGTTAAGACTCTGGAGATTGGGAAGCGGGCAGATTAATATATATTTGAAAAGTCGAAGTTGAGTTAGAATTTGTCGCATCGGGTTCGCGGTGCAGCAGGCGTCCGGGTTCGGGTCACGTGCGACACTTGCGACTTGTTCGCAACTTTCGATAAATTCCAATATGTGTGCTTTATCTTCTTGCATAATTCTGTTTGACGCGAAACGACAAGGCCCCAATGGCGCGTGAATATTGCATGAAACTGTCGAATCCTTCGAGATTTAGGGAGCCAACACTGAATTTAAAATACTATCAATGAGATGAGAATATATCCCCATTCACCGGCTGCTAGAATCGTTTCTTGAAATGTACTTTACGCGTTTAGATAGTAGAGAAATAAAAAGATTGGCTTGGTGAACGTTATCACAAGATATCTCCGCCTTTGGCTATGTTTACGAATCAAATGAAGAATCTGAAGTTGTGTTCTATAAAATTCACAACGCTTTATTTTATACAGACCATATCTACCCAAGAAGTAGTATAATGTTGAAAGAGGTATTTCTTACATTTGACCCGGAACAGCAGCTCGTTGGAGACGGTCTCCCCCTCCGCGTTGAGCGCGGAGCAGGCGTACCGGCCGCTGCTGTGGCGCGTCACCTTCTGCAGCACGAGGCTCTGGTTGCTGTGGAACACGCGCGCCGTCGCGTTGTGCGCTAGTGGCCGGTCCTGGAACAGGAGAGTCTATATTAATCATTACCGTCACTGTGAAGGCTGTATATAGCTATTATTATAGTTAACCCCATCCGGCTAAAGCGATCCAGACTAGTTTCGTTTCCTTTCGTGAGTTCTCTGATGCCTAGAATAGCCGCATTTAGTCTATGAAGGACGCTGGAATTGAACCAACAGGTTACATCAAAGCCGGGCTTAACATTGTAGCATCAACAACACTAACACTTGACTCAGAAAGGACAGCAGCCTATTTATCCTAGTGTTGTCAAAAATAAAGGTGGTATTACTTCAACATTGTTATTTATATCTTGCCTAAAAGTGTTCCATTATAATGTAGGATTATATTCGTGTTCGAAGACCCCTATCTCAAACAGGATAAAAGCTAAAGCAAAAAGGTGAGCAGTAACATTTTACAAGCCACGTCGATCACGATGTAACGTAACAAAAAAAAAAAATATTCCTGCAATATTATGATGACGTAAATGTTGCTTTCTGAGGGTCTGGGGAGCAAGGCTGGGGGCTGACGGGGGCGGGGGGTACAATTACTAGAATATATTTACACAAAGGGTCCGCCCATTACCGCCGGCCCTACAAAAGGCGCCACTTCAGCGGACAAAGGTACTCGTTACGTACTAGAGAGGACTGATTATATTTTTTGTTTCTAACAAAAAGATTTTTAGTATCAGTGAAGACGTGTTCTTTGGCTGTGTATTTGTGATCCGTTTCTGATTAGGCTTACTTTTATTGGGTATCTTTTGCTTGATGACTATTCACAGTAATGCACACTTATCACTTATCAGCTATTTATTTTGTGGCTTTAAGTTCTAACTGCCAAGAAGTTTCTCTAAACATTGTATTATGACATCGCAAAAGTTCAAATAAACAACTGTTTTTTTTTGTAAAATAGACTACTGTTTGGATTTTGGATGTCCTTAAAATTTCTGAGTTGTTATTTCAAAAGTTGTGTCATTTGAAACATGTTGTTTCCACGCATATCTCTTGCATTAAGTTAAAAACACTCCAGCCACCTCATCACTGACCACATAAACCGCTTCCCACCGAGATGGCTCAAAATGTACTTTTTACAAATGAAGTCACCGAAACAGCCGAACAAAAAAACTGTTTAGCTCGATGACTCTGTTGTTTCACTACAAAAGGGGAAATTAAAAGAGACATTTTGAAAGCTGCGTGAAATTAGTACTACAGCCTGTTGGCGCTGATGAAAAACACATAATTTCGCCTTTACCTTTGTAGCGAGCTTGTACAGTTCGGGAGAGAAGGCTTGCTTGTGTAGCTATGTAGCGACTTTGTTTCACTGGAGTATTAAGATTATGAGACAGAAACATATAAACCGTGCTTTTTAACGGCTGTATAGGTAAAGTTTCTTAAGAGTTTGTACTCGTCATATTACTAAATAATTCTGTTGGTTGCACGACTTTGAAACACATTGCTTCAACAACACTTTGCCATAACTATTTAGTGTAGCATATAATTATGTAGATAATATTGTAATTGAGCATAGAAAAGGCGACAGCCTGTTGCACGACATTCTTCAAATAATCTCACTCGAATTCAAGAACACGTTTCACTATTATAAAACTTTTTCTTAAAAAGTCCTTAGTAAAAACTTGATTATTACATAACGTATATTTTCAACCCAATCTGCTCGCCTTTAATCACTTCATTCGTCATCCTTTTATAAATAACCTTCTCACGGTGTCGATGTGCGGTTGTGTTGTGGGTGAGGGTGCGGTGTGGGTGTATTGCCATCAATCTTGCGGCGCAGTAGGTGAGGTGTACGTTTCATTACCGCTCAACAAACGGCATCAGAAACTGAACTCAGCAGCAGTCATTGTTGTTTTTCTCAAGATAAGCTTCCTACTTTTTAGTCGACTTCAAAAAAAAGAGGAGGTTATGCATTTGGCTAGTTTTTAGGGTTCCGTACCTCAAAAGGAAACAACTAAATCCTTATAGGATCGTTCAGGTCTGCCAAGACCCTTTTACCCAGGAACGAGTATCAACTTCAACGTGATCCTACTAATGTCTGCGGTCCCTTAGACGGGTGAAAAATTCAAGATTCTATGTCATGAAAATATAACTTCATTCTTATCTATGTTTTAAGTCAACGAAATCAATTGATACGGTCTATTAAGTCACACATTTTGATGATTTTCTAATTTTTCTAAACCTTCAGTGCGCAGTTCCTACGAAGCGCACTGGTACCGCTTTTATTAATTGTTTGTGTACTTATAATTGCCTTGTCATCTAAGATGACAAAAACTGGCTAGCATTTTATCGTCCCTTCTGAAATGAAACATAGTATTGTATTTATTATGTACCTATAGCTCACTAATAAAACCGTCTTAAGTGATTTTTTCCTTTTACTTTTCTATCGAGGAGGTCTTAATTCAATAGTACTTAAGCACTGATATAATTGACTCGTGCGAAGGTTCACAAGCTGCAGTGTAAGTCAATAATCTTAGTGTCGGTCTTGAGATAAATTGGAAAAGTTGCGGCGCCCCGCACTTGGGCCCCGCTCCCGGGCCCCTGGGCCCCCAGGCCCCGGCGCCCGCGGCTGTGGCTCGTAGGCTTTCAGCGCTCAGGGTATCTGCGATGATTGATGAAGTACTCCCGACCGACGATGAGTATCTTATGAGTATGCACGGAGATAACTTGGGAGAGATTGTGGCAATACCTGCGATTGTTCCGCGAACGGCTGTGATTTATTTATTTACCTTCAAAGTTATTATTTGTTCTTGGTTTTGGGCCGTTGATATTAAAATAGCTACGCTTTTAACTCTGTGTTAGCCAACGCTACGTCTTGCGTCTACATAAGCCTTCATAATTTCAGCCGAAAAACGTCCACTGCTGGACATAGGCCAAGCACCACCACGTCGACCCGTTCAGTACTTCTCGCATCCAGCGACTTCCTGCGGCCTTCATCAGGTCATCGGTCCACCTTGTGGAAGGCCTTCCAACGCTAAATGAGCCTTAGGTAGGTACTTTCAATATTTGTGTTATAAATATAACAACAATTTTTCTTTTTTCCATTGCATATTTTCAACATAGGGATATAAAAGTAGTTAATATTTGTTATTCCGTAAAAAATCATTAACTAGAAAGAAAACAGGCGAGATCGTTGCTATGGAGAAACGACCCGCATTTCCTCATAGTTCAGCAAATGACAGCAGACAGAAGTCACACGTCACACTACGGACACAACACAACTTTTCGGTCACAATTTTATTAAACACAACATCAGGCGCGAATTTCGGCAAATGCTTTTAATTTGTTTTGTTATTTCGAACTTTTGATAAAATTCATTTTCATTTCTTTAATTTTTGTCGTATTTTTTCCATGTTATTATGAGTGATATGTTATTTACTATTAACGTAGCTGGACTAAGAGGCATGATTTGAAGGCCACGCAAAATAAGACTACAAGACTCCTATTCTTAAACTTGTCTAATAACCGTATCGTGCAGCTCCCGGGCCGTTTCGGCGCTAATTACCGGGCTATCGCCGGACGGCCGGCACCCGGCAGCCGGTGCCCGCCGCCCGGCAACCCTCGTGTACCGACAAACATTTTAATGACGTGCCTGTCATTTCTTTGTGACTACCCCTAACACTGAGACTTTAAATAAATGTGTACATCATTATGAGATCGTTTTGAGAGTTGACAAGCAAAAGAGAATGCGATTTTGTTTCTTATTTTGTTGGAACTTTGTTTTGAAACGTGTGTGTATTACTTGATGTGTGATGTCTGTTACACAATGTACTTATAATGTAGCTAAAATATGATTGAGTGTTATTTACTCTCTGTGCAGGTTGTATCGGCCTGTAATGCACATAAAATAAAGGTCTGCGATTGCTTCCTCTTATGTATATAAATAGTTACACATATGCGTGTGATATATGTATAGGCGATTTTCTCATCAACACTACAGGAAACGGTCTAAAAAATGTTGATCTCGGGATCCATCCCGCGTGAATGGAGAGCGACTGATTCAATCAGGCTTGTCCATTATGAGGCAGACGAGTTTCATTGGAGCACAATCTCATGGATGATCACGGGGGGTTGCGAGGGAGCCCCGTACCCCCCGCACGCCCTCGCCGCTCCTTGGAAATAGCTGCCATTAACGAATAAAGAGAGGTATTTTCCACCTTATAACACAGTTTGCTTACGTTCAGTTCGAGCATTCTCTGTTATTGCGAGCGTGCTTGAGACGTTGTACCGCTGTCGTAACATACATCATGTGTGTGAGCTCCGGCGCGTCGCTCGGCGCGCAGTGGGCCGCCGGCCGCCGTGCGCCGTCACGTAGGTTTGGGATGGGCGCGTAAATAACACAATTATCACTCACGTGCTACACAGGGGCCATTACGTACATTGCTATCGTTGGGTTTGAGAGTGGGCTGTTTTTATTAATATCGCTAAATAAACGTACCTACCTACATAATAACATGTTCGTGCTATATGTACCTACAGGGTGCACGACATCGACGCGCAAACTGTTACCATGAATTCAGCACATGATTCTAGACCTTCAAGCGTAGAAATTGTTTGTCAGTTATAAATTAAAAAATCAGCTGTTTCATAGAAAAGTGCCAATACATACGCGGTCAATGTACGGAATACATTTTTTTTAAATAACTGACGAAGAGTTTCTTCGGAAGTTCAGAATCACGTAGTGACTTCTTGTAGCAGGCTGCACGTCGTTGTCCCGCCCGCTGTACGTCTGGTGCAGCACGAGGCCACCGCCGAAGAACAACAACATTTTCTGAAAGGGTTTCATTAAGATTAAAAAATTTATTGAAATTCTAATCTTCCCAACTTTAAATTACCTTCACAGTACAACAACGAGTTTATTTCTCTACTATCACCTAAAGTGGTGGACTGGTAACCAGTGGTCGCTAGTTGACATAACTCTCTGCGGCGGCTGGTAGTCCTCGGCGCATGCGCACCGGCGTGATGAGCGCACACCTGTACACGATCACACCCTCCTCCCTTCTGCGGTTCCTCCATTTTATTCACTTTAAACACATTCTGGCTCGGATAGTTAAGTCAGAAAGAAATTTCAACAGTAATTTAAGCACTTCTTTACGGCGCGGGAATTAAAACGCCATTTTATTGCAGTAGCCATTATAGCAGTATCGCATGTGGGACACGTCTGCGAGATATGCGTGCAAGTGTTCTGTTAGTGATGTAGTCTGAAGCGCTTTACGACTGGTCCAAGTTACCAGGACTGCGTGTTTCTCCTCACGGCGTCACTCTACAGTTACCGTGAAGGCATTAATCAATCAATATCTTTATTGTGGATCATAGATAGATACAGTCACCAAAGGAGATAAGTAACCAGGGTCGTCGGATATAGTTGGAGTTTAGTAAGAAACCGATTGAGGTTTACGAATGAAATTTAATACGATAAATTAACTGTTTGTTTTTTATTAATTAAATTAAATTTGAAAACATCCATCGGTTTCTTATTAAACTTCAACTATATCCGAGGACCCTGGTTACTTATCTCCTTTGGTGACTGTACATAAAACAGGTGTTAAATAATTAAATTGTGATCAGCTATGTCCCGCCCTTAGGGCATACAATAGTTACATAGAAATTAAATTAAATGTTACACATTAAGATTCACACAAATTATTGACATGCATGGTTATGCCGTTGTGGTTTCTGAGACGTTGTACGAGTATATTATATTATAGTATTTATCATTGTGTAGAGCTAGCTTTATATATTTTTATATGGCATATTCAGTGAAAAGATGCGTATGTCGAAACTTATTTAAAAATAACTAAATTGTCTTTTATATAGACGGAAATATAATTAAAATGAAAAAAAAAAAAACGTTTATCAGCAACATAATTAAGTTTAATACATTTATAAAAGTTAACACCCATAAGTCATGTCCCTGATATCCGTTGTCGTACACAGCTACCTTGAGCACTGAGCCCCTGTTCGTCGATAGTGCTAGCAACTAGATCGCGACTCACATTCTTCCCAGACTGCCAGCAAGTCGTGACTTTCCGATTGGATGAGAAACCTATTCAAATTACATTCGCTATTCAGTATAACTTTATTACAACTATTAGGCGGTAATAACTATTTAAATGAGATTTGGGTATCGGATCCGGCGCGGTGCCGTAACCGGCGTTGCGCCCGGACCGGGAATTTATCACGGGATAATAATATACACACTCGCTGGGCAGCCACGTTGTATGTGCGTCTTTTCATCATCATCATCATCAGCCGAAAGACGTCCACTGCTGAACAAAGGCCTCCCCCTTAGACCACCACGCCGAACGACAATCCGCCACTTGCATCCATCGGTTGCCCGCGACTCTCACGATGTCGTCGGTCCACCTAGCGGGAGGCCTGCCTACGCTGCGTCTTCCGGTTCGTGGTCGCCACTCAAGAACTTTTCTTCCCCATCGGGTATCAGTTCTACGAGCGATGTGGCCTGCCCATTGCCACTTCAACTTACAAATTTTAAGAGCTATGTCAGTGACTCTGGTTCTTCGTCGAATATCCTCGTTCCGGATTTTATCACGCAAAGAAACTCGGAGCATAGCTCTTTCCATTGCTCGTTGAGTGACTCTCAGTCTCTCTAAAAGGCCAGCAGTTAAAGACCACGTCTCAGTGCCATATGTCATCACTGCGTCTCGTCGCGTGTGTGTGCGTCTTTTATGAACTATGATTCTTGCGCCCTCTCTGCTGCGGGTGTGAATTTGCTGAATGTTAGAGAAACTGCAGTGATCAGTGTTCAGTGATCTCGTTACTACGCCCATGTCTGTAAGAGACGTAACCATACAGCAGGAATATACCATAAGGCATAGAGGGTGGCGATCTACATCGAACTTTCCGAGGCACTTTGACAATCAACTATAGTACAACATCTATGTATACAATAAGTTCTATCGAAATTGTGCCTAGATTATAATTTCAATAGGTATTCAAAGAGCCGCTATTAAACTAGATTTAACCAACTTTTGGTCAATTTCAGTAAACCTAAATGAACACGAATGTAGGTTTAATGCCCTACAAGCGATTACGCGGCGACTGCTAGAGCTGGTTCTGCGGCGAGCAGTAGACATTAATATAATAATCAGAATGAACTAATTCCGTTCCCTTCGGTTAGATCTCGTACAATAAAACATGGCGCCGGCAGCTGGGCAGCGCGCATAAGTCATCGGCTCACCCACCCCGCCCTGAGTAATTGTTCAGATTACAATATATATTTTGGCTCAAATTTATGATGGCTTAAGACGAGAAATTTATGCGGCGTCTTATTATTGTGACAGCTCATGGGTCGCTGTAGCGGAGCGCGGCAAGCCCGTCACGGATGTTGTGCTGGTGTACGAGCTGAGGGACTACTTCTCTTAGGAAGTGTCACCAGCTCGCGCTACCCTCAAGCTTTGAACTAACCAATGAAATTCATAAAATCTGCCTGCCTTTTCCCAACTATGTTGGGGTCAGGTTCCAGTCTAACCGGATCTCGGTTTGCATCTTGACTCTACACTTAGCTGGCAACGCCAGGTCTCTAGTGTTAGTCAAAGGGTCAACGGTACTCTGCGATCCCTGTATCGTCTGAGGAACTTTCTGCCCGCTAAGACGAAAACCATGCTTGTGCAGACTTTGATTTTCCCTGTAATCGACTATGGTGACGTGTGCTACTTTGACTTGAATGCGGTTTTGCTGGATAAGCTCGATAGATTGCTCAACAATGGTATCCGGTTCATATTCAACCTCAGAAAATATGACCATGTGTCGAGCTATAGATCAGAGCTCAAATGGATGCCCATTCGCCAAAGAAGAAGTTTGCGCGCTTTAACGACGCTTTTCTCTCTTCTCAACTCTTCCACTCCTCCTTCTTATCTCGTGCCTCATTTCCAATATCTATGTTCTTCTCACGCTAAGAATTTGCGTTCTTCTAACAATCTTCTCCTACTCTGTCCTTCTCATACTTCTGACTTTGTTCATTCTTCCTTTCATATCCAGTCCATTCTTCTTTGGAATGCGCTTCCTCTTGATATCAGGACAGCCACCAGTCGGTATGCATTTAAGCGGAAATTGCAGAGTTATTTTCAACACAAGTAGAGTAATGTCATCTCAACATCTCTCTCCCTTGAATTTGTATATATATATATATTTATATATATATGTCGGCGGCGTCAGCGATCACGCCATCGACAAGTACGTCACAGAACTTCTCCCACCGCCCCGCTGCTCGACTTGTTTTGCTATCAGTATAAAGGAGCGAACAGCGAACCGGAGGGGGACTTGACCATTGGACATAGTATGGATAACATGTGCTCGGAAACTGTCTCGCGTTACGTATCTGGTTGTGTCATGTACCTACAGTGTGTGATTTGCTAGTGTGATTAAATTGTTTGTGAAATTATAATCTGATTTAAACTGCTAAACCGTTTTTCTATTGCGCAATAACCAACACTACCCACAGTTAGCCCACAGTACTTAAAATATGTCTGATAATAACGAGATACACATGTCCTCACCCGACATCAGAAGTGGGATTCGTGTTGGTTCATGCGCAAAATCAGAACGCTAAAAGTGAAAGTAACCGTTGACATTTGAAAAACAAAGTTCAAACGTGCGAATGATTTTTAAATAATCATGTGGATCTGTTCAAATTGGACCCAGACAACCCAGATACGGATGCGCGATCATGGTGCATGTTGTTATGGGCAAAGGCTGTATGCAGAAATACCTTTGCCGAGTGACGCGCCTGTTGCGACTAGTAAGGAGCAGCATCAACGTGGCTATCGTAAATAGCATACCAAGGACGTAGCGTGGAGCTACCAGTAACGTGGAGTGACTTCGCACAAGCGGCCCACAGCGAAACCCTTCGTGTGCTACAAGTGAGGGAGACCAGGACATGTCGCGGCCCTGCACAAGCAGTGGCAGCCAAGCGGATGGTGGACGACATGCTGGAACAACTACCCTCAGGCATATTAGAAAATAAAGGTGAGCTGTATTGTTTCGTTAACGATTCTGGTGCCGAATGCTCGTTAGTAAAAGCAAGTTGTGCAGCCAAATTAATGGCATACGACTTAATAGCGTTATTGTATTAACTGGTATTGGTCAAACATGTGTATTCAGCACAGAACAGTTCTTATGACGTAGTGTATAGGTTAGCGAGCAAAAATTTAAATTTTATCACATTTTCTACCCGACATCTACTTGCAAAGTAATATTATGATAGATAACCTTTGTTCAGGAAGTTCAGAGGTCCGTTTAAAGTAGCGGAAGTTTTGAATGATGATCGCTTTATCTAAAAGCTTTAAAATCTAATCTCATGTGTAAGTACGCTGACGATCGCATACGCAAGATGCCTCTAAGTAGTGTTCCTAAGACTGTGAGAAGAGTTCGGTTAGTTAAAGCACATACCATACCATAGCTAGGTCGCACTGTACGCACTTGTCTGTAGTCGTAACTGCAACTCATTTGTGAGTTGTTCAGGGAGCGATGGGTTGCTGGTGGTGCAGCGGGGACCAGGGTCTCAAAGGAGACTATTGTTGTGTTGGTCTTGTAATGACCTGGGAGTGGTAGACTCTATGTGAAGTGAAGTAAGTTGATCGTATCACTGGAGGTGATGATGATATGGGTGGTATGGGTGTCACTGGCTGCTGCAGCGTCAGAGTCATGACAGTTGTATGTGGTCTACTCCTAAGTTGATACAGTTCCTGACCAATTACTAAGGCTTGAGTTTTTTGTTGGCGATGTTTGCTATCTTTTTTTTATTACATTTTTGTTAAGTAATGTGTTTCGATAACTATGTGGTCAGAATTGGCCGAGTGGAACATGCACTGCTGTTGCTTTTTTTGGGTTACAGGTTGACACACAATGACGTATGCAAGCAGAATGACAGTGTTGGGCAGCGCTGCACTCTTTGGATCTCCTGTACAAACAATCGCTGATCGGGGACGGTGCTTTTCGAGCAAGCTGTCCAGAGAGATTGATTGCGGTGGCGGCCGAGATGAGAAGCTATCATTAAGTCAGCTACAGATCCATTGTCTACCGAATCTGGTGAGTCGTTTTCATTTTGTTTTGACTCTGGTACTGAGTGCTTCCCTGGTTATAACAACAGCAAAAACGGTTACCCGGTTAACGGTAATCTAGTTAACAATGCAATTTTTAAATATGCTCACAATAGGTTACGAATGATGCCAGTAGGTCATGTACCAGTCGAGTAGATGGTGATCACAATGGTGATGAGCCTAAGTAATGGGAGCCACGCGAGTAGGGGTTCACTATCGGCCGTAGTAAAAAGTATGTAGTCAATGGGTGGTGCACACCAATCCATGCGCTGGATGTGTGAGAGCAATGCGATTGCTGCATAGCTATTCACAACTACTCGATACGCTTCCGTACCGTATCGAACATCAATCAATGTTATCGTAGCGAGTTCTATAAAACGCTGCTGTTCACAGGACCAAAACCAGAAAATTTTGTCAGTTTAAGTCAAATAGACGACCACCATTCTTCCGACAGCTGTTTGCTGTCGGGGGCGGGGCAGGTCAGGTTGTTGAAATGTGTCATTTTCGATACGATGGCTTGTCGTGTGGTTGTGAATTAAGGCGGTGGTCGGCCGGAGAGCCGTGGCCTTAGAGTGGTTTACTCGTGTGTGGTTTTGTCGGTGTCTAAGGCTCTTAGTGTAAAAGATGGTTGTTAATGTGGATAACGATGGTACATGGCTCTGGATGATGATTTTCCCTATTATTAGATAATCGAAGTTTGTTTACATAGCTCCGGTTGATGATTTTCACTATGGTTGATCAAAGTTTGTTGGCACATGACAAGGGATCAGAGTATTACTAAAGAATTTGAGGAAAGTCTAGTTATAGTCTTGTTGATGAAGCAGAGTAGAGATTAAGTCTTGTGATAGTGGTGAACCTTAGTTCGGCTGGTCGGAGACCGTACCATAGTATCGTAGCCATAGCCCGTTAGAAATCGGCATTTACTTGCTAGACCCTGGGTACGTGATACACGGTAGCTCTGGGTAGTATGGTCAGGTCTAGCCTTGAAGCCAAGACCGTAGAGTCAAGGACGACTCGGCATTCCTCCGGGAAGCGAGTATGTGACAAATGTGTGGGCCCCTGAATGAGATACTTGAGGTTTTATTTTCTTTGGCTAACATGGTGTGGAATCTTTTATAAGAGTAGCTTAATTTTTGGTTTTTAATTTGAATGCTTATTGCAAATTGATCGTGAAATAAAACAGATTTTAAAGAGTCGAGTCCCTTTTAATTATGTCATCAGTCTTTTTTTGCGAGAAATGCCAGAAAATCGGAGTATAACTGACGAAATTGAGGTTGAGCATAGTAGTAGTAACAATGAGGAGAGTAAGTTTACATGATGATTGGACCGTACCAGAGGTCGTCGTGTAGCCGTAACTCAATAGAAATCGGCGTCTAATACTTTAGTAGTCCATGAGTGCGCGGTAGGCAGTCAACTCTGGCGAAGGTCGAGTTTCAGTGAAAACCATAAAGTCCAGGAGAGACGGCGCTCCCGTGGGGGTTCGCATAAAAGAAATATGAGTAGCTGGAGATTACTGGGCTATGCGTAGCGAGAGATCACATGCAGAGCTTAAGTATGTTGATTCATTTGGTTTAATTATCTCTTTTGTGAGATAGTTCGGTATATATGTGGTCAGTTGTAGTTTGAATTTCCTGATTATTGTTAGTAATAGGTTTTCTAGTGTAGTTCAAAATTATATAAAGAGTTCTGTAAAATTTTGACTTTAGTAAAGTCTGATAAATCAAACTGATTCTTACGGGTTAGTTCAGGAGTGACCGAGCTATGTGATACTTTGCGGGTATGTTTGTTTACGGATTGACGCACGAGGACGTGTGCGAGCAAGGTGGCCATGTCGGCGTCATTCGTCTGACTATTCGGAACGCCAGCACCCGGCGGCGCTCGACAGAGTCTATCCTGAGATTGCGAGGAGTGGAGAAAGGCGCGCAGCGGTGTAACGAGTCAGTTTTGGCTCTGGCATATCACGGTGGGGTTGCGGAGGCATCGTACGTTCCCGCAGCCACCGTCGTGGATGGAGTGCCGGGGTGGTTTTTAGTCAGTAAGAGTCTGACAGACCCCTCCGCCCGCCCCGGGGCGGAGGACATCCATGAGGATTTTCCACTCCGGAAAGCGTGTCACGGGGCAAAAGTGGTACTTTAAGTCTGTTTATTCGGAACCGATTAATATTAACGCGAGCAGATGTCCATAGAACTAACGATGACCATTAAATTGCAATAATCATTGTAGGGTTAAACCGGTCCAATGATAAATCAGCTATAGGGAATAATAATATTCCGGACTAGCCTAAATAAATTCTGAAGGGCTTGAAAAAAAAAAAATAAAAATAGCCGGACCAGAATTTGTTAATCTGAAGGGTGTGCAGCCGGACCAGAACAAGTTATCTGAAGGGTAAAAAAAAAAAAAAAAAAAAATAGCCGGACCAGAACTTGTTAATCTGAAGGGTTTGCAACCGGACCAGAGCTTAATCTGAAGGGTCAATAAAGACCGGTCCAGAACTTGTTTATCTGAAGGGTCATTGAAGACCGGTCCAGAAGTTTGAAGGGTCAATAGAGACCGGTCCAAAACTTTTTAATCTGAAGGGTCATTGAAGACCGGTCCAGAACTAATTCCTACCAGTCTGTAGGGTTTAGATAAACCGGTCCAGATTGTAAAGTACGATTTTTATGGTCAGGATAATCGCACAATTTATGCTTATTACAGACGTATGAATTGTAAGCGCACGAGGACGTCCGCAAGTCAGTATGGCCGTGTCGGCGGCGTCAGCGATCACGCCATCGACAAGTACGTCACAGAACTTCTCCCACCGCCCCGCTGCTCGAGTTGTTTTGCTATCAGTATAAAGGAGCGAACAGCGAACCGGAGGGGGACTTGACCATTGGACATAGTATGGATAACATGTGCTCGGAAACTGTCTCGCGTTACGTATCTGGTTGTGTCATGTACCTACAGTGTGTGATTTGCTAGTGTGATTAAATTGTTTGTGAAATTATAATCTGATTTAAACTGCTAAACCGTTTTTCTATTGCGCAATAACCAACACTACCCACAGTTAGCCCACAGTACTTAAAATATGTCTGATAATAACGAGATACACATGTCCTCACCCGACATATATATCATTAGTACATATTTATATATTTATTATAGTATGTATGTGTATATAAACTATTTATGTATTTGTGTACCTAGTTATAACAGGTTTTTTTTTCCCTCATCAACTGAAGCACCTGCCATCTAATCTCTTCACCACCCTTGGTTGACTGGTAGAGAATGCCTAAGGCATTAAGTCCGCCTTTGTACCTTTTTGTGCGAAAAGTTTAAATAAATAAATAAATAAATATATCTGCATACCAGTATTTTACATGTAGCGACTGTTTATCTGACCTCCACAACTCAGGTACTGGATAACACGAATCACGATACCCTTTTGGGCTGCAGACTGTCAAATATCCACGAATGACAGTCGCGACCAACCGGCTTAATGTATTTTCCAAGGTACGAACGGGTCTCGATATGTAATGGTTTGTCACCCATCCTCGAACCGACCACGGCTGTTATTATTTAGCCACGAGCCCCTAGCTCATAGTAGGGATCAAAATTAGAGGCTTTTGTTAGTACTCGGCGACCTCCATAAGTACAGATGTTAGGCCACCGTATGACGTGGTAGTTATGAGATCCCAGACCAAAGCGAAGATAAAACAGTGATACAATGGGAAGTGCGTGCGTTGATTGATAATTACGTTAGTGAACAGGAGCCTAACGCTGCCATTTGCCAACTGTGTGATTGTACACCTACTTGTACATACCCCAGAGGGAATCACGCGCGGCCGATAATTACCGAGTGTATAGTGCGGTGCATGGCAAACAAGCAATGAGCATCGAGCTTGTATCATCGAGTCCACGTCGATTTCCGTTGAGAATGACAAGAACCAGGTACTATGAAGAGACTGTCTACTCACTGACCAAGTAGCATCTGTGACCCTTATCTAGTTTATATTTGACACACATTTTCACTCTCTTCCTCTAAGCCAGTTCAGAATAATTTCTGTAATCAGCGTGCCGGATGTTCGGTTGAGTGGCATCTCATTGCAACATCCCACAAAGTTAGACAGATGCGTGTCACGAGCTCCTCAAGCGAGCAATTTTAATACTTCCTCGTTGATTGACGGCTGGCCTCCATCTTGGATTGCGATTGATATTAGTACGCGGGTCGCACAGGGGCACTCGATGCCAACGATATTGATACTCCAATCAGTTTGAGAGCTCACTCTGCTAATATTGTTTTTATAATTTTATTAAAATCCTGTTATTTCAATAGGCCTTACTCGATATTTATTACTTATTCATATTATCATCCTCTCTAGACAAAATTGGGGCTGAGTTCTATATTTTATTTTTTGTTATTTATTTTAATAATAACAAGCGGATATCTGTAGATGCTGGATGTAGTTTAGATAGTGTTACAGCATTTTTTTACAAACCGACTTCAAAAAATGGAGGAGGTCAATTCGGTCAAATATTTTTGTAAATCAATTCCACAAATTTTAATGCCAGGGGTGGTCCCATATAAATTTTATTAACTTTGCTTGGGTAGTTTCAATAATACATATTTTTGCCTCTTAGTTTATAATGATGATGTTATAATAACTTCCTGTCACTAATATTTACATAGCAAGTAGTGTTATATGCATTTGTGTGGGGTAAGTACAGCTTAAAAGTGAAAAATAAAAACTTTTTTGCAAAAAATAAAACAACAGACTTCCAAAAAAAGACACCACTAAGTGAAAAATAACTTTAATTTCGGAAGTCGGTGTCGTTGAGTTCGCATTTTCGTTGTTTGCCAGCGTTTTTTTTTTTTTTTGTAAAACAATTTTTATTTAATTTAAAACAACTACTTACGCACTATTCTGATTTGTAAAACTGACTTGATACACCGTCATACAAACGGATCCTACGCGCACTGATAACGTTCACAACGCTGCACTTCAAACTCCATGTAATCTTACGACACTCTCGGGGAAGGAGGAGCCTGTTACCAGTCAAGGATAGTCCAATCATTGTTTGTTGTGAGATTTAGAGCAAAATATAAGTACCTACTTGCTTGACTGTCTCATTAGGTGATCGCAAGCGCGCCTTCTGAGCACGAGTTCCTGGGTTCGATCCTCAGGTCGGGTAAAGTTTTATCGGGTTTTTAATTAGAATCTATCAGTACGAGTAGTAGCCGGGATTCTGGAATTGTGCCCGATTGATAGCTTTAGGCTAGCCCCCACCGTATCATGTACCACCGTATGGTAGTAAGTAATAACTTGGGACTAGAACTGAGGGTATACTATCCTCTACTCCAGGGAGTACAGACGTCATGTTTATTTAAATAGTTTTCATTTGAACTCAGTTCGGCTGCAGCACGCGCCGCCGCGCCGCCGCGCCGTCTGGCCGCGCTCGGCTCGTGAGTGGCCGCGTGAACTTTATTCCCTGTCACACTGATATTAAACAAATCGGCGACGAGGGACGTTTGTGTTCAGTTGGTAGCTGTTAGGTCATAAATAATGTTTTTCAGTGGGGTATTTTATTTGTAGCATATTTATGTATTATTACTAGATTGCAGTGTTACGGTTGACGTGACTCTTTCAGTGGTTTCTTTGAATTTATCTGAGAACAGAAGACGTTGTGACTTCTTGGAAAAAATGTTTCGCTTCAAAGCAGTGTTCACTGTAATCTTGCACTACACATTTTCCGCAGCCAGTTTTGTATAAGGCGTCCTAAGCAGTTAAACATAAAATTCATAGTTACGTACTGCAGGGTATTTTGGATAAAATTGCACGGTTCCTTTCAGCTGTTATAGTGGAATATTAAAGTAGCACAAGTTAAATAGCAAATAGAAGTGACGTATTAACTACGTTATGTATGTTATACATACTCTTAGTTGTGTAACAAAGTTAGTGTGTTCATACAAGTAGGCTTTGTGATAATATTAGTTTAAATACACTCACATCTTGTTACACGTGGGTGTAACACTGCTGGTGCGGCTGTTTGAAAATTATATCGGAATTAGTTACTGGTACCTATTCATAGTAAGTGCCGATTTAGTAATTTATAATGCTAGGATTTGTCGAGATGTAAAAAAAAAGTAAATTATGGTCTGAAAACAGTTACCTACTTTAATTAGGATGTTATAAAAACACCTGTCCTAATTCGTTATTGTAACTCTAATGAAAACGTCTTGTCCCTTGTTTTTTGGAATTCATTTGTACAGAACTATTGCTACCGTTCTTTATTTTATACGCGTGTAAATCATAGACATATCAAATTGAGAAGCTATTTATTATATATGCAATCGTGCAGAAGGTTAATCTGAATAATATTGATATAGTTCACACCTTATAATAATTAATTTAATGTATAATATTATTGGATAGTGACATTATAATTATGGATTAAGATTATTTGCATTACATATGTAATTTGACATTTTAATATTTTTTTCTGTTTTTTCTATTTTGATATTAATTGACGTATGTTCCATAAACTTTTTAATTTAAGTTGTATTGTATTGTTAAGCTAGTAATAATTTAAATGTTAATCTGATACATTTGCACACCATATGTAATGGTAGAATGTAATTGGGCTACGATAGTCTTAAGTTCTTGACATATACGTACATTCTAGCAAATAAATTAATTTGAATTGAATTTGATTTACGAAGAATTTTATAATCTAGCCTACTATAGATTCCTTATTATTTTGATTGAATCGCAACAGCTGAACCGAGAATTGATAGCAGATTTACTGATAAGACTAACAGCAAAAATATAAAACATAATTGGACAGAGGACAATGAACGGCCGACAATTAGAAAATTCACTTCTTATGTGATAAAATTGTGGCTGTAGATGCAGAAATAAATAATTTATCATTTATGCCAGTTTCCATACATCTGTGCACAGTAACATGTAGGTATAATATGTGTGTGTATGTGTGAGGCTTCGAAGCACGTTTTAATAACTCTCTTATTTAGCAGTAAAGACGGATGATGGATTTTAGCACATATTTCTTTGTCTTCCTTGGCTCGGGCTGGCTTACAGCCCAGATAACGACCACAGCGGGCCCGGGCCACGCTGATCATACGGCTCTAGTTATGATGACCATGTTATAGCCTGTTATGCTCTCTTGTCAGATTGACATATCTGTGGTGTCGGGGCATTGTTTTGTTATACTGCTAGTAAAACTTCAACCCAAGGGGTTCAGAATCATGTACTGAATCCACGGCGACAGGTCGCGCGATGTGCCGCCACCATCCAACAAGTCGAACAAAAGTGTATACCAATATTACCAATGTGTTTGAATACCAAATATATCTTCATGTCATCATTCTCCTGCCCTTATCCCAATGTATTAGTGGTCGGCGCTACAAGTATTTTTCTTCCATACTTCTAGTATAAGTCGTCATCTCAGTAGTCACCCCCTTTATAAACATATCACCATTCACACAGAAATAAAAAAATAATCAAATATGTCTTCATGTGAAGACCTAAAAACTTTTGAAAAATAGTCCCACCAGGTACACCAGCTAGTCGTAACAATGTGGCATGTGGTGAGTAGAATGAGGCTGAGACCCAGGTACAGGACGCAGGTCACTACCCTCTTACTTGAAGCACCTGTTTCTGAAACTCGCTGTGCCACGATTACGGCCACTGTACAGTTACAGGTGCACTAGCAATATGATCTCAGAAACAATGATGCTTACCGAACTAGAAGTCATAAGTTATCAAAACTATTCATTTCAAGCAAACTTATCGTATCATCCTGGGCTCTGAGGCCTGTCCCAGCCAAGCGGATGTACACGCGGCATAACATCAAACGTTGTTTTAGCGAACACTTGGCTGTGTTAAACGAACAATAAGCACAGATTGCATAAAGGCGGGAACAAACAGCGCCAGTTGACAGGAGAGTGCAAGGTGATGCAAACGGAGCATGGATTGATTTGTAACACATGTGTTCGGCTCCTGTGTGGTTTATATTAAAAAACTTTTTAACAAAAAAAAAAACCGGCGTCCAAAAAAAACACTACAAAGTGAAAAATAACTTTAATTTCTGAAGTCGGTGTCTTTGGATCTGTATTTTAAATTATTGCCACCGACTTCCGAAATTAAAGTTATTTTTCACTTTGTAGTGTTTTTTTGGAAGTCGGTATTTTTTTTGTTAAAAAGTTTTTATTTGTCGCTTTTTAGTGAGTCTGTTTATAATGTATCTAAGTTACAATAGCGTAGTGTCAATTTGCTCAGCACCTTTTACAAAATATTGCTTTTCCCGATGCAGGGACTTTAATTGTTGAGGAGTTCTCCTGGTACTCCACCATCAGCTCCATTTGCATTGTGACGAGCATAAATAGCTTAGCAACCATATTAAAGTAACCCGTGAAATATAATATTATTATGGAGTAGTTCCGGTGGCTATCTTTGTGGTCTTCATCATCAGGTCCACTTCACCAAATGGTGCTTTCCGAGAGCAAATGCACGAGTTACTATAATACCCAATTCGTTATAGGTGTGCCTATAATATTTGAAGAGTTCCTTCGATTTCTCCAGGATCCCATCATCAGAACTGGATTTTGACAAAAATGGAACCAATCTGGAAGTATATATCCTTTTAAATAAAAAAAATATTTTCCAAATCAGTCTATAAATGACGGCGTAATGAGGTAACAAACATAAAAAAAATACAACTGAATTGAGAACTTCCTCCTTTTTTTAATTAAAAATACGTTGTGGTCCGAGCGTGTTACTGGTTGCAGGTACTCAGTTTAATGAATATGAAGTATCCTATAAGGCGATTTTCGTGTCTGATAGAATGTTATGAATGTAGATTCTATTTCTCTTTTTTATCGCCGATTTAATAAATATATTTTGGCCATAATTTATTTATAGAATAGAAAAATATTATTACTGCGTCATATTTTGTGGCGAACACTCCCACTATTCACTGCAGGGATATGTGGAGCTCGTCTTCATTATGACACTAACCTAAATATCCCACAGAGTAATGATGAATATCCCAAGAATTTGCATCGAGGCGCGTCCGTTGTGGCGTTCAAACAATATTGACGTTTTCCCTCATTTGCATAGATTGGCCGGCTAAACTGGCAGTACATTTGCACGTGTATATATTTTAATATTGTACCTATATGTTGGTTCGTCGTCAATTTGCTTTTAATATGTTGGGCAGTGTTAGCGTTAGTGATGAATAATTTAGGCGGTCCCGGGGCGCTCTCCGCCGGAGTCCCGCGGCACAGTAGAGGTGTGGCAGAAGGTACACGATGTGGGATAACGAGCTCATACACGTGTCGACGACTAATATAACGGAAGTAGTCTTTCCATACGGTAGTAATATTTGTACTATGAGGACTCCAGTTCCGAGAGAATTTCATCTGTCTAACGAAGGTTTGCAACAAGCTTTTCTTTTGCTCAGTAAGAGTTAGCCTTTTGTATCATATCTCATGATGCGACATCGAGATGACCGTGCGCCATTAGTCCGCTTGCGCGCCGCCATTACTGAGCCTCCCTTATAAATTACCAGAACAGGCGACAAAAATACTCGTAGTACAATTTATAACTCGCTAGCAGCAACCCGCGACCGCGCTTGTATATGAGCGTTCTTAGACAAATAGCTAGTACATCACGTGCCCTATGTACGAGTTCACAGTGTTACGACTAGCCTGGGAGCCCACAGCTGAGCAACCGAGATATGTGCTCCACTTTTAGTTATGACACATTTGTACAACGACTGGCAAAATAAATGAAACTTTACTGAAAACATAATGCATAAGTGGTAGAAGTCTGATACAGGCTTAACGTTGGTGTCATAATATTATAGTTAAGCTTGGAAGTACTTAGCGATATGAAAAGTAACTATCGTGGAACTGCCAACAATGTCTACGGAAATCCCAACGGATTTAGCCGTTCACGACTGAACATTATTTGAATAATACCTACGTGACATATTTGTGTAAAAATAAACAAAATATTTTCGATATAATAGTGAGTGGGATCGTAACCAGAGGACGTATATCCACGTCGTCGCAAATGACCGCTGTAAATTATGTGCGTTTTAATTCGCGCGGTTTTGCTGCGTCCGCCATTTGTCAAAAACAATCACACATAAAACAATGAGGCGTGTCATCGCCGCGCGACAAATGGACGCCGCGCCGCGTCGCGCGACAAAAATCACGCGAATAATATCGCGCGTCATACGTCACCGCGATACAATGCACGCGATGCACGCTTTTATTTAATCGCTGCTGCTATCAACGACCCCGCAGCTATCTGTACTACACAGGTAGGTACTTGCTGGCTCCGCCTTGTTCAAAAATGCAGCATTCAACTGTCTACGCCCACATGGTGCTTTAAATTCTAGTTTAGATGCGACCTTCTAAATTGGATGTCGACAGCTCTCGCAAAGTAGTCGGCTGTTCCTGAAATATATCTCAGCTCGAGCTGACCTAGTAAGCCACCGCATGCTTTGGCGACGCCGAGTATATCGAGCAGCGCCACAAAACCGCGGCTCGCTCCGCCCGAATAATTTGCTCGTATGTGCAACATAATATTGTGTTGGAATATTCTCGGATGTTGCGATTTAATTTTATGTTTAATATATTTACTTGTTCAATACACATTTCGTCACAAAGAAGCATATTATGGAAATTGAAATGCGTAGGAAATACGTAACGCGTCACATTTCAACGTCACTCGGATATAAAATAACGTCAGAATCAGAAACAATCGCATTTGGAGCGCCGCGGTGCGACTCGTTGCGGCTCGGTGCGTTGCGGTGCGGACGGATAAGTGGGTCGCGTGGAGTCGCCGCCGCAACGCGTGTATCGACAACAAAACGTGAACACAATATAGAGAGAAAAAAAGAAGCTTGCTCGTGGAGGCGCGCGCGGTGGTGCGCGTGCGACCCGTGGAACAACGCGCGCCTGATTGCCCCTGAAAGGGTGAAGCGAAACAAAAAAAATGTGTACCGCCCCGTCTGTATATTGCTGATTAAAACAGAGCGACACAGTACAAAGCGATTATCGGACCGTACATCGTCGTCTATTACTTCACCTCGCGCCCCCCCCCCCCCCCACACCCGCGCCTCACCCCCGCGCTCGCCCGTCACTCGTCAAATGTTCGCTACAGCATTGTTTTCACATTGACATCAGATTCATTTGTTATCATTTTTATTTTTCACATTTTACATACTTTTAATTATTTATTTGTTTACAAAAACATTTAGCAAACATAATCTTGGTGAACATAACTAACACGCTATCAAATGAAATCAAAGGGATTTGTACATTTGTTTTGAATGCAATGAATATAAAATATTTGAAGAATGTCTTTTGGGTTCACTTTTTACAGTTCGCTCTCCATAAATCAACATAAATACATTAATAAAACAAAAAAAGCACTCCATGCACTCCATGTGTGCTACGCTGCTACGGCTACGAGCTACGGGACTACGAGCTACGGAGCTACGAGTTACAGGGCTACGCGCTACGACATTCTGACAAAAAGTTAACTTTCTTTGAATTGAAGCTTCCAAAAGGAGCGCACACTACAAACTGGTAACAGAACGCCACTCGTTGTGACATATCCACTGATGTACAAAAACTTGGAGTTATTAGGTAAATAGAATCAGAAATAAACATTCCTACATTGTAATATGATTTGAACCATAAAGCAGCGTGTATTTTCGGCTGTTTAGCTACATTATAAATGAAATTGGTTGTCGTGGCTGTCTGTGCGACCGCGCTGTTCCTCTAAACTATGCGACGGATTTTGATGAGGTTGTCACCATAATTTAGAGAATTTATTCCGGAAGGTTCAGGTATTTATTTTTTATTTTATTTTATTTTATTATTATTTTTTTTTGTATTGATAAAGAAATCTCGATGTTCTGTCAATTCGTAAAAAAAGTGCAAAACAGGAGCGAGTTACTCACATCGTGCAACCACGACAGTTTCCTGGCGGGTGGGTTGGCGCGCACGTGGCACTCGAAGTACACGTCGTCGCCCTCCTTGATGTCGCCGGCCGCCAACGAGCTGCCCAGACGCAAGCGCACCACCGGGGGATCTACAAAATACCAATAAAATGTAACAATTATGCAAAACGAAATTTTAACGCATTTGTGCTCTTATTTCTATAGTGTTACTCGATGGGACGCTGGACATGACCTGCGTGCCCTCATACCTGCACGATACGGAAGTGAGTGGGAAGCTACTGATGACGCTAAATTAGTTGGTTTGTTCTGGGCTGTGGCAGTTTAGATTGCCATCGGCACGTTAAGAAAAATAAATAAATAGCACGTAAAATTTCATAGCTAACTGAACACTGGGTGTGGACAGTGGAAGACCTCGTCATCGTCCAATCATCGAGAGCGAGGGAAAACTGCAAAAAAGAGTCAGTGATAGTTCAACTATTGATTCAAGATGAAATATGGATACATACGCTACAGACAAAAAAAACGTAAAAGATAAATAATGCTCAGCATATTTCGCAAAACTGTTTAATTTCAATAATTAAGTCAGTACGTAAGCAAGGCACACTTGTAGCCAATAAATTAAATGGCTGCGGCTGCGGCGGCGCCCCGCAGCGCTCCAGCGCTTCACAGCGCGCAGCCATATTCTTTGAGAAAAACATGTCTATGAGAATAACTGCTTCATTATAAGAAATTAGTCATTAGCGTTGTTTTATTTTCAACTAATTATTATCTGGGAATGTGGTCTTTGTGAACGTTTTGTACTCTTTACTTTGTGCAAAATATAATTATGTAGTACGTAATTCATCTAAAATTGTGAATGTTTGAATACTAATTTAATTTACTGATTTGGATGGATTTATACAGACTTATATTTCTACAAATCTAGAAACCACATCAAACAAGTCGCTGGCAAAGATGTATTTCTATATATCTACATGCTATAGATTTATTTATACTTTAGGCATGTAATAAAATATCTTTGAAAATGGTGACAATGTGTCTTAGGCCCGTATTACAGAACGTCACTCAATACTCAAGCATTACTTAAAACTAGATTAAAGCCATTTGATTGGTTGAAACTAGTTTTAAGTAATGCTTGAGTATTGAGTGACGTTCTGTAATACGGGACTTAATCTTATTACACATTTGTTTGCATATTTATTTCTGACGAAAATGTATGCTTTTTATAAGAGCTCGCTGTGCACTAAGTAAGTAAAACTCGAAGTTATTAGTTAGCGAGCGGCACGTGCGCGTGTGTCCACTGTCCACCGCCGTCCGACCGCAGTCCACAGTGCGGTCGGACGCACTCGACCGGCCCGACCGACTGACCGACACACCGACTGCACTCCAAACCTCACCCACCATCTGTGATTATCATTATTTAAGGCCAGCAGTGTGTTGTAACGATTTGATACAACAATGAATGGACTTACAGTCATACTGTTAACTCATAATATTATTATATAATAGAGAAAAACTCTGCACCGACCACATTCACTTCTTAGTGTAAAAGTTTTCACTTCACTCGAATATACCTACCAATGTATGTATGCTTTTATGAAAGGTTTACAAATTAATTTACCAGAGCTCTAAATAGTTGGTCATACATCTCTGCATATCTTCGAGAAATACAGGCGTGATGTTACTTACAGACGACGTTGATGGTCCAGGAGGTGTCCATGTTGAGCGTGGTGACGTTGGGGTTCTCGGCGCGGCACGTGATGGGCTTGCCGTCATCGTCCAGCGTCGGCACGAAGCTCATGACGCTCACCGTCAGGTTGTCGCGGAGCTCCTCCTGCAACAACGAC
The DNA here is from genome assembly GCA_949316385.1 of Globia sparganii. Taxonomy (NCBI): domain Eukaryota; kingdom Metazoa; phylum Arthropoda; class Insecta; order Lepidoptera; family Noctuidae; genus Globia; species Globia sparganii. The sequence goes on from OX438659.1 coordinate 347,486, forward strand.
ACATTACATCTTTATTAACGGAGATTTTAACAGTAACCAAAACTTCTGAGGTTGGCATACAATAGGTGTCAAGTGTCTACAAGTTTTGGATAAGTTTCGATTTTATTGAGTTTTGAATTTTACTCTAGAAAAAAAGTTTGCCTTGATCTGAATACTAACTTGTGAGATTAACTAAGTGGTTCAAAATAATCGGTCAATTGTTTTCGTGAAAAGTGCAAAACATATTATCAATTTCAAAAAAAATATCGGTGACATATCTTCTATGAAATTATCATGTATACAGAACTAAATCGCATTAACCGTCCCGCGCGAGTCGCTATCGGCGGCCAGCGGTCCGGCTGTCCGGCTGACCGGCTCGCTGGCGCGCCGATTACGAATCAATCGCCGACACTGACGCGTGGCGTGTCCGGCTCGGGAATGCGTTAGCGCGCTGCTAATGTCACTATTCACGCTTCATATCACACGATTGCCAGGAAACTTTTGATTGACTGAAATTATTTTTGGAGTTTGTTGGCGTGGTAAAAAAATATTATAGCGAAATGTATCGTGGTTTTCAATTCTATTAAAATGTCAAGCCTGTCATGAGTCTGTTTCTTACATCAGCGGCATCAACGCATTTAATATTTTGATACAATTCAAATTAATTTATTCAGTTTAATCTCGTTACAAGCACTTAATGAACGTCGCTCCGTTGAATAATGTATATGTAAAAAGTCGTGCTAGACGCTATGGTGACCTAACACTCCTTTCTCGTATTGATAGGATATGGTTTATATGGTAGAAGTTAAAGTCTCGAATTGTAAGGAAAATAGCTGTATATTAAATCACTATAACACTTAGTTACAAGACAGAGGTAATGGTAATGGTTTTGAGTACGTGGTGTCTCTAGTGAGATCTGAACGCGAACTGGCCCACATTTCGGTGGACGAGCGAATGTGCATACTTGCTTTCGATGCAATTATGCATTTTCGCTTAGTGTTCGATTATAACTCGAACATATTCCCGAGAGCGAGAGAAATGCGGGATGATAGCAAAAAACTATACTATGATACTGATGGTGTGCACAAATTGTGAAACTACTTAAACGCATTTGTTTCTAGTAATCTTAACTGGTAAGTATAAAGACAATGACAATAAAAGCTTATCTACTTAAATAATTATAAAATATTAAATACATTAACACGGATATAAAGTTACACTATTGAGTCTTCCATAGTAAAAGCAATATTTTGATTGCCCGTGTTCGTATTTTTGCTCCGTTTGATCGCACTATAGTTTGCGCTAGGCCAGCGTTTGGCATAATTGTGTAAACGAAAACCGACTTCACTTTGATCCTTTAGATCTCTGGCACTGAGCACTGTACTATGTGATTCGTGTCTTCTGGTTTGGTTCGGTGTTAGTGGAGCCGCTGCAAACTCCTGCTGGCAGCAGCTCTCGCTGTGGCGTCGTGGTCTTGGAGACGGTGGGGTCACCGTAGTCCGCTGCTGGTGGGATCCTTCGCCACGGTGTCCAGCTGCGGCCTTTCGGCACAGGCGACATCGCCCGGTCTGCCACAACCAGACGGCCGTTATGCATAGAGCGATTGACATCAACACGTAACAAATTACGTATTGGTGAATATCGTGCGGCGATATGTCATCTATGTCAGAATCGATTTTCTTCAGTTTTTCTATCGCTTTCCCCAGACTGGTCATGGATATAGTTAGATTTCCGTCATCAGTCGATCTTTCGTCTGGCATTTTGATGTTAATCAAGTGATTAATTTGGTCGAATTCAGGCGTATAAATGATTGGTGAAATGTTCATTTGGTTTGACTGATGACGTATTGAATATAATGAGAAGTCTTTTCCTTTGATGACGCACTCTTGACCTATGCTAATGATCCCGGCTTGGCTTAGCTGAAGAACTGTTACATGTTCGCCGCATATTATTTTTATTGTGTAGGTGTCACAACAAAAATAAAAGTGTTGAGAAGTCAAATGTAATTCAAGCCACACGTTAGTGCAGTTGGTTTTTTCTACCTTACATTTATTGGTTGCCGAGTTCTTGTCGCAAAAACTTTCGTCATTTTGCAGGTCTGTTATTGGTTTTAGCAGCTGACACATGATAGTAGTCCCATGGTGTAAACATGCCGTTAGTTCCTGTGTGGACATGCTAAAGAAGGAATCCTTCTTTAGGTTGACGGCTACATATTCGGAGACTGGTGTGATTGTGGTCTTAATGGTGTTGGTTTGGTGCGGTACAGGTATTATCTTGTACAATTTGAAACTTTCTCTGGATACTAGTGGAAAAGTGACTTCAATTATAACAAATTTTTTAGTCGCTCTGGCTTTGACTTTCAGTAATTTGTAAAGGTACTGAAGATCTGTGTCTAAATTGGTGATTGGTAGTGTGAGTTCACTTGGCATCTGGCCATATATGGTTTGGAGCTCCCGTTTAAGTTGTGCTGGTGGCAGTAAATGTATGCTGATCTGACCGTGGTAGATGTCTGTTAATGCATTGAGCAACGTGTCTTGAAGTCGTCTTAACCCTTGCAGCAAGTTGTTTCCAGACATCGCTGACAATGTGAAGTCATTGATGTATGAAATATTTTGTATTTCGCGTTGGAGAGTGCTCGCGTTGTCTTGCAAACTCAAAAGCTTCTTGTTTATAAATTTGTGCTGTTTGTTTACAGTGATCTCCATCCGCTTCATGAGATTGAACTCTGCTTCGATTATGGAAGTTTGGTTTTTCCATAGATTAGAAAGGTGTTTTTCATTGCGATGTATGGTTTCAATGTCCTTTTCATACTGGTCAGCGAAACGTGAGTCCAACACACCGAATAAGTCATTCGCTAGATACCCGATACCATTGATTAGGCCTCGTCGGCGCCGATCCGTCTTCCGTGCGGCGCGTCGCTGTCTGGTGTGGACATCAAAGTGCTGTGTTAGCAAAAGTTCATTGTAGTATTCGAGTTCCTGATAATCGTGTCGGGCTTGCTGCACGATCGTATTACAATGGCTTTGTGTTTCAATGGTTGCGCACAATTGTTCTTGGTAATTTGTTATTTTATTATAAGTGGTTATGCCTGTCCAATAGGGTCCCATATCGTAGTACATGACTAATGTCCACTTATCTCTAATTAATTGGACCCTTGAAATAGGGTCAAAATAAAGCGTTTGGTTGTTTAGAAGTGGTTTGACATCGTGTAAAGCGTAAGACGGAAAAATCAGCATGAAAAAACTCAGTAAAACAGCTGTGAGTTTTGATCTCGGTTTTCTTTTCCTGTCTGTCAAGTTGGTTGTTGGCTTTATATCTGGTTTTGGTGTCGTTAAGTTATTCTTATTAACGGGCAAAACGGAGAGTTTCACAATTGGGCGTTTCATGACTCCATTTTTGGTTTTTAATGTAACCGCTCTGGTTAGGCCATCATTTCCTGGGTGTGTGTCGACTACACGTCCAAGAGCCCATTTTCCTGGTGGCAGATTTTCATCATGAATTACCACTAGATCTCCAATTCCGATGTTTTTTTGTGGTTCCATCCATTTACTTCTCGATGAGAGTTGTACCAAGTATTCAGCCTTCCATCGTTTCCAAAGATCTTGGAATAATTTGCTGGTTAGATGCCATCTGGTTCTAGCATCTTGGTCTGTTTCTATTACAGTTGTTCCTGGTCTTCCTGTTAAGAAATGAGCTGGCGTAAGGAAGTTTATATCGTCAGGATCCTCGGATATCGCGCAAAGAGGTCGTGAGTTGAGGCACGCTTCTAGTCTGGCTAGCAATGTGGTGTACTCCTCGAAGGTTAGTCTTTGTTGACCGATAACCCTCTTGAGATGCTGTTTTAGACTGCGTACTGCTCGCTCCCATAGACCGCCGGCATTAGGCCAGCTAGGTACGTTAAAGTGCCATTCTATGCCCATCTCTGTTATCTCGGTCATAAAACTGTCACTGAAACCTTTTTGAAGTTGGTTGAGTAATTCTTCCTGTATCATTCTGTTAGCTCCCACGAAGTTAGTGCCGTTGTCACTGTACATATGTCGTGGCGCCCCTTTTCTGGCTGCCATTCTGGTTAGAGCTGCCAAAAAGGCGGAGCTGCTCATGTCTGACACGAGTTCTAGGTGAACCGCTTTTGTGACCATACATACGAAAACTGCAATGTACCCCTTTGTGGTTTTGATTCCCCGTCCTTTATTTGCTTTGACCTCTACGAAGCCTGTGTAATCTACGCCGCAGTGATAAAATGGATGTTCTGGATTCACCCTTGGTTCTGGTAAATCTCCCATGAGCTGGTGCTGCCGCATGGGATTTTGTTTTCTGCATGTGACACATTTTCTTATAAACTTTTTTGTGGCCATATAACCGCCTATGATCCAGTACTGTTGTCGTAGGTTTGCTAACGTTAATCGCGCTCCGCCATGAAAAGTCAGTTTATGAGCTTGATCGATGAGTAATGTGGTTAGCTGATGTTCATGAGGTAAGATGATGGGATGTTTCATCTCCGGACTCATGTGGGCGTTTTCCAATCTCCCACCCACGCGTAATATTCCGCGTTCATCTATTGTTGGGTTCAAACTCAAAATCTTGCTTTTGGAGTGCACTCTTCCGTGTTTGTTTAATGAATCTAGGTCGTTTGCAAATTCTGCCTGCTGAACATTTTTTATTATCAGCTGTTTAGCGCGACGAAGTTCGCGTAATTCGAGGTAAGGTCGGCGAACTTGTTTATTCAAAGTAGGTAATCGCAGTATCCACGCTAAAATACGTATGATTTTTGTAATTGAGCTGTATTTGTTTGTCAAATTCTTAATTATTGTGGTAGTCATCGATTCTGTTGGTTGTTCAGTAACTACCGTGTTGGTTTGTTTTAAAATAGACGGCTTTACTTCTATATTCGTCTCATAAATGGTATGATGGTTTTCTTGGTTTGTGTGTGAGGGCAGCCATGACGGCCCTTGCCACCATAACTTGTGGTCCTTAAGTTGCCTGACAGTCAAACCGCGGCTTGCACAGTCCGCTGGATTATCTGTCGTCTTCACATATTGCCAATGTTTTGGTGGTATGGTTTTGGTGATTGTTTTTACCCGATTTGCTACGAATGGTTTCCATCGGGTTGGATCTCCTTGTATCCATCCTAGTACTGCGGTTGAATCAGTCCAGCAGTAGACATTGGTAGGGTAATCTGACAAGCAGTTTCGAACTTTCTGCATTAGCTGAGCTAACAGATGAGCACCCATTAGCTCCAGTCTTGGTATAGATAAGACTTTGCTTAAGGGGGCCAACCTGGCCTTCCCCGCAACTAATGTAATGGTTGTCCCTTCTTTGTTTGTTACCTTGCAATATATTACGCACGCATATGCCTTGTTAGAGGCGTCGCAAAATCCGTACAACTCTATATTTTGGTTTTCTCCCATTCCTAACCATCTGTTAACTTCTATGCTATTTATGTCCGGGAATTCTTGCCTCAATTTTATCCAGTCTGAGTTCATTGCTTCTGGTAGGGCGTCATCCCATTTTATCTTTGACAACCAGACATTTTGAAACAAGAGTTTCATGGTAGTGCTCAAGGGGGTTAACCACCCTAATGGATCGAACAGCTTGGAAATGTCCGAAAGTAGTGCTCTTTTGGTTATCGTAGCAGGTGATTCAGGTTCTATTTTTGTGTTGAAGGTGAAATTATCTTTCTGTGGGTTCCAACGGAGACCCAATGTTTTGGTAGAGTCGTTCTGCTTGAATTCGTATGTTGACTGGTCACATTGCTCTCTTTCCAAGTCGGTTAATAGCTCTGGTTTGTTCGAGGTCCATTTTCTAAGATTAAATCCTCCCAGTCGGCATAATTTAATGAGGTCGGATTTCAGTTTATTCGCTGCTTCCATTGTATGACGCCCTCCGCAAAAATCATCCATATAGAAACTTTCTTCCAAATCTTTTGCTGCGTCAGGAAATTTTTCTCTTTCATCAGATGCTAGTTGCTTTAAGCACATCATCGCTAAGAAGCCTGCTGGTTTGGTTCCGTATGTTAGTGTGATGAGTTGAAACGATTTTATAGGTTGATGCGATTTTCGCCATAGTACCTTTTGGTAAACTTGATCTTCTCGGTGCACTCGAATCATTCTGTACATTTTTTCGATGTCGGAAGTATATACAAATTCAAATTGTCTCCATTTCAGGATAAGCTCTTGAAGATCCTTTTGTATATTTGGACCTCTGTACATGACGTCATTTAGACTATATCCTGATGATGACTTTGCTGAGGCGTTGAAAACTACTCTCAGTTTGGTAGTGGTAGATTCTGCCCGAATGACTGCATGGTGTGGTAAGTAGCATTCGGGCGCCTGGTTAATGCTGCATGGTGTCATGTGGTTCAATGTAAAATATTCGTCCATGAATTTTTTGTACTCCGACTTCAATTCGCTGTTCTTCTCAAATTTCTTTTCTAAGTTCCTAAATTGAGCTAATGCTTGTGGTTTGGTTTGACCCAACTTGTCTTTGTGTTCTGGTTTAAGGGGCAGTCGGACTTCATACCTTCCGTCCTTAAGCCTCTTAGTGGTTTTCATGAAGAACTGTAAACACTCATGGTCATCGTTGGTCATCTCTATCTTCTGGTTAATATCTTCGTTCTCCCAATATTTCAGAAGGTCTTCTGTGTTGTTGAGAATTACGTTGCATTGGTAGTGTGGTTTCATGGATCCACAGAGTAGCCATCCTAGTTGCGTCTGTTGAGCGATTGGTTGCGTATCCTTGTCTCTTCTTAAGATTCCTCCCAACATTATCTTGCTATAAACATCTGCACCCAGAAGCATGTCTACGGGTCTGCTTATATGGAACTCTGGATCGGCCAATTGTATCCCTTGGATATGGTTCCATGTTGTCGGTTTTGTAAACGTGTTGTTTGGCAGTCGCTTGATCAAATTGTTCATTACAATAACGTTCGTGTCGCATGTAAATTCACTGTTTGTAGACTGTATAGCTATCTGTAACATTCCCTTCGCGTTGTTTTCTTTTTCACCGACACCGTAAATTTGGCCTTTAAAATGATCCCTCTTTAATCCCAATATCTGTGCTGCGTTCTCGGTGATTAACGACAGTTGAGAACCCTGGTCAACTAAAGCTCTCATCTTGTGCTGTGTTCCATCAGCACCCTTTACTTTTATAATTGCAGTGGCTAAAAGTACTTCTGACATGTTATCCCAGGACACGTGAGATGACCTAGTTGCGCTTCTTTTGGTTGCAACACTCTTGTTGGTGGTTTCTTCTGCTGACGCAGTTGGACTTTGTTTTGTTAATGCTTCGTGAAGTAGTGTATTGTGTGTACCTAAGCATTTACGACATCGTTTGGTCGATTGACATGGTTTATTATTATGACTGCATAGTAGACAGTTTTGGCAGTAATTTAATTGCTCAATTTTGTTTGCCTTTTGCTCGTGCGTCATTTGCAAAAATTCTGGACAACGCCACAATCCGTGTTCTGAATTGCACAATGCGCAGGTTATCGACCGCGACACGTGTAACGCGCTCATGTTAGACTTTGAATTGTCTTTGTTGCCTGATTGATGATTGTTGCGGTGAAAACCTTTCTTCTGGTTTTGGTTATTGTTCTTGCTTGATTGATACGTCGTGGTTTTTTGGTTTGTCGGTTCTTGCTTGCGACGTGACGCTTCTAGCGCTGTAAATTTGGTTTCCAAGAATTCTAGAAACTCCTGCAGTTCGGGTAGCTCTCTTGGATTCTTGACCGATTCTATATATTCGGTGAAGGTATCGTCATCAAGCTTTTGCGCTAGTAGATGCACTAAAAGCGGATCCCAAGTTGTTATATCCACTCCCAGATTCTGTATGGCGTGTAACGTCTCCTTGGTTACGTCGTGCAGCTTCTTTATCGTGGCTAGCGACTGCTGTTGTATGTTAGGAAGTCCGAGCAGTATATTAATATGGGACGTGAAAATTAATTTCTTATTGCCATACCTGTGGTTTAAGATCTTCCAACATACATGATAATTGTCAGAGCTAATCTGTAAATGGTGAATCAGACGCTCTGCTTCTCCAGTCACCTTACTCTTCAAAAACTGAATTTTTTGAGCATTAGACATCGACGGGTTTTTGTCGACCGCTTCGCTAAACAAGTCCTTGAATGGAACCCATTGGTTATAAGTCCCATTAAACACGGGGATGTCCATTTTTGGTGCTGACTTTTCGCGGTGCTTCACTGCCCACATCTTTTTGTTGATGTCGTTTGTCAACTTACTGTACTTTTCCTCGTGCTTGCAGAATTCTATTTGGTAAGCAATATTGTCGCCTCCATCCTCTCCTTCAATTTCCCAATGAAGCTTGTCGATCTCGCCCCATCGGCTATCCAGTGATTTTAGAGCGTTCTCGAATTGCCATTGATTCTCGAAATTATCGACTTGTAAATTACTCACAGTTCTCATGAACGCTTTGAAATTGATATTCTGCTTCTTTATTAACCCGTTCAGCTTGCTGGAACCTCCATCTTCATATAGTGAAATCCCTCGCTGCGACGACTCCTCATTGCGAGACGACGTACCTGGTTGTGGCTGCGATGACTCCTCATAGCGAGACGACGTGCCTGGTTGTGGTTGCGCCGCCTCACCTTCCTGTCGACGATGGGCCGCGCCTAGCTGTTGCCTTGCCCGGTTACCTGGTAATGGTTGTTCCTCTGCCACTTTGGTTCTAGTAAGGCTTTCATCTTTCAGCTGCGTCGCGCCTAACTGTCCCATGGTTTTGTCAATAATCTCCTTAATTTCCAAATAAACTTCCTGGACTGTTTCGAAACAACCCTTTTTGAAGTAGATGTGGTCAATATCTGCAAACTCGCACATTTTCCTATGGTTTTCTTGATAATCGTGCCAGTATGCTTCCAAAATTTTAGCCTTGCGCTTATAATTATCGATAGTCTTTCTCTCGGAACCATCTTTCTTTATGTTGGTCAAAAACTTGTCCAGGATTTCATAGAGTTCCGTTTGGTTGATAAACAGGGAATCGGAATCCATATTTAAAGTTGATTTGAAAATATTTGGTAATGGTTAGTATAAATAAATGGTTCGATCTGACCTTGTACGCTGCAACCGACCGTCTCTGCAATCCGAGGTTCTTCAATTTGCTGCGATCTTCTGGTTCGTGTGGCACTGTTTCACTTGGTAGTGTGTCACTGGTAAATAAATGCTCGAAGGACCATGTAAAAAGTCGTGCTAGACGCTATGGTGACCTAACACTCCTTTCTCGTATTGATAGGATATGGTTTATATGGTAGAAGTTAAAGTCTCGAATTGTAAGGAAAATAGCTGTATATTAAATCACTATAACACTTAGTTACAAGACAGAGGTAATGGTAATGGTTTTGAGTACGTGGTGTCTCTAGTGAGATCTGAACGCGAACTGGCCCACATTTCGGTGGACGAGCGAATGTGCATACTTGCTTTCGATGCAATTATGCATTTTCGCTTAGTGTTCGATTATAACTCGAACAGTATACCCCCACGCAAAATCTTTTGTTAGTGCTAACGGCGTGGGCCACGCCGTTAGCACTAACAAAAGATTTTGCTAAATTGATATGTGGCAGTGTAGGTAGATCTCTCCAAAACTCAATTGAAATCGCGTCTTTAACATGTTCGAATACGGCAGTAAACATAATACAATTAAGTTAAGAGTACTTTAAAAGACAAAGGGTAGATTGAAAAGATTTAAAGCTATTGTGATAAGAGAAAGTATCGGTGTTTTTTCGAGTCGGCGAGCGGCCGGTCGTGAAGCCGCGTAGCAGGCGAGGGCTGCTCGTTAGTAAGTAGCGAGCGAAGTGTTCAGTCAACACTAAGCCGGCGCTGCTCGCAACCGGCGCACGCCACCGGGCGCCACCCACTCCCGCCTCGCTTTTTTTTCTGAATAGCGAACGAAAGTCCCGCTTACACATTGAAAGGGTTATTGTTGTAAATTAACTTGTTACTGTTCCAAGAGATTATAATAGTGTTCGACATTGTTTTGTTTTCACAAAATGGTTTTCAAATTCAAATATGCCCGTCATTTTCATCTTGTAACTTTGTTGATTTTCAATTTAAAATATAGATTTCATGAATATTATGATATCAAATATTTTAATACAGTCTCTACATCTAACAAACTTACAGCTATGTTTTTCCAAGCATGAACATGTTGTGTTTTCACATTCCTTATTTGGTAAGCGATACCTTGCTGCATACCATTGATAGACAATGTTGCATGATAAATGTATTATTGTGGTAAGTAATAATGTCGCAAACGACTAGGCTTAAATAGAATAGTTATAGTACAAGTTGGGCATGGTCCAGTTGGTTCAGACCGCGGCTTAATTAATACGTGCAGGTTGCACAGTAGGTGAGCGACCTCAGCGCACAGGTAGGCGCAGTAAGTCCACTGCACACAACTGAATCTAGTTCATAAAGCACGGGAAAATTAGATGTGTCGTGTGCAACGAAAAAGTCGTACCCATAGCACTTTTACTTGATGCAACTATAAATGAAACATACACTTAGACTTGCTATGTTTACCACTCGTAGTGGCTTTTAGTGTGACTTCGACTGGATCTTTTGTGTTGTCTCTTTATGTGGTTTTGGCTTAATAGTGGGCAGGCCGCAGATACCACGCTGTGCGGTGCGGTACGGCGCGGTGCGGTGCGGGGCTGTGCCTGTATCGCGCGATAACCAAACAATCACATTTCAACCGCGCGACACACCGTCCGCCGCCTACCCGCCGGTCCACACGATGCGGTGCGGCACCGAACCGCAACGATTTCGCCATATGGCGTACACATGAGTAGTGCGGCGTCGCATCGTTACTAAGCGAGCAAAGAGTGTTTTTGTATAATGAGTACAGTCTGGCCACTCCCCCCGCCTCGTCTTACTTGCAGTCCGCTGTACGTGCAGTGCGACGCCGGAGCGCACCATGTGGCATACCATGGATATTTGTATGTAGAACGCTGCAGCGGCCCCGCTCGGCTGCGCAGCCCGTAGCCGCACCGGATCGTGAGGACCGGCTCTTAGGGCCAACGAAAATTTCCCTTTAACGCTATACGTCACGGTCACGGCACAACACTTTATAGTTATGTCACATGCGCACAAAATAATTATTGTAATACACAGTCATGTTTATTCACCTATATTATCGCGCGTTTTATTCACACTTTCGCCACTATAATTACGATAACACTATTTTAAATCAAGGTCAACCAATCAAACCAATCTCGGTAAATAGGGAATATGCATGTAACTTTTTTCAATTTATAATCAATAAAATACTGTAATATACATCTTAGATGTGTAATAAAAGCCAAAATTAAATTAATTCTTGTTGCTCAAACAAAATTTAAACTCCAATAATATCAGTGTAAGCATCTGTCGCGGTCATGACGTCATTAGCTACAATACTGCGTTCTTTATAATTATCTCTTTTTTAACCGACTACGGCGAATCAAAAATGAGGGTTATGATTTTGAATAAAATTTAATGTTGTATGTATGTTCATCTGTTCCCTCATAACTTCTAAATCACTTGTCATAATTTGACAAATGAAGTATCGTTGGAAGCGTCTTGATCGTCCGCTGGTTATAGGCTACGTGACGTCACATTAAATTTAGTATGGCGCCCTCTAGCAGACATGAATTCATAACCTATTTTTTTTTTAATCATGCCATGTTAAGTATCAAATGAAAGGGCTTAATTAGCAAATTTCAAATATATATATATTATACTAGCACTTCGCCCGTGACTTCGTCTGCGTGTATTCGTGCCAAATTTCAAGTTTATTAACTCAAGCAAGAAGATTTTTCATATAAACAAAATTCCCCTTTTTCACCCCCTTAAAGGTCGAATTTCCAAAAACCCCTTCTTAGTGCTCCCCTACATAATAAAAGGAAGCCGTAAGCAAAATTTCACGTTCCTAGTCCTTGCAGTTTCGGCTGTGCGTTGATATGTTTTCAGTTGTCAGTTTCTCCTTTTATATATAATTATAGATTGTCAGGTGTTGCTCACGGCTTGCTTGCTTGCAAACACCCGATAATTAGGAATCATTTCTATAAAATCACGTCTTAGATTTTAGCCAAACATATTTATGTATAAGTTCGGTAAGGTGTGTATATTACCTAGGTACATGTAAAACAATGAAACCTAACAAAAAAAAAATTAAGCGGCTCTGCATAACTGCATATACTTTATCATGAAATTATAACCCCAAAATAATTAAAATAAAAAATAAGTTTAAAAACTAAAACCCGACTACTGAAAAGGATGAAACAAGAAAGTACCTTCCCGTGGTCGCATACAGCCTTACTAACATACTTATAAGTCATGGTAACATGTAACCACGGCTGCACGGGAAGGAACATTCTTGTTTCATCCTTTTCAGTAGTCGGGTTTTAGTTTTTAACTTATTATTTTAGCCTCTAATCATATAAATTAATGTACCCATTTATAATAATAATTAAAAGTTTTCTGTAAGTCATAAGGTCACCACCGATACCAAAATAACGCCTCGTTAAACTTTAAAAGCACAATTATGTAAATACTAGTTGCGCCCCGCGGTTTCATCCGCGTAAGTTTTGATCCCGTGGGAATATCGGGATAAAAAGTATCCTATGTGTTATTTTGATGTATAAACTATATTACTGTAAAGTTTCATCAAAATCCGTTCAGTAGTTTTTGCGTGAAAGAGTAACAAACATCCATCCATCCATCCTCACAAACTTTCGCATTTATAATATTAGTAGTATAATTTTTTACTGCCAATTTGAATTCAAAGTAAACTTTCTACTCCATTTGCGTGAATTTTTCATCGTTTAATATTTTTCTGTACTCACAAATATTAAGCCTCTTTAAGGGAGTGAAGTGGGATTACGTGGAGCTCACGGTGTCGAAGCGCTATGCGTGAACTGGCGGGGAATGGCGAACACACACATTGACAGATTTGTTATTAATAATGCAGCGGCTATGTCGTGTACCTATTACACGGTTACACACCGTTCCCACTAAAGAGTAGCTGTAGTAACGCAGGAACAGCTAGTAATTACAATTAAATAAAAGAAGAAATAAGTGATAATTAAGCAATTTAAAATATGTTTCTACTTGAAAAGCTCCATTTACTTTTGATAATGGCGTAGCGTCGTAGCACGTAGCCGCTACGCTTTCGTAGCTGTAGCTACGCAATTGCGTGGTACGATTTCGTCGTCTTGGCTACATAATCTAGGGCTGCTTATGATATCTCTCAGCGCCTGGTCGCGGCTAGCGGCGTGTAGTCAGTAGCGCGTCGCCTCACATCGCGCTACACTCAGTGCTCACGTGCGCGCGATAAATCGCTCGCGCCGCGTGTGCTGCGCGTCGCGCCGCCCGCCGCGCACGTAGCGCCGCAATGGATGTTATAATGCTGTGAATTATTCCTTTTCTCCACTTTTATGTGACACTCTTTTTTGCTTATTGTGTTTTACTAAGTAGAATTGCCACACTCTTCTGATGAAAGCTCCGTCCAAAGCTCACTTTTGATGGTAGTTTTATATCTTGTTTTTCAAAATGTTTTTTAAACATAATTAGATTTTCGCCGAATCCGTATTTCAAAAGCTTCTACGAAATTTTCTGAAAGCCTGGTTGTAAGCTTGCCTCTGAGCGTCAGATAATGGACAAAGTATGTTGCAGAAGTCTTATTTCAAAATGTAAAAGTCGTATGTGAGTTATAAGAACGAATGTGGAGTGTAAAGTTAAAAGCGCCCGTATAATGGGGAGTCGCGTGAAGAAGTATCACCATTATTACTGAGATAAGCTCGCTAAGACGTTACGAACTAATTTTCTCAACGAAGTAGTCATAAAAAAAACAATTCGGAAGAGGAAGCGGGTCGAGCCATTCGTTCGAAGTATGGCGGTGCAGCAAAAATCTTAATCACAGCTGAGTCGGCGTATGTTGTGCAGTTCCATAAGTCTGCAGGCTGGCGGGGGCGTCGGGGGCGGCGGGGGCCGGGGCGGGGGTTGGCTGGCCGCCAACGCTGCCGCTTATTAAGCTAAGCGATCAGCGCGCATATTTACTTGCACGACACACATACACCTGATTCACGGCGCTGACTGCGCGAACACACACCACATTGTGCTCCTGAACTCAGCTGCAAGTGCCCGAGATTTGTGATGCGTTGCGACGATAAACAGTTTTGTTCAGAAGGTTAACTTACTACATGCTTAGAAACTGGCACGGACAACACCAACAAAAGGTTTAGTTTGAGCGCGTTGTTTGTGTCTGTATATTACTAGCTATAGCTTATTAGGACAGTGACCGTGTGTAGTGACGAGTGGGTCTTCTGTGCCTCAATAGCTCGTGGTGCACAGTGGTTCGCGTGTGTGTGTGTGTGTGTGTGTGTGGGCACAGTGGCACGTAGTGGCCGAGCGGCGCGTTCCTCCGCCGCGCATAATTCCACACTTTATGACGGGTGCAACGTTGTTGCTTAGAATGTGCGCCGTCTACTGTATTATGGCGAGTTTTAGTGCTGCTACTTTTAAGTCTCGCTGCATTATTTTATCACGCGAGCTGCGCAGGGAAACAGCTATGTTTCCATACTATAGATCAGGTGTTGTTATTACCTACGTGTTTTAAAAAGTATGAGAAAAGCTATCGTTTGTAGCATATTACATTTTCTTTCCTGTTTTAATTAAACTCCCCTTTTGGCATGTCACTGGCCTTTTGATAAAAACAGTAAAAAATATGGTTATATCTTTGGAATTCCAATATTCTTCCATCTGCTTTTTATGACAATATGAAATATAAAATAAAGAGAAGTGCGCGTTGAAAACGGTCACGTTTTCATTGATCAGTTTGGAGAGAATCGAAATTAAAATGATAATACATACATACTGGTGTATAAGCTCGGCACGTGCCGCAGCCCCCGCGCGCGGCTTGTGTCGGTGCTTCGGCTTCAAGCCCTTAGCACGCGCACCAATTACATTCAATTAGCATCAATTATACTACATTTTATATTACTTACCGCTGTTGTTCACGAGCACAAAGAACACGATGATTTCAATGTATTTACTACAGCGTGCTTAGTCGTTCGTGACGTGACTCTTAAGTTTAATAGTCAAGCAAAACCCATCGGATGAACGCATTTTTTTGCAAAGTTTTTGCAGGAATTGGATATTTTTATTTCTTATCTTATTCAGACTGTAAATAACATATTATCTACGTTGTGATGTT
Organism: Globia sparganii; assembly: GCA_949316385.1. Taxonomy (NCBI): domain Eukaryota; kingdom Metazoa; phylum Arthropoda; class Insecta; order Lepidoptera; family Noctuidae; genus Globia; species Globia sparganii. The sequence goes on from OX438659.1 coordinate 362,666, forward strand.
CAATGTTACGCTAATGAACCAGTACGGTCAGCTTTATGTCCAACTGATAAGAGCCATCGCACCCCGCCTCACCCGCTTCAGGCACGGAACTCGAGATGTTATCACAGCAAGTTGACTGTAGTGTGAGCGTTTATTTGGCGCCGGTATAACATGTTGACGGAGTGCTGCTTACAGTCGAGAGCGGCACTTACTGTTTGATTGGTAATATCTTCAGCAGTTTCACACACAGATATAGCTCAGCTTCTGTGCTTACGTAACTACAGAAGTATTTATGTCCTTTTCGGGTAACCACTGAAAATCAGCGCTGTGCTGTGGGTTCCCTATAGCACAGCATCATGCTGAGTGGAAGCCTTCTTGTCACAGTCATGACGTGCAGCCGACTATCTCTGCTTTGTATAGATATTTTTTTATTATATATGCTGTCATTAAAATTAATTATGTTTTTGTTTGCACTTGTTTCTGTGACAAATAAACCTATTCTTCTTTCTTATGTAAATTGAGTTACTCAGATCTCTGCGTACTACTGGAACTTCAAAACAAGACTTAAATTTTTCCAAACGTTTTGCCGATGCGGTAAATCAATTACCATTCCCTGGACAAATCGTTACCAACCTAGGGCGTTTACGAAACGAATTAATTTACAAAAACCTGAATGTACGAAATCAGCCTCGTATAAAGAAATGTTAAGTACAATCATTGTTTTGTATAGCTATATAATCTGTATCAGTGCCATTTGGTATATAAAAAGTACTATAATAAATAAATGTGGAAGTTTGGCTAGCGAGAAGCAATTGACTAAAACGATACGACATTATCTATAGCTTCACGTTAGGAGTGCAGAGCTCAGAGCTTAATGCTATTTCATTACGTAATCCTCTTTAAACTGTATGATTAGTTCCGTCAGGTTTGATATCTCGGCTGCTACATTCACAGGCAGGTGGGAAATCCACAAGTAATGCAACACAGGGAAAATTGAGTTCTGTATTGTGGAAATGTATTTGATAACGTATGTTACTCGCGTATCTTTATGTAACATTATCTTAGTTAGTGTGCTGCACGTGTCTCTTCATTTACATCCACCATAAAAGGCGATCACGTATTCAGTGTCGACAACTCAAAACAAAAAATCCGACCAAAACTCGACCAAGCAAGATCAACAGACGCGCCTCCTACAGCGGATTTTGTACATTTGCGGCCCTAACGCCTCGCCGTAATAGAAACGCATCAATTTCACGTAACCGACTCCAATAAGAGATTGCTCGTTCCGTCCTTCAACAAAAAAGGCTGCGAGGTAATGTCATTACAAATTGAAGCCAAGTCCGACCTGGGTCAGCCGGGACCCAGGGGCCCGGGGCCCGGGGGTGAAGCGAGGGGGCCATTAACGAATATCTCCGTTTAATTAGCGACGTTTCCGGACGGTAATTGCATTTTAAATTGTCCGGAGTGTTTGTTATGTCGGCGGGCTGATTACGTGCGGGCACATTTATCAATGGCGACGTGTCCATCAATCAGCGCCCGCCGCCGCGCGCTGCGGCCGCGGCGCTCCCGAGATCAGCGCCCGACTGTTTTTGCTCGATCTTGACTTATCTTTTGAGATTACAAGTTAGATGTGGATAGACAGAAACAATGCATTAAAATGAATAAAAGCAGGCTTGCGAAATATAGTACAGCTGTCTTATCAACTTATAACAGCGATTAAAAGGGTGCCAAGCCAGCACACTTCTATAAGCAATTGCTTAAAAAATTAACCAATTTAAATGATAAAAAATCTCGTAATAATGTATGATTTACCATTTATCATAAGAGTGAGTAATGTTTCAACAATAAAGCTCGTAATGAAGGGTCTCTGTTTGAAGGACGCTCCAGAGTCCGCTTTACGAGCAACACAGTCATGTTAATACATAACGCTTGTGATAAACAGACGCGTCATAAACTTAGAAATATTTATTGTCCAGGTAATACAGTAAGCAGGTTCACAGTTTAACGGCAAGTTGAGACGACATCAGTAGCTCAAAATATTACCTACAGCTAGGTTACAATTAGCTAGTGAGCCCCAAAAACTAGCCAGTTAGTGTGTGTCTCTGCTCCGAGTACGAATTCCAGAGTGGAGGTGATTATAGGTAGGTATGGTATGTGTGTATGTGTAATGTATGTGTGGTGAACGTGTGTTGTGTGGCGTGCGTGCATGTGTGTATGTTTGTCCCCATTGTGCTTCGTTTGATTCGGCGTCAGTTCAGTCTTTGTATTAATTGTTCCAAGTTTAGGTCCAAGGTTATGATGTGACCAGTGTGTTTCAACATTTTCTTTAGTTTTTTTTTGTAGCTGAATGACGTAGTGTTAGAATATGCGAAAAAATGTGCGAAACTTTTGGGATTATTTTCCTCTCATTGTATGAGTAGGTACGTCCCTCCGGAGTGGTCGCTCACACGTCACTCGTTGTTATTCCTTGAAGGGTTTCTGGACTTGATTATATAAAATAAACAATATGTATGTAATAATATAATAATATGTTCACAGTGTCTGGGACTAGCAAACCAGTCTTGAGAGACATATTTTAGCGCAGTCTCTGTATTACGATTCATATCACTTACATCCGGCAGAGAATGACGGAAGAAACAAACGAAGCTTGGTTATCATAGCCAGTGACGCCGACATGTGTGTTTACTTACAGCAGTCCATGTTTACGTTCACCCACGCCGGTACTGTTTGCACGTAATCCGATCCCACTTACATGTAGTCCTCTGCTACTCGTAGATCGTAATTGAGCGTCGCTGAAGGGTTTGCTAAACACAAAGCTATCATAACGCTGTCGGCTAAGTGCTTGTCCAGCCGTGCGTCCGCGCTGTTTGCGTGCAATATCGTACGAAATCGTGCGATCCGATGTTGAACACACATTCGGTTTACAGAGAGATACTTGAATTCCTACATTATCATGATACCAGTTCAAGCTACCGATCAACATGGGAGCCGGTATAGTTTAACGGAATTCATAATACGACATAAGTAGGGGCAATACACAAACGCACCGCAACATTTACTTTTGATTAAGCGTTGCAGCTGAAGGAGCCTACTTGTATTCGAAAAAACTGAGACCCAAAGTATTAGCTCGTCAGCCCAAGCGCTCCAAGACATGGTCTCCTTGCCCTTGCCGCATGTTACTGCAGCCCGGCGCAGAGCTTAACTAACATTTGGAGGTATTTTTTTTGTTGATTTCTTCTTCCATTCTTCGCTGTCAACTGTCACGCTGTCAGTCACTCTCTGCTCCTTCATATCATTCCTCACACAATCCTTTCATCTTTTCTTTGGCCTTCCTCTCTCACTTTATCCAATAACATTTAAATTCATCACTCTTTTAGCCACATGCATTTCCGCTCCCTTTATCACACGCCCATACCAATGATATTGTGCAAGTCTTTTCTTCTTTTTAATAGTTTTACCTTTTTATACCTTTTGTTTATGCTTTTGCTACTTTTTGGTTTTTCTTTTGAGTGACTTATTATATACTTTTGTTTTCCACCGAACCAGCGCGTTTAATTTCAGTAGTTTATAGATATGTCTGTAGGAATAGACAGTGTCGAAATAAATAAACAAAAGATGAACTAACACTTGGGCCATAAGAAGTGTTAAAGTCATCAGTAATATTCTGTTTGCAAAAAAGGATCCTACATGCTGTTGTGCCGCAGTAATTATGCTTAGTTAATGCAAATGCAGTAAACATAATAACGCATGTATCTATAGGTACATAGTATTTAATCAGTATAGTTGCGGTACGTTTAGCAAAGAGCGGTGTTTGTCTGTTTGTCCGCGCGGTGGCTAGCACACAAACATCGTGTAATTGGTGGCCACACCTGAGGATCGCGGGTTTACAAATATTTGTAGAGAAAATTAAACTTCAGTCTACAGTAGAAGGATTGCCACTCAAACAGCTATAGTAGATTAAAGGGGTAAAGCAGTGTCTTAAATCACGGGCGCTATTTGACTCCCGAACGCCACGAAGGATTCTAGTTTCCCGAGCGCAGCAAGGATGCTCTGAGTGAACTCCTGAGCGAACCGAGGGAAAGACTAGAATCCTGAGTGCAGCGAGGAATTCAAGCTCGCCCAAGACACCCTTATATCTCCGAGGAGAATAATACTTTTCACACCTATTGCAAGGTAATCAATACGTATTCGATTTTCATGATTAAGTAATGAAACTGTTAAATAACCAGGGAATACCTAGTTATGCGCAGTTCGTACACTATTTTATATAAACTCATGCAATTTTATGAAAAACAAAAGCCAACTAAAATCTATGTATTGAAAACTCTGGTCGAGCTGTACATCCTAAATTTTTTTTTTTTGGTAAAAGTTTCCATATATTTTTCTCAGTTGAGGTTCCAAATTTAAGTCACATTAATGACCGCGGGTCATAATGAAATTTAGTACAATATTAATACTCCTCTGATTGGGCTTGCATTGCATAACATGTAATTTGACATTAGCGTGCAGATGGTGGGAAAAAATAATTAGGTATTGACAATCCGCCTAAATCATTCAGCGTGAAAAGATTCGTAGTCACAGCGAGCGTTAGTGATTTACAAGGTAACTTGAAGCTAATCTCACACACGCGGCGATAATCGAATCGTGTGAGAGGTCGCGGCGACTTGCTGCAATCAGCGCTCATTGAGTGGCCGCCACAGCCTCACCCCACGACACCGCACGATGCTGCACGACGCCGCACCACTCCGCACCACTCCGCACCGTGTCCTGCAGCGCCACTTTGACATTTACTACGAAATCAAATCAGCAGGGAAGTAGTTTATAAAGAACTTGCGATCTCTACGCTAGCACAAGAAAATGTAGAAAAAAGTTTTAAAAAATTGTCTCGCCGTTCGGTGCAATGTTTCTTTCTAAAACCCACCAGACTGTTCCCGAGAAGAGATTTGCGTTTACGAGTATCATTACTTCTATTGAGCTCATTGGTATTGTTGGAAGAAACATCTACTTTGCTAAAACTAAAATAGTGTTATTTTCAGTTTGAAGAAATTCAATGTTATTTTAAGTGAAAGTACCTATTTCAGACTGTAAACGCAGAGGTTGGAAGTAATTCAGTGGTTACAGGAGCGAGACCACGCTTATGAAACAAACATTGTACTGCGAGGAGGTGGTTCTAATTACCGTACATTATGTAGTACATACCTACTACATACCTACTCTTAGGTTCAATCCAGCGACTAGTTTGTAGTAGGCTACCACAAGTAAATCCGCAATCGAGCTTCAGTATGTGAGTAGTAAGTGAGCACTCCTGTGAATAATTAAACTTACAAGACGACGCCGTGGTGGGCTACGAAGAGTTGCGAAGTGGTGCGATGACGAGTCGCTCATGACGAGGGCGACTCTCAGTTATATTGCGTAATTAGTTGTATTTATTTCAATTTATTACGTTTTAAAGTATGCACGGAGGTGCTTCATTTTATCTGGCCACTCCAAATTGCGGCCGTTTTCATTAAGAGGCTGTGCTCGCAAATAAATATAATTTAATTAGGGCGCGTCCCGCCGCGTGCCGCCACTAGTCGGCGCGGGCGCTCGGGAGGCGGCGGACCTCACTCTCTACTATTTATGGTTTACATAATAAAGAGTATTCTATTCTATTCTACCTACTTAACTTAGTGTTTGTTTTGGTTTAACATTTTATTAGTTAATATGTATTGTGTTTCATTATTATTTAATGACATCGGTCATTCATTTAGAACTTTTGTTGCCAATAATAAACACAACATCGATATACGACATTTTTTGAAGAATTTAGATGCCTACGATTACAATTTCACCATGACGTTGTATTTTCCAAATACTTTGAGACTCATACAAATTAAGCCTTCCATGTTTTTATAATGTCAAAACCTCTCCATATTGTTGACAACAACAAGAAACAAACTTGCCGTCAGTAGAATAATTTATGATTATGAGTCCATTAATTTCTTCACCCCATAAAGCCGTACAGCCGTACCGGGCTACCAGGAAATCATAACTCTTAGGAACAGCGTGTAGGCTGTAGGCCGTGTCACTTGATTAGGCGGACATTAGTTAAATATTCGCCATGAATAGCTGGCGGCCTGCCAGTATGCCAGTGTTGCTAGAGCGCCCAGTAGTGTGGTCCGCGTGCCGTTTACTATTAGCAACTGAAGCAGTTCACTTAACTTGCTAAATGTACTTACTATTTAGGAAGAACGTTTGAAGAAAACTGAATAAAACAAATATTCAAAACTTAAATGGTTGAATAATAACTACAGAAACAGTTAAAAAGCCTCTGTGTCTCGCGGGGATCCATATAAGAAGGATTACACGGTGGTCGTAGTAGGAATGGTCACGGAATATTTTTAAAACCATTCCCTAACCACGTGTGTTGATCTAAATCTGTTTTGGACAAACAGCTGGCAGCTGGCAGCTGGCTAGCTGAATTTAAAACTTTTACTATTGGTACTTTATGTTGCGAAAATTCTTTTTATTTATGAGACCGGTAACTGTGGTTATTGATGTCTTCCAAATGAGCCGTTTAAATTCATCTTCCCTTCGATTGTTATGGCCGTTAACGCATTATTACGGTCATAACAGTGATTAAATCATTAACATGATTATATAATAAGAAAAAAAAAACAAAATCGCTTATTTGTGCAAAACGAACCCGCAAACTACTTATCTAAACTTATCTAAAAGGTGCTTCCACTACTGAACAAGTTTTGTTATCATAACAAACTCCTGAGTCACCGTTATCATAACTCTCCTCCTGAAATATTTCACGAAGGCCTACCAATTAAGATTAGTCAAAGTACTTGGCGGCTTTGTTCGCTCAGGTAATATCTTAGCGTTGCTTCAAAATTCCCCTTAAATAATATTAACGAGTTTCCCTTGAAACGTCTATTAAACTGACATCTGTCGAACATTGCAACTATCTTGTCATTAATTTGATTGCGCTGTAAAAACTTTATTTAACGACCTTTGAAAGGTTTATAACCGTGTGCCTAATTTATTACAAAGCGTAGTTGTGATTGATCGGTGATGCCCGGCCGAGTTTCATTGCCACTAGAGACAAATTAAACTTCTTTTCGGTTGTTATTTTAATAATTTCAAATAGTTCGAAAGTTTTAATATTGAGAGCTCTCTTCGTCTGAAGTTCCCTTTTATCAAAATACATTTCAACCTTCAAGTCAGGTGCTATGTTTGGTTACTAAATATTGTTTTTAATACTTTTTCAGAGAACCTAGTTTATATTTAGGCCGGGTACATTAAGACCGAGTTACAAAATGTCATGATATTTTATGCGTCACAGTAATTGTCTGATCTACAGATTGTGTAGGTATTCTTCAACACCTGTATCCGAGTGTCATTCAGTCGCTGTCACTTTATCACGTCGCGGCTAGATAAGAGTAGTTAGCTGATGTAATAACAGCCACTGTTGCACCTCATACAGTAAGCCAGCGTGGATGTTGGGCGAGGCTCTGTAGACTTTCAATACTATGTAGTTGTGACTTGTGACATCCAGTCAAGTGTGATTAAATTAGATACTTTAAGGTTCGCTTGCACCACAAATCACTCAGTGTGTTTACCATTAAATATGTATGAAACATCATTCTGTCTCTGTGATCTTCAAACGATTGACAGGAATAGTGCTATGTTTTTCAATACGTTTAGCACTAAACGCATTAAGTGATTAATTGTATTACAAGTGGGCCTATGTTATGTCAAGTTCTTTTTAAGGTTCCTCTTTAAAACAATGTTAAGGTTTGGACGATTTTAAGAATCAAGAATTGATTGTGTATTGAACACGTCTTGCATCAATATTTTTACAACAAACGAAAATTTAACTTCTTTTCGTAAGTTGCACCACTGCAGTCGTGGTACAGTGTCGCGTGCAGTGCACCTCGCGAGGTGGCCGGGACTCGTTAGCACAGGAGTGCATCGTGAGGGTCCTCCTACCCTCTGAGGCTAAATTAGCGACACTACTTACACTCACTAGTCACATGCGTATAGGTAGGTAAGCGCAAATCCTGTGGAGTGCGCTATTTGCTGACTACACGTAGTTCGAGAGGGATATGTCTTTCTAACATAGCACTTTAAAGAGGTAGTATATATCTTTGACTATTTATAATTTTTTGGAGAAACTTCATTGAAAGGGATGCACTTCCAAAGACAAAAGACGTCACTATCACTACTGAATCTAAACAAGTTATTAAACTTAGTTCAAACTGCACCAGCAGCGGAAATGTAACAAAAAAAAAAGAAAGACAGTCGCAATTAAAATGTTGCAACTGCACCGATTAAAACCTGCGGACTTGAAGCCATCAAACAAATGAAGAAATCCCGCTCTTCCATTGAGATGTAAATAGGCCTTTTGTTCGTTCTAATTAAACAATATGAGAGAAAAGTGTAAAGTGTACAAATAGTGGCGCCTTGTGGGGCGGTGCGGTGCGGGGGCGAGGTGCGGGCCGCGGGCGCCAGGGGAGCGTTTAAAAATAAATATCAGACTTGGTTTTATTTGCGCGGAGAGCTCCTGGAGTACTCCAGAGATAGGGCTGCCCCTCGATACAATAGTCGCCGTACTGTAGCGTCGTTCTACTGATTTTACTGATTGTCAGGAAAGTAAAACAATATGCTTACTGACGTGGACACAGGAGCAGTGGTGGCCCAGTGGTAACGGGCGCGACTTACGAATTGTAGGTCGTAGGTTCGAACCCCGTCAGGCGCTTTACTTTGTGTAAATTATTTCATCACCATTGCTCTTAAAACGGTGAAGGAAAACATCGTGAGGAAACCGGCATGTCCTAGAACCAAAAATTCTAAGACATGTGACATCTACCAACCCGCATTGGGCCCGCGTGGTGGATTACAGCCCACTCCCTCTCATAGAGTCTCATGTCCCAGCAGTAGGAACATTACAGGCTGATTATGTGATTATGTTGACACAGGTCAGTTGGTCTAATTTAGTTATTTTCACAGCATTATGCCCTATGGTATTCTGCTGTGGGGCAAAGCCGCTGATATTCAAAATATATTTGTCTTTCAAAAACGAGCTGTTCGAGCAATTTGCCAGATAGGTGCCAGCGTTTCTCTAATAGTTTTTTTTTAAGATATTGGTATTTTCACGGCTGCATCACAATATTAATCTTCGTCAACACCTTATTATATTAGACAAAATATACACATAAACAACAAAAACAGTGGTATTCACAATGTTAATACTACAAATAAGGACAAACTCGTGCTCTCTTTTCACCGGCTTCATAAGGTTCATAACTCATTTGTTGTTATAACCTTTCATAACCCTTCCTCTTCTTTGCTAGATTTGCCGTTTAATGCATTTAAAGCTCAAGTAAAATCCAAACTCTGTTCAAAGGCATACTATTCCATCAACGACTACTTAAACGATAAGAATAGTTGGTCGCCCTGATTAACTCAAGACATTGTTTATGTTTTTTCTCCAACTTAGCTTACCAACTGACAAGTTAAATGAGTTCATAAATATAATTGTTTATTTTATTTGACTGTAAAAGTCAATTTAGTTTAATTATATTTTTTAAATTTATTATTGACATACTGTACTCATTTCAGTGTTTTTTTTTTATGAGTTGTATTGCAATATGTACTTAGCTACTAGTAGTAGTGCCTTAACGAAGTTATTTTCAACAACAACCTTTGTTAACTTTTATCAACAGACTTACTGCTACAGTAAACATTCTAATGGCTTTGTGTGCTGAGGTAAATCTAATTCCGTTTGCACATGTGAGAAGCTAATAAACGTGGCTCTTCGACAGCGAGGCAACCCTCGAGTGGCGAGTGGGTGCCCTCGCTGCGTCCGAGTGGCACATACTTGCACTATCGCGATACTAACTGCGTATTAGAGTGGAGCGTCCTCGGGTCGCTCCGCTCACTCCGTTCACTGAGCTTCTCTATGCTCTGACCGCTCCGAACCAATTTAGTGACGGGCGCAAACAGCGAGTTTTGTTATCAACCGGCTTGTATTAAAAAGTGTATTGAATAAGTGCCAGCGCGCGTGTTGATTGCTTATTCACTCGATATGCGGCGGACTCCATGGAGAGGATTGAATCCATTGCGGCGCGCGTTGTTTGTCACGTTAGCAAATCAATTGTTGAAAGTTGGACTTGTTATTAATATAAGAAAACTATTTAAACTGTGTTTTTAATCAAGCTAATCTTTCAGCTAACTTTATTACTGCTTCGGTTGGCAATTGAGCCACTAACAAGGTGGTTTTATTGCAGTAGGTATCTGGGAGGACAGTCTGGTGGCAACTTGTTATTAAGTAATATAAATGTTACTAGAGCTTTTGTCTGCAATTAGTATTACAAGATACTTATATTTTGTTCTTTGATAACGTGGGATTTAATATAGCCTGTAAGCGTTTTTTGAACTTTGCAGTTAATCCCAAATTTTACAGTAAGTAATATTATATTTCAGGTACATAATTATATTTACTACTTATACATAGCTTGCCTTTAAATAATATTATTTCCATGTCCTTGTTACAAATAAATATCTAAGGAACATCAGTAGGTACAACGTTACCTAGTATTAAGTATTTATACACGAAATTTTATGGAGGTTCAAATGACTTGTAGCTACATAAAGTTTCCTTTCTCAAAATAATAACCGTGAGTTGTGCCTGCCTGCCTGTTCCGAGTACTTGTGCTAGCTCAGGCACCACTTGATGTGTAGGCCAGGAGATTAACTTTATTGTGCGCCATAGATTGCTCGCTCTGTACTTGCACTCTTGCTTATAATGCTGTTCTAACTCCGCTTTGTAAAGCGAATTTGTAGATAGTTGAGTTCTTGGAGGACTTTCGAGTACACTGCTGGTTTTGTGTTTCTTGTTAAATGTTTGAAAGTGGTTTCTGTTAAGTTAAAATTCAAGTGTTTTAATATAATGTTATAGTAATTATGCCGATTAGTTTAATAATAGTCGCACAGGTCGATCGATCGGGTTAAGCTACGCTTGCCGCGGTTGGTCTGTGAATGGATGACCATCTTTACACACCGAGACCCCTCCGTGCCTCGGAATGCACCTTAAGCCGTTGGTCCCGGCTGTCATTCGTGGATCTTTGACAGTCGTTACGGGTTGTCAGAAGCCTGAAAGTCTGAGAACCAGTCTTACCAAGGGGTATCGTATCACCCAGTAACTGGGTTGTGGAGGTCAGATAGTATTCAGATGGAGGTATTGATACAATTTTAACAATTAACCAATATGTAACTTTTATGGGAAAGGCACAAAAGAAAAAAATATTACAAACAAGGTATGGTTTAATATATTAATTCGAGCTTTCAATATTTCAGCGACAAAATTAACAAAAAAATAAAATCTAACGAATATTTAATTAAAAATGCCTTTAATAGGAAACATTTAGGTATGTAACGATCAGCTAAAGGTATGTTTGTGAAAAAAAAAATCTGTTATTTTGTGAAACCTCAAATGTTATTACATTCTGAAACGAGTAGCCTTCTGGCCTGCTTTCCTGTCTAACATATTTTCATCAAAAACATATATATTTATTGAATCTACATCTGCGCCGTTCGTTTGATCCCGTTACTATGCTGGCTGCGTCTTATCATTTTTCACACATAGAGTCACGCAACACTGCCTACTTTGATTAAAAAAACATGGCTCAGCTGTCTCACGAAATCGCATACAATGATTTATTAGTACAGAAAAATATCTGGTTGTCTGCTAAATAACCAGTTTTATCTAATAACGTTCACAGCATGCCTACCTACTCCTACTCATTACATGAGTATCCTCATTAAATATAATTATCATCCCGTAACGTGGAGGGTTGTTGCACAATATGATATTGACCTAATGAATGCAATAAAATGTGAAGTTTTTCTATTACTTACCTCTTATTTAATGAAGTTTCTAAAGAAACACAGCTTCCTGTGGTGGCAATGAAGGAAAGTAGGTGAAGTGAAATGATGCTATTAAGTAATGATCTATTCAAGCGCTAAGTGTGTCGCTTTACATCGCTGCAGGTCGCTGCAGGTCGCACGGTGGCGCAGAATACTGCTAATGAGCCAGTTCCGCTCACACACTACAATAGCATAGGGCGTCTGGTGGCAATGTGTGTGGCTTCACGTGGACTTATCATACAGAGATTTTTACTTAGTTTGAAAGCATTTCAAATAAAAAAAATCTTGCGCTGTTTCGTAAACAAATGCGGTGAAAATATTCCAGCTCACAAATGCAAAGAGAGGAACAATATTCGAATAGTAATAAGTCTAAATGAAAATGGAGGATTTAAAATGAGTCGGTAATTAGTGAAGCAATTCTACTAGCTTAAACGAGTCGCTAAATCCGCACCGCACGGAAACGTTCCGCACCGCACGGAATCGTTCCGCAGCACACAGCGCCGCGATCGTGTCGGACAGATAAAACGCGTGGCGGAAACTTACGACTGGCGACGAAGATGCCGCTCGGTGCACTCTGTATATATTATTAACAGCGCAACATGTGAGATTTACTGCGTTGCTAAGAGAAGTTTTAAACGCTTTATCTCACAGAGGATTCTCTTTAAAGCACTAATTCGGAGATACGAATGCACAGAGACAGGAATGAGAGGAAACCACTTTATTTTAACCGCTACAAAAATAAGATTTATACATTTTCTCTTCTATGTTACACTCTACAGCGAAATTGTATTATTTAATATCGAAAACGAAAAAGAGAAAACTGTGACAGAACCAGATGGAACCTACTTAGAAGTTTTAGTTTCATTTGAATAATAATCGTTTCTACTTACAAGTAGAAGCTAAGCTAGCCTAATAACAATATCCGAGAACGAGGTTATGTAGCAAAAGAACTGCGAATTGGTATTATCTTGGCAGGTTACGGTTGCGGGTGAGGTGCGCGGTATCTAATGCACTCGGACGCAGCTGGCCGCGCGCCAAGCGACGTGCGACGACGACGCGACGTGGGGCGGTGCGGTGCGGTGCGGTGCGGTGCGGTGCGGTGCGGTGCGGGGGTGCCGAGGAATGCCCAAATTACACGCCGACATTCGCCGTAATCAACTCGGCTGGTTTAAGCGCGATTTGAATTTTGTAATTAGAACTATATGGAGTCCGGCCGGCCGGCACAACTTTGCCGTCTGTCTGCGATAGATTTTACTTACGACGTTTTCAATTAAAACTGTGAACAGGGTAGTTCTGGCGAGTCGGTTTAATAGGAGCTCCGCCGTCTCAAAACAATTGACAGTTCGTTAAAGTTCGTTATGGGTTATGTTTTATTGCTCGTGTCGTGACGACACCGGAACGCCGGAGCATCGGCTACACGGCACGGTCCGGTCACCTGCCGGCGATAAATATCACATCGCGACAACGAAGGAAACGTTCATTTGTTTCTTTTTTCGCTGCACGTTTGTCGTGTTTACTCATCGTATTATTTCGCTTTACCTTCCAGTAAATAACGGTCGCATTTCGAAATATAAACGCTCACAGGAATGAGAATCACTCTCTTGAACAACAAACTCAGTATGCTAAATACTCCCATATGTATGAGTATGTACGCCGGGAAATCGTATTTAACTGCTTAATGAAACCGCATACCAAATTGCAAACCTTTGAAATCCTGTTAACAACTTCAGCAGTTTAGCGGAGGCACTTATCCTTGTATACCGGTCTAATATAGCTCAAACTAGTAAATTTCCTAAAGCCAAGCGAGTCCCGGCTTAAAAGCGGCCAAGTTTGGAGCGAACTAAACTTGCAATAGAATAGCAACCACGACAGTGGGGGGACACCGGGGTGGTATTGGAGGGTTACGCGCGAATATTTCTAATATGTCGGAGTGTTTAGCGAATGCATTAACCCGCCGGCGTGTTGCTAATTAACTGCTGCTCGCTGCTGCTGGCCGAGTGCCCGCCAAACAGATGTGCAGGTGTGCAGGTCCTGAAGTTCGTCAAATATGACGGACGCTCCCATCATAACTCGCACATACTTCGAGCGTGTGCATACATTTAGGGTTTCCTGCTAGTCTGACGTTACCTCCTCACAAACATAATGTATTTATATTTTCCAATAATTTGAAAATGATAACGCATTGAATATTCGAACAAGCATTAAGTACATAGAAAATATTTAAATTAAATTTCATTTGCGGCAGCGAAAAGTGCCGCCCGCGTACCTTTCGCTTGCCAGTCTCCACGCTAGCCCGATTGCTCACCAGTGAAGTATTTTTAAGCCAAGTGCACAAGATAAAGTTGACAAAACCTAATAACAAAGTGTTAGTTGTTCGTGCTAAGTGTCACGTCGCTGCACGAAATACAATCAGCCGCTAGATGCTGCACTTTGTATCGTGTTTTTATACTGACGTGCTTTGGAAGTAACAAACATGAAGGATTTTGAAGATCTGGGTTCTCTTTCAGGATTTACTTCAGGGACAGTTTAGTAAATGGCAGCTTCACGTCACATTGTGTTCTATTTGTAGAACTACATCGAGTATGATAATTATATTACAATAATAATAATATCGTTGTAATAAATGGGTTTGACAAGGCGGGTTACATCCCACGCTGACGACATTGTAAGGAGAGCTGGAACAGGTGGATGAGAGCAATTAGTGCGCTTGTGAGTAGGCGTACGTCTGTCACAGTAGGTACGACAGAGTAAAGGAAAGTAATCCTATTAGTCACAACCTACAAGTATTACAATTCAAAAGCAGTTCGACTGTGGCTGCTTTCATCGTACAGAATTAATATTCTCTTTAACTCGAGTTACAGTATAAAAAAATGCATTTAAATGAAACTACGGTTGTAGTTACATGTATGTAAAGACGATATGAAATAGATTCTTAATAGGATTAGATAAACTTTGATTGATCTCAGGTTCTGTTAGTAACTTTTTAAACACGGAAGCCTGATATTGCAATCAGCTTCACACGGCTACTTGTACCATCGCGAGTCACAAGTAACAGTCAGTGACGTCACTCCGATGGTAACAAACGGAACATTCGGGTGGGGCCACAAAAAGTGCGCAACTAGAGGCGGAGCGCGCCAATTTATCGGTACATCGGGTCCTCGCTTGTCCCCCGGGTACGCTTCGGACCTCTTTTAATTTCCCTAGGATTTCCTCTTGAATAAAAAACCACTGTTATTATGTTTCTTTTGTCTTGCGATACACTAGTAGGATTCTATTATAATTACTGTGACGTGGGCAAATGTTGCGGGCGTCACGTTTTTGTACTGTTTGCGTATTATAGTTTGTGTTGTTCGGAGAGAAGAATAAGAATAGATCAAAATACTGTTTTTGACCACAATTACCTCCACTCACTAGCCCTCCTTGAGCCCGCCCGCAGCCAGCTCAGTGAGGACGTTACCTAAAGACCGATTATATGTACTACGTATGTTTATCTCGTTTACCTGACTCTTAAGATAACCAAACACCGGATTGCAGAACAAATCCCTACAGCTTTTAATCACTTGGTGAATCGATCTCAGCACAGTCGCCCTCCGCGCTTGAGGCACTAAGCCATTCCGTGAGACTGCTGTAATATAGCACGTTTAGTGAGCAGTTCGCCGCGTGGTTTAGTTGCCGCTCACCTGTGGCTATCGGGCGCATCAATTGTTCCACATCATTAAGTTTTACCGCGCCGTGCCCTATTGCCAACAAATTACATACGCGCGTGATCGCATCCGATTGTGTGCGATAAATTTTGGAATCTAAACTGTATATAATTGTAGATGACCCAATTCATTAATACTTTACAGATTTGTGGTTGCAACTCTGTGGGAACGTGAGGCTCCAGGTGTGATTATTGTTTTAAAGTCTTGCTGACTGTATCGTCGACATGGTCGATATGTTTCGAGTATATTGTCCAAACAGCTGTTTTTCCTTTAAATAGAAACATTTTTACCAATTCGTTACACACAACATTTGATCTTTTGATCATAACATCAAGACTCTCTGTTTTGGTTTATGTTGTGTCTACACATCGGTAAATTGCTATAACTCAGCAAACATGGCCGGTGCACACGCTAGTCGGTCATCGCAGACTAATCTTTAGAATCCCATGCATCGCCCCACTCGTAAAGGGGCTTCGCAAAGTAAGCAACAGAAAATGGACGATGGAAGTAATTTATTGACGTAAGCCTGTCAAGTCTAGATAGTCTGGGAACAGTCTGAGTCTGTTGACAAACTCTGTGAGCGTAATGGCATATTCTGGTTTATTAGAGGTTTAGTCTGGTGGTAGTCACGATGGCAACTGAATCATAATCATTAGCTGAGGCTCCTGTCAGCCACATACAAAAAATGCTATACATGTTTAGATAGGGGCTCGTGGGGGCTAGACTGACAATGAGTTAGTGATCAGTCAACACACAAGTTATCGCAAGCTAAAAATACAACCGCGTCGAATGAACGTAACTGTGACGGACGCTGGCTATTTGTGCTTCAAACTAACTGGAGTGCAGCATTCACCACACACTCTCCTATATAAATAAATTTAAATGCCAGTGTGTGAAATTGTGGGGTTTTAGTGGCTACAGTTTAATAGATTTGCTAGGTTAAGCACTGATGGGCGCGATCACTCTGAGGATAGGTGACCATTTTCAGTAAGTCTCTGCACTGGAAACTCATGTTTAGGAATAGTAATTTCTAGTAGAATTAAGGCCAGCGTTCTCTTCACATAATTAACTGTGTTTAAGAGGCTGGTGAAGGAACATTACTTGTTGTTGTGTTCTTGTTTTCGTAACGCAATAATCGGTAGTCGTCATTTATTTTCGTTGTTTGTATGTATGTTTAGTATGTATTTATTTATGTAGCTATTATACAGCTTGTATGTATATATATATTATATTATCTAAGTATCTATTATAGTATATTATGTTGCACCATTGACAACCCCATTTTTATATATCCACGCAATCGCTGTCCATTCCAAGGTTGCCTGGAAGAGATCGCAGAAAGCGATAAGGCCGCCCATTGTATGTTTTGTAGTAATAATTGTTTTTTTTTTGTTAAGTATTTTCTGGTGTACAATAAAGTATATATAAATAAATAAATAAACTAAGGCAGGAACTACTTAAGGTTATAGCACACATATCAACTCGGACAGGGTTCGTCACCGTCAACTCGAGCCATTCAGTATTCTTTGTATGAAATTCCCTACTGAAACGCACACTAATCGGAATCGTAACGTAATCGCCTCGCCTCGGGACAAGCTCACGAACCGCGGTGCGGTGCGTGGTCAAGTTGCAGTTCCTGCACTTACGTCTCTCCGTACCCGAGCTTACGTCTCTTTGTCCACCCTTGCCCCTCTCAACTCCCGCGGCCTGCCTGCAGCACCATCAACCAGCGGTCGGCGAGCCGTAAGCGCGGCGTCACCTAGCCGTAGCCGAGGCGACGTACCGGAGCTGCTGATCCGCTTTGGTTACGTGCTTACGTTAGGTTCACGCCTGATTGACGGCGAGGCGAAAGGTGATACGGTGATGATCCCTTTCCGAGTTGATATGTATGCTATGACCTTAACTCAACCAATAGAAGAAAAGAGAAGAAGAAGAGTTTGACAGTACTATCTTTCTATCATGTCTTATAATTAAAATGATTTAAATAGTCATTCGTTTTACCCAAGAAAAACATGATAACGAGAACATCATTTATATGTTTCTGTGACTCTGTGACTAACAAGTTTTAATGGGTTTCCACTTTGAGCCGGCGAGTTTGCACTTAAAACCAACAAGCCGACTTATTCCACGCTACTCCACAGGTACATTCGGAAATGAAATCAAAACATACAGTTGTGATAACTACGTGGGAATTTTATTCTGATCTATAGAAGTTATAAAGTTCGGCGAAAATCTAAATTAAATATTTTCGTTTATTGGTGCAGGTTAGTCTGAAAGTTACGATAGAAAGGGATGAGAAGTACATAGGTGTTGGTATTACGAATTATTTTGACAGTGTTATTTCAAATGTTAACTTAACTTATCCTAGACAAACGTGTGTAAACGGGTAATTTAATCTGCAGAACAATAGAAATAATCTCGTCAGCGATAAAATGTTCGGAGATGTGATGGCACCTTGCCACCATTAGGGCCATCCTGCACGTAGTTGATACAAGCCTTAAGACTGGCACAACACGCGGGACATGTCACGCTAACTAACTACATCGTCGAACATACACGGGAGTGCACGATGCAAATGCGAGCGCCCTTCAGAACGACACGTGTCAGGCTACACGCTCTCAAACTTCGCCCCGGAGACCTATCGTACGGTACTATAAATACAATCGTCCTTCAGAACGAAACGTGCAAGCCACACGATTGTACTTACGTCTTGTGATTTTCATTTGTTCTTAGCATTAAGAGTTAATACTAACGTCCTTCAAAATAACACGTGTAACGTCTCTACACGTGTATTTAGCTATATGGGCTTTCTCATTTGTTCTTACAAGTACTAACTTATGTCCTTCAAAATAACTCGTGTACGTCTACTCACTGTTGGATTTAGTTCTCGATACTTTCGATTGTGGTCATAAATATTAATGCGTCCTTGAGGACGGCACGTGTAGGACTTAAAACAGACTCATGTTTTAATCGACACAAAAACAGCCGGTGGTCCAATAGAATATCAATACGAGCGTTTTTAAAACTTACACGTGTAAAATTCTATAATACACGGCACAAAGCTACATTTTTGCAGGTTTACATAACCTTTTAGAATGTACCTGCCTATATAAATCAATATTTTTATTTAAGAACTAGCAGCGCCCCGCGGTTTCACCCACATAGTTCTCGATCCCGTTGGAATATCAGAATAAAAGTATCTTATGTGTTAATCCAGGTTATAAAACTATCTGTGTGCCAAATTTCATCCAAATCCGTTCAGCCGATTTGGCTCAATCACGTTGTAGTAGTAACAAACATCAAAACATACAAATGTCCAAACTTTCACATTTATAATTATAATATTGTAATAATAAATAATATATTAAACAGTTTGTAGGATATATCATAAGGATTTCTTCTCACACAAGCCCTAAAGATGTAGGTACAAACTACAAAATTTGCGTTCTTGAAAACGACAAGTGTCGGAAGCTCTAAACAGTTTAAGGTGCACGTGTAATAGTGGCGTGCTTCCATCTAATTGGGTAAGAGGAGCTTAACCACCGTCAACCAGCCATCGATAGCCCCAGATAGCCGGCAGCCGACGACGCTGTGGTGATTTACTGCGATATTAATAACCAATTGGCGCATCCGTGACACCGCACGTGATGGCGGGAAAACTGTCGTGATAGGGAGAACAGTAATGAACTGTTCGACTGTGACATTAAGTTGAACGTTTATGTAATCTGTTAAGTTAAGAAACTACCTTTGTAAATGACTTTTATCACCGTTCCATCGTGCTTTGGTATTATATTATTTTGAACTTGGCGATCAATAATTTAGAACCTTCTTGGTTATTTGGATAGTTATCAAAGCAGAAGAGCAATCAGGAACGACCAAGCACTGCATAACGGCTATTATACTCGTATACAGGTTGGGCAAAAAATCGTGGATCACACGAAACAGGGCGACAGCTAGGGTTATTTGCAGTAAACAAGTTCTCTGTGGCAGTGCCCTAACTTGATCTCCTTAAAAGTTATGATAATTTGAGTGTTTACAGTAAGGTTCTAAAGTTACAAATAATTTTTCGTGAGACTTAAAAGATATTGAAAAAGTGCCAATACTGATAAATCATGGTACGCACTATCATAAGAGCACTTTTGTAGTGATGATGCTTTTTGTATTTTTTTTTTACTGCAAATAACCCCAGCTATCGTTTTGTTTCGTTTGATCCACGATTTTTTGCCAACCTGTATATACCAAAACCTAAAAACCGAACAAGTGCGAGTTGAACTCGCGTGGAGAGGATTTCGTACGATGAATATGTTACCTGCAAAAACGTTTCATGTAAAGTAGGTTGCCAAGACGTGTCCCAAGAATAAACTTGAAATTGTAGTTGAAAAAGTTTTCTCATACTTACATTTCAACTGCAATTTTATTATGAGTTTGTACGCAATTTTTTTGAAGATTTACCATGGTATTGTAAAACCATAGACTTCTCATAGGTTTTCCTGTAAGCAAGGAACTAATTTATTATTTATTTAAACTTTTCGCACAAAAAGGTACAAAGGCGGAATGACGTGGCGGAATTTCTGATTTTTTTTTTAAATTTCAGGCTCAGTAATTTCTGAGAGAAGGGGGTGGGATGGTCAATTTTCATTCTTAAATAACTTTAAATCTGTTTTTTTTAAAATTATAAATAATATATATTGTATAGTTTGCAAAACTTTTGTTTTTAATTTTCTAGTTTGTCTCCTAAAAGTGTTTTCCATATTCAATATTCATTTATTTACGTTACACGTCCGTGTTTGGGTCACAGATGTGTACCATTCGAGTGATCCTATAAGGATTCCGCTTTTCCTTTTGAGGTACGGAACCCTGAAAGCGCTAGTAAGTTCTCCGGGTAACTTTCCTCCACCACTATCTTACAATGTTCGTGCAACACAACCCTCAGTGAGCGCGTGGTGTTGTGTCGCAACATGTTGTTGGCTCCTCTATCGTTGTCCAGCGGGTCAATTGTGTAATGAGCGCCGATTGCTTCTCTATCGCCGCCGGTACTGATTTATGAACGCATTAATAACCGATCCATGTCCTTATCTTATAGTTAGTGCGAGGAATGGATAAAGTAAACCACGTGAGATGTGGAATAGAATAAGTTAAAAGAAAGAATAACATTTATGTGGCAACAAAAAAAAAGCTGCTTTTATTTTTTTTTTGGGTGATATTAAAAAAAAACTTTGTTTTTTAGCTTCTTCTTTACTTTTGTGTAGGGAAATTATGAGTTAAATTATAATTAAACCCGGTTTCTGAAATGAAAAATATGGACGCGAACCAATTAAACGCAATGATGCGATTGACTGTTGATAATTATTGTAACCAACCAGTTTTATTTTGATTTTCGTTAATAACGTCCAATTAGCTGACTGAACGTCGTTAATTGACATATAAACATGTAGATATTCAATACAATTTCAAAACTTTGTAGAACTATCGTGAATGCTACAAACAGGGTTACTTACGCTTACATAACTTGACGATGTCAATGCTTTCTGCGCTGAAGTATGTATGTATCGGCACTAAGTCGCAGTGCCTACCTTCGCACATATACGAGTGTGTTGGCCCACTTCTGAAGTTGTACTTAGATACTCGTGCGAAATGGCTATAGCAGATGAAGTAGGTATATCCTCATAGAAATAGATGTCTATTGTTAATGCCTGACTTTTCTTCGCCGACTTTGGGTGATGAATTGTTATTTTTTTGTTTGTAACTGTTGCAACGTAATCGTTCTTTGAATCGGGTGAAGTAATGACATCAGAAACTTTTCATAGTCTTGTTCTTGGCGTGTTGATGGCAATCTAAATAGATCAACTCAGCCTATCGCAGTCAACTGCTGGACATCTTCCTCTCCCAGGCTGCTCCACAACACCCTGTCCTCCGCCTTCCGCATCCAGTCTGTCTTAGCCACCTTCTTAAGGCCTTCAGTCCATCTAGCGGAGGAACAACCCACACTACGCTTGCGATACACGGTCTTCACTATTGGACTCGTCTACTCCTCCGCCATCGGTCCTTCAACAAAAATGGCCAGCCCACTGCCGCTTCTGGCTTACTCTGCAAGCTATTTCGGTAACTCCAGTTCTTTTACGGGTAACTTCTTAGATTAATTTTAGATAGAGTTAGATTTAATCTAAATAGGGTCAGCCCAGAATTTGGCTACGAAGGCACTCTGGACACGATATTAAATGTCCTATTGTTTGTGGAACAGCACCACAGGTACATTCTAAGGCGGAGTCAGTTGTGACTATCGTGTGTATATATAACTGGCGATTGTTATTATCTTCTTCAAGCTAATGACTTTGTACTTCAACAGTATATTAATAGCCTTTAAATATGTCGTTACAGTTTAGAAAATAACCCGATACATACACAGTAGGAAAATAATATTAGATAGAAACAACATTCAGGAAGAGCACTTAAAATAATGACCTATTACATACATAGGTAGTCGATAGAGCGGTGCGTCTAGTTGCGGGTTTCCTCATTAAGTGATTAAATATTGAGTTCGGGCCACAGAACCCGCGGGTCTGCCCATGGGCTGCCGCGCCACGGCTATAGGTAATGGATTAGAAAAGGGCCCGCACGTCGCGTGGCCAACTAGCCGCACAATAACCCGGCAATCTCCCACTACGGTAACTGATAGCGGGGTCTGTTAATGTGTTGGCTTGCAGTTTGACCATGCCAGAGATAAAGAAGACCAACATTGCTTTGCTTATGGCAGATATTTCAATAGTCTGATAACTTCTATCTAAATAATAAATATGACAGTTTGACATATTTTTTTAACAAAAGCTGTCAAACCGCCATTTTTACTCTTTAGATAACAGTTACAGTAACGATTGAGAAATCGGACTTAAATATAAATTAATAAAACAAATCATAATGTTTGGTATGTGGATTTCTAATCATTATGTTCATGTGACACAGAAGAATGACGCTTCTTTGTCGTGTTATGTTGACTTCATTGTTTTTGACTTTTACAAACAGCCGGATAAGGAATTTTAGACTAAGCTATCTACGTAGTCTAAAATTCCTGATCCGGCAAAATATTCCTCAAAATGTTTAGGCCCAGATATTTTTAGATATACCAGAAGCAATGTAGGTAAGTCTACCAAAAGTGTACCTAGTCGTATTCCAAGGTAAATAGAGGTAGCAACAAGATAAGTAATTGCTTCAATCGTCTTGTTCCCAAGGGTTATATTTATTTGTCTTTATTAGTAGATACCAACTGTTTACTTTATCCTTATTGTATCTTTTGACAATATTAACTAACGGAAAACATTTGAAGGCCACTTTCAAGAGTGAATTCTTTCAGTATCCATAAAAGTTCAAAACAAAATTAATGATAATAAACACAAAGCATTAAGTTATTTAATTTCCTCATTTGGACTGATAATGATTTCAAATTCGCTCGCGTTCTCTCAACATTGTCTTCATGCAAAAAAACCACCTTAAACCAATAAGGAATTCAATCATAAATAAAGAAAGAATGAAAGCTTCTCGCCATATTGCCGGCAGCGGGCGGCGCCGGGCGGCTGCGGGTGATGCCGTTTGTTTGATCAAAATAGACGGCGATTGCTTTACCAGCCTCGGCGGATTGGAGTGATTCAGTCCCGGGCCGGGAGCCCTGATCCAATGGGCCTCCAATTACGATGGCCGTACAAATGAATAATGACTGGTTTTGATGATTAGGAAATAATTGTTTCTAGGTAATGTCGATTGAATTAACTGAATAAGAATGTTTATAATAGTGAAAAATATTTAAAATAAAACAAAACGAGAAACGTATCTAAGTCTGTCTATATTGTTCGCACTATTTTACATCCAAACACCGATTAATATAATGACTAACATTGAAAGGCACAAGTGGTATATAAATAAGTAAATAAGGCACATTCTTGGGCACAACAAGGCTTCCGCTTACGTCTGTTTGAGCAGCCGCAGTCGACGATATTACGAAATTAATTAGCTTTGAAATGATATCGGGGATAAATATAATGTTCATTAAAGCTTATTTACGTATCGGGTAACAGTTGGAAGACAAATAGCGGAGGTAAATAACAAATAGCGGATGTAAATAACAAATAGCGGAGGTAAATAACAAATAGCGGAGGTAAATAACAAAAAGAGGAGGTAAATAACAAATATCGGAGGTAAATAACAAAAAGAGGAGGTAAGTAACAAATATCGGAGGTAAATAACAAATAGAGGAGGTAAATAACAAATATCGGAGGTAAATAACAAAAAGAGGAGGTAAATAACAAATATCGGAGATAAATAACAAATAGAGGAGGTAAATAACAAATATCGGAGGTAAATAACAAAAAGAGGAGGTAAATAACAAATATCGGAGGTAAATAACAAATATAGGAGGTAAATAACAAATATCGGAGGTAAATAACAAATATCGGAGGTAAATAACAAATAGCGGATGTAAAAAACAAATAGAGGGGGTAAATAACAAATATCGGAGGTAAATAACAAATAGCGGATGTAAAAAACAAAAAGAGGAGGTAAATAACAAATAGCGGATGTAAAAAACAAAAAGAGGAGGTAAATAACAAAGAGCGGAGGTAAATAACAAATAGAGGAGGTAAATAACCGTATTTTTTACGGCGGGTACCAAGAGAAAAATGGGTGGGAAGCAAGTAGTTTGGCTCATATGAATTTGTACATAGGTTTCGCGAGTAGGCTTCGAGTTGACCAATGTCAATTTGTGGTCTGTAAGGGTAAACGTTTTACTTATCAGCAAAATTTGAAGTGAAAAGGATCGATTTGAAGGTCGAAGTTAAAGTTAAACAAATTAATGATTGAATAGTTCACCGTGACGTAGACGTTCACTGCCGTGTGCGACAGGATAGGTCATAGACATAACATATAAATCACGAGCAGCTTTTAGTTTAGTTTAATATTAATAACAACACATTTCAGGTTACAATGGCCCATACACAAACATATCTTAACATGATATTGTTTAACATTCGCATTCATACTGTAGTGATAGTTTCAAGTGCACAGTACAACACAAAGCAACTACTTTCAGCGTCGGTTTGTAAGAGTTCACGAGGAAGTCAATTGTTTTACAAGGAAAATGTATATTGTATTAAGTTTTGTTTATATTTTCCGTATTGGTGGCAAACAGAATTTCACCGAAGGGAAACTTGAAACATTCGATTGGAAAATATCAACGATTCAATTGATTGTTGACCGCAGTGCGGCTCGTTTAATTTCAGTCCACACAAAAGCAACTTGTTCATTTCTTTGTTTTATTTAATGAACGTTTGAATACGACCTTTCGTCGAGATTAATTCTATATTATGGTTTGATTTTGGCCATTTCATTAATGGACAATGTAAATTAATCTAATCGTCTACTTCAGAACACGATCGGTTGAACTCGCCTGTACCAGGAACCTCTCGCAATCAAATCAAATCAAGATCATTTATTGCAATCCATAATGTACAATTACAGGTGGTAAATAAAAATAATAATAGAAACAATTATGGACCCTGTCGGGCACAGCAAACTTTTTAAATAAGTAGAGAGAGAAGAGCGCTTTAATATATCATTAATTTATATCCTATTATCTATACATTTATATTTCCATTCATACATTTTCCTATTAATATTTTATATGCAGGTCTATCTATTCATTTATTTATTTAATTATATTTAATATTGTTTATTTCTTTACTTGCTTAATTTTTTTTCATTATTATTTATGTAATATAATTAAGTATTAAAGTATAATTTATTTTTATTATTTTACTTATTAAAATATATTTGTTATTCATAGTTATGTATTATTATTATTTAATTTATCCGTTAGATATTCTTGTATTGTGTAATAGCTTTTTTTAATTAAGTAATCATTAGACAGAACACCCATTGCTTCAACAGCTTCCTGTACCGACGCCTGCAACTAACCCTGGTGTTCAGCCTGCTTGGTATGCGAGTCCTAATGACAAGCTGCGCCGCTCCGCCACAATTACGTCACGTCTCAGCCAGTGCACCTCTCTTTGGCAGCTCGACTAATGTTTATGTTGTTAATTAACACTTCCTCGAAGCTAAGGCAGCCTGGTACTTTGATTTTGTTCGTTCTTGATCAGCAGCGATGTTGTGTAAAGCCCAAAACATAAATTATGGTTTCATGTTTTACTGACGTGACATAGTCCACTTCTTGATGACATTCTTCATTCTGGCTGGCACCACACCCCCTCCGGTAGCGCAAATTTTATGTTTCTAGCTGCTGAAAGCTTAACGCATTTTCTCTGACTCATAAACTACTGCTACTTACTACAAATTTAAGATGTTCATATCTCTAATGATCTTAAATAATATACTTACACTACAAACCTTCACTTTCCTCTCATTTACTAGAAGAGATCAAGTTCATGTAGTAAATTGATGCTAATTAACATTTCCGCGAAACGATGTCAGCCTGGTTCTCTGAATTCACGGATACGATTTACAGCAGCTTTTTACACACCTTAAAAAAGTAATAATGAATGTATGTCTGTAAAGGTAAATATAATTGGTAGGCAATATCTAAATCTTAGTAGACGAAACCTTACAATGTAACTTGATAGGCCAACTCAATACAACGTACTATACATTACGAACATGAAGCTCCTCGCATTGTTCCAAGTACCTGATATTCTCAGATACTTCAACATATCGGATTGCTAACTAAACAATGGCCTAGTGCGCATTGTTCTCGTATCAGACATATGGTGTTTTTATCCCGAGTCCCATGTTACCATCGACACCACCATACATCTGCGAGACGTTTCCGCTTTCGCCGGTTATCGATGGAGTGTCGCGAGATTGATAGGCGGTCTCGCGACACGCTTCACGACACTATGACATTAGTTGCGACATACCATGACTTACTCTTTGTCTCTTTGTCCCAAGCCACGAGTGAGGTGGTGGGGTGCGTTTGAAGTAGCGCTACATTTATCACTTCACTGCTCAACTAAGGCGTAGCCAAAATTGGGAAGTTATTTTAGAATGGTATGGAAAACAACACAGTTCGCTGATGATTTATTTTATTTTTTCATTGAAAACGTTTAATCCAATTTTTTTAATGAACCTTTTATTTGTTACATCAAAGAACCCTATTTATTATTTGTTTAATTCTAACATGGTTGGTGCCCATCGAAAAAATACTTTGAGTTTGTTTAGACAAACCGAATTCTCTTTGAATTCAAAGTACCTGAAATCTGTACCGTTCTTTACCATTTCAATTTATTATTCATATATTACCACTTCTATCTATGGGCTAGAAGTTATAGAACAGTTGTCTATTATGTGCTAGTGTATGTTAATAGGACGAATCGTTGAGCCAGCCCACGGCCCGGGGGAAATCGACAGCTGTCACAAAAGTTGGACACTTGTCGCGCGTGTGATTGTGCCGCGCCAGTGCGGACGCGCCCTAACGCCATGTTGCCGGCATTCAAATATGACACGTTCAATTGTGTAAGAGTTGTAGATAATGATAATAGTTTGTGTCAATCAATACATGGCAACACGGAAACAAAAGGCATTTCACACACACTCACTACGCACCCACACCCACACACCTTACTTTGCTGTCTAATTAATCAATTATTTACTTTGTATTTTTCTTGTTTTACATTATTTTTGTTTTTTATCTTTCATCCCATCATCATTAGCATCTGTTAGTAGACGTTTGTATCCGTGTGACTTGTCCGTGTAGTTTAGAGGCCTGCAGACCTACACAGCTGCACAGGTATTCCTAGTAGGTACCTACAGGCTCCAGTCTTCACAACATCAATGTATTTTTGTATACACAATTATGTATTGTACTAACTTTTCATTATGTGGTGGAGAAAATAAACTTTTTATTATTATTATTATATTTACGCGTGTACCAACGTGTACCTAACTATGTATTTTGTTCGTAATAACTACCTAGAAGGTATAGTTATGTTACGTCAATTATTTAACGCTTAGATAGCCATAAAGACTCATGATTTATATATCGCTGCAATATTTAGTAGGTAATTAAGAACATTGCTATGCCTACTTACTAGTAGACCCATAGGTATTTGTAAAAAAAAATACGATTCATGACTAATAAGATTATTTCATTAATTTCTTTGAAACCAAAGAAAACTAGAAAACAAAGTCCACAGCAGACGGTACGACTCGCGAGTGCGTCTCCCTTGTGTTCGCACGTCCTTGGATTATTTCCGGCGATGCGTCGCCTCGTCGTTTGTTTTTACGGAGGTCTGATGGATCCCTCGATGATACAGGGTGGTTTTTCAACGAGAACGCACTAAGAGAGGTTTATGTGGAGCGCACTTTTTTGCGCGTAAAAACTTGTCATCGCTGAAATATGTATTTTGTCGATGTGTTTCATGTTTCTTTCAATCGAGTGACTTACCTAAGAGGGTTGAATCTCTAAGGTAAGTCACTCGATTGCGACTGCGTAATACATAAAAACTCTATTTTGCAGCGATTAGTCGACATCATGTGCAGTGTCAGCAAAGATATAAGTTTTAAACCACCTTTAAGATTTTACAAAAAAATATAAGGTAGGTAAACTTGTATTGTCGAAAGGAAATCTACTAAGTGTCAAACAAAATATAAGTAACTACCAAAAAGTTATCATGTTTCATACTCGTACTTCCCGTGGAAGAGGATTACAATATTCAATATTATCAGATGATTCAATCCGCATACACTCTCCTACTTGCTCGAGCTAGTGAAGCAAAGTGCATTAATTCAATAACGTATGGGCTGCGGACGAGGTGCCCTCAGTTTGACAGTACAACTTGCAGAGTTAGCGGCTCTTGTAGAACTCGAGATTGAGATGGAATGCAAGCGACGCAGGTACCATCCAAACATGTAATCCAAACAAATAATAGGGTACTCGTAATGCATCGTTTGATAGTATTCTTGTGAAAGGGTGAATTATTATGTTAAAGATCACAGCTCGCTGCTCGCTGTTATTATGAACACAGAACTTAGTGAACACGCTTTACAAAATCAAAGTGTTACACTGCACAATGACGAATGTTTTCAATAAACGTCATCAGCTGCAAACAGCGTTTTGCCGTATGCTGCGACACGACACTTGCTAAGGAATGTACCGATGTGGTCTTTTTAAAACGCTCAAAAAATACTCCGGAATATTTACACTGACGTCACAGATAGCGTTTGATAGGAGACCCCAGACTGAGACCCGTTCACGACCTCGAGCGACGCGACTTGCGACACGCGCGCGCGTCTCTGGTTTCCGTCTGTCGCTCCGCAAGTCGCGTCACGGTGACTCGCGTCACGCTCTAAACAACTTCTTTCATTTGTTTTCTCCGCAGTCGCTGTCACAAGACGCACGTAGCTCGAGGCCACGGAGTCAGTTCAGCAGCAGTAGCCAGCGGCGTGTCAGCGGGTGTCGCCGCCTGGCGCGACGCCAATCCGCCAGGCCGTGCCGGGTGCTCCCGATATAATCGATACCATCACACATGCTGCACATACTAGGTACCCCCATATTAGATTGGACATTTCAAGACTTACCCAGTCTTTTTAGAGAGGCATAACGGGTTTTGGGTTCGGTTTTAGGTAGTGTACAGTCACCAAAGGAGATAAGTAACCCAGCGTCAGGCACTAGTTGTCTGGCTTTATGCTGAACTGGGCCTTTTTGGCACGGCCGTGAGGCACACTCTCCTGCTAATTTCTTACATCTGACTTTACATTACTTACCTATATGTTCTGTTTTTTATCTGATGTATGTACCTAGCTGTTTTATTGTGTGTCTTTTAGTCTGTGCTAAATAAATGTATTTTTTTTCTTTCTTTCTAACCAGGGTCGTCGGATATAGTTGAAGTTTAAAAAGTAACCCGTAGATGTTTTTGAATAAAATTTAATTTAATTAACAGGAAACAATAAATTAATTTATCAAGTTAAATTTAATTCAAAAACATCCATCGGTTTCTTACTAATCATCAACTATATCCGACGACCCTGGTTACCTATCTCTCTTGTTGACTGTACCAGCAGAATTAAAAGTTGCAAGTAATGTACTGGCTAACTGATTTACTGACTTTAGGCTGAGCATGCCGATTATCCGAAACCCGATTTATTCTGGTAAGAGCATTCTTCAAGATATAGAGAAATCATCCGTTAGAAATAACCGAAATGATTTATTTTTATCCAGGGACTTCAGGTTACATTTTCATATCAAATGTTACAAGTAGGTAAACTAATAACGAAATTGAGTATTTTGTCTGAATTTTCAGACACTTTACTGCCAATGTCTAATGGAGTATAAAAAATACGGCGAAATCGATCACTGGTAGCTGTTCAATACTTAGGAGAAACTGAACGACAAAGTCCTTGCTTTGAACCGCGAGTCTACTAAGTACTACTCGATTATCGGTTAACTTGCAAATACCTTTTTATCCGCCAATGTCACGGTCAAACGGTCAACCAGTTAGCCGAAAATAAACCGCTTCCAATCACCGGCATCCTCTTTATTAATACTTGTTGTGATCCTCTAATACACCGGCTTACGGGGGTCGAAGGGGTTATCAAAAGGAACGGACGTCGGGATTCTATGTATCGTCCGGCGGTCGGCCCACGTCGAAATAATCTTATGACAGATCTGCGACGGAGTGCGGCGGGTCCCCGGCCGGGGACACGTCGGGGCCGCCGGGGCACGCGGCTCGTCGGGCTGGCCCGCTATTGTATGTGACAGATCTCGTTTTGCCGCGGGCGCCACCAAATGGCTCGAGAAAAATGGAGATTAAAACGTTGTCGCATTTTTGTTGTAGCGGCGGAGAACGGATAATTGAAAAGCGTAAAGGCGTACTGTGTTGAGTTGTATGACAGATTAGCGTCCTCCGCAAACAAATAAAGGCAATTACAAAAACGCTATTTATTCCTTTTGATTCAAATATTTTGTTCCGTACGCAACTGTGCCTACTTGCTATTATACCGTCGCAAACTAAAGTCAACTCACCAAACGCCCAACTTCGCAAGGTGCAAACAAGTCAACTTGATCTCGCTAAAGCCGTTTTATTAATGACTAAGGAAGTGCAACTCATCGGGCGAAGTAAGTCGTCCGCACGTATTTTGTTCGGTCGATAAAAATAAAACATTAAACGCCCTGAATAAGGTAACACGTTAGCCTGAACTTGTTCTTGGAGGCTCATGAAACATTTCGCAGCTTCTGCATAATTCCGAAAACGGCTATGGTGTCGAATTTGAGCGAGAGCGTGACTACGGCGTAGCGCTGTGCTACGGCGTAGGCAGCAGCGTAGCAAGCTACGATTTGTTCTACAGAGTCTATACATTTACGAAAGCTTTGGTTCTAAGCAACAATATACAGTAATTTACTATATTGAAGAAATAGCACCTTACTGGCACGGACGCAAACAAAAAAAAACTTAGTGATCAAAAACTACAGGGTTAATATTGTAAAAGACCAAGTCAGTTTTTTTTTTCCAAATCCAATTAATTTCATCTTTAAATTTTTTCAAGGTTCAGTACCAATACCTCTCTATCTACTCTCCGCCGCTACTTCTCATCACATAGCCCACTCCCGCGCCGCCCGCGCCGCCCGCGCCGCCGAAGAGTTGCGACTCGTTGACTAAATTATTTATTCGTCTATTTTCCTGTTTACTTTCATTTGCATTTAAGAAAGCAATTTGGGCGTCATTTTGTGCGCCAACGAGTTGAGTTCCCGTGTGCTGGTGTCGGGATGTTATTTGTACAGCCTTCCCTTGTTTGTTGAACTTGAAATGTTCGCGGCATGAAGTGTATGGATTGACGCTTTCTTTCTTTGACAATATATTTTGTAATATATTTGTTTTAATCTAGTTCTCGTATTTTTTAATTTTTTTAGCATAAGATATACTGTATAATAATATTCATTAAATGTTGTGGAAAACTGAAGAACTAAACGATACCTAAGCATGCTTTTAACTTCATAATAATGCGGTCCTCTTATCTCTGATATTTAAACCACGACTATCCTCTAAAATTCATTCCTATATTAATACATTCCTATATTTTCCACACCACTGTTAAAATTATAATAGCAGATGATTGAAAGAGACAGTTAATTGAAGCAAGTGTGCGCATGATTGACCGCTGACGTGGAAACTGTTACGTGTTACTGCTAATGAATATTAACTGGATGATGCGCTCATTAGCGGCACCTAATATAACGTATGTAATCGTTATAATATATATTGTTGTAGTTGGGAAAATCTCAAGCTGTAAATGGGTGCTCGGCAGTGCCCCCAGATTTGTATTCTACACAGCACCAAGAAGAGCCAAAAACAAAGAGCCGTTTCGTGGCCGTTGCACAGACACTACGGGCTTATAGCGAGAAAGAAGTCTTCGAGGTCTTTAATGTTGTGTCATGCACTAATAGCTCTATGGAACGGTCAAGCCATACATTTTAACCAAGATATAAGGTTTATAGAGTTAGTCCTTGTATGTGTTAGGGGCTTGGCTCTACATGAGATCTGAAGGCCAATTCTCGTAATTTTAAATGTTCAAAATCTAGTCGCAGTCTCATCTCGGCGACAAACAAATGTCAAAAACTTGTCAAAATGTAGGGAAATTAGAGGTATTTTTGACAGATTGAGACTGAGATCAGAGGGGTAATTCTCGTAATTTTTAAGAACGTTCACAGTCTGATCTCAGTCTCAATCTGTCAAAAATACTTCAAATTTCCCTACATTTTGACAAGTTTATGACATTTGTTTGTCGCCGAGATGAGACTGCGACTAGATTTTGAACGTTTTAAATTAGCAGAATTGGCCTACTGATTGTGAACGTTCTTAAAATTACGAGAATTGCCCCTCTGATAACTTTTATTAATGAAAGTGTTAAGTATGTGTGTCTTGACAGCCTACTTTAGAAATGTTTTTGGTGGGATTTATTTATTGTGGAATTGAGTTAGTTCCTTTATCATTGCGTTTGAGTGTACAACGGATAGATGCTCTCAAATTAAAATTATGTATTAGAGGTATGTCTAAAATAGGTTGGTAATATAAACTATTGGATATATGTATATCTACATTTGAAGTACTTTAGAAAAAAAAAACCCTAGCAAATAAGTGCGCAATTCACAAGACGAAGTCCTATAGAAGCACATTTACTTTCTGTGAGATCCATAAGTCACTCAACGCCATGGGGTCTACAGTAAACTATCGACGTAGTTCACCATATCAGTGGGTCAGGCGCTCACTCTGTGTTTGTACAACTTTTAACATAGAACCGACCAATTTGCACCGCTCCGCTTTGCTCCGTATCGCATTGTTTCCAAGTTCTCGGTCCCACTCGTATTCTGTTTTGTGATAAAAGTAAGCTATCTGTCTTTCTAGTTGCCGTGAATATATAAAAACAAGTTCTTGTTTGAGTGTTGTTTCACTCACAATATGTGTAATTGAGGATGATCCGACTAGCTTCGGTTTCAAATGGACTAATTTCTAAGCATGGCAAGAGCTGGATTGAGTATTAATGCCCCGTAACTGTTAAAATGTGTTTATTATATTTTATCCACGACCTATTAGAAGTAAACACAGTAAACTAAAGGAGAATATACTGATGGTATAAAGTGCATACAAGGACAGACTCAAAAACCATCCAAATCAGTTGGCCGTAGACCTGCTTCATGCAAAGATCACCAAGCGCCTCAAAAGGCACCACATACTCAAGCTGAACAAATAACTAGGCACCATATGTGCGGTGCTCACTGGAGCCATGCATAGCCACGCCATGAACCAACAACACATTTACTTATAGCCGAAAGGCTGATTGCAGATACTAGAAAAGAAGAAAAAAAAATTATAGAGGTATGAGGAGCAGGGTGTAAGTTTACTCATACTTCATAGAAAAAGGAGGATCCTCTGATCTGACGGGTGTTGCGTCTGGCGAGCAACTGCCCGATGATTCATGTCGGGCTATTGTATATATGCTAGTTGCGCGGTAAAATCTGCTCGCGAGATGCAGGATTTTGCGTGACGTCAGTATGACGCGTTGTTCGCATGTGGCGTTGTAAATACCGCTACAAGTTGTTTCGTAAAAACTTTAACTCCGTACCGCCCCGCTCCGCTGCGCACCTCCGTATCGCCCCACTCCGCTACGCACCGCACGAGACCGCAGCGGTCCGCACGCCGCTGACGGAACACCGCAAATATTGGCGCTGCTTTATCTAAATTGCTTGTATGAATAATGTGAAGCTTACAGAGTAACCACTCCACCGTTGTTTATTAACTACCTCCAGAAACTTACAAATTGATTAGTTTCGTAGGCTACGAATTTGTTCTAGCATAAAAAGCTGTTGGCTTTTGAATCAATCATAAACAATATTCAGAATATGAATCTATTTAAGTAATTGAATTATAATGAGAGATAGGTAAAAAGAGTATAATTTAATTAAAAATTATAAGTGTTTTCTATTGAAAATACTTAAAAATTTTACGAAAAATTTTGGTCGAAAGTAATTTGTCGTCAACGATGGTTCCACTTATACAACCATTTATTAAAATAATATTATGATATTTTTACAAGTATATATTTGTATCTGTTGTTTTCCTCCCTCATTCTTCTTGTAGGTGGGAGAAAAATTATCTTCAATTTATAAGTGCGTA
The DNA here is from genome assembly GCA_949316385.1 of Globia sparganii. Classification (NCBI taxonomy): domain Eukaryota; kingdom Metazoa; phylum Arthropoda; class Insecta; order Lepidoptera; family Noctuidae; genus Globia; species Globia sparganii. The sequence goes on from OX438659.1 coordinate 396,930, forward strand.
TCATATAATATAAGAGAAAGATGCGTAAGTACCTATTTCCTACTTACATTATTATCTGGTACTTTGCCTTTAAAAATAACTTTGTTTATGTTCTGAGGATGATATATTGAAGTGTTCATGCTCATAAAGAGGCTACCTCTTACTTTATTTTTGACATAACTTAGACTGATATTGCATTTCCTTACTCGCATGATTAAATAAGGAAAACCTAAAATGTCATGAGTTGAAAAAAGTAGTTAAAGGTGCAAACTGTCAAATTGACAAAAAGAGAGTCAATAATGTAGCCATAAATACCTGTCTCTTCCTGTGGTCACCGATAGAATCTTATCCAAATATTACTAACAAAAAACTCCGTATAAGACATTAGTGTTTATTTAGTGGCAATAGAGAGCGATCTCCGTGAACGCTATCACTCGTTTTTTATTGTCGTTCTCAACGATTTGGCTGCGAGATTAATAGGGGATAATTATCTGAGCGCTGGCTCCGAGCCAACCTCCGCCCCGCCCCGCACCGCACCACGCCTTCACCCCCGTCAGGGGAAAACTATCAGCTTACGTTTAGGCGCTAATTTTAAGTCATTCCGGACTGAATGAGATGTTTTGATTGTACTAATTTGATTGTGTACCTATTTTTTTTATCTGTTTTTGTTTTATGGGTCAAGAAAACTAGAAAAAGTTCAGCTTATTTAGATATCTCATTTTTACAAATTACTATATATGCTACTCGTATATACTAAACTAAATTTTTCCGTCTGCTAATGGACCCACTGTCCATTAGCAGACGAAAACAATGTAGTTTCATATTATGAGAACGTGAAATTTATTATGTAGGCTGCTGCGAATCTTTCATGACATTCAAATTGCGATGACCTCTCAACTGTTTGCTATTCTTTGGGCAAAGTTTTTTTGTCAAGAGAAATAACGAACAGTTGAGGGTCAAAGTCAGGGTCAAAGTTTATGTTGTTTGTGTTCATGTAACTAGGTGGAGCCCGTGGCTAAATGTAACAGCTGCATGGGTCGATCGAAGGTCAAGGATCGAGCATCAAGCTACGCTTTCCGCGGTCGCTTCGTGTATGGGTGACATATGACATACCGAGACCCCTCCGTGCCTCGGAAAGCCCGTTAAGCCGTTGGTCCCGACTCTGATTCGTAGATCTTTGACAGTCATTACGAGTTGTCAGACGCCCAAAAGTCTGACAACCAGTCTTACCAAGGGCTATCGTATTATCCAGTAACTGGATTGTGGAGGTCAGATAGGCAGTCGCTCTATGTAAAGTACTGGTATTCAGCTGCATTCTGTTAGACTGGAAGCTGATCCCAACATTGTTGGGAAAATTCTAGGTTATTCGTGTTGTCTGTGTATTTATGTATTAGTGTTTATTCTTATATTTTATAAAGAGATCTATACTTAATATTATAAAGAGGAAAGGTTTGTATATATGATTGTAACGAATTGGCTCAAAAAGTACTGAACTGATCTTAAAAATTCTTTCACCATTTGAATGCTACATTATCATTGATTAATATAGGTTTTTTTAATTGCAAGAAAAAAATAAAATGTTCAAAAAATTTATGTCCACCCGTGCGAAGTATTTTATAAAGAGGTTCTTATATTTTCGATTATTTCAAGAACAACAAGGCGCCGGGTGAGGACGGAATCACGACAGAACTTCTGAGAGCGGGTGGAAAACCGGTACTTTTGGTCCTCCAGAAGTTATTTAATTCCGTCATACTCGAAGGTACTACGCCAGAAGCATGGCACAGGAGGGTTGTTCTTTTCTTCAAGAAGGGTGATGACACCTTATTGAAGAATTATAGACCAATCTCACTTCTGAGCCATGTATACAAGCTGTTCTCGAGAGTCATTACGAACCGTCTCGAACGCAGGTTTGATGACTTCCAGCCTCCCGAACAAGCCGGTTTCCGAAAAGGTTTTAGTACCATAGATCACATACACACGCTCCGCCAGATTATACAGAAGATAGGAGAGTATAATCGGCCATTGTGTCTAGCGTTTGTGGACTATGAGAAAGCCTTTGATTCAATCGAAACCTGGGCAGTAATGCAGTCCCTCCAACGATGTCATATCGACTATAGGTATATCGAAGTGTTAAAGTGCTTGTATAGAAACGCCACCATGTCCATCCGACTTCAGGAAGAGAGCACAAAACCAATCCAATTGCAGAAAGGCGTGAGACAGGGAGACGTTATTTCTCCGAAACTGTTCACGAACGCATTGGAAGACGTTTTCAAGCTCTTGAACTGGAACGGACTCGGCATCAACATCAATGGCGAATACATCACTCACCTTCGTTTTGCCGATGATATAGTCATCATGGCAGAGTCGTTGGAGAACCTTAATACTATGCTCAGCGACCTCAGTAGCGTTTCCCAACAGGTGGGTCTTAAAATGAACATGGACAAGACGAAAATCATGTCGAATGTCCATGTGACACCCATACCGGTTGTTGTTGGGAACGATACTCTCGAAGTTGTAGACCATTATACTTACCTTGGACAGATTGTTCAGCTAGGTAGGTCTAACTTTGAGAAAGAGGTCGCCCGAAGAATCCAACTTGGATGGGCAGCGTTCGGGAAGTTACGTGAAATATTCTCATCGGGAATCCCACAGTGCCTTAAGACTAGGGTGTTTAACCAGTGTGTGTTGCCAGTGATGACATATGGCACTGAGACGTGGTCTTTAACTGCTGGCCTTTTAGAGAGACTGAGAGTCACTCAACGAGCAATGGAAAGAGCTATGCTCGGAGTTTCTTTGCGTGATAAAATCCGGAACGAGGATATTCGACGAAGAACCAGAGTCATTGACATAGCTCTTAAAATTTGCAAGTTGAAGTGGCAATGGGCAGGCCACATCGCTCGTAGAACTGATACCCGATGGGGAAGAAAAGTTCTTGAGTGGCAACCACGAACCGGAAGACGCAGCGTAGGCAGGCCTCCCGCTAGGTGGACCGACGACCTCGTGAGAGTCGCGGGCAACCGGTGGATGCAAGTGGCGGATTGTCGTTAGGCGTGGTGGTCTAAGGGGGAGGCCTTTTTCAGCAGTGGACGTCTTCCGGCTGATGATGATGATGATGATGATGATATTTTCGATTTATCTAAATGTTATGTTACACCACCTAATGTTTGCCAATACGCCTCAGGTATTAAGCCCTTCTTTCTAACGTATATTTTTACTGTGAAAAAAGCTTTAATAATGAAATAATAATAGTTCTGCCTAGTATATGAATATCAATAATTGTCTTACAAGCCGACCAGGTAGACGTATTAGATTATTAGTTTTGTATTAAAATATTACAAAAAGTTTATTGATCCAGTTATGTTCAGAGTAGGTATGTCAATATTACTCAGAACGTCAATCAGTGGACATAATAAAGAGTATTCTATTCTATTCTATTCTATCAATCCGGAAGGGATCACAAACATTCGGTACAATAATTATGTGAGATATTCGTTTTATCATACTTTCTTTGATCCTTGAGTTGAAGGAACAAGTATATTGGTTATACTCGTAGTCTCATAAGTACTACACACGGTAACTTGTCACACAGAGGACTTGAGAACTTACTGGCGCAGGTAGGCTGTTATTGCACTTTGTAATAACATTAAGTTATTCAAGTGTTAGTACTTAGTAGACAGAGAAAACCTCTGGTAAGTATACTTACTTTAGTATTTTAATTTCAATATATCACGTTCTAAAGTATGTTAGTTCTTTACGTTTATGTACTGAATGATTTTGATAACTTTTAGTTCACAAGTGGTTTGATTAACTGGCAAAGCTGAGAAAAATCTAGCAACTAATACGGATTGGCTAACAGTAAGCGTTGTTACGTAGTATTTACATGCGACCTTTCATTCATCAAGGATGAGCTAGTAATGTACATGAACGCAGATGTAGCTGTAAGTACCATTATGTTTTAAATCTGTGCATTACAAGACGATCAAACACTATCAGAATAACAGGGTGTGCAGGTAAATCTATGATCGGTTCTTTGATAATAATTTTGAGCGATTAATCGCGATTATAAATCGACGAAGCAGCCCATAATTTTCTTCATCACGTTTTAAAAGAATCAGTTTCAAGCCAAAATAATGGTATATTTACGTAGCGGCCGCCGTTTGTCTTCGGAGAGTAAGGAGCATTTGGATGCAGTTCGGGTCGCGCCCGAGGTTTAACGAGCGCGATATTACCCAGCCAGGCTTCGTGCAGGGGTAACACCGCTCGTACGGACTCTTCACTATTACATACTTCGAGAATTGTTAGTAGCTTTTAGGAGACTGTTAAAATGTTACATTCATTGTAGGTAGTCAGCAGTACCTCTGACCGAACGTAACAGATCGCATTCTACTGCTACAATGAGATACAGGACTTTTCATCAAAAAGTGGGGAAAGTGACATTTGAAGAGCGCTGATTCTTAGCTTAATTTGAATAAATTACTTGAAGATTATTATTTTGTAATTTTTGGTGTGGCGAACAAAATTACAAAGGGTAGTTATATTTATTTTGGTTTGGTCTATGATTCTGGGAACGAAATGTCAAACTTATACATTTCTTTAAACAGATACTTAAGTAGTGTGTGTACCATGAATTCACACTGAATTCACTCTAGAGCTGCCTCTACAAACTACTCTACCCACATCCAAATATGAAAGGAATTATTTAAAGTAACTAGTTTATTTTCCCCACAAGCACATAGTGCGGTTTAAAAGTACAACTGTTCATGTATAATAATTCGTTATTAGTAATGTGTGTGAAATGTGTTATTGTTGGGAACTAAAACAGCGAGCTAGAGCTCATTTAAATAAAGGTTATAAGTTTTTGGTTCATTTTGCTGCGGACCGGACTGTTGCCATTGTGGGCGCGCAGGATTGTGTGTTCACTCATTATTATCAAAAATGGAATATTGTTTTAATTTAGTTTTATTTTTAGACAAAAATATGTGATTTATTCGTACTTTAATATTGTTTCATAAATGTCAACTTATATTCAGCACTGGACTGAGTGGTAGGCTTTCAGATTTTTAAATTTTAGGTCAGGGCATTAAAAAAAACAAAATACCTATAACGTTTAAAATCTGTGTAACCATTAAAAACGATTTACCTTTCACGAAATTAACCACTAACCACTGCAAATTAACAAAACCCAGTCCTATAAAATATCAGACTAGAATGGCACAAAACGGTGCGCAATAATAATTAAAGTGAGGGTAATAATCATGAATACAGCATTCGATTATTATAACGCAGCGCGAAGAAGGCTGGCTCGCTTCCAGCTCGGTTCGGCGGAAGCACGCGATTGCGACTAAATCGATAATCGATACGATTAAACTTTTATTCGATCCAATTTGAATTGAGTTGAGCAGCACGTGCGGCAGGTATGAAGGATATCTTTGGAGGCATCGCCGCAGCTCATACTGGGAGCTTGAATGGGTTTAATAGGTTTAGAGAGGCAGTTTGTGCAATAACCATGTAAGTATGCTGTTGACTGACTCTAAGAGGCATCGACGCGCGACCTGTTACCATGGATTCAGTAGGTACATGATTCTGAACCCCATTGCATTAAAATTTTTCGACGGTTATAAAAAAAAAAGCTGTTCCATACATTTTAACTGCGTAGGTATTGCAATTTTCTGTGAAACAGCAGATTTTTTTTGATAACCGACGATCAATTTGTACGCTAGAATCATGTGCTAAATTCGTGATTACAATTTCGATATCGATATCCTTGCCCCCTTTATTATCAATGAATAGTTGTCTCTCCTTTATAATGATGTGTGTCATGGAATCCGTTTCCAAGTATTCATCAAGGCGTACGTATCAAAGCTACCGAGCCGCTCATGCTATTAAAATAGTTTTATTGCAGTCTCCGATGGCCGTCATGTTGATATGTTTAAGCTTCACTTATAACTTTATATATTCGCTAAACTAAGATGAGTTTCATAAATGAGTTTAGTAGCAGTAAAGCCGATACACACATAATAAAATTTTGTTCATATAAAAACGTGTATAAATAATAATGAAAGTAGGAAAATAACGACTTTTTTCTGAAGGCTAATTTCAAAACCGGAAATCTCGTTTTATAAGGACGAATGTTGACATAAAATAGGTAATTATTTTAATTAGTCGACAGCGTGAACGCCCACTGTTATCTTGTGTTGATAAATATTAAATAATAATAATTAAAAAAATTAAATAAAATAATTTTAAGCAAAGAGACCATTCCATGTTCAATTTCTAATTGACATGACGTATTTAACTTAGAGCTGCGGGGCATTATCAATCGGAATCGGTTTCATTTTGATAGTTTAACAACATTCATTGCGTTGTTTACGTGTTGAGCAGACAATTTTTTCGAACTTATAAAGCAATGGATTAGCAATTTGCTTCAAAATGATTCAGATTCTGATTGATAATGTGTTACGCAATTAGGGTGCTGATTTCTCCAAGGCCAGATAACTTCATTGGAGAAATAATTTTGAATGTTTGACAGTTCTTCCATACAACAACGTCAGGTCAATTTTATTCCACGAATAAAAATTATCGTTCGATTGAAAAATTTGCCCTTAGAACACACTAATGTTATCGTATAACGTTCCAAAACTTTTAACGATACCAAAATCTAAAAATATCAATAACGTTACCTACAAAACATAACGATATGGAATATCACTTTCGTAGTACGATATTAAAAGTAACGTTATAGGTATCAGTAACATTAAACTTATCTGCTTGTAACAAAGTTACAGAAGAAACGTTACAGATTCATTTGTAACGTTATTCTTCATACTTTTTCGTCATCTTTTATGTCATAAAGCTGGCAAAAGTGGCAACGCTGAGTATCGAAATGAATAACGTTATTATATCGTTATACTAATAACGATATATTGATATTATTGTTACTGAACAGTTTAGGAGTTCGTTCAGTTTATCAGTATCGTTTGTTGCGTCACTTCTTCCCCCGAGCACAGCACTAGGAAGTGGTGAAGAGCGGGTGTTTTGGGGGACTGTCTTTTGTAATATTAACATTCGAAAAGTGCTGAATCTCAGCCTAATTTAAATAAATTACTTAATTTGATTTTGATTTTGATTATAGTCAAGGAATTAATTTTGTTACGTTTCTGGTGGAACGGTACAAGTTATCGGTACCGGAACTACGCGTAGCGTTAATTTGAGTAACGTTTCAAGTCCCTGCTTAGAACTTAAATTATATTTAAAAAATCTAATAATCCGACTGTACCTTAAACAAAATAAGCTCTTTTTTCCAGCAATCTGTGGCAGGTCGTGGCTGTTACTTTAGTTCACAAGCTTTTAGTTTATATTTATTTGTGATCTCCTTTGGTACCGAAAAGGTCTTTGGAGACGCGCACCCGGGTAAAAAAATGGCGTGCTAACGAATGAAATGCTGCCTCAAAGTTCACATAAAGTGATAAATAGAGTGCAGATATGATCCGGGTGATGAAGCCAGAATCAATGGCGCATGTGGCGGCATCGGCTTAAATCCCGGTGAGTAACGACCGGCCGCCGGACCGTCCGCCACCGCCGCCGTCTTTACGAGCCGCGCTTACGGCGGTAATTACCGGACCGTGATGGACGTCCGGCGCCGCTGGCCGGCCTCCAACGGACACTGTTGCCAGCCTATTATACTGCTAATGCTAAGTTTTTGGTATCGTTATGGTCTTGGGTAATCAAATTTATTTACTTATTAGTTACAATCTCCCTTACACATATCCTTACAGATGTATGTATAATACGACAGTGCGGTCGTTTTACAAATGTTTTCACAAAAAATAGCTACATATTTATTTGACTCAAACAAGCTTTTGAGACTTTTCCTAAAAAAAAAAACAATTTTATCACACATACACATTGACATGGGTACCGTAGGGTTGCAGACAGATGTTGGTCTAGTGCTAAATAAATGTTGGGTATTTATATTTGAGAACGTGTCAAATTGGAATAACTTAGGACATTATAGTTGGCCGCCCTGTACCGATACTAGACAAAGTTTAGCTTGAAACTCACCGGGTGCACGCCCAGCCAGCGCTGACAGCGCTGTTCACTTACAGCACACGTTAGTCGCCGGACCGCTGAGCGCTGCGGGGTATTAATTATCCGGTGATCATGTTGTGTGGGGGGATGTGTTCCCAACTTTGATTAGCTGTTAGTGGGCCAACGTTTTAAAACTGTGAGCTATTTTAGAGGAAATACTTGCGATATTGTCCATTTTGGGTTACTAAATAAACTATTCTCTAGAAACATAGCACGTATTTTATTATAATACGTTAAATTCCCAGTAATATTAAGGATAGCTAAATAATTTAGTTGACTAACATTATAACAATACTCCTTGTACAAATTATAATATTATTCAATTATTATCATTACGACGGAAATCCTCCTTCAACATACCAAACGTAATTAAAATACCAGTGAACTACAACATTTTTAAGAAAATGAAATCCGGGCGGGAACCATCTCGGGGCATTACAGCCGAACTATCGAAGTTCCCGATTCTTTCGAGCTGGCAAGTACGGAACTTGTCCGATGTTTAGCTGCTCTATTAGTAACGCGGCCATAAATCCGTGGAGGGCTGGATTAGCGGCATCGGCGCCAATTAACAGCCGCTACTGACCTACTTGAGAGAAAGTTTGTTTTATAAAAAAGTGATTTATTTAGATCCAGGTGGCCGGTATGACGGCGGATTTGTGGAGAGACGTTAGAGACCTGTTGGTTTTCTAGTACCTACAGTTTGTTTGCATGAATTAAAGGTTTATTCAAAAGGCCACATTTCTCTTAAGATTTTTGCTTTAAATCCGATATCTTAATGTCACGCACGAGCCAAGTAAAGTAATCTAATGGCTTGGAAGTTAAATCCAGTGCTTAGATTTGTAAGTCCGTGAAAAAGAGATAACTACGACCTACTTAATTACGACCTTCATAAATTCTTTACTTACAGTTACTACGCAGAGGACGTCTTATATTTGTGAGAAAGTTATTGGTTTTTAATATCTGAGGGTTTCCATAAATATAATATTGTATAGTGACGTATAATAACAACATAGGTGTGCAATTTTATTTTTTGCCATAGCCAAAACTCATAAGTTACAATTAAATAGGTATTTCAGTCAAAAGTAATCAAATAAAGTAGCTACTCCACCACCAAGATAACACTGACACAACAGGCATCGACGCGCATACAAGCATGTGTGTGTAAGCCTGCAGTAATCCGATAATGCGGGCGGCGCCGGGAGTTACAGCTAGCAATTAGTGGGCAGTGATCCGCGCGGAATGAGCTCCCTATCTGGAGAATACGATACGTGCGGGAGGACCACGGGTATAAGGACCGGGCTAATTAGCTACACAGGCCAATTATTTAACGTTATTAGATCAATTAATAGCCTCTGGAATACCGTCGCGTCTTCTAGTAACAAAACAATAGATCAATCCCTGAAACCATTTTCAATTGAGGCCAAATTCAAATCTATCTATAATAGGTTTGCGGCTAGTCTGATATAATTTCGTAGTAGAACTATTATTTACTTGCTACAATATCGAAAAATGTACTAAAATTAAGCTTGTTGAATTAATTATTAGAACACAGGGCTACGCTGCAAGAATTGTGGTTGCATGCTACAGTTAGGTATATCTCATTATGTAACAATTGTTGTTGCATGCTACACAGGTATCTCATATGACTTTCATCATTAGTATTCGCAAAATTTCTCACAACCCTCGCAATAGAAAATCTTTGTATCTGTCCGATTTAAATAATTGAATCTTATGTACCTACATCGTGCGCGATTCAGACGGCAGACCAACTTTTGCTTAATTGGAGTAAAGTTATGTTGAAAATTCAAAACTCCAGCATTCATTTGTTTCTCTCTCGTTACAATGCTACAAGGTTATTTTGGCGCGTGGCCAAAATTGGAACTAATGCCGCCATTTTGTTTCCTCAATACACAATGCCACCCTGTCAATGCCATTTAGGCGCCAAAAGATTCTTGTAGCACTCTAAACATACAAGGACACACGTAAGTAATATTATATTATACTTTTCCATAAAGTAAAGATCACTGACCGTTATCCTCTTGAGCTGCCGCTTGCCCTTGTACCAGGTGATGACCGCGGGCGGCCTGCTGCCGGCGGACTCGCACGCCACCTCGTACCGCCGCTCGGCCGTCAGCACGCCCCCCTCGCCGGTCTCTGCCGGCTTCTTTATCTCCACTGTTAGAGGTCTCACTGTGGAAGAAAATGTAAAGCTAGACTGCTGTTGCACGTCTTGACTTGCGTTACGTGGGCGTTATATAATATTTGCCACATCACTGTACATACATTGTGGGTTAAAAGTATTTATTTTAGTATATCTTAATTTTTATGTGTAGGTATATTTCATATTTTATAAGACTCCACATAAGCATTTATATTTTTTGCGTCTAATTCTCACATACTATTGTCTACATTTCTTTTTCATATCTCCTTTCGCAGGTCTGCTGGAAGAAATTTCTTAAGAAATAAGAAGTACAGACGCCAGCATATCAAGCTGCTACAGTTTGTCAAATTTCTTTAACTTTTCTTTTCAACCTTGTCGCTAGAGCGTAAAGTTCAAATTTGATTGGTTTTTACAGTTTGGTTAACTTGATGTGCTGGCGTCTGTACCTTAGTACTCAAATTATAACAATGTCGTATTTCTATGTAATTTTACTGTGTTCACATAAATAATAAAACAAATAAAAGTACCAGTGACAGAGACGACGGTTCAAAAGGCCAAACTCTTTCTAAAACATTACCATTTAACAGTCTCATACAGTGTGTTTAAATCTGTTATAACAATTTGTAGTTTTGATCTTTGGTCATATAGTGGAAAACTGATTTTACTACTTCATAAAAGAAGAAGGTCGTTAACAACTACGTGCCCTCAAGTCATCCGCGAGTAACACGCCTATCGTTATTGTCTCACAGCAGGGCAAACGCTCATACAGAAAAACTTTAACCAACTGTCTTCTCGTAACCATGTCTAGCTTATAACTCTTTCTAGCTTCTACCCTGTATATGAAGTAATGAAATATGCATGACTTACAAAACATGTCCAGCACTAAAGACAGTTCTTTGGGCGGCACGAGATGCGAGTTGGTGGCCTGACAGGTGAACACGGCGGCGTAGTCGGCGCGTCTGATGGCCGGCCACAGCAGCCGGTTCTCGATGACGTCGCCCGTGTTGTGCTCGTACTCCTCGTCTACTAGCACGCCGTTGACTAACCAGCGCACTGAAGGTTCCGGTCGACCTGGGGAGGACACGGCTTTATTAGTATTTTATTATTGAAAAAATACTGTGATTGTTTCTTTTTTTTTTTGCTCGCTATTAAATAACAAAATTAAATATTAACAAGAATTCATAGTTTCTTTTAATAAACTTTCTAAAAATGGACATGCACAAACGGTTCGAAAACCCACCACCTACTAAACCTTTACGCAGTATATAATTATAGCCATGTATTTAGCACTTTTTATATTTATTATTTACCTACTACAAATATTAAATTAATCAACAACATTGTATTAGGTATATTTTTTCGTTAAAGTCGCCTTTGGTATGTGGTCATGGCAGATAAAAGACTTCACTGAATACATTAGATAGAGAATGTCTAAGGCATAAAGTCCGCCTTTGTACCTTCTTGTGTGCGAAAAGATTAAAAAAATAAATAAATTATATCCAGAGAATACCACGTCGAATAGAAGGTAAATAAAGGGTTCGAACTACAAATAATTTCTTCCAATCCAAAACTACAAACAGGGCTTTGTACTTTAAATAAAACGAAACATCTTAGAGGCACTCGTTTTACGAACCGCCAACATAACGATCACAGTACGTCAAACGCAATTTCCAATGCTTTCATTGGTCCTCCGGTACGTAAATAAATTTCAGTGAAGGCATTCTCTTTTAGCGCAGTGGTCCTTTGTCCTGTGTTTGCTTGTTTATTTGTCGAGTGTGTGCGCTTTTGTTCGGGTCCGGACACCGCGCTCCACTATCCTTGGATCCACTTTGTCCAAATTGAATTAGTTCAAGTTTCGAGTACTGTACGAAGATTTAATTCAAAATGTCAATGGATTTAATCTGGATTTGTGTACTAAATACACGTTTGATACACGCTTACGGTGTGTTCGCGATCAGTGCATTGAGAGGAGCTCGTTGCAGTGCGTATTACTGACGTGCGCTGTCGGCAACTGAGATTGGTTTTGATCAGCTATGCAGCGTGTGTTGGGAGAAGCCGCTTACATACAAGAGCCGAGGTGAGCAAATTAATGTTTCCGAAACCCACACCGTATTGAGCTCAGCTTGCTGGTGCAGCGGCGTCATTAGGCATCCTTCTCCTCGGCGGTGGACCGCGAGCACCGCGACCCGCTCACTAACAAACTATTCAACTTACTGTCTGCAGAAAATTGATCTAGTTTTCAATTCACCTTTCCATAATTGCAGAACGGGGTCAGGAGGGCTATTGTGCCCTCGGCCTAATTTATCGTCGGTTCCGAAGCTCCGGTGGTACGTTTTCTAAATCAAAAGTCGTAGGGCGAGAGCTTCCGGTCGGCTTATTGTTTCGCTTGTTTTTTTCCTTTGATAAATAACGTCAACGCTTCTTTGTATTGGATTTCGGTGTTTGCTGTACAAACTGAGCGCTCGCCGCTGTCCGTCAACATTTATTAATTTGTTAAAGTCGAAGCACGGCCGGGCTCGGGTGCAATCCACAATATTGTCTTTCGATCTTGAGCTCCCGGTCTAGCCTTTAATATAAATGTTTTTAGAGCAAGAGGATATGAAATAAAAGTTACAAAAGATGTTTACATTATTCTGTATCAGACATTTATTAGTATTCACCCTCTGTAAGTGTCCAAATTGATTGTGTTGACGGAAGGTGTTCGTAAACTCGGCACATTACACTCCGGGAGAGCAACAGGCTCTTCGATAAAAACTCGCAGCCGTCAGAAAACAAAGTCGCTCGTGGAGCCCCCGTCATTAGAAAGGCATCTGCCTTCACAAGAATTGAATATCTTTTTTCTCTCGTCCGTATTTTCAGGGAATACGCTTCAATCAATTTCTCGATTATGTAAATGGAGCCTTCCGTCAATTCAAATTTCGTTTTGTGACAGTATACAGTAATCTCTTAAAAACCATTTTGATTGAGATTTTAACTTTGCGATTTTTAAACGATCATCAACATGTTTTTTTTCCCTAATTAGCAATGTGAAAACATTTATGAAGGCGTCTTTTATTTCGCAGGAAGTTGTCTGCAATAGAAGGAAAATAAGGCACCGTTATATTAATTAAATGTACACAACATTTGGGGCTGTCAACTGTTCAATGTTTCATTTTCGGGACAAGTAGGTATTATCGGAAACTCACTCAAGGACAATCTCTTTTCAAAGGAAGAAATCAATTCATACTGTTTATGTAATATACCACGTATAATATGGCGCTTACTTTGATCGGTAAGCCTCTTGAGCATCGCTCCCGTCCTTCACTCGTCTCACTGAATGGCGAGCGCGTTTGATTCGGCGCGTAATAACCTCCACACAATGTATTGATACGGCGCGGTACGTACTGTATCCACGGAATAGTGTTTTGTCGGATAAAAGCGTTTCAGTGTTTACAGTCGAGCAGAGGGGGAAGAAAAATGTACCCTCAAGGTTGGCACCCAGTGGCGCTCTGTGGCGCTCAGTGGTGCTCAGTGGTGCTCAGTGACGCTCAGTGGCGCTCACTAGTGCTCATTGCATTTACACAGACTTATTTATATGAAGAGGGGAAAATGTTTATCGCGCGAGGGTGACGTGAATATAAATATGATGTATTGTCGTTATCCTGATGACTATATAACAAATTAGTAACATGACACAACTGGCTATTGTATGAGCAAGTCAAAGGTACGGTAGCTGAATCGTAGGTACTAGATCTACCTACATAAAAAAGATTTAGTAATTTCATAGACTACGATTATAACAGAATCTTAGACAGTGAGCAACAGAGTTTTCAGTAATTCAATGAATGTTTTGGCAATTATTTACGTTGCTAAGCTACGGAGATATCAATCCGAAATTTTCCTTCGTTTTCTTTATAATTTGCTCTTGAATTGTATCTACAAAAATATCATAGAGTTTTCCGATTGTATTTCTTTGTCTGATAAAAAATAGTAGACACATGGAAAAGAACCTCCCGGTATATGTATACTTACTACCTATGTCTGTTTTGTTTTTCATCCAAAATTGTATTTGCTTTAATGGATCCTTCCAAGAATATCCTTATTCTTGACATTTCCTTCTAGGTAATGCTCCATATAAGCTATCTTTACGCCGAACGTGATGTTTCTATGAATAAAGTATGGGATTTCGTAGAAACCTGAATTTATTATACCAAGACCATGTTGAAATAATCAAAATAAATGAATAAACCTCTCGAACGATATTATGCTATCCTAGATTTATTGATTAGGACTATTTCGATAAGAATTATGTTATTATAGCATAACCGAGCTCTTACATACCGAATTTAACTAAAAACCAAGTTTTCCACAAAATTATAATGACATAAGTACTTAGCTTTAATATATATTTCGCAGAGTTAATGTTAGTCTTTGTGTTTTATTATGGAATTAAAATGTTCCATCGCGGCGGAGGGCAAAGGCTGGAGGCATTTTATGAATGTACACAATATGCAATCTTGTAACATTCCGATATTAAAATAAAATATTTGTTCACCATTTTAGGGCGAATTTCACCAATGAAACTACGCGATCGGCACAACTAAACCGCGTTCAGGTTTATTGGAGATATTCGCCCTTAGACTGCTAAGCACCATCACATAGCCAGCAATGCCAGTCTTGATTCAACACTATTTTGATGGTAGTAGAAGAAGAAGATGTGTAATAGGTATTCAGGAATGCAACTTTTGTTAAAACCCTCCACAGCTACTACAAACTTTCAAGTAACCAACTAGGTATAAACAAAGCATGTTTTTCGTCAGTCCTCGAGAGCATTTTATAAATCTGGGTAAGAAGCGTGCATGAGCGATAAAAGCGTTCCTATGTACTCCGTCTAGAGGTGAGTAAACACCTGAGCCTTCCAAGAATTCGCTCTCGAGAGTTTTATTTCAATGTATCGATATGAATTGGCGTTAGGACCTCGGACTTATTTCTGATTTATTTGTAGTACATTCATCATAAGATTACAATTCGATGGTCTACAGGTAATATTTTGTTCTGAAGTGTATATGTACCTACAGGCGACAGTATAGCACCTCCATCGGTACTTCATAAGAAAAAACAATATGTGGAACGCTTTAAAAATAGTAGCACCACCGTTGACGTTCATAACAAGTTTACGATCACCGAAGCCTATAACTTTTAACGCACACATATTTTCTTAATTCTAAGAGCGAAATGAAAATTTGAAACACGCCTTAAGTGCTACTCATATATGCTGGAGCATTGTTGAGCTCTGACGTCATAAAAACCAGATGCTTATTATTATTGACGTAGCTACTCGAGCCACGAGCCATGAGCCACGAGCCAGGAACCACGGGCGGGTGGAGCTACTGCTCTTTTGTTTATTCAACGTTCCAGATGAACATTATCGTAGCCTACAAATGTTATATCCTGAATTATTTCAA
Source organism: Globia sparganii (assembly GCA_949316385.1). Taxonomy (NCBI): domain Eukaryota; kingdom Metazoa; phylum Arthropoda; class Insecta; order Lepidoptera; family Noctuidae; genus Globia; species Globia sparganii. The sequence goes on from OX438659.1 coordinate 412,602, forward strand.
GTCTGCTTTGAAATTCATTTCAAACGTAAAGTGGTCGCTGGAGATTGTGTTGCGGTTCAGTTTTCAGCTTGTGGAAATAGAATTTGTAAAAGAGCATTATAATAACAAGTTAGTTTTCGTTTCAATATTTATTTTGTTGGTACTAAGTATTAGAAGAAATTAACCAGCAATAAGCCTTTTGAAAATTCTACAAAATTATGAATGTTTAAAAATGTATGAAAGTAAATTATTTGTATAAGTTAGCTTCCAAACTACTGCGTCTAACGTAAGTACATAATTTAACAGCAACTAACCAAGCTAGAAGTAATTCAACCGGGAAAACTTCTATACTTTATGTCTTACTGACATAGTAAGCCTTAACTCTTAGACAAATTGCGCATAAAAACAAAATTTTATAAAAAAAAAACCTAGATACCATATAGCCGCAGCATCCCTAGTGCGTGCTACACCGTCCGGTGTTAGACGGAGCGTCACATTACGATCACATAACCGCGCGATGTTTACAGCAACCGCTCAGGCTACGGTCATTGCGGGTAACATTACGCAGACAATACAGTTATTGTAGGAGCCTGCCTACCGCTCGTAACGCGCCGTCATAACGCACTTATGTGAGGCATTGTGTTCCAGATATTATGTAACATGTAAATGATACAAATATTCCAGATGTTATTATACCCTTGGGTACCACATAAAACAAGCTACCGGTGGAAATATTGAAAACGACTTTATTAGCTCTTAACGTATACTAGTTGAATAAACTCTATGATAGAAATACATAATCAAATCTTAACAAATCAAAAGTGCCTGTAAATGGTTAAATTGAAATAAATGCTTTATGTTTAAGTAGTAACTGCAGACAGATTGCGAAACAGAAAATATAAAGTAGTTATTAAAAATTTGTTGAAGAAAAACATCGCTTGGACACGAAGTACTGTGAAGTATTACAACTTTTGCTTTCAAAACAGTTTATTAAAATGCTGTTTGTCAATAAAATTCCCACTTGTAAATAGCTAAAATAACTGACCTATACGTGCCTATCCACCACTCTGTCGTTATTTGTCCAGGGTGTATCGTGGTATCGTGGCCGTGTTTACACGTCCTTAGTTTACTACTTCCAATATTGATACAGTTGTACCTTCACAAAGGTGTGTTATATTGATTACTTGTTTGTTCCACCTCAATCTATTTCTCTCAACTGATTCTCAAGTGCACAGTGCCGATTAAATAACATTTCCAGATTCGCCGAATGCAAGATAGTTCTAAACAAAGACTAACTAAGCAATCAACAGAATAGTAGCACTAAACGGTATTCTAATTGAAACAACTAGATGTATAGCAACAAACCGCTGAAACAATCCAATGCTATAGAGGAACACGGCCACCTGTTCCTCGAACAATTTATTAGGAATTCATCACGGCATCTCTTGGAGTCGGATACATTAATTCATCAGGCTAATCCATTGTGCGCGGATCATAATTTATTAGATCTGAGTAAATTTGCGAGATGGAACTGATTGAAAGTGCCACCGTTCGGGTAGGCCTCGCCAAGTAACATTGTGTTTGGATTAATTAAGATAATAAACAATGGTAGTTGTATAAGATACAGAATTTCGTTCCTTAGTGGATTAATTTGCGAGAAGTACCCTGAATTCGTAATGATTTTGGAAATTATTTTAGTAATAAAGTTTCGTAACTTATTTTCAGATAGTGACTGCTACTACATACTTAGTATAATGGATATCCAATAAAATGGTAATAATTGAGCCTACAACATAGACCTACGACCTGGAGCAGGTTGTGGGAATCCACTAGATGGGAAGTACAGGACTGGCTGTTGCGGCGATGCTTAGGTAAGCCTATGTTAGCATTGGATATGGACGACTTTCGCTAAATGATTCTGATTATGATGATGAGCCCACGCACCTCTCCACTCAAGGTAACAAACGCCTTTAAAGAACTACCTTTACTTATGTTTAAAAAAAAGCTAATTCAGTAGCTTGAAGAAAAATGTTTTACACTGTTAATGAATTTGTGTCACATGTCAAAGAAAGTAATGTCAATTTAATTATTTTGTAATTTGACATTTACTTACAATTAGTATTTTTATTTTGACATTATAACAGTATTCGTGAACATTGACATTTCAATTAATACATAAAATCTGACATTTTAAAACAATCATATTGGTAGCTGATGTAATGTTATCGCATTTTTTTACTATGTAATGTGTTGTGAAATTAATTAATTTATTTAATCAAACATTTTGTAACGTTCATAGTGATGGAACTGAAGGAATATTTTTAACAATTTAATGTTTTCTGGAATTAAACATTTCCACACCACATGTAATGGTAGAATTTAAATGGGCCACATTTATAATAAGATCATACTACTTACTACACCTACATTTTGGCAAATAAAGTATTATTATTATTATTATTACCTCCGAGCACTCTGCAGGTGAGCAGCACGTCGTCACCCTCCTCGTGCGGGCCGAGGGTCGTGGTGTTGATGACGCGCCCCCACCGGTCCACCACCACCGGCTTCTCCGGAGGAACTGCAAACAAACAGTCACATTAGTAAACTCGCTAAAACCTGGTATGGTATTCATTGTAGTATTATTGTCTTAAAATATTTGATATATTTTAAGTTTTGGTACATAAACACAGAACACATACAAAAGTGATGACGTAAATTATTTTATGAATTTTTGTTATACATTCCTTAAATAACAAATGTAGCGTTAGAAAAGTAATTTAAATTAAAGAAAGAAAACCAAAAAAATCGTCATATATGTTGTCTAGAACATATGTCGTGTGTAACCCTGCCCTGTGCGCCGAGCCCCAGTGCTCCCGTGCTCTCCCGGAGCCACAATCTATGCTTAATCCTCTGTAAGGAGGGTTTATTCAAGTCCCACGCCACTCACGCCGCTAACTTCACTTTGGATTACATAAAAACGACTTTCACTTAAGTACACATAAACAATTTAGGCTTCGGTACGAAAAAGTCGTGTCAAGTAATTTGTAGCGTTTACCTTTTACGTAAATTTCGTAATTTTTTGCTATATTTTTTAGACTAAGCTGGCTCTCAGGGAGCAGTATATTGAGGTTGCCTAGGTACGATATTTACTTTAAACAGAGTGTATTCATTTCAGACCGTCAACTCCTTTTGTAAAGGAAAACACAATGTTATATTATTAGGTTTTTCTTTTACCATACGAGTTCAATTTTTATGTTCCGGGTTCGAGAGTTATTTTATTTTTAATTATATTTTAGAATAAGGAAATGTTTGTTATAATAATAATTAATTGCCACCTTCCTGATATCGTGTATGGGACAATGGAGGGCGGTCCATCACTATCCAGGATGTCGAAATATCCAGAGGAATAGCGAGCCGATGAGGATCGAGCGAGGCATATTCCAGGGCGACAGTTTGAGTCCGCTTTAGTTGGCTTAACCCTGAATTGTCTAAGCTCACTGCGGAAAGATTCAGGTCTAGGCTATCGGCTGAAAAGAGCTGGTCAGGTTATATCTCACCTCCTCTACATGGATGACCTAAAACTCCTTGCCCCAACAATTTGCAACTGATGGAGCTACTAAAAATAATTGAAACTTTCAGTAGCGCCATCAGAATGGAATTTGGTGTGGACAAATGTGCGGTCATGCATGTAAAGCAAGGGGAGATTGTGGAATCCGTGGGAGCTCAACTCTTGGATTCCACAAGCCTTAGAGCCGTCTCCTCAACCGAAACCTATATCATAAACCTATTCCTGTATTTGGGTATGTCAGAATCATTTGGCATCAATGTTACTGACATGAAGCAATTGTTAAAGGAGTGCTTCTTTGGCCGCCTGAAAAAAGTATTTAATAGTCTTCTATCAGGCGGAAACAAGGTACGCGCCTTCAACGGTTGGCTCATGCCGGTTTTGATGTACCCTTCCCGTTCCCGATACCTGTTCCCGATACCGATGGGCTACAATTTTTTATATTCTTATATTTAAAAATATAATTTATATGTACATATTTAATAAAGGAAATAATAAAGGAAAGAAATAATTCTAATTAATTGCGATCGAAAATAACTCATAGAATTATTAGTAAGTATTAGCTACCTAACTTTTCTCCTAGAAACACCCCCCACCACACACACACATCTGTTACAATAAATGACAAAAAAACTTTGATTAAGAAACTCCCAACAAAGGAAAAATCCTAAAAATTACCTCAAACCAAAAATCATTTAAACTTTCGTCATCTAATGCATACAAAAACCAAGTTAATAATAAAAGATATTTAGGGACAATATAAAGAGTCTCCTGTCAACAGCGTCTTCACAAAATAGTCCAACAAAAAACGGTTCAAACCCTGCATGTCTGTCCACCCCGTCGCCAAAAGCAGTCAACATGGGAAGCGCATTGTCTCGCCCGCTCCAGCGCAAGCAAGATAGGAGAAATCCTCTAATTGCATTAATGTTAGCGAAGATATTTTTATTTCTACACTTACCTACACAATTTTATCCTTAGTGCTGGGGTATAGTTTTAACGTGCACGGAAAATTCTATTCATAGATATATTATGTTTAAATATTTAAAAAATCTGTTTTGTAATTACTAGGTCGGGTGTTGTTTCATTGGAAATGTAGTAGTAAGCATTTATGTATCCAGACCTCATCATCATCATCTGCCTAGCCTATTCCCAACTATGTTGGGGTCAGCTTCCAGTCTGACTGGATGCAGCTAAATACCAGTATTTGACATGTAGTGACTGCCTAACTATGTATACAGACCTGTTGAGTTAAAATACATAATATTTCTAATTAAGATAACTATTGTTCATCAAAATGCTGGTTTCATTTGCATGCTGCAACTACAGTTCATTATAAAATTAACTGATCACCCTATTAATTAACGTTAGTTGCACGTTACATAATATATATCTAACTGCGCAAATTAATTAAATCAAACGTAAAACAATATCGGACGAGAGCCGCCGGAACCAATAGCAATTAATCAGTTCAATACAACGCAGGTGATCGCTAACAGCTCCGTCCGATTAGCATCGGCCTACCTACCGACCGTTCACCACACTACTGCGCCGACAAATCCTTTAATCTAACTCCATAAGGTTCAAAGTCGTCCAACTGCAACGCACACTAAGGCGTTTCCATTCCGCCACGCTGGTGGGCTATTTCGGTTGGCGCCGTTTAAAGCATCAAAGCCCAATTGGGTTTTACATTCGACACAGCGGGCTTGTCCAATCTAACTTTAGCCTCTAATACTGGACTGAACGGTTGACACTGGTCAGTGAAAACCGTTGCCAACGTTACAGCGCTTTTTATTCGAACCCCCAATTCCCAACAAAATATGTCGTTTAGCGATCAGTTTGTCAGATACAAGCTATTCATTAAATCCTCTAACAAAACTGCTCTTTCAGATTTAGGTTTATTTTATCCGACAAGCTTCATTGTGAACAGATTAAAGGAAGCGCTAAGAGGAAAAGCGATCAACCCGTTAAGTACGCGAATAGCAAATTAAAACGATAAGGATCAGAAATGTTTGAAATTGATTTAAACTGATAACGAAGAGTGGCATAATCTGCATTGAAATTCGTTCGACACTGTTCAAAAACGACAGAGGCTAATAGAAAGACAACAGTGTGTAATCAGATCTTGCCGCTCGGGATCGGCAGGCGCGGGCTCCGGCAAAGTGATTTAAAGTTTAAAACTCAATTGTGAGACGATCGCGTTCAATAACGAATGTAACACGTTCCAGGCGACGGACGGACAAACAAGCCTGCTAAAGTTACCGTGAAATGGAACTGCACGGCTATCGATACCGTAGGTACAGTGTGCGTCAGTGTTGTGTCTCATAGGGGTTGCGGGGCGGACCGGCCTCCTAACACGAGTCCCACGCTGTACACGTAATGTGCCGTGAGATTTAAGATTGAAATACTTGAACTAGCTTTTACAAGTTACCTGACAGTTTAGCTTATTGCCTAAAATGCCTAAAATTTTATTCACGAAAACTAAGTTGGATCATTGGATGGCACTCCGCCCTCCTGCCCCTTTGAAGCGATTTATGTCATAATGGAATAAAATAAAGAGTCTACCTTTTTAATTCTTCAGTGGGTAGAAAGGGCAGATGAGATTGCTTTTCGATATCGAATAGAATTGGCACTAAACTCGATTGTCGTAATGAGGAACATTGGAACGGTGCGGGAAGGGACAGATCCAATTAATGCGCGCCATATTCGGCACGATTACATGTGGTCCGTGGGGATCATACGACTCACGCTCATTATATTTAAGTTGATCATACGAGCTCATACAGTCATTGCATTTTATTAGTAGAAATAGTTTTGTTTCTATTCAGTAATATTTACATTTGATGCTGGACTGCGCGCTCGCATTGAGACACAAAGTCGCTGTGTCGGTAGTGTTGCAATGATCATTGTGAAACTGTCATAATTAAATTGACTGTATTACGCAATGGGGTGTGATACATTTTCAGATTAGGTTTAATTTTTAAAATAAAGCAAAAGTGAATGTATCTCGCAATTTACAATCGTAAAATGTATCCTAAATCATCGTACTTCGCGGTTATGTGGCTCGATGTATGGCGCACTCAAGATGTGTCCTCATACATCGAGGCCAAAGTCAAAACACTATTAATTAACCCTATCATGTGTCTATGAAGGAGCAAGTCCACCAAGTTCCAAATACAAGGATCAATAAAATACCAAGAAAATGCAATACAGATCTAGGTCAATACAATACAGATCTAGGTCAATACAATACAGATCTAGGTCAATACTATACAGATCTAGGTCAATACAATACAGATCTAGGTCAATACGAAACAGATCTAGGTCAATACGATACAGATCTAGATCAATACAATACAGATCTAGGTCAATACGATAAAGATATAGGTCAATACAATACAGATCTAGGTCAATACAATACAGATCTAGATAAATACAATACAGATCTAGGTCAATACAATACAGATCTATGTCAATACAATACAGATCTAGGTCAATACAATACAGATTTAGGTTAATACGATACAGATCTAGGTCAATACAATAGGTACAGATCTAGGTTAATACAATACAGATCTAGGTCAATACCCTCCAGCTGTACCTAATAACTAGTTTTGTTCTTATTATCTGTTGTGCAGTGGATAAGACATCTATCGATTTGTATGCAGATACCTACTCGAGCAAATACAGAAAATATTATTATTATTTCAGTTTGCTGATGTCTTTATGTCGCTGAATTTGTTTTGCTGTAAATGATTTCTAATACGTAGTTGGTATTTTTGGTACTATTGTTTTTTTTTGTCATTTTCAAGAATTTTATAAAACCCTGTTTCTAGGAGTTCCGTACCTCAAAAGGAAAAACGGAACCCTTATAAGATCACTTCGTTGACCATCTCTCTGTCCGTCTGTCAAGACCCTTTTTCTCAGGAACGCGTAGAGTTATTAAGTTGAAATTAATATCAAATAACAGGGCTGCAATCCCTTGAAGCAGTGAAAAATCAAACTTCTAAGTCAACACAATCTAAAGATACGGACGTTCATGCTCCGTTTATGGCGCATATTTGGACACTGGAATCAAAATCTATAGGGTATATGGGCGCTAAACCATTATTTAATTTTAATTTAAGCTTGTGTCATTTAGTATTTGATTTGACTTTCATGTTTTTTAATTTAATTAATACTTGTATTTCCGGTAAGGTCTGTTAGTTTTTATTTTGATTGATTGAAATATTGTCAAACTCAAACTCAAACTCAAAGCATTTATTTCAATTAAACTATTTCCAGGCACTTTTGAATTGTCAAAATTAACTAGTCGGTCAGTTAGTCAGAAAGTTGAAGCTAGTTGTGGTTCAGTCAGTCTGATCTCAGTCTCAATCTGTCAAAAATACCTCTAAGTTTCCTACATTTTGACAAATTTTTGACATTTGTTTGTCGCCGAGATGAGACTGCGACTAGATTTTGAACGTTTTAAATTACCAGAATTGGCCTACTGACCTCCCAATGATCTTTACAATAAATGGTAATATTGTTGAATACTCCTATAACCATCCCAGTGAATGACCAATTGAATTAAATTCACATCTTCCTCAGTTCCTAACAGCTTATAAGTTTCATTTAAACTAAATAAATTAATTCTTTATTGGTGTTACTTGTGCAGTCATCGTGAAGTACTTGTAGAAGTAGCAAGTGTAACGTCTAAAACTGCCCAAAAGTGTATAAAATCTACATAATTGTTTGTCAAGAGGGCGTTGTAAGATATTTGGGTAAGCTCCGGGGCTAGAGTGTCGTTTGTGAGGGAATAGCCGTTATCTGATGGCGAGGGACAAGCCTCATTCGATTATAATTACGTACTTTAGCTCGTGAAAATTGCTTTCAATATTAATACGATACTGGACAGAATTTTGTCATAAATGCTCTCGAAAATATGGATTGCTCTATTTCGAACTTACAATAACATTACCTATCTTATACCTATTGAAAATATAACAATGTCTTTGCAGACTTGTTATAACTATACACTGTTAAACATGTTATTTTGCTCCGTTATAGAACGATAAATCTGGATGAAATATTGCAAATAAGTGCTATAAGTAACTTAATATTTTATCCTATTCTCTCCTTTCAGGGTATTGTAGTTGTTTGTTCGCAACTAAGAGGCTTCATTCTAGAAGTGGACTGAGATAAACACAGTTAATTTATTAGTAGATAATACCTCCTTTTGTGTGGACCAAAGTTTTCTATTGAATTGTTTTCTGAGTAATAATTAATCAAAAATGAATCGTTTTTGAACTGAAGCTTATAGAGCTACTCGTAAACTTTAAACGTGACGATTGATTATACAGCATTACCGATAGGAGATAGTTGAATGTTATCGCTGACATTACCACACCCTGTACAACAGCACGTACAGGGTGATGCGAGTTACGACGTGCACGCGTGTACATAAACACGGCTGACATTTTTACGCGATCCTCTCACCTTCAGCGAGTGAGCAATCGACGATTAGCATTTACATGGCATTTGTTAAGGGTACTACTGTTTACCTATCACGAACAATTACTCGCACTCTATATGCCTACTTGTTATGAGAGAAAAGACTTGTTTATTTTTTATTAAGTACTAACTCTTCTTAATATTTATGGTGCCAGTAACAAACATTGTAGTCTGAAGATACGAGAATATTTGGGTAAACTTGATTACACAGACACAGAAAGACTTCTAGAAATACTTCAATAATGATGTAGTTATTAAATTGGTAATTTTTAATTGTATTTAGTACCTATTATAATATTAATTGTATTTAGTACCTACTTTAATATTAAATAGGATAGTATTATTTAAAAAAATAACTAACTAACTATGGATAAATAATTAGCTGATCGCTTAGTATGGGGATGGCCTGAAAAACAGGTTTTTATTAACCTAGCTCAGGCAGGTCGCTACAAGTTATAATGACAGTACTAACGCACCTTTCATAGATAAGTAAAAATCGTGTAAATTAAACTAGCTTTAATATGAATATTTAAGCCAATCCGTTATGAACTTGGTACTACAAAGTATTTATAAGTTTGTAAATGTATTACTTTGTAAAAGGACCTAAATAAATTTTTAGTTTTATTTATTTTTTTTTTTTAACTGTCAGTCCTTGTAGATCCCACGAAGTTGTGTGGGAGCTACAGTTATTATCAATTCCTATTAATGGCCTCCACGTGGATGTGTGTTAACATGTTTTGTTAAGGAATATAAGCCATATTCCTACTACTTCCTCCTTCACGAGCAGTCTAATGCCTTTTGAAGGTCTTTCAAAAAAAGGAAAACGTGGTTCAATCGTATTTGTAATAATTATGTTCTACCTAATTACGATTGAATGATGCTTATCTTGAACAGACGTAAAATATTCAAATAGAAACAAAGTTATGTCATATCAAACATAACTCACAAACTCCATCAGAGATTGAAATATAAAAGAGAAACATTTTCCAGCAAACTGTCGAACACGAACATTCGTACAGTGAAAATACATTATCGAAATTAACTGTCGCATGTAAAAACAAACACAATATGGACGTCGATCATACTCACTGATTTTGATCAACTTCATTCGCCGAATTTCAGTAAACATGTTTGCCAACGTTTAAATGAGTAAACTCTCCTACTCGATTGGAAAAGTCGGTGTCACACATCGGCAGTGCCGAGTGACGAGCGCTATATTAGAATTAATAAATCGATTTAATTAACAGCGATGATGTAGCATCCCCGAACACTGCCAACATTGATTGAACATTCCACAAGTTTGTCGACAATCGATTATTCGCCGCGTCTTCGAGTTGTGCTGCAAAAAGTTTGGAAGCCGGCTCGATCACCGCCTCACCGGTATTATGCTACTACGGTACGTCCCGACATGTTGAGAAGCTGTGCTCGAAAATTGGCAATTCAAATGATGATGTCTGCAGCAGACGTCACATTAATTCCGTTGCGTTGACGGTGTAGATGACAGAAAACATGAATGTTTACTTTTTGTTTTCTCTTTTTGTAAGTCTGATCTTCGAACTAAGTAAAACTCGGAATTTAATACGATATTTAGTTAACCAATCTTTCAGTGTGGTTCTCTAGGTCTAAGCAGCGCCGCCTATTTATTACCAACAGAACAGTACGAAGCACTCGTCAGATCATTAGACGACTACCAGGGCGCATTACTCACTGGCTGCTGGCAATAAAGCCCGCAGTAAGTCTATCCCATAAGTCAGACACCTTGCAGGCTTGTTGGGGGCGCCGTATATCTGGCGAACAATGCGTCCCGCGTAAATTCCCGGTACCTCTAATACCGCTAGTACCGCTAGTACCGCTAGTACCTAGTAGCGCAGTCCCGAACAATTAAGCTGCACGGATACGAATGGGCAAACAAGATCGGTAAATTAATGACTACTGATTAATTGTTTGTGTTGATGTGCGTGAAGGATGGCGAGTTCATTAGAGCGGCTGTTTACTTACGGCTTTTTTGGTTTAACTTTATAATTAGTGGACGTTTACGAAGGAACGGTGGAAAAGACGTGTGACGTCGACGTAGAGAAATGAATGAAAGAAACGTACGTGACGAGAATTGTTAACCAATGTCTCTGACCCATAAGGAAACGATTTTATTTGGATCAATTTTCTATTCTGTATTATCATTAATAGTGGAATTAATCATTTTAAACTAGTCTATGGTTTTTTTTTAAGGTCAGGTGCATAGAACTCGCAACCGACGTGTGATGTATGAACGTGAACGAAGCAAAAATAACATATCAATTGCCACCTGCTACGACGATCTAGCAGGTGGCAATGGATGGGAAAAATATGTTTCTATCATAAAATTGAAAGTATAAACTGAAAGCCGATCCACTAACCTACAACCGTGAGGTTATATCTGAAGCTGGTGGTCTGCGTGTTCCTGAAGTCGACCCGGCAGCGGTAGACGCCCTCGTCGCGCCGCTTGACGTCGCGCACCAGCAGCGCGGCGGGCGGGGGCGCGGTCGAGAAGTGCGCGCGCGGCCCGAACACCTCCGGCGCCGACCAGTGCCGCGCCTCCGACAGGTGCTTGCCGCGGACGTCGAAGCTGGAACAAGGAAATACAATACGTTAGGAAACGGTTTACTATATAAATGCCAGAAAATATCATTTAAAAGAAATACGTTTCACTGACAACCCCAAACAACCCCATTTTTATATATCCACGCAATCACTGTCCATTCCAAGGTTACCTGGAAGAAATCGCAGAAAGCGATAAGGCCGCCCATTGTATGTTTTATAGTAATAATTGTTTCTTTTTGTTATGTATTTTCTGGTGTACAATAAAGTATTTATATAAATATAAATAAATAAATAAATACGTTTCTTTGGCAGAGTACCGTAAACAAGTTACGCATTTGAACAAATAAAAAGCTTACAATAAATTTAATTATAGTATCTTAAGTCCTCACAGCCGCGCCAATTAGGTTAATTTCAGCAATAATACTAGACAGATGCCGCCTGACGCTGATTTTCAAATAAATCTAACCTAACCTAACAGTAGATTAGATTCAATCCACACAAGTTTTCTAATTCGTTCCAACAAAGGAGCGAAGACTACGGCTTAGCATACTCGGCTACGCCGTAGCTACACGCCGCGTAGCCATGTGGTGTTTACCGAGCATCTCCAAAAATATAATACACTCAGAATAAAAGAGCTTTGAATATTTGTGAGAGGTTATGTTACGGATAAAGGAACAGGCCTTGTGCCTTTTGTTCTTATTCAAAAAGGATTTATTTGAAAATATATTAAGTAATTCTGTTGTTTTGATTTCCATCAGGGGAATGACGAATATTTCTTTATTTCTAAACAACGCTTACCAAGACTGTGCACGACATATCTCTGCAAATCTTCAGATGTCTATTATGAGTCGTAATAAAAACATAAAATAACTCCACACACAGTTAACCAACTTCCTTCAATAACACACAATCACATCAAATCTAACATCTTTTCACATTGAAAAAGCCTCACACGCGGGCGTCCACTGGCGCACACAATGGTCATCAATAAAGTTTGAGTCGCGTCGCCTCGTCGCGCGGTATCTGCGACGTGACGTGCGGAGATAACGCGTGATGTATCGGTGACGAACTACCCGGCGGAGGTCCGATGTGCGCCTGTGTGCTGGACCCAGATTTCTTTCATACAAGACAACAAGATTGACAGATGGTAGAAAACGTTCCGTCACGCTTGGAATACAAAGTCTAGATTCTGAAATCTCGTAATGTATCTTTAGTGCCTTATGCGGGGCATAGGGTTAAATGAAGAGATACATAATATCACCGATACTCGGAAATCGTAAAAAAAAACCACTAAAATCTAAATCAAGTAGAAGTGGTTTTTAAAGATAAAAACTCGTATATAACCAAAGTGGTACAGCTACAAATTATGACTTCGACATCACGTGAGTAAGTCCCTTAGCGTATTCAATTGAGCGTTGAGAGTTCCCCCAATAATTCAACTACTTACTACCGCGCCGTTCCGCGAACCTCCGCAATTATTGGCCAACCATATATCTAGTACAATTATCATCTATCATCCGAAGCAGGAACACTGCGGTCGGCGGCGGCCCGGCTGCGGAGCGATGCGCGATGGCCGCCTGCCGCTGACAAAAATACTCCCCACATATTTCCATTGAGCGAGAAAACAAAATAACTGGCGTTCGTTTCGGCCGTATTGATAGGATTCCAAGATATTGGGGATTTTACGAATTCGTCTAGATTTTAATGTCTTCAGAGTCTAGACAAGAAAATCTTTGTTTGCTTCCCAATCATAATATTATTTTGCGCTAGTGACTTCCCTGTGGGTTAGGTAGCGGTTTTTTACACCGACGTGTTCGGATGTCGCGCATTCAATTATGCAACGAACAAGAGGCTTATAATACTATACTGAATCTACTGAAAACTATCAGTTTCTCTCAGAATGCATCCTAGGATGTTATGACTACAAAATTATATTTTTAAGAAAAAGCAACTTCTTTTATAAATGCCCTTGAGAATTAGTTTTCTATGTTAAAGTTTGTATATACGACTCCTCCATCTTTGTTTGTCCACAGAAGTGAAATGGGAATGTTTTAATATTCCGCTGCAGCCAACGTGGCCGAATGTGACTCGGTTCGGATGGGCCGTTTTATTGGCTGGCATAACCACCGGCAGATTAAACTATGCATCGCTTGCTTTGCGCCGGTGAAGTGAAGTGCAGCGAGCTCTGAACTGCCTGCTGCGTTTTTAATAAGTGCGGTGTGAAAGAACATCAGTGTCGAGTGTGGAGCTAGGGCTTCCAAATGTGGGTAGATAATAAATCTAAAATACAAGGTTGGAAATGAATTCAGTGCCATCTTTATTACAATCATTAGCGAAAAATGAAACATTCCTAATGTCCGCGTTTGGCTGTATCCTTTCTGTTATGAAAGACCAAAAGGACCACATTGTGAATAAAAGTTTAAGTATCATGTTAATTTTCAAGATTGCTGCAGTATGTAGTTACGTTGTTAGAAAATTTTATTGAATTATACCACTCTTTTAACTCTGATCCCTCTCAACCAATAAAAACATTTATAAAATCTCACTGCCGGAACATTGAATAACTCAAGCCTAATTGTAATAAACTTCTGGTTCTTCGCTCTAAGCCCTTTGAATTAGGTTAATAAAACCTTTTTGAGTTAAATTTAATTCTTAACAAACTCCTTTCTGTCTTTTATGTAGGTCAGCAACAAGTAGAGAAGTCTGGAAATATGTATTATAAAAAAAAGAGACATAATTAATGAGTGAAATTGTTTTACATCGGAGTGTCTCTGCCACATAGAGACAATCTCTATAATAATGAAAGTTTGAGAGTACCTATTTTATGAGTAAGTTTTCTCATAACAATATTTAAAAATGTAGCCGGTAGTTAAGTTACCTACGTTGAAAATATGTGGCAGGACTATAATTTTTTTCAATGTGGGCGTTACCGGTCATACCTGTTTGACTTTTAAAGTTCAAAAAGTGCAGATTCTTAGCACAATTTGAATATTTCATATATATCTACTCTCATCGGCAAACAGTAAACCAGATTTTTCTAAAACTTACCAAACTCTTTTTTGTAATTAATTCCATGTAAAAACGTTAAAGAGCACGTAGGTAGTGGTGAGTAAGTAATTTCATAAATGCTCGTAATGTTAGCTTTTTCACTGAATGTTTAGTTCTTATGTCGTCACGTTCGCTATGAATACGCTTGTTTACATAATTTCGTTTCTCCCAAAACTATACAGGACTGCTACTTTCAGTTTTAGTGTACTGTAAATAAATGTCAATATTGCGTACCTATATCAAAGTTAACTGACAATAGAATGTCAACTCTGTTCTAGTGGTTATTAAATAAAAAGTCATATGAATGTAGTATTAAATATGAGGTTTGTATTGTATGGGGTCCGTTGGGCACATTATGTTCGCGAGCATTAGAATAAACAGGACTATAATAAGTGTCGGGAGCGGCCATTAATCATACGAAACCTCACATGCTCCATGATTTTAATGTGTAACCGCTTACGTGGAAAATTCAAAAGGGAAAGAAAAAATATAAAAATGTAACGAGAGAATTTATTTATGTGTTGAAATGTTATTTTTTTAACATTCTGGTTATAATTTTAGTATTCAAATCGTCGTTTGTATTTTTTTGTTTTTTATTATAATTAAAGTGCCGCATTAAGTGAATTGTTAATTGGATAATTTTAACACGCTGGGAATTAATTGCGCCTCTGTTGTCCAGTAGTAATTAAGTGAGTTATTAATATAAATTGCTTTTGTATGTATGCATGTTACTTCCGCTAGGCTAGACGAAAATATCATCAAAAATATTAAGAATTAATAAAATCGCACAAACGGCCATTTTTTACTAAGTTTCCATATTTAGATCATTTGAATGGACGGAACAGAATTCCTCAAGGCTGATGAAAAATGTCAAAAATAAGCTGACGAATAAAATAACCTTGTGACATACCTACGTATCTTATTGATCCCTAAAGGTTAAATAGAAAACCAGCGTCAGACAGCATCTGTTTGGCATTAATGCTAAAATGAACTTTTTAGGCGCAGCCATGAGGCACACATTATTGTAGTAAAACATTATTTTCTAATTTTCATTTTGTTATTTGTATTTTGTGTTTCACGGTCTGTGTCCAAATCAACGTTATTCTTTCTTCCTTATTTTTAAAACAATGAAGAAGAATTTTCCTAATGGTTCTTAGAAGGTGTTAAGCTGTCAATCATTTAAAGTGAAACACTGGTATCCAAGTCGCCCGGTAATTAGAAAGTGAAGGAAGTGACGTTCCTGTCATTGTTCCAAGTGACAGCTCACTCAGCCAGTGATGTGATGTGCGACCCTGTGGTTGGGATTCTATAATCACAAGTAAAAAAGTAGTTTGCGTATTTAATTCCCAAGATATTTTGTATGACGACACTTTTCTGCCTACATGTACCCCTTCATTGATCACGAAATGCGTATACTGAACAACGATCGACTAAAAGGACCAATCCAAAACCCTGCTAATCAGCGCACACTCATTCACTCATTCGTTCCTGAACCATTTCCCTGCAACTGCTCATCATGTATTCTGCTCAGCGCGGAATGACGTTCAGTGGTCCTTTGTCAGCGGCGCCATTCAAGTCGCCATTCTAATATGGCGCCGAGCATTCCTCCAGAGTTAAACATTGTTTCGTGTTAAGCCGCGAGCTGTGGCGCTGTGGGCTGGCAGAAGTGTGAGCATGTATGATTCTGTGTTTTTAATAGTACTCGATTTGGGACTGTAGATTCGCTGTGGTGATTGAAGTGGTTACGCGTGGTTTTGGAACTGAAAACCTGTAGTGCCAGTCAGGGACTTTCATTAGTTTTCTTTCCACTATGAATACCAAAATGTATCTCTACAGTTTTTGCACAAAAATAGTAATTTTTAAGTAATTTTTCACGCGTCATAATGTTTAGGCACAACTAGCGCTTAAACATTTTGACGTATGAAAACCCGCACACGTTGTTATACCGACTCGTTTGTTTTTATACGTCCAACACGACGCGGCTGCCACCATACAGTTTCATACAGATTTATTATGAAAAAGGAACCCCGGAGCAAGTTCAGAGAAGCATCGTGCGGCGAGCTCCCTTCTCAAAGTTGCCCAGTCTCGCACGCTCTGCTTTTAATCAAATCAGAGTACACTTAAGCTTTATCCTAGTTTACTATTACTTTAGAAAATGACATATTGTAGTGATTACTATTTTTGTGTGTTGGACTGCATAATTCTTTGGGGTACCTATTAGAAGGTATAAGAAAGATGTAAGACAGTTTGCCAAAAATAAGTGATTATTCATTATTATAGTTATCACTTCATATTATCAGATGCACATTAGTATCTCAATTACTGTTAGGATTGACATACGTGTTAATCTTAGGGTTCTAATATAGTATCACCACGTTTTTAGGTGGCTAGGTGATTGGTGTTGGTGGGAAATAACGATAGAAACAGCTGTCTATGTTCTTGAAAATTATCTACCTATTAGTTTCATGTAGGTAGTTGAAACAGGCTGTACTTAATATTTCATACATGGTTTGGAATAAATACAATAAACATGTAGGCAAATAATGCCGACTTCGGAACGGAACTCAACAGGGCAATAATGTAGCAAGTTGTATGAATGCCGTCCACCGGCAACTTACATTGCGGCACATATCAGTGCCGGCCATCTTGATATTTACGAGCATGGTTCAATAAGACTTCTGTATAGTTATAAAAAACAAATAAATATATCATATAAGTACGGTATAGTTTTGTTCTGTTGAACAATAATGTAGTTAGTTTTTTATGATATCGTAAATGTTAACCCACTGGGCTGCTGCTAAAATATTCGCATTAGCTATAGACCCTCATAAAGTTTTGTTCCAGGAACATAATAATGATATTACCCTAGATTTGTTTGTTTTAGAGAAAATCTAGCTCAATACGTTTGTTTGCTAGTTTGTTTTGAGGGTCATAGACATCGTTATTCAATGATTCCTACATATTAAGTACTATTTTTTGCAGCCTTACAACTGATTACTTTCAACATTTATTATCCTACTCTTTATCAGAAAGCCATTCAAAAAGCCGCCACTTCAGAATTTCATTTAGGTTTATCAGGCAATCGGCTTACTGCTGCTCCGTCGATTCTCTGAATAATAATAACATAATATCTTCATCATCTTAGGAAGCTGCGCCAGCGGCTAATACTCCTTCAGTGAGTCCACTTATTACTGGAAAAGTTTGTCTAGCTTCTTGTGTTATATGTGCACAATGTTTCTGTGTTTCTGGCTTCATCCGTTTGGGAGTTAAATATCTAGAAGTATTCCGGTTTTCTATGAATAAATTGTATATAAAAAGTGTTATCTTTAATTATTATTTGAGGACTTTTAGGTCTGTGTATGTAATTTTAATGTAGACAAATTTATTTATTTATTTAAATAACATGGGTGACTTACAGCTAAAACAAACAGATCAAGGAAATTATAATTATTAGTCTGAAAGCCAATTACAGGTCTCCACCTATAAAATACAGAGAAGAAAAAATAAATTCTAAGGACATTCACACCAAGTTACTATAAACTACAGCATAATTACTATGTTGCTCGAATGCTCGCACTGCATAACAACCATCATAGCAAAAAGAACTACAAGAAAAAGTTACGGCTTAAGCACTTTCTAGCTGACGACACACTAGTTAGAAACGGATCTATTATATATCGTACTGTTTACAAAGCTTCTTTAAATTTTTGCTTGCACGCACAATGTAGGAATTCTGTCTATAATTGGTTGGAGCAATTGGCACGCACAAAGGGGGGTTGTATCGCTTACACTTCATTGGAATGTTGAAATAAAATTTTGTCAAAATTTCGGGACAATTTATAGTATTGTTAAAGATTTTCAACAAACACACACAATCCGAAATCTCGCGGCGGTTTATTAATATAATTATAAGGGTAATTTGTCTCGGAATGTAAGTTGATATTAAGAGATGCAATACCAAAATAAACATAATGAATGTTCAATATTAACCAGTTAATCAATCAACTCAACCTATCGCAGTCCACTGCTGGACATAGGTCTCCCCCAGGCTGCGCCACAACACCCTGTCCTCCGCCTTCCGCATCCGCATCCAGTCTACCCCAGCCACCTTCTTTATGTCGTCCGTCCATCTAGCTGGGGGGCGTCCCACACTACGCTTGCCGATACGCCGTCTCCACTCTAGGACTCGTCTGCTCCACCGGCCATCGGTCCTTCAAGAGGCCTGGCCAGCCCATTGCCACTTCAGTTAAATAATTATGACGTGTTAAATATATGATAGTAAAATTTTAACGTTATGAATTATGAACAATTGAACAATTCACTTCACTCAGAACGGAAAATCACTTTACATTCAGGTTTTCCAGTCGTTGCCCTTCTGTAGTTCTAGTAACATCGTTGTTCGGTTCAAGATTAGTGGAAATTTTTTTACGCATCGATCACTCTAAGAAGCGGCTCCATCATACAAGGAAAAAGCTCTGTTGTTCTTTATTTTCATGTTTGTTTATCAAATATGGAAGGAGGTGTCACACTCGTAGTTAGGCGCTCTCATTGAATTGCAAATTTAAACATGCGGCCCGCTCCGAGGCCTACCCGCGCCTGCTAGGACCAGCGCGCGTGTGTGTGTACTGTTTCCCTCCGTCTTATTTGATTTTTTTTAGAAATTTTCGAAGCTTTATTTTACTATGTTCTTTTGTCAGCTGAAATTTATGTTCGCACAGTGGGTAATTTTTTCGCAACATCGTAAATAATGTGAAGGGGTCGTTCGACTGAAGCCAAACAAACTTGTTTGTTCGGCAGTAAACATGAAAGGGATATTTGACAATGTTTTTGCCGCGGGTTGATGAAAGAATTTATGCAACGTTGGTGCGACATGTTACGAGCTGTCATCAACGGCGTCGTCGGGAGGTCGTAAGGTTGGTACTTGTTCGTCTTACAATTTGTTCGTGTTGCTTTATCGTCCGGTCTTGTAGTGTCTTCGTCTTAAAGGTTTACAGTTTTTCAAACATTGCTTTGCGCAAACACTTCTTTTTAAAAGTAATATTTATATTTCTATTTCTACTTTTGAGCTAATAAAAATAGAGACGAAAACGTATATATCTCATATTTTTTAAATTATACTTATTATTGTTCCACGAATCAATTAGCAGTAAAAGTAATACTATGATCAGATGGTGACCTACTGTGGGTTATTTTTGAACTTCTCTCTAATGATCATCGCTATATTTCTACATCACAATCACAATTTCACCCTCGTCAACAAAGAGGAACCTTCCTTCGAAGGTTTCTATTCCCAGTCTAGAACTGAAAACTGTGCGCTTTTACATAGAGGATTGAAGTGTCTTCCAACAACAGGCGAGCTGTAAGCCGGATAGGTATTACAATTTAGGTTCAAAATTCTACTAGGTAAGTACCATTTTTTTTTTCATTTCTTAATGAAGCGATTTAAGTTTCTAGGTTGCTTCTAGTTTCATTACCAATCACAGCACCCTTAATAAAATATAGCACACTAACAAGAGTTTAGTTATGCACAAGAGGTCATCTTATAAGTACCTACCCGTGACATCATCACACGCAGGGCCAATTCTCGTAATTTTAAGATCGTTCATAGTCTGGTCTCAGTCTCAATCTGTCAAAAATACCTTTATTTACCCTACATTTTTACAAGTTTTTGACATTTGTTTGTCGCTGTGATGAGACCGCGACTAGATTTTGAACATTTTAAATTACGAGAATTGACCTTCAGCTGTGCGCGTCTTCACAAACCCGCAGTGCTATTCTGTAAAAATCTCATCGTGAAAACTAAGCTGAAGTGAGCTGTCATTCCACCTGATGTTAGGGATTGCCTCCATTGATAGTTCACTTCACGCTCACTTCACCTATGTTATCACGGTGAGATTTTTACAAAATCGATAGGCTGTTGTTCGTCACACAATGCCATACAAGTTGTGGTGACCATCGGCGTTATTTATTGTCATGGGGAACTATTTGTTTATTGCAATGCCTTTAGTTTCAAGTGACAAAGCAATTGAGATGACAACCCTTGCTTTTGTCTTAGCAATGGTCGGGTTAATAGTAACTTAGTAAGGATAACTAGGAGGATCCTTCTATTGGTTTTGCCTTGAATAATTTAGGTATCTACGTAAATGATTATTTCAAAGTGGAAGCCACTTTTCCTATGACTATATTAAACTTACATTCAAGTTCTTTTAGTCTTAACACTAGGACCATTTTTAGTATAGATTTATTCAAAAATGTAGCCATGAGAGAGTCGCACACGAATAGTGGCAATAGAAATGCAGACTCTGTGAGACTTTAAATTGTCTACTTATTATGGTTCATGAGATACAGCCCGTTGACAGACAGACTGATGGACAGCGGAGGCTTAGAAAAAGAGTCCCGTTGGCACGCTGTGGGTACGGAACCCTAAAAAATATTACAAGGCATAAATATTAGTACAGTTTTATTAATAATATTCCTACATGCCTGAACTAGGTAATCCTGTGTTTCAGGCGAGAAGACCTAAAAAAATAGTCTTATAAATTATAAAAAGTAGCTCAACTCTTAGTTTCTTTTCATAAATATTTAACATAGGTGAAATTTGTATACCTATATTTACTTTAACACAGGTAGTAAATTCTCTGTATCTTCATAAGACATTCTTTGGAGAGCATCCTTGAGGATTCTCTTACAATTTGTACTCGTATAGTTCAGGGATTACATGTTTGCTTTCGACTTTAGTCTATTAAATATTATGTAGTGAGAATTAGACGCACACTAAGCCATCAAAATAGATTAATTAATTTAAAGCAAGTTAATACTAGACAAACAGGCGCTAGACGAGCTCAACTAAATATCTTAAAACCAGTGTTTACATTCCTGATTTAGCAATAAACATTCAACATAGCTGTTATAAGCTTCGCAGACAATACAATACTTAGTGTGTAGGCTTAGAGAATACCTCCGTATTGGTTGTGTTGTGAGATGAACGTGTTTAATATTAAAATTAATTTATCAGTGCTCAACGTTAAGTCTTATTCCTTATTCATGATCTATTTACTGAAGGTACTTACTAGCTGTGCCATTTAGAATCTAGGTGTTGTAAATACCCACTCAATCACTACGCATATTTATACTATTTATACAACTGGCGATGAAACAATTTAGCCAAAACTCCAAATGTCAGTGAACCAACGTAGGTAGCTGAGAGTCGATGAATTGAATCATGTAGCAACGAAAACTTTGTTGAAGCGAAACTGGAAAGTTATCTATAGTTGTCTGATAAGTACATAGTATGCACGTAATACGTATGTACCCCTATCCTTCGTGGAGTTATTAACCCTTTGACCGCCACGGTCGTGTATAGACGACAAATGAAAACGTGCCCAATACGCCACCGTCAGCTAATGCCGGACAAGAAAACACCATGTCTTAAGTATAAAATAAATAAACTAAATAATATGTTGGTAGCTACCACTATCGGCTGTAAATACACTTAATGAAGTTGATAGCCACTTGTACTCCCCGTCATTGTGATATTTTTTTTTTACTGAACCATACCTGGGAACCTTCTGGTTACGGAGATATTGAAGGTGAAAATTCCAACATTTACTGACGCTTTTTACGTTAGCAAGTTTTTAATGTTACAACTTATACTTACATTGCGCACTAATGCAAACAGCAAATCAAACCAATAATAAAACTCGTTTCCCTGCAATTATTATTTTTGTGCAATGTTACTTAATTTGATGTACAGAATGTGTAGCTGACGGCTATGTGAGGGGTCTTTACACTCTGTGTAAAACTGGGAAGCTTGATAAACTTATTAGAATGAGTTAAATATCGATACATATTTAAATATTTATCTATTATTTTATTCATATATGGAGAAAAAATACTTTACTCTGGTAAACTACAATATTCATCTAATAAAGCAAGATTTTCATAGAGCCATACCATCAAAATCAAAGCCTACTTATCCGAAGCACCAACAATTTGAGAATATCCAATTACAAGCAACAATCCAATTACACATGTAACCTGAGGGGTAATTCTCGTAATTATACTCGTAAGAACGTTCATAGTCTGATCTCAGTCTCAGTCTGTCAAACATATCTCTAATTCCTCTACATTTTTGACAAGTTTTTGACATTGATTGTCTGTGAGATGAGATTGTCACTAGATTTTGAACGTTCTTAATTACGAGAATTGGCGTTCAGATCAGTCATATCACTTCACTTGTCTCGCTAATACTCGTCTGTTCGTTATTACAAATGGCCGACAACGCAAACAAACGACCTTCAGATATGGATGCAAATGCGAAAAACTGCCGCGAGTCGTGACACAGCCAGTAAGACAGTGGCGGATGATAGATGTTTTCATTTGTTACCGTGGGGTGGCGCTCCGTGCGAAGGAGTAAGGTGGTTCCTTAACTGACAATAATATTAGTGCAGTTTGAGTAGCAGCTTTGATCAATTTTACCTAGTCGTAGGTTGCGTATAACGACCATCTAATCTCTATCTATTGTCAAAGGCAGCAGTCTACAATTTTAAACTGGCTTGGTCTTAGACAATCTCACAGTCTACGTGTGCTTAGACATAACATGTGGATCCGTCGACGCGTGTCGGCGACAGCCGTCGACAGCCGGCAACGCGTGTCGGCGGCAGCAGACGACGCGTCGACGTTTGCCGCCGACGACACTGTCGCTCGTGTGTACACTTACAGCTAAACAGCGATAATTTCAGGAAGGAAACTCGTTTTTCTGGATAAAACAAAAGAATAATAAGATTGCTTCAGATATTGTAACTTTGTATCTTTCAATAAAGCAAGTAATTGTAATGGATTCCGCGAAACGTCTAGTTAGAGTTGTATCTGAGTTGTTTATAATGTAGGTACATACGTAATGTAGGTACGTACATGTAGGTACGTACATTTAGGTAGTTTGTTTCTCAGACAGTGGAAACTGATTCAATTGCTGTTTATAAATAATTTCATTCCTGTCAGTTAATTTAAATTTGCCAACTTTTCTCGTGACTTTCGAAACTAAGAATGCGTCACGTGTAACTATGTTAAGGTCGGTTACCAATCTAACCGCATGCAGCTGTATACCAGTATTTTACATGGAGCGACTGCGTATCTTACCTGCACAACGCATTACTGGGTAATACGATACCCCTTGGCAAAACTGGTTGTTTCAGACTTTTGGGCTTCTGACGACCCGTAAGGACTGTCAAAGATCCACGAATGACAGCCGGGATCAACGGCTTAACGTGCTTTCCGAGGCTCCTCGACCAAGACTCCTCGTCTTGGTATGAGAAGATAGTCACCTATCCACGGACAAACCGCGGCAACCGTAGCTTAACCTGGTCGAACGATCTGTGCGGCTATTATTACTTAGCCACAAGCCCCCCACTTGTAAGTGCTTTAATAACAAATACACACATCAACAAAAAGTGTAAGCAACACGCATCATTTACAGAAATTGCGTGTTTTATTAATTGATACTTACTTTATTTTTTTCATAACAAAGTTGATTGGTGTACCATCTCCGAAATATATATTGGCTGAATTTAAAAATATAAACTTTTCGATTGTGTTTTGTTTCATTAAAATAAAAGCTAATTATTTTTCCCGATGTAATGTGTTTTCGTTGCTTGATGGTATTGATATACACAGTTTTTGAAAAAAATTAGTGGTGATTCATTTTTATGTGATGGAGCGACGCCATTTGTCTGCTGATGAAATGCAGAGAGCTTTAGGAATGCTACAAGGAGGAAGAAATCAGTCCCAGATCGGCATTTTGGTGTCAATAGGAGCGTGATTTGTCGTCTTTGTCTTTGTTACGTTAATACAGAGGATCCTGCAATTCCTGCTGAGCAGCACCCAGGACGTGGAAGGAGTACAACTGCTCGACAGAACCGATACACGTACAACTGACTGCAAGACGTCAGCCGATGTTAACCGCCCGGCAGATAGTTTTAAAACTACAATTCTCAAACAGTGTTGCTGTTAGCCACCAAACCGTGAGAAATAGGCTGCATGGATACGGCCTGCGAGCACGACGTCCAATTAGGTGCCCACCTATACGCCATGGGAATCGCGCCCGTCGAAACGAATGGTGTAGGGAACATTTGACATGGACCCAGGAGCTATGGGTACAATTCTATTTTACGTTGAGTCTCAATTTGGATTTAGGCCTGATACGAGAAGGGTAAAAGTGTTACGTCGTCCCGGAAATGCTGAACGGCTGAGATGCGTCCAGAACGTGCATCCTTACAGTGATGGTATGGGCGGGTGTTATGAAAAACAGACGAACTGAGCTCGTTTTTTTGTAGATGGCAATATGTACGCTGAAAATTATGTTGAAGATGTCCTTGGGCCTTATGTTCATTAATTTGCAGAAAGTCTTGGCTCAGATTTCACGATGGTGCATGACAATGCGCGGTCGCACACAGCTCGGAGGACGAGAGAGTACTTGGCAATGGAAAACATCCAGGTATTGCCGTGGCCTGCAAAATCGCCAGACCTCAATCCCATCGAGCACGCATGGAACATGCTCCAGAGACGTGTTCTAGAGAACCTGAACGAAGTGTTGACAACCCAACAACTGAAAGACTTGTTAAAAATCCATTGGGAGCGATTGTCGCAGGATCAGATAAACAATCTTATAAATTCAATGAAAAATCGTTGCCGAAAAGTTTTAAACAACAGAGGCGGTCAAACTTTGTATTAAATTACCAAATAATTTTAAAAAATGTCGTTATAATTTTATTTTATACTACGTATGTTGTGGTACACATATTGTTAATTATTGTGTTAGATGAACAATTGAATGAAGGATTTTGTTGCTTTAGTCACTAATGCATCAAAAATACTTAGTTATCTATACTAATATTATAAAGAGGAGAGATTGAAACGAATTGGCTCAAAAAGTACTGGACCGATTTTAAAAATTCTTTCACCATTTGAATGCTACATTATAACTGATTAATATAGGATTTTTTAATTGCAAGAAAAAATAAAATGTTCCGGGACTGGCCGCTAGTTATTTCTAAAAGAAATATTAATATATTACAATAGTAAAAATCGTCCAATAGCTAGTGCGGGTTAGTGCGGCTTGATATGTCTATAACTACGTTTTAAAAAGATTTTATTTACAGACCAGTCATATAACAAGTAATGCTTTCAGCAATAGGTAACATTTGCTATAATGGTAAAGCTAAGTTAGCAACATAAGGCTTTTGATAACAGCTCATGGAAAGGCGAAAAGTTGTTGATCCCTCTTGTGGAGCGACTGATTTCCCAAGGTGCTTCCGACATACTTGCCTACATGTCATAACACATGGAGGCCCCTTTAACGTATATATCTAGTAGGAGATGAAAATTGGTCTTTAGAGTCGGAAGCAGTTCATGGGACAAGTTTACAACACGCTGACACACCCTAGCTCGCTCGCAATATATCATGAACTTCATACATGTGACGTCGCATGCGGCTGCCGTCGTCGTAAGTTCCATGCCATGAAATAGTAAAGGAAGTCGCAGTTAGGACTTAAATGTTGACAAATATTACTGAAATAGCTATTTATGCATGCGTGTGTGATAATAGGCAAGATTAGACAGTGTGGCCTTTGAGCTGATAACTATAATAAGCTCACAACAGCCACTTGAAGTTAATTAACATTATGTGTGGTTTCAGGTGGGGTATTACACATTGCAACACTATCAGATTATGATTAACGAATGAGCCCCGTCTTCACAATCATAACTCCGCCCCCACTGCAAGCCTGGTGCAAGTTTACGACTCGGCGACCGACACACGACACAATACACAAGTACACGTGTGTAGTGTGTACTCGCTGTACTCCACACGGTGTAGTGTGCCCTCCACAACCGTCACCGCATGATTCATCGTCGCTTCCGCCGCCCGATTTATGCCGCGCGCTACATTTGCTTACAAACTCCTTTTAATATGTTAATTGATATTTACATAAATATTAATGTTTGCTCATGTTTGTTTGTAGAGTGGTGCATGTATTATGTTGTACTTAGATTACATTAAATATAATGTCTGTGAAACTCGAGCCAAGAGTGGTAGTTCACTTTGAATTACATTCTATATTGTAATCATTCTGCGAAATCTTTAGAGACACGTTTAAGTCTCAAACTGAAATATTTGGTAGACTATCTTTTGTGTTAAGTCAATAATTTTATGCAGCCAATTCTAGATGTTGTCAAAAACATCGTTTCGCTATCATTGAGAAATGCAAATCAACGAAGCTGTCTTACACAGAAAGTAAAAATGCTATAAACACATAAAGTTAACACTATAAATAAATAAACTTAGCCACACAAGCGCAGAGTGGCTCCATTAGAGCGGTATCGACTGTGTGCACTGAGCACTGAATTAAATATTTGGCGAGCGGCGACAACCGACGCCCGTCAGCCATACATTGACGGTTCGTTGACGTCTTTATGGAGATGGCTGCTTACAGCCCGCAATGAGCGTTGCTTTATTATTTATCTTGGGAACGTTCCCCGTCTTCGGTCACTAAATCAAAGGCGTAATGTCATGTTGTAACTCGCAAGTTACTGGCGATAGAGCTCGTATTATGATCATTATCTTGATTAGTAATTCGCTAATAATAACAGATAACGGCTTAGCAGAATTACAATTAGTCGCGAAAGCATTACTTGCAATCACATTAAATGCAGATTGTTGAAAGTTAATTCAACTCTGACATGACTAACGAGTTAACGATTAATATGACGATTAATATGAAGTAATTAGCAAAAAAAAAATACCATTTTCATCGTTTAAATAATTTCAGAACGAAAATAAGTAAAATAAAATTTTAATAGTTGTCTGCGTCTGTTACTCAAATAAATTCTCAAAATAGCTCATTGAAATTGCTAAAGCGTATAATTTAGGTTCTGTTGGAATTGTTATGCCAAAAAATCCTTATATATCACAGAATGACCATTAAAATTCCATTAAACCCTTTATGTATGTACGTTCAGAGCTTACAACATGACATGCGCCATTATTCACATTCGTGTAAATTTCAATGGTCACAGAATAAGTATTAGGTCACAAATATCAGTGCCGCGAATTCTGGAAATGTCCATAATTATGAGCGTCAATAGTGTGACACAGAAAATTGCAGTAATACGACACGAGAATGACGTATGTACTCTGTAGTGACGTCATGATTCATATTTACTCGGTACGGGAAAATATGTATTTTGTTATTATAATTTTATTCACACCTATGTCATTTCGCTGGTGGTTATCCGCAATTTTACACCGAAAATTTTGACAAATATGGAACTGCACAACGACGCGGAATATTTTAAAATGTAGTGACAGTATACTGCAGATAGAGCTGCTATTTGTTGTCAATTGTGAGCCGTCGTGGTCGCGGCCATTGTCCAATAACACGTACATAAACCGTAAGTATTTTTTTACGAGGACAAAAACATACGCGTGAAAATACACTGCTTTACTAAAACAACGTAAACCTACGTTTACCTTGTTTTAGTAAAGCAGTGTATTTAATAATTTAATCATTGTTAGACCACATCATTGCCTACGCAATGATGTGGTCTAACAATGATTAAACTTAAGGCAATCTCGATAAATGAGAACAATAAATAGTGTTTTTCTTCATGGTGATTCTCGAAACAAAAGAAGAATCCCTAACAAAACATGTTTACAGCAACATATCCCCGCTCCCTCGGCTTAAACCTCCTTCAAGAGCAATTTAAATAGAAAGCAAGCCAACTATTTTCCATAATGAGCTGTTCCCGGGTGTAGTGGTATCGATTGAAGGGGCTGGGGGCTGGAAACAAACAGGTAATGGCGTCGACTCCGCCACCGAGCGCCGGAATAACAAGCAGACACTCGGAATTGAGAAGACGCGGCTTTGATTCTCAAGAACTGGCTGGAGAGAAATGTACGAGAGAAAAGTCAAAAAAATAGTTTCATTGGAACTTTATTTTGCATAACTCTATCAGTACACAGCTTTGAGTCTAAATTAATTAATATTGTTAATTTTTACCGGGAAAAGCACTTATATGTTGAAATGGAAAGAGCTCAAAGAGCCATAATCAAAGTAATGTTTAAAAAGCCCTTTAGGTTCCCGACAGATCTGCTATCCAACAAATTTCCGGTTCTTCGAGTACGTCAACTGTTAGTGCCACGTTGGATGCACACAGATTATATTGAAAACAAACTTTACCAAAGCTCTCGGAACGGGTCTTACATGTCTGCCTTAATTCAAACGGTCTTCTGGTCAGACGGTGCCCCTCTTACTGACACACTCAGATCAACAATAAAATTAATACTTAAGTGAGCGCTGTGATTTTAGAGGTTTTAACACTCACTTATTTAAAAGAATGACAAAAAGTTGGCTTCTCTCTTCTTTCATTCATTTCCTTCATACAAACACCCACACCACGACACTCATAATAATAGCGTCCCCGACCGATTTCGGTCACGGTGGCCAATCTCAACGGAGATTAGCCAGGTACGCAGGAGATATTATAGTGCACAAGTGTGCGCGCAGACACAGGTGCACTTGCTCTTCCCTCACTCTCATAGTCCGGTGGGACGGCAATCCGACACGACCGGAGAGAGATCAGGCGCAGGACCAACGGCTTATCGTGCTTTCCGAGGCACGGGGGTATCACACCACCAACTTCCAAACTCCGGGCTGTTACTAAGAAATTCCTAATGGAAAAACTCAATAACACTTTGCCCGACCCGGGAATCGAACCCAGGACCCCACGCTCAGCAGTCGCGCTTGTGACCACGAGACCAACGTGGCAGTCACGACACTCATACATACACTATAACATTATTTAGAATTATTTTATTTTGCTCAATATTTTTTTTATTTGTCTTGATAGTTCACTATCCTTATTTTATCAAGCACTAGCTGTGCTCCGCGGTTTCACCCGCGTTAGTTTGAGGAAAAAACCTACTAAAATAGATTCATTTCTTAATATTATTCTTTAGTGCATTACTTTAAGAAGCTATTTTAGGTACATCACGCATGATCAGTAAGAGTGGAACTATAGTACTCATGACCAGCCGCCTTGCGGAGTTATTTTAAAACTATGATGTCTCTTAAGATATTCATTGAAATCAAATGATGTCAAGGGGAATTTTGTTCAAAATGAAATACATGTGATGAATAATGTATTTATTTGGATAAGGATTAATATCATGTTTATAAAAACACCTTTGTAAATAATTAAAGAAAAGAAAGAAAGAAAAATTGTTTATTCTGCACAAATCAAATGAAGAAGCTTATTGTGGATAAGACACGAGTCTAAAACAGAAGAAGATCTAGCGGGGTATACAACGGGGGGATGGAGGGGGGGCTTAGGGGATCAGACCGAAATAAATCAACAAAACGCACATTACAAATAAAAAAAAAGACAAAATATACACATACAACGTAGTCAAAAGCCTCCTACTCAAGTATAAAATGTTGACAATTTGTCCATTGCTTGATTTTTGGGCCAGGCACCTTATACAATAAACTCATAATAGTTGACATTGACAGTACAAATGTTGTGATGCGCCCGCGCGCCACTGGCATAATGACAACAAAATAACAACAATCAAAACAAAAACAAATTACCAATTGTAGAGTAATGTATTATTTTACAACAAATTTGATTACTATAAAAAAGTTTATATAGTGAGTCAACCTTAAAAGATAAATATTTGCTGTCGTAGACTTTTCTTTTAGAACTTTTAAAGGGGAACAATTCTGTCATACATGATTTTTACGTCCCTAACTTTAACCGTTTACGCAGCCAAAGCTCTCAAAAGGAATATTTTTTCCAGTTTTTGCACCATTTTTATTGATGCTCCGCTCCTGTTAGTCGTAGCGTGATTTTATATAGCCTATAGCCATAGCCTTTCTCGATAAATGGACTATCTAACACAAAAATATTTTGTAATTTGATCCAGTAGTTACTGAGATTAGCGCGTTCAACCAAACAAACTCTTCAGCTCTATGTAGTATAGATTCTGTTAATTTTCAAACATCCTGGGGGACTACTGTTCAAATAAGTATGGTAACATTTATTTTTTAAAATTTATTTTGTAACAATGGATGAATAAATTATTCTATTATATTTATAAACAGCAACAACGCACTTTCGCGTCTCGCAGGACCAATTTTTCGCGGTATGATTTAAAAGTTGAATTACCGACTTACAAGTCGGTACACAAAGAAGCACACAGAGTCGGTATCTTTGGCAATACATATTCTAACATCCGAGACAATGTAAGAACCTATATAATTTTGATAAAATTAAGTGTAACAGGTACACAAAAGCCGTAGCAAAATAAACACCTTAATTCGACCGAAAAAAATATAAGCTGTGTTTCACCACAGTACAAGCTCAAACTCAAACTCAAACTCAAAGCATTTATTTAAAATAAACCAATTATAGGCACTTTTGAATTGTCAAGGGTCGGTCAGTCAGAAAGATGAAGCTAGTTGCCCATTCCAAAGCGTAGATCCCTGTGGAGAAGAACGGGCAAGAAACTCCACGGACACTCTTTTAAATCATAAAATTGTTACAAAAATCTTGATTACATCATTCATGTTGAAATTATACATGCGAGAACGATGCAGAAAGACGTGCACGTTAAAGGCGTCCGTACTAAAAAGAACAATTCATAAATTAAAATAAGCCGTGGCGGCTAAGAGATGACCAGTCCCTACTGACGGCGCACACTGGTTCAAGGGCGGAAAAAAGTCCTTTGTTTCGACTTTGTTTAAAATGTCTACAATTTGGTACACACATACTAGAATGTTAGTAGAAACAAGCCCTAAAATAATTATACAGTATTTAATTATATGATGCCAAAGTAGGTGATCGAGAATTAACAAATTTCGTGCAAAAAATATTGTTATTTCAAGTATGAATAGAACCTAAATACAATAATTATCAACTTTTATTTTAGTTTAGTCATAAGTTTATTGTGTGTATTAATAAAATACGTAAACATAATGTTCAGCACCAGCACCATTCAGCTCAACCATTTTGAAGGGAACCCAATGATCCAACACACACGCCACCATCAGCGAGACATTTGAGTGAGCATGACATACTCTCAGCTGCCAGGGCATATTCAAGTCAATTAAAGACGTACCCAGTAAATGGTAGCTTTATAGTTTAGGTACATAGTGCTCACACGTGTGCTATGCAATTATACAATACTAAGAGATTGAATTTATACAATGCAAAGACAGTTTTTCAATCTTCAGCAGCTCCAACTATAACTTCGAATGCTAATTAATTAGTTTATGCGCCCTTGTGGAGCAGGACCAGCGTTCAGCCAAGCATTTTTGTCAGCGATGTAATCCCCCAACTTATAATAAGCTTGGCTGCATAGTGTGCGTTTTATGCAAGATTTGAATTTCGTTTCATTGAGTTGGAGTATGTGGGGGGGTATTTTATTGTAACATTTTAAACAGCACAACAAGCACTCAGCACCTATCAATCTAAACTATAATCCCGTGTTGTTGTGTTGCACATTTACAAAACTGCGTTGACACGAGCGTTCGCCTCAATCGTTCACGGTACACAATGCTCTTAAAACGTTTCCAACAAAGCTTTTTGAAGCTTCGCTCCGCTGAAATTCTGTTGACACAGCAAACGTCCGTATCGGGTATTGAATGTGTTGAAGTTTAATCCGTCCGCCGGACAATGCTTTGTGTGAAAAATACTAAGAGAAACAGTTTATGTGATGAAATGTGAATATGATTTTAGAGCTAATACATTGGAAGGATTTTGTTTGTAATGTATTGGCGTTTGGGGAGTTGTGGTCATTTACTAATGTGCTTTGGAGCAGATGGTTTTCTATTATGAATATTTGAAAAATATTTTATTTTCCTTCAAAATAATAGTAAATGTGTTTTGTATCAAAAAACTGTACAGTATGTGACTATAACAATATTTACGTGCAACAAAAAATTTTGACTGACAGACTGACATATGATCAAGGTACAGACAAACTTCACGAAGAAGAATACTTGGTCAGTAGCTACGTGCTACGGTTGCGTAGCAGAAATATGAATGCCTTTCTGCTACGTCGTAGCAGTCGTAGCTCCTGTAGCAACATCTTTCGGCAGCGTCGTAGCAACCGCGCTCGTTTTTTAAAAACAGTACGTTAAAATCTGAACCTCATCACTTAACCCACAAAATCTTTCCCATATCACGCCAAAACCTAATCCCATAAACTGTTGAAATATTCTTGTGAATGGCGTGTAATCCGCGGAAAGTGTTCGTATCTTATGACGTCATAATGCATGATTCATTAGCCGGAGAGCTTGTGAACAAATAACAGTCCATCTGCAGGTTTAACAATCGCCGAACACGAGATCACGTGTCCAGTCATGAGCGGTGCGGGAAACCGGATCTTGGGAAACTATCGAATATCGATTCTTCGACTAATGGAATTTTATTCCCTTACAAAATATTGATAAACGATAGTTTTATTAAAACAGTAAATAGTTACTTCAGATTTTCTTCCCCACTTTTCCTCATTGGAAATAACATTTTGCATATAGCAATCCTGAATCCATTGTAAATTCTTGACTTTCAAAATTTTCTTAGAATTTTTAGTTTTTTTTTTCACAGTCAAAGGTCTATACTTAATAAACGTTTTAACAATATCAAACCCGAACCTATACCACCTAATACTGTGGGTTATTCTCACATGATCTATCACTTCTTAGGGTTTAAGATCAGTAGCCTCCACTCACGTACCGGTGTTAAATTATGTATGAAATAGGGGAATCGATCCGCGGTCACCCCCTGTTCAATAGTGAGCGGACCAACCACTTGTTACCAAGCGCCACCAATTACCACCATTCCGGGTCATGTACCCTAGCAAACCACATGAAATGGTGGGTTATTGAGAGAAAGGCCTACATGTGGAAAGCAATAAAAGTAATAGTACGTTATGATAAATGTGTTTAATGATCAATGCACACGCGTTTCATACGACGTTTTTTAACACAAGTGTGCGAGGACAAAAACTGACTTGTATTGTTAAATATTAATTTTTAAGAAAAAGGGCGCTGGTCGCGCGGGAATAATTATTTTTAAACATGCGAGAAGATTATTTAACTAAAGCGGGATAAATAAATGTGGGCCCGGAGTACGTATAGGCAATGGAGGATAACCAGCCGACGAGAGACACAATCAAAGGAAGGAAGTTTGGTTCCACTGACCTTTATGCTGTTCTGCCGCTGCTTGCTCAGATGAGGGCGCCATTTCTTCTTTTGTTTAAATTCGGCGAAATTCGCGACGTAGGTACTCCAGCCAAGCGTGACCCGGGTCACACAGCGAGATTTTAACGTGCGGAGAGTTTAATGAGGAGTGTGTTTGCGGGATTTGGGTTTAGCGTACTCCAGTCGAAAATTGACCGATGATGGCAATTTGGCGAGTTTTTAATAGTTTGCAATGCGCTAGTTAAACAACTGACTTTTTTTTGCGCGTGCCGGGCATATATATAGGCTCGCGGCGGGTGCCTCGAATCTTCCGTACGTCGTAGATTCGACGCCGTTTGCGGGTAATTTCATCTCTTTCCAGTCCCTGAAGGTGACCAGTCGAACGGCGCCAACAGGCGCGCTGGTTATGTTTTTCCGCGCACTGCGCTAGCAATGCGCGCGCAGGTGTAAATAAAGGCCATAGAGAAAAAAATATAAAGGCACTGACAACCATAGCTGACAACAGACAAAATCGCTAAACAGCCTATACAAAAAAATATAATACATTTATGATTATAATTCTGTAAATACGTAGCTGTTATAGCCGCTAATCATATTTTTTTGATCAAGATACAACCTGCCACTTCCCTGAAATTTTCAAAAAACGTTAGAAAAATTGAATTTCGCGGTCTACAGCTGTGCAT
Source organism: Globia sparganii (assembly GCA_949316385.1). Taxonomy (NCBI): domain Eukaryota; kingdom Metazoa; phylum Arthropoda; class Insecta; order Lepidoptera; family Noctuidae; genus Globia; species Globia sparganii. The sequence continues at coordinate 447,203 of OX438659.1, forward strand.
TTACCTTGGTGGGTCAAATTAACTAAAATTTATATAAAGAATTAGTTCATTTTGAGACCAAGGACAACTCAGATTATTAAGAAAAAAAGTGAAAAATTCCTTTTGGCATGAAGTGTCTTTGATGAGATTAAAAAAGTGCACATCTCCGACTATTAAATATTATAGTTATCTATGGTGCTATCGCACTAGTGAAGTAACATAAAAAATAAAAGCATGCGTTTTTAATACGCTGCATTATGAACCTAAAAGCGGTTCATTAAGAGCCACTTTACGAGCAAGTGTGTTGAAAAGATTCATTCGATCGCATGTATAAAAGCAAAGAAATCAGAGGTTATCTGAACGTTGAAATGTTTTTAAAAATACCCAATGTATAAACCTACCATCTTATTTCAAAACAATTTCTAACTATAGACTTAGCCCAAACCTTCGAGCCAGTTACTGTATTTTGAACTTTATTCCAACAGCATAAAGTTCTCAATGCAAAATTTACAACGTACACTCGGGTTTGACGTCAATTTTTGTGAATAGAACTTTAACATTGTCGGAATAAAGTACGAAATTCAAAAATGGGTTAATGGTTTAAACGTGGGTCTAAAGATAAACTTTTTTGTAATGAGGCTGATAAAGTCACTAAAGACTGCGCATAAAATGTTGTCGCAAAATTTACTGTGTATAAACCTGCAATGTTTCTTTAAATCCACTTTAGGAATGAGTGACACAGCTCCGACACAAATACTTTTATAACTTACTGGGGCTACTTCAAATTTATTATGTATGACAATCATGTTAAAGTTGATATAAATATTTTTGAAGTGAAACTTCTTTACGCACGCTTGACTTGGGGAGTAAGCTGGCGAACGCGTGACGTTAGCGTTACGAAAAGTGTGATCGGGCAAGGCGAACGGAAGTTAAGTGGGGGATATAAGCAAGAGACAGCAGTGCGCGCGCACATTTTCTTTCTCTCTTCCTCTCATAGCCAAATACGTTCCGTATATCTAAGCACACTGCAGGCTTATTGTCTGTATCACAGTGTAGGAGCAAGAGAGAGCAGTGCGCGCGCACATTTTCTTTCTCTCTTTCTCTTATAGCTAGTAAATGAAATATACATACAGATGGAGCGAAAGAAGTTTCACTTCATTCGTGTGGTCATAAGCACACTCGTTTTTTTTTTGTATTGCAGGCAGTGTAGGTAAGCAAGTCCTTGAAGCGTAGCCATTATGACAATATGTCCATTGAAAGTTGACTGCAATTCTCATTGTATTTATCAAAAAACACATTAAATAAATGCAAAAGTACTAATCTTGTGTAGGTACTTGTTTTTTCGTTGTAGTTATAACAGCAATAATTATTTTCACACTTTTAGTAGGTAAGTAAGTATTTAACTCGTTAGGTAATATTTCGGAGCTACCAGGCTAGCATAAAGTGGAGGCTGCTTATCTAACGTACGACGCGGCATTAACCCACTTTCATCTGCTCTCACTGAAGAGATAAGCTTCACACATTTGCTTTGTTTTTCTGCGGAAAATGCTTATTGGAAGTAATCATTCTGTATAAAAAGAATTGGGACAGCTGAATTTAATGAACCTGAAGAATTCTGATAAAAACTGTTAATTGAATGTCCATCGACCGTGACAGAAAAATAACGCTTCAGTATATTTTCATTGAGTTTGAATGCATATTGGATGATTTCAATTTCAGATCAGTTTATCAAGAATTTCGTGAACATTTTCGTATATCAGCGCCACTGGTTATATTCGACCCACCCTCATATTCCTCATAGGCTACCTAATTAAACTTATCATATTTTGGTATGCCTTTGCATGTGCTTTCAGAATTATAATCACATAGTTCACTATGTTATAGGGGTACAAGGTCCATAATAAAGTCATTCGGACGTACTGAATACGCACTTCAACTAACGCATCACTCTATTGTACGCATTGCGTGCACCGCTGCACCGCTGCTGGGCATCACTCGACAACTCTCGGTAACTCTCGGCGCCACTCGGGTGCACCCGACTGATTACAAGCGGATTATCTTACGGGAGCATCGTAATTGTGTCAGTCCACAGTACAGGCAGACAATCAGGCCATTGTGCCTGTAATAATATGCGTTCAGCTTATAATCACATTAGCGGCCTTTGTCTAATGATGTGTGTCTAATTGAGTAGCGTCGTTTGCAGTGTTCGGGTCAGCCATATTTTACAATTTAATTTTGATAGAGCCTGGCAGAAAATTTGTGGTGGTTCTGTCCATCGGTCCATCTTCTCTATTTAAATCGCGTTCTAAAAACATTCAGTGTTCTTAAAACAACGTAAGCTATTTTTCCTCAAACATTTTGCATTTTATTAGACAGGATTTTAAAAACGACAATGATAAAACGTTATATTCGTGGAGTCGCTAAAACTGTGCCCGACTCCTTCTGTTATATTGAATCAGATATTTTCCACAAAACTGTACTAGAAATAAGTTACAGAATTTCATATTCAGAGTGCAGTATATGGAAATACAGCTGGATTTAGTAAATCCCGCGCTTAGAACACAAAACTTCGCTTGGCTGATTCGCTCAAAACGATCAGATTGAGCGAAGCGCGGGCGACAGTGCAAAACTGTCCCGGGAACTACTATTAACAGTTTACCGGTTCCTTTCTCACCTCATTATCACTCAAGGGAATTAATTAATTTATTAAGGAATAAATGTTTGATACCGTAACCCAGTTTTGTTGATTTACCTAAACATAACATTGGTCTACCTACTAAGTTCTGGACGAGTTCCCAGGTTTGCGATTGAGCAAGTACCTACTGCTTAATTGCTTATAAATACGCAGGGACTCAAACTGTAACCATCATAAGTATCTTTAATACTGTTTTAAAAGAAACATTTATAAATGTAACAGATACAATAATGTTACTGAATCAAAGTGTAACCTTTTATATTTTTTAATATGTGTAACAGAAACAAGCAATTCTAGGTATAATTGTACGGTACCGCAAAAACGCGCGGCGTTCAGACAGACGCAGCGATGGCAAAAAAGCCTCAATCCAGTCAGGAATGCGGCTATTTTGGCAACGCTGCGTTTACCGGTTACACTTATTAAAAAGTAAATTAAAAATTCATTTATTTTCGACACTAATCGAAACAAAGTACAGACATTATTAAAATAAACATTTCAGGACTCCAGCCGATCGATTCTGTAAAAATCTCACCGTGATAACTTAGGTGAAGTGAACGTGAAGTGAGCTATCAATAGTGGGAATCCCTAACATCAGGTGGAGTGACAGCTCACTTCACTTAAGTTTTCACGGTGAGATTTTTACAGAATAGCACTGCAGGTCTAACACTTTCATAATCTTTTACAGATATAATTATTACGGTTACACTTTTGTGTTTTGGGTTAGTACATTAAACAATATATATCAAGATGTTACATATTCGATACTGTTATCAATTCAATATGTAAGTATGCTGCCTATGTCAGCAAGGTCACGGTGACGGTTCAAGTTATGGTAATTTAAATACGAAATAATAATAAAAATAATAGAATAATTCGGGAAAATTGATAATTATGAACCCGAATTATTCACTTCGAAATCAAAACAATTCTCAATAGACCGGCTGCAACTTCCGCAAAACGAACACTATAAAATATAATTTTTATGCGAGCGCTAGTACGCATCGAGTTGCGTCGAGTTGCCATCGAGTTCCCGTGGTACCGGCGCTAGAGAACGCTTTGTTATAGGCACTCCACGCGGGCGCAACTGCAAACTGGCTGAAACAAATCTCTGCAGAACTAGGTTATCCCTTCCTGTCGGACTGTCGGATATTTGTCCGATAGACGGGCATTTTGCCTATTCGTACACACCGTAACTTGGGTAACTGCGAAACATTTCGCTCAGGATATTAATTTTTCAATATCACTTGTCTGTTTGTTCGCGAGGAGAGGCTGCAGTGTGCCTACACGTGGCTTTGATTGGATTTTATGGAGAGATGGTCGTGGTTAAGAGCAGCCCGTTTAATCCATCTTCCGTTGACTCTTTCAGTCGGTACTAAATATTTTTGACTTTTATCGGACGTATTCACTGTGCTGTATATTTTTTTATTGGAAAGCTGTATTTTATTTGGAACCTCGAATTAAAGTGTGTTTTTAGAGAATACTAGGCTTAAATAAGACACCAGATTATTCTATATTGTCGTAAAAAAAAACCTTTTGTTTTCCTACATACCTAATTACCAATTTCATCAAACATAAAACAGGCATGCTCGACTTTTAATTTGTGTAAGAAAGCCCTCATTAAACCCGTCGTAACATCGGCGCGTGGGCCGCGGCCGCCATATTGGCCGGGTCGCAATCAGGCCGCCCGTCACACGACGATGTGAGCTCTACAGAACATGCCCATCAACTCACGCAATCTGATTTTTTAATCTCAATTATTCTACTACGAGATGAGGAAGGGATATGAATCAATGTTAAAAGATAAGTATTGACAGTGGTGACAATATAATGGTTCTGTGATGTCTGAAAACTGTCATGCTATGAAAGTGCTTGGAAATCAAACCCGTTAATGTGGAAATTACAGGTTTTAACCATCGACAAAGTCGTACCAAAAACCTATAGAAATATTCTTATAGTAAAATAGCAAAAAATAACTATAATAGCCCTGTTTGGAGTGTTACTGAATCATTTATTTTCTTATTGTGTTACAAAACCTTTTCCGTTTCCACGATTATCTTTGTGAACTTCAAGAACAATGTTCAAATGTGTCCAATCCGATAATTAGTCTAACTTCTGTTTTCTCTGTAGTATTCTGAAGAGGAAGCCTAACCGACCCAGAGGTAATAATTAATCAATTAGCGACCGTAAATCCAATGGGCGTCAGCCGATTAACCGTCCGTGTTTGAGCGAATCGATTGCGACCGTGCCCATTGCGCGATTGGTAAACGACAATGCTGAACGTTGCTATGTATTACCGGTTATGGACTGCAATAATTATAACACATTTCATTGGATAATGTGTTTTTATTTCGGGAATATCTAAGTGTTTTTGTATTAGGCGGCCCCTACACTTACAATATTATAATATTATTGCGGAATATCACAAATTGCGCAATGTTTTTGACAATGTAGGGTTAGTATTGAAGATTTCGCAATAATTGAACAAAAGTTTGAGGTTGTGGAGATCAGTCGCTTCATACAAAATACTTGTACCTATTCATATTGTACCTATTCATATTGTTGGCAAAATGCTAGGCAGATGATGTAAATGATGTAAATGATGTAAATGATGTAAATGATGTAAATGATGATGTGCAAAAGTTTCACTGTTAATGCAAAATATTTTCATTGCGCCGCGTAGGATCAGAAGAACTGTAGAATTTTTGCAGGTCTTGTTAACGCGAAAACATTGAAGCTCATGCAATCGTATTGCGGAGGTATAAAAACAATAATTGATCAAATGTTCAGAAATTACTGGCAAAAACTGTATTTTGTTTTTCTAATATTTCTATTTCGTGAATATAATTTACCTACTATCAAAAAACCATCTTTGGTAAATTAAAGACTAAACTACTCTCCGAAATATACTGAATCTTGGTAAAAAATCAAGTGAGCAATAAAGAATATCGACATTTTATATTTACGCAAAGAAAAGATTTAGACTGTATATTTTTTATTTCTATTGGAAAGGAATTCTCTGAAGAGTTTCAATGAAATATTATCCCCTCGGCAACGTTCACCTCTTACGTGATCGATTTGACTAAACTTAACATCTGAAATGGAGTCGATAATTATTATAATAGGTACAAGCTTCTGCCCGCGATTTCGTCCGCGTGATATTTCACTCTACCCCCATTCACACTCTTAGGGGTGGAATTTCGAAAAATCCTATCTTACTGGATACCTACTCTTCACAAAGAACACACCCACTAATTTCATGTCTTTAGGACCAGCAGTTTAGGCTGTGCGTTGATATATCTGTCAGTCAGGACTTTGAATTTTATTTATATAGATAGATTGTGACCTAAATTATACAGGCTTACATGTAGGTACTTAGTTAGCAATTTATTTTGGATCCTTATCTCATGGGGCTCAGTAACTCGTGTAAATTAGCTATGTATCGGGAGCAAAATAACTGGGACCCTTTTTTGCGGGAAATGGGTCTGTTTTAGGTCTGTGCCTCGTTTCTGTTTCAAAGAATTAACAGTCTGGAAAAAATGTTCGTAGTATTTATACTAGTTACTAATTCTTCCAAGTGCACGAAAAAAATGGTCTCGAAAAGTGCAGCTTATTGAAATAAATATTAAATACCATGATATTATTTTGATGTTTAATTAAAGCAAATAAATTAACCAATGTGAACGTTACAAATATTCGTTAATTATTCACACGCCGAGAAAAAAAGGAGAGAAGGTTGCATCTGTTTGTAAAATGGAAATGTAATTTCATAAAAAAGTGTTAAAATATGTTAATGAGGAAAAATGTGTTAAAACATTATTTTATAAAAATTAGGTTACTTTGAATAAAGTAATGTACCTATTTCCAAAATACTTCTAAATTAATTTTAAAAAAAAACATGATTCGGAGTTGTAGTGATTTCCAAAGGTACCAGTGGCGAAGGGTGAATTTATGACAGAGGTAAGCCGTAGCAAAAAAAAAAAATGATAAAACGTTTAATTATATTTCAATGATGAATTGACTATAGAGTGGTTGTGTTCTGAATTTTCGAAGGGAAGCCGGAAGGAATCGAGTTGTATGGTACCAACATAAAACCGGAAGGTACTAACAGAAAACTGTACTGTGTGTAACTGTACTGTACTGTAATTGTAAGAATAAGAATAATAAGAATCTTAATTATTTGCGTAAAACATGGTATATAAGGTTGTTAAAATACATTGTAGAGCATACATGTTTTGCTTATATCATAGCAAGCAAATAATATAGGTTACATTACAAAATGTTTCCCGTCAACGAATTCTTTTATACTGTAAAAAATACCTACTATTCAACCATTTGTGTGGTTTTTTTATTAAACAATCTAAGATCTAAGGTTTTAAAATAACTAGGAATATTATTATATATCCGAACACACATGGCTAGCTAAACAGCTTTTACTATATTTAGTCAGTCTTGGCAAGTCATTTAGTATGAGCCTGTGAGGATCTCGCCGGTTTCGAGGACACACATCCTCTGCCTTTTTAAATAAGTCTTTATGCTTTTTGTTGTAGCTCTGCTAATGAGCATAATCGAAGAATAAAATAACATACAATTAAATAATGATGCTTCTGGACTTTTCCTTCTAAATCCAATTAGTATTCAATTACGTAGCTCACAAGAAAAGCACACAAACGTACAATTTGAAACAAAGCTCTCTGGCCACAGGCTGTAATCTAAGTAGCGTGATTGTTCCAAGTTAGTCTGTAATGCGCCGTGATTGTGGCTCAAATCGACACATGTAAGCCTAAGTGAATTACTGAGCGGACTTAATTGTGGCGCGATTGAATAGCCGCAGAGCTGGCGTGGCCCTAATGTTGGCCGCCAGGTCACCTTGGAGCAACACGCGACCCAGATAAGGGTGGAGACTGATGGTCAGACTAACAGTCGGAGTTTTTGAGATTTTAAAGTCTAGTTTTGTGAGTGGAATTTCGATGGGTGAAAATTGTGTGTGATTTATTTTAATGTACCTTATAAGCATTGAGTAGAATCATTTTCGAGTCAGTTTTAAATGACATCTAATTAGAGCGTCTAGACTGGTCTAGGCAAAGTGATAAATGATTTTATTTTGCTATGTAGCTCGACACAGTATATCGTTTATATGTTGAAGTTTTTTTTAAAGTAATAACACGTGTGTAGAAAAGTACAAAATTCTCAAGTTAACTTCTATCTACCATAGCAAAAGACTCAACCTGATTATCTCTAAAAGACCAAACATTCTTTAAAAAAAAGTTCTGAACTAACCTGAGGGCAATTCTTTCAGATAAAATATTTGAAGGCAAACGGTGCAGGGTAATGAGCACATTAGTCTGTCTGGACGATATGCTACGCCGCACTGGTTTTTTAGTTCATTAGCAAAATTAACTGGTAAAGGTAAGCCCTATTACTAGTCTGTTACCCCTGAAGCTTTATTGAAAACAATTTATTTAAATAAATACTTTCAGCTTCAGGATTGCCCTAACATTCTAGAGGTTGTTTGGTACATTCAGATTCAGATTTTATACGAACATGCACTCAAATTATATGCAATGATGTTACTGGTTGGAAAAGGTGAGACAAATGATGACAATGTACTACGATTGATAATTATCTTTCTTTTATAGTTTCACTGTCCACAAAGTAGACACAATAGTTAAATAATCAACTAAATCCATATCTGATTCATGCGACAGGAAATGGGTTAACCCAGCTACATCTTTTACCAACGCACATAAACTAAACAATTCTACATCTGTCTATGTAACTTTGATAAAAGAAAATGTTAGCTTCATAAATCGAACAGACTGCCAACAAGAAGTAAACACTTTTTCAACAAAATAATTATATAAGTTAAGAATATTTGTTTAGCAGTTTCATAAATGGGCTTGGGTTTTTTATAAAAACTATATGAACAAGATTCTTCATAAGTACGTAGGACGAAGCATTCAATAAATAAAGGTAGAGTACAAACTTGTCTGTGCTCAGATTTCAAATATAGAAGCTGTCAGCTGCCTGTCTCCCACGTAAGTTACTGGTTGCAACTACAGACGCGCTGTACCAAGCACTTTCTAAGAACACATTCTTATTTTTATTGCGTTTTTTTTTTCTCATGGCTACATATTTCCCAGTAGTAATCAGTGAGATAACAGATGCTGTGGTGTTATACCGGCCAGTCACTTCTCAGTGAACTTCGGGTTTCCCCAATGAAGCTACTTCATTTCTTTTGTCTTTAATTGAAATCAGACCGATCATCATTCAATTGTTTGTCTGTAGGTGCCATGCGCAGTCACCATACGAATACGACATAGGTACGTATCGTTTGATTCGGACGCATGTAAGCAAGAAACGTTGGACACTCCATCGCTCACAATCAGTTCGCTGGACCAATTAGAGGGTGTGTAATTTCGGCCATTACGCGGAGCACCGTTCGACGCAACTAATACAAAGGCCGACTGTCGCTCGTTGTCATTCGGTAAATTATCGGGCGGCGTCTGAACCCGCCGTAATGAGTGAGCCGCCCCACTGCGACATCACATCGCTGGAATTCTTACCTGCCGGGTTTACCTTTGTCGCCTCGTTGACACAATCAGTTTTGACAGAATCACGTCTGCTTTGTAAACGTGTCCTATGTACAATGAATAATTTTAGATCCGATTTGGTAATTAAATTATTGAGTAAAACTCATCAGTTTAATATTCAAATGGACATTGTGATTCATTTATTTGAATTACGTAAATATTTAACTATTACAGCGTGTTGACATTACAAACTGCATAATATTTTTACAATACTAATGATGTAAATTTTAAAACACCTTCGTGCAAAATTAACAGAACGCTGCAGCTTAATATATTTTATGTATATTTAAAAGTTTTCATTAATAAAGTGAACATTTCCTTTTAATGTATGTATACTTGACGGGTTATTATTTTTCTTTTACGAGCGTTCTCATAATCACAGAGTAATGAATGCGCGCGAGCGAGCGCGCGGGCGCGCTATGAGGCCGCGCTCGCTCGCGTGATAGACTGCTCGCGATCACGACCGAGCCGCTCCCGCCAATTTGTTTATATTTTTATTACCACTTTTTAATTGAGATATTAAATATAATGTTTTGCCACGCAATTATAAGGCTTACGTGTACTATTTTCGTCGCGTGATTCATCGCAGCAAACAAAATTTTTACCAACTTTATTTTGTGCGATAACAATCTTGTGATTTTGTAAAAGTGCATTTTATTAACAAGGTAGGGTAACGTAAACGTTTCGCTTCCGTATTCAGGGAACGTAACGAAAATAAAGGAAGGGAAGGCTGGTCACGTCTGTCGCCTGCTTGGATCTGCGACTGCTACTTACTTAGATATAGACGGAGCCGTACAGCGATCCTTACTCAAGAGATTTACACCAAAAAGTTGTCCGCCTCTGGGTTCAAACTACTCTATGTATGGCAGCTCTCAGTGCAATGGAAGTGTTTCCACTATATATTTTTCTTTTGCTCCAAGTTTCTTATAATGAACTTTTCCGTTACCGCCTGGGGTGTGTAGCAATTTTAACTCGTATGCGAATAGTTGACGGGTTGTTAGTGGTACTGTTGACTCAAACTCATGAGTCGCCGCGATTTATACGAAAAAAAATAGTTTAAAAACTAAAACCCGACTACTGAAATGGATGAAACAAGAAAATACCTTCCCGTGGTCGCATGCTACCATGGCTTATAAGTGTGTAAGTACAGCGGCATGCAACCACGTTCTTTATTGTTTTACATGTACAGTCAGCAAAGGAGATAAGTATGTAGGGCCGTCGAATATAGTTGAAGTTTAGTAAGATTGATGTTTTCGAATAAAATTTTATTTAATTAATGAACTGTTTGTTTTCTATCAATTAAATTAAATTTTATTCGAAAACATCAATCGGTTTCTTACTAAACTTCAACTATATTCGACGACCCTGCATACCTATGCCCCCTTGCTGACTGTACCTACCTAGGTAATATACCAAACTTATACATAAATATGTTTAACTCAAATCTGAGGCGTGATTTTATAGAAATTATTCCTAATTATCGGATGTATGTAAGCAAAGCCGTGAGCAACACCTGACAATATATATATTTTTGAAATGTGCTGATGCCCTTTCAATAAATAACCCAAACGCATGCTAAAAAACTTTTTTTTTAGGTCATGACGTTATGTCCTCTAGAGGGCGCCATATTCAATTTACGGACGATCAAGACGCTTCCAACCATACCTCATTTGTCAAATTATGAGAAGTAGTTTAGAAGTTACGAGAGAACATAAATGAACATAAATACATACCGGTCAAAATCATAACCCTCCTTTTTGCTTCGCCGTAGTTGGGTAAAACAAAGTAATTATCTAGTTTTCTTGTTCAGAAAATCCGGTACGAAAAACGGTTTATAACTTAAAATGCCGACCTCTTTTGGGGAGAAGCGGGGTATGATAATTTTTTAGAGGACGACTTAGTAGGCTCTCTTTTGCCGGATTAAGTTATTAAAGCATTTTTGCTTTTAAAAATATGTGCTAAAGGAAAAAATAACGTGAAACCTCATCTGAAAGAATATTTTAAACAAGTTTTAGTAAAACAGGGCGGCTTCATTGTATTAATGCACTGCAGCAGGTACTTTCCAAATCACGCTTTTAAACAGATCCCTTTGCGTTCCACTGATCCGCCTTTACGTCATAACTACGGTTTTAAGGCACCTCCTCCCCCGGCCTGCGCTCCTGGTAGCTCTTATCGCCCCTCGCTGCAGTCAGTCAGCGATGTTTTGTTCTTTATCTCGATGTTTTGATGACTCTCGCCGTAACTCGGATGAAAAATCGCTTTCGGCTTGTTGAACCGTTTCTTCCGCCTCGTATTACGAGATGCGATGTTCCTTTTTACTTTTCTTTCGGTTGTCCCGCTCCATAGAGGTGGTTCAGTCGAGCGATTGTGTTTTGTTAACAATGTGTGTTCAGGATATGTTTAGGTCATGAAATTGTTGTTTCTTTTTTACCTTTTTACAGATCCCAAATGTAGCAGTGCTTAGGAAGAAAGTTAAAAGGTATTGTTTAGAAAAAAGTGACGAATTAAATGTTTTTAGGTAAACAGTTGAAATTTTCACAGAGTGTGTATTTCAAAGGAAGTAAGCAAATAAAACAAGATTATACAAAACATGTGGAGGACAATTTTACACACTTTTTATGTGCAAAAGTTATCGCACTCGGAATCGGAACTGATCAGCATTACATGGCTTCTAACCCGTTCAGTTACCTTTCCTTGGTCGTAAATACTCTCGCGGGTTGCACGCACCTGTATTGGCAACTTTAGTGGTCTTACATATACTATACTTTCTTTCTGTAGTACGAGACTGACTGTCTCTTCGTACCTGTGCAGCTGTGCTAGGAAGTGATACTGTGTGGTTGAGCGTCAGTCATCACAATCAGCCTATAATGTTCCCACCGTGGGACACAGGCCTCATCACTTCGGGATCAGTGCGCTGTAATCTACCGAGTGTCAGTGCTGTGAGGTAGAGTGACTTATTTAAATTTTTAATTTTTGGAGTTAATTAAGTACTTATTGTTTATTTTCTATGTATTTCGGTATTTTTTTGTAGTTTGGTTTTCGTTATGTAATGAAGTGTTTTGAAGATTTTATTTATTTTACCATATACTTATGTAATACACAGACACACATATATAAACAGACAAGAAAAAAGAACATAAAAATAGGTACTTACAAAGGTGATGCTTATTTCTAAAGAAATCTCTTCCAGCACACCTGCGATAGGAGAGTAAAAGTGTAGTGTCAGAATAGATAGTATTAGTGTATGTAGTGTAGTGTAGTGTGTGTGTGGAGTTTTAAGTAGTAGTTTTAATTGTACAAATAAAATAATGAACGAAGCTATGGACTGTATCATCATACTACTGTACATCATAATGTCCACTAAAGTCAACCTTATGTAGTGCAGTCTGGCAATTTAGCGCGGGTTCCATTTGAACATTCAAGTAAGTTTAGAACAGGCTGTCAAATATTTTATTAGGTTTTGTTTAGGAAAAAACAGTGTTAGTTTAGTCGGCAATATGTAAAGTTGTTCAGTCTATATAAACGTCAAGAAATCGTATCGTTGTTTGACTCCTTTGAAGGGCTCATTTATCAATTGTATTCCACATAAACCAACATGGGTACTTATTAAACGTTAGAACAAAAGCTAAGTACATGGTTTCAATAACTGGTTGTTTTGTATGGAGAAAAGCCGGCAAGAAACTCCACGGATACTCTTTTAAAAATAATTGGCTTTTCTTTGAAAAGATACGACAGCAAATGAAATGCCATTCTAATTATTTCAAAGCTCTTCCTTACAATTTCGTGAAAGAACAGCCAGTGATAATAGCATCAGGCATTATTTGCGTAGACATGAAACAGTCACAATTAGCGCCTAATTGCTAGAACAATTTAATAAAGCCACGCTAGGCTCGGGCGCATGCCAGAGGTAGAGGTAATTAACTACGTTGTTTAGATTATACCCTTATCTTTTAAAGACAACATTTTAAGGGGCTATTTGTTTTTCCGTGACGGTTGCTATACTCAGACGTGGTCGATTCGTGGAGGTAAAAATAGATTTTGACACACACATTACCTGCATAACTGCAGTTAGCTCATTCTACGAGTTCAATAACGTAGTTCAAATAAATACAGAGTGCAGTAAAGTTATTTGTTGATTACAGTCAAAAACTTCGAAATACTAAAACAGAGTTTTTAGCTTTTTGATTGTTGACATGAATTCAATTTTCACAGTTGTTTAAAAAAAGATTGTTGATTTATAGCAAAAATACATTATTCACTTTAGTATAAGGTAACTGGTAGTTTATCGTCTAGTTCGCGTACCAATTCCAACATGTCAACAGCAGAGTCGCTTAGTTTAGAGGAAAAACTACAATAAAAGTTTATCTAAAGTTTAAAGGGAAATATGAACAACAAACAACACCCAAGATACACGACTATTGTAATATTAAGTAGATGATATCATTCAATATTTCAGAAAGCATCTATTTCTCTTATTTTTAACCGACTTCAAAAAAGGAGGAGGTTATCAATTCGACGGTATGTTTTTTTTTTGTGTGTGTTTGTTACGCGATTACTCCGCCAATTGTGGACCGATTTTCAAAATTATTTTTTGTTCGAAAGGAAATACTTCTAAAATGGTCCCATAGTCACCAAGCTAGGATTTGATGATTGGATCCTAGAGAAATCGAGGGCAACTCTCAAATATTATTATTAAATAATAAGTATTTTTTATAGTAACTTCTACATTGGCTCTCAGAAAGCACCATTCGGTGAAGTGGAACTGATGATGAAGACCACAGATGGCCATCAGAACTACTCAATAATAAATATTTCACGGTTTGCGATTCGAATAGGTACTTTAATGTGGTTGCTAAGCACAATGCGTATCGTGAAGTGGAGCTGATGGTGATTTCTCAATCAGCTCCAGTTCTTCTAGTTTTTACAAGGAGAATTCCTCAACAATTAACGTCCCTGCATCGGGAAAAGCAATATTTTGTAAAATGTGATGAGCCGTTGATATTAGGCTATGTAACTTAGATAAGTTACAAACTGGCCCACTAAAAAGTGAAAGATAAAAAACTTTTTTTACAAAAAATACAACCGACTTGCAAAAAAACACTACAAAGTGAAAAATTACTTAAATTTCGCAAGCCGGTGTCAATAAACTTCTGAAATTTAAGTTATTTTTTACTTTGTAGTTTTTTTTTTTAAATATAACCGACTTCCAGGTTGTATTTTGTGTAAAAAAGTTTTTTGCCCTTCCATAGACAGATACTGGAAATATTTCCCAACGAGTTACTTTAGGAACCACAGACGAAGTAGATTACGTATTGTCATGTTGGTAAGTCTAGCTATGTAAAACTACCTAAACAAAGGCTAGAACATAAATTACCTAAATATGCCAACATAATCATAGTTAACGTAGACGCAGGGAAATTAAGTATCTAGATATAAATTGGTGGTCCCGAAGTGTCACGTCCCCCAAACTTGTGACTCATATGAACTATTGTAATATTTAAAGGGTTGGTATATGTATATTGGAAAGTTTTTGCCGAATGGTAGCTTACCTTGGGCTGTATAAACATAATACACGATATAACACTCTCGTAAATTATGTTTAGCTTTGCTTTGAGCTAATCTTTAGCTAGTTTGCGTAGTTTTTGTGCTACTTATTTGTTGTTCAAGAACTTGTTACATTAGCGCTAAAGTATTTTCCAAGTCACATTTATTTATATAATATTTAGGAGTTGTAGAAACTTTGAAATCCTTTATAGATCAAAATCTTACTTTTTGAAAGTGGAAATCATTAGCGGTACATTTATTTAAATTATTCATTGATAAGAACATAATTCGCAGTATTTTCAGTGCGTCACCTACTCGCCATTCAATACATTATAAGAGTAACTAACGTAACTTATTTCAACAAACTTGCTTGAAAGGTTACTAAATTATAGACTATTTCAAAAGTGTAAATACCAAGTCTGTTGCGCAGTTAGTATGTACCTACCAATATTTTTTTCAAATATTACTTACAACGGAATGCTCCTTATTGTAAAAGGCCTAAGAAGCTCGTTCGCGCCTAGATTTGCATGTAAATTAAAGATTAAATTTAAATCAGTGTTCACAGGACGTTGCCCAGAATCTGGCTTACTTTGAATCCCTGAAGAGACCTGTAAAAGTAAGTCAGATAAGAAACTCTGGCCAATAATAACTTAAAACGCTCGTGTCATCCTTCAAGGAGCAAAATAGGTGTTGTTATATAAATTAAAAACTTTATCAGTGTCTACTATGCTTTAATATAAAGTCTATTCTGTTCTATTCTTATTAAATGGCAAGAAGAGCTGATGTCGAGTATCATGCCAATGTCTAAAGTGAACTGCCGTGATGTAGCCACTTCATACAACTGTCCAAAAATTAAGTTTTGATTTGATTATACGAACAATTAAGTTTGTATTCAATTTGCTTAACAATTCATTTCCCTGACTTCACCTGGTACCGAAATAGAAGGACTGATTATGGTTTAGGTACGTAAGTACCTAAATAAAAAAGTAAAAATTAAGTATGTAGTAAATAGTAAAGTGCACTTTGCAGTAATACAAAGTGCACATTACTATTTCTCCTACCTTGCGATTGACGTGAATGTTGAATGTGGGTTCAAGTTTAGATTGTTACAGATTTCAACTCACGTCCTTCCGCTGACTAGTCTGCGTGTACACCAATGAACTATCGACGTCCTAGCATAAATTTCTCCACATCTTGTATATCAGCTCTAAACAATCTCAAGACATTAGCGGATCCTATGCATACGTTATCATAACGCAAGGTAACAAGGCGGAAAATTAATTTCCTTTATACCTGCTGTGAGAGGATGTGGGAGGCCGCGCTAGTGCCTACATGAGTACTTGGTACCTACTGCAATGTATTGCAGGTACTGCGCTGTGAGATGATGGGGCGCTGCGACGAATATCATTGAGATCTGTATTACTTATTATCGCACGACTGGCTTGGTTTCAGGCAAGAAGTTTCGATGGAGGTTTTTCTACCGATAAAAACCGGACAAGTGCGTGTCGGACCACGCACAATTAAGTGTTCCGTAGTTGGAATGAATTTATCCCAAGAACAAACTTAACATTGTAGTAGAAAATCATGTCCTCCCATACATTTCAACTGCAAATTTAAGTTGGTCGACTATTACTCGTAAACTTGTAAACTCTACTTAGCTGTAATAGTTTTCCTTTTAATTTCGTTATATATACTATTTCAGTGGATTTTTTCACATATGCAAAAGCAACCATTTAGCTGGCACACTTCACTGTAACAAGAATTAGCACTTTAAAGCTTAATATTTCACAAACGGATCCATACCCCACACCACGAGGTAGACGAGAAAAAAAAACATACCCACTTTACGTGTAGAGAAGGTACTTGCCCAAAAAATTTTTTTTTCCTGATTTTATTTTACCACTTTGTCGGCGTAATTAATATGTATAGCTATGCCAAAATGCAGCTTCCTAGTACTAAGAGTCTCTGAGCTAAGCTGCGGACGGACGGACGGATGGACGGACGAACTGACGGTCATGGTGAAACTATAAGGGTTCCTTGTTGACTACGGAACCCTAAAAATGACACCAGGTAGAATTTTAGAATTTATTATAATAACACTGAATATTTCATTACATTGTAATTATATCCGACCTAACTCTCTGCCTAACGCTTTGGAAATTACAGGCGTGATGTTATGTTAGGTTATATCCCATCATTCAGCGGGCTTACCTTGTCTAATACAGTCTTGAACATGAGGAAATATCTACCTAACTACAGCCACGAACAATTATTAAAGGGCCAAGTATTTGACCTTTAAATACGGGAAGTTATATCTCTCAATTACATAAGGTGACAAGTTCCCACCTCTGCCGCGTCGGCTGCGAATAGCGATATAAATCAGAAAGTTGTTCCATCGCAATAACTTATGTTTACGAGCTCGCTAATAGAGCGGGTGTCGCGTGAGCAATTATAACTGATACTATGATTGGTACACTTTTTATAGTGGACGATACTAGCAAGATAATAATCAATACAGTTCTGCCGTTTAGTGATAACTTATCAAACAAACAAACGGAATACGACGTTGTTTGACATTGTTCCCGTTGATTATAAATACATAGTTCTAATTAATTACGTGCCTTATCTTCTGTTTGTGGATCTTGAACTAAAGTAAGTGGATCCTAGAGCAAGACAGGTCCTTGAACCTATTCGCATAAGTATTACATTCAGGTCTTAAGCACACATATCAGCTCGGTAAGGGATCGTCATCGTATCGCTTTTCGCTTCGCCATCAAACAGGCGTCAACCTAACGACGCACGTAATCAAAGCGGATCAGCAGCTCCGATACGTCGCCTCGGCTACGGCTAGGTGACGCCGCGCTTACGGCTCGCCGACCGTTGGTTGATAGTGCTGCAGGCAGGCCGCGGAAGAGTGAGAGGGGCAAGGGTGGACGAAGAGACGTAAGCTTGGGTACTGAGAGACGTAAGCGCGGGGACGACGAGCCGTAAGTGCAGGAAGTGTAAGTTGACCACGAACCACGCCGCGGTTCGTGAGCTTGTCCAGAGACGAGGCGATTACGTTACGATTGCTATTAATGTGCGTTGCAGTAGGGAGTTTCATACAAATGATACTGAATGGCTCGAGTTGATACGGTGACGATCCCTTTCCGAGTTGATATGTATGCTATGACCTTTATGCTGTAAAGGTATGTTCTAAGCTATGCTGCATTCCTGCCGTTGAATCGCAGACATAACCGCATACTTACACCCCGTTGCTAGTATTGAAATAAATATTCAAGGAACTGACTGTCACCACTGAAACAAACGCCATCTAAGTAATGTAAAGTAACCTGAACGTACTAAAGCCAGCCAGGTCGGAATAGGCCTGAGATTTAAAGACATTAGCCGAAATCACCGGACTGCCGTAAAAACATTTTAAATGGCCACTTCGCCAAATGACAACGTGTTACTTTTTCACGCTAAAATGTGATAAAGCTGTATAATAGCGGGTCGGCTGTTATGAAGCAGCTAACAGTTGATAGTTAACGTAATAGCAGAGCACTGACTAGCTAGAATAATACAGGTAAACGCTAGAAGGAAGTTGACAATCGTTAGGTAAGAAAAGAGGGAAAATAGTTATCATTTTGAAGTATTGCTGGCATACGTCAAACTTTCTGTAACAATCAGTGAGTGTACAAAATTACGCACAGTTTTGTTTTGTAAATCAGTCATTCCTGGACCTTATATAACGGGCAGGATGCACTAGCAAAAGCTAATGACTGGGTTTATTAGTTACCGAGTCTGGGTTTGTTAGTGTAGTGTAGTGATAAACTTCGCTAACCTGTAAGTAAATGCTACAGGAATTTTAAAATCAAAAACAGTACGACATTAAATAAAATATTTGTAACTGACACCCATATTCACTAGTCTTATTACAATATTGTACGTCTCCAACTTCACGCTAAAGTTCACGATTCGTTCAACAGTTGAGCGGATTCGTCCAAAAGTTGAGCAGATTCGTCCAATTCGTTCGAAATCAAACGCGGTGTGAGAGTGAGTTGAACTAGAAAATTATAGTAATTAGAAGTGGGCAGATCGAGAGGGTAACTTCAGTAATATCGTATCCGGAGTATCAATGCCTGATGACAGATTTATGTTCAAGTAAATTGTTACGTTTGTGACTGATAGGAGTAACGTAGGAAGGTATTTGATTTTTACTGGATTTTGATTTGATATTACATTCAAAGCTTTGGCAGTCAGAGTTGGGGCAAAAACGCCTGACTGTACACTCACAACTCAAACTCGAATGTGGCCAAAAAAAATAGTTTACACACAAGAAATCGACGAAGTTCTCTCCTTTTTTGATACGAAAAGTGTATCAAATTAACTAGAGATTGCCCAAAATTAATCCACATGACACGAGTGCGCTAAATTCCTTTCCACAAAATTGCGCTTCATTCCGTACCGTGAAACGCCGCACGTCTTCTAACCAACAATAGTGAAACTAGACAAACAAGGAAAACGTTCCAAAATCGACGAAATAACACCGCGCCTAAATCCGGCCATCGAGATAATCTTAATTTCAGCAGTCAAACAGTTTTATTGTCTGTAAGGACCGTATCTTGCACTCATCTTAACTTCGGCATTAACTTTAAGGGCTCATTAAAACAACTTGCATTTAAATTGGATTTGTAGTTTCTTGTTTTTCGCGTCAGCATATTGGGGGTCTTGTAAGAGGTTTTATTGTAGAGAAAAGTTTCAGCAATATCACAGTACGTGTCTTGAATAATGTGCCAACACTAACACAACTTAATGACTTTATGACACTGATATTATTTATTATTTAAAACACATTATTCACCCTGTGTTGTCCAACTGCTGGGCTAAGGTCTCCTTTTCGATTTTCCACTCAATTCTGTCTTGGGCCTGTATGGATCAATCCCCTATAAGCGTCAAGTTCGTCCCGCCACCTACTCCTAGGTGTTCCGCGGTGCCATTGGTCATTTTCAGAGACCCACATTGTGGTGTGCGTTAGATTGTGAGCTAATCATCCGATATGCGGCACACATGATATTGGGAATTCATTGCTTCATATATTTGAAAACATTGTTTGCTCAGTAACGTAAATAACGAAATGAATTGTGTTGAACTGTCAAAAATAAAACCATTGCTAGGTACTGATAGTGTGTTACGCAATTAGTCCGCTGGCTGCAACAGACTACCCCTTAAAGTAACTCAGTCCTCCCAGGCAACTTTCTATGTACAAAACTGTTATAAAACGTCGAGGGTTGAACCGAGACATTATTTCTAGGAAAATACTTGGCGGGCGGGCCAGGAAATTAATTTGGTTGAACACCTTTTTCTATTTAAATTTATGTTCAGTTAGAACATGCATGCGAACTTAGAAATTGTTTTATGTAAATACAATAACGAACGATTTCTACCTAACTATTGCGTTCAATTAAATACCTAAGAGAAATTACGTAATTCTCACAATTTTGGTTCAAAGGAGACGTTTCGTTTTTGTATGGGACTCCGGCCATAACATTTACACTTTAGAAAACTCGGAAAACGAACCCCTGAATACATTAAAAAATGATTTTTTTCATAATAATTAATATTCTTTAGGCACTAAATAAAAATTGAAAATGTTTGACGTTTGCTAAGACCATCAACATCCAGCCATGACAGGTTGGAGGGATGACGTTTACATAACCTAGAATTTGTCAAAACTGTGATTGTTGTCTTCCGTTATACAAAGCCAAAGTCGTAAGAAGTTATAGGAAAGAAATGAAACGCAAAATAACACCGAAAGCCACGAAGTCGAAACGAACGAGACCACAACGAGACTGACTGACTGACTGATGTAATGTCATTGTCAATAATACAAACCTAGAATTTTTCGTTCAGAAGTTACCTACAAATCTACAATCCACAAAAGTAGAATATATTTTTTAACGATGAATTGAATCGTCACACTTTCTTGTAATTAGTCAAAAAAGTTGTTTAAGATAGATATCTTATTATTAGCAAAGAAATACATGCCTTTTATAACTAAATAAATAACTTCTACGTGATATTATTAAGTTATAATGTAACATGATTTCTGGACGAAAGCAGTATGCAAGTAAGACGACGCTATGTTCAATAGATTATGGCAATAGTTTGAAAAGCTATTATTTTTTGTGCCGAAGTAATCAGGGGAATATTCAGAAAAGACTATTTTTCCGCAATTCGTGGAATTATTTCCTGTTTTCACTACCGTACAATATATGGCCGAAAATGATACATGTCCTTTGAAATTCCAAATTGGAGCAACGACCGAACAATACATATCATTTTGAAGCAAATTGCTAATCCATTGCTTCATAAGTTCGAAAAATTAGTTTCCTCAACACGTAAATATCGCAATGAATGTTGTTGAACTGACAAAATGAAACCGATTCCCACTGATAATCTGTTACACAATTGCCCCGTTGGGGCTGGTAATATTACAGGAACTCGACTCCAAATCCGGGAAGTGTTTAAATAGCTCTATAACATAATAAATCAGATATTAGAAAACAATAAAATGTAAAATGTTTGGTACCGCGCCGACTGCTCGGTTCGCTCGTAAACCGATATTATAGCCACATCGGGATCTTACGATTTATAGCGCACTACATTATTGTAATCTCTTCTGATACGCGATTCTTCATATAGAAGCGAGATTAGGCCTACAGTAAGCCCAAGATAAGCCTTTATAGGAATGTATATTGAAAACTTTGGAGTGCCGTCAAAGACACATTTTATGTGAATCTGTCGCTGAAATATCACTTTGGATTATATATATAATTAATGTACGGTAATGTAAAAATGGCTGAAAGAAAAACACTCATTGCTCTTCATAGAATAACC
The DNA here is from genome assembly GCA_949316385.1 of Globia sparganii. NCBI lineage: Eukaryota > Metazoa > Arthropoda > Insecta > Lepidoptera > Noctuidae > Globia > Globia sparganii. Next base: position 468,890 of record OX438659.1, read on the forward strand.
CCTTCTGATATGGTAGCGTAAATGTTTGTGTACTGCTACACGACTACTCCCTTTGCCTACTGAGTGGCGTGTTCCTAGTACAACTTAAGTTGGACAAGACTTTTCCATTTCGTAGTAATCACTGCACAGACTGAATGCTCATATTAGCCCGGAGGCCCTCATTACCATGAGGTGCACGCCACTTAGAAAACGTCCAATTAAACGTTCACACTAAGTGCAGCAAAATTCAGCGGCTTGCAGCGCTGTTCAGCGGCATTCAGTGAACTTGTTGACGTCGCCTATCAAGTGAGACATCAGTTTGGAACTCGCTATAGTTTTCCGGTTGGTTAGAGGAGGAGCGAGAGACGGAAAGGGGTACGACGGAGGGTTGGAGAGGGGGCCGGGGAGAGGAGACAAGGAAACTTGCCAAGCGATAAATAGTGGCAAGTTTGCGCTGACAGCCGACACGAAATATTGTGAGAGGTGCACCGCGCCGCACTTTTGTGTTTTGATTCCAATCTGACAACGGATTTGTTGTTTGAATAATGTTCGTCGCTGAATATTTTGCAACTTCATTTAAATATTGAGGTGCGGTGTGAGCAAAACAACTAAAATTATGGTATTGTCCCATATTTGTTATCAGTCACGCTGTTTTACTGATGAATCTGATGTCAGATAAAAGCCGATTAAGGAAAAACAACACTTATTCGGTAATGTTCCCAGCTACAATACATCCTGAAAACTTGTAATCACAGCATCTGTTATAACAATAATTTAATCAATTAACCTGTGTTCTCATAACCCAACTAAAAATTTCCTACTAAAGTGCGGAGAGCTTTCATTCTAAGAGCCTTTACAATCAGTATCTGTGTACATTATTTCCGGCTACAGCCTGAATGTTACATATTTTAGAGAAAATTAAGTGCGCTCTTATGCACAGGCACAACTGTTTCTGTGAAGCAGTTAGCGTCCCCACGGAGTTACTTCCGAAGAACTTTTAACTGAGGCTCCGTATTGAAAAGGTAATGCTGCTAATTAATTGTGCTACTTTGCTTCAACGACTTGCTAGCGTATCTTATAGTTGTGCTGTTCGTGGCTTCTTTTGCGTATATGCTCGGTGCGGTAATGCTCTGCATGTATGTTGGCCTGGTACTTCTAACAACGAAGTTTACAAAAAGGTACAAGTTTTTAAGGTATTAAGAGTTCACAACGCAAAATTTGATATTTGCAATCTTTAGGAATGGGGAAACTTTAACTAAAATCTATTTCAGCCTTGAAAGCGAAGATTAGAGAGACTAAGCCTTACCTAAGCTAAGTGAGAACATATTAGCGAAAGAATAATCCACTTTTAGCAAACAGGTAAATAGGTCATTTATATATTATATAAAGCATTTATTTCAGTGTGAACGCAAGCATAAACAACAAACAATCCTAAACACATTTGCAGGTGATGACCCGACATTTAACCCGTCACAGCTCAAGACACAACCGACGCCGCGTGTCCGAACAAAGAGATTGCGAAAGTGAAAACAACCCTAAATCACAATTAAAACAATTAAAGAGATAACAACTTTCCAACGAAACAATAATTAAGTTGTAATTTTTGTTTGTTTCGTTTCAGGCGGGGCTCTAATGGGATTGAGTCGTAAAAGTCAAAGATACTGAACGACGCGACTGATAACAGATCGCATGCAAGGGTTAAAACAAGGGTTGGTGACGCACATGCTGCTATTAGGGTGTCGTCACCAGCTATTACGGTAATCTTTACAGCATCGGTCGCGCAGAGCTCGTTCATTGAAATGACTTTAACGCTAATGCAGAAAATCCATCAATTTGTTAAAATATAATAATATTTCTGAACTATCTTTGATAAGGTATCACAATTTTCCAATAATATTTACTATCAAAATCTGCAAATTCTCTTGCAGCGTTGTCAACTCTCCCTTGTTGCGTCTATCGTGAACTGTTTTAGCAGCAAGTGATTAGATAAAATAACATCAAGCTATTTTCGTTTTGCTTCTTGGAATCCATGGATAACCTTCTGGTTATCCATGAATGAGAATGGTAATTTAATTGAAGCATTCTGACAATTGATATAAAGCGAATACGTCAGTATGTGTACCGCGCTCGCTCTCAGCCTTTCGTGGAAAGCTTTGTCTGACAATGAGATCGGAATATATAATTAAAACTAGGTAGTACTCATCACAAGTGGAGAGTACTAAGTGTATGTGGTGCTGTTTGTTCTTGCCGTCATTGGATTTTCTCGTTCCTAAAACCTTCCATATGGGTATTAAACTGGTAAGGCTCACTTAACATTGTGTGTGCAAGCTTTTACTGTATTTAACTAACTCTTGCATTGCCACACCCAGAAGTATGGTTCACTTGCGACAATCCCACACTCCCACCGGTCGTGGTGACACTAAAGAGAATAAGGCACACGTCCCGCCAGCTCTCATTGTAACTGCCTTATAAAATTGAAACGGCCTCATTATAAGCACAGAAAAATTAAAAGTTACTGGAGCGTATTTCACAGTCTAATTCGAAACTGTATGCATTCAGCAAGACTAGGAGGCAGTTATAGTTTTATGACTACACGAGACGGCTTCAATAGAATAGAATAGAATAGAATAATAATTTATTTCAGATAATTTCAATCCATATCTTGTTAGTACATATTAGCAACAATATTAGCTTACAATTATGTTAGTATTTTTAGTACTTATCTTTATGTAAACTACTATATAAAACCATTCACTACCCTCACCCAGTGTTTTTGAATGGGGCAGTCAAGTCGAGCAGCAATGACTTTCAGAATGCCGTTTTTAGCACCCCGCAGACGCTGCAGCAAAGAAGCCGATTTTTTGCGTATGATGGCCTTGAAGCCGTCCGTGTGGGCTTCTGCAAACATCCCGGAGGCACTGCAGCGCCACGGTAGCCTTAACAGCATTCTGAAAGCATTGTTATATTGAACCCGCAGGGTTTCATAAGATCGTCGCGTATAGCTCACCCACAGGCCACTCGAGTAAAAAGATTGACAATACGCTTTAAAGAGCGTTATCTTTACTTGAGTTGTACATCGAGCGAACCTGCGAGCAAGCATATTACTTCTCACCGCCAACGCCCTGCGTTCCCGCTCTATATCCTCGTCATCCTTGAGGTCACCCGTTACAATATGGCCCAGATATTTGAATTTGTCAACCAGCTTTAGTGCAACATCATTGAGGTATACTGCAGGCACATGGGTAGGCCGATGTTTGCCTGCTTTGAAGATCAGCAGCTCGCTCTTTTTGGAATTGTATTTTAGTCCATGTTCTTTTGCATATTGCTCGCAGATATAAAGTAGTTTCCTCAATGCGTTTATCGAGGGACCCAGCAGCACCATGTCATCTGCATAACTAATATTGTTGACACAGGTACCGTCGATATAGCATCCGACATGAGTGCTGCTGAGTCTCTCAAGTAGCTGGTTGACGTACAAATTAAACAGAAGAGGTGAACTCAACCCACCTTGTCTGACGCCACACTCCGACCTGTATTCGTCCGAAAACGTACCGGCCCATCTCACCTGGTTTTTCTGGTTCGAGTACCAGTATCTGAGAATGGAGATGGTATCCGCCGGCACACCCGCACCTCCTAGCTTATTCCACAGAAGGTCATATACAACAAGGTCAAAAGCTTTCGACAAGTCAAGGAAGCACGCGTATACCGGCGTCTTCCTCTCAGTATAGTACCTGACAGTATGCTTTAAGCTTAGAATGGCACTTTCCGTGGACAATCCTGACCTAAAACCAAACTGAGCATCATGTACGTCCACATGTTGTTCGAGAATGCTATTTAGCAAACTGTCAAGTACTTTGGAAGTTACAGTCGCAAGCGAGATGGGCCGATAGTTATTTTTGTCAGATGAGTCACCTGTCTTATTTTTAACTATCGGTACAACTATTGTACGCATGATCGACTCAGGTAAGTACGAGTGACTTAAGCAGAGATTGAAAAACATCTTCAATACTCTTGGCAGATGCACACCAGCATATTTAAAATGTTCAATGCTGAGACCATCGTGACCAGGTGATTTTCCCCTTTGCATATTCTTAATAGCTCTTAAGACATTTTTCATGGAGAATAAAGTGATATTTTGTTCTCTAGTCACGATGGTCCCGGGATCGCTATCAGTACTAAGCGGAGTACTCAATGACGACTGCACTGTAAATTGTTCCTTAAATAAATTAGCAATCATTTTATGATCAGTTACACCATCGACGCTCACGGGAAAACCAGTTTTACTATTAAATTTGTTAGTATTTTTCCAAAAATTACTGAAGTCCTTTTTTGAATGATTTGAGGCAAGAATATCCATTCTTATCTGTTCTTGTCTATCCTGACACCACTTTAATTTAGACTTGAAGATCTTTCGGGTTTCCACCATTTCATTATAACTAATACCGCTAGTTGGTTTCCCCGCTAACAGCCAAATTTGAAATTTAATTCTGGCTTCCCCGTGAGCACCAGCGATATATTTGTTCCACCCCGCAACTTGTCTCTTTCTACCGGATTGTTTTTCAACATAACTTTGTATAGCAGCTCTGGATAGTACATCCGTTATATTCATATATAGTTTGTCCAGAATTACGTAATGATCTGGGTTACGACAGGATGAATCACAACAATGGTGTAGTTCCATAGGAAAGTCAATGTCACGGAGTCCAGAATGACACATGTCATGATATTTATTAATCTGTTCTGGCTGCCTATTTCCCCATACAATACGTTTCTTAACATCATCATTTTTCACGTAAGATGTAACTTTTTTATTTAATTTATAAAAATTACACTCGATTAAAAGTGGGAAATGGTCAGACCAATACACGTCATGTTGCACCTGTATATTACAAATAGTTGATAATGCTGACTGCGTGACAACGCAGTGGTCTAACCACCTCACACTCCCATGAGCTTCACTACGAAAGGTAAAAGTGTTGGACTGCAGTCCTAAGATATCTATATCTGCACAACACCATTGGTGATCCATACAAAAATGTTCTAACTCCTTATAAAATAATTCGTCGGGGTGAGCATTAAAATCCCCTATTAAATAAAATGCCTCGATACTTTACAGTTATAGTTATGTATCACGCTACTGCAACTGTTTTTAGTTTTATCTTTACCTATTCTGTAGATTTCTTTAACGCGACTGTGGCACGATTTCGACTTGTTTGAACGGTCGCTTAAAAGTTTAAATGAAACTTTAGTTGCTTGATGCCAAACGGTACTCGTTTGGCAAACGCCTATAAATGTGGCGTCATTATCTCTAGAGAGATGTGATTAGCATTTTATATGTTAGGTAGGGAGCCCTGATTGAAGACTCAATGATACCCAAACGTTATTTTACGAGTCTGTGTAATATCCACTTGTCATCGTTCCTTAGTTCCGCAAGTGGTGGTGCAGCCGTTCATAAGATATTTGTTTAATATAAGATATTATAAAAATTGCAACAGTAACACGTCGTTCGCCATTTCCGATAAAATATCAAAGTGTTTCTCCAAAATGGTCTAACAACTGTGTGGGAACAACCAGCTGATGTGTTATGTTTTCTTTCCATTCCAGATACCCAAACTACAGAATATTATATTTATTTTATAGAGCCGAGGAAATCTGGACAACTCAACTTTTATGTGCGTTCACAACAAACGGAAACCATAAAAGTAAAATGGCGTGATTACAAGCAAATTACCTGAGAACGCGTGTTGTTCGGCACTCACACGTTGCCCACAAATTGTCGCGTCCTCACGGAATGATGACCGGCAAACAGATGATTATCTCGCCACATTCACAGTAGAGGGCGCTAAACGAAACGCCGTGTAATAAACCTAATCGCATTACACGTAATCTTATTACACGGGCTCAGAATTAAACTAGAGTCTCGCGCGAGTAATTGAGCGAAAGTTTTTGAATAGCAACCCCCCCCCCACCCCTCACCACCGCACCCCCTGTCCGTAGATTTTAGTGCGTCCTTGGACCCTCAAGGGAGACATTTTATATCTTTTGTCCAAATTTTAGATGTTGTAACTACGGGTCCAATTATACATTCGTAATATCAGGAAGCTTTATTAACGACTGAACCTTTATTGTTACGGTTTGCTGTTCTGTTTTAGTGTTTCGACTACCTTTAGTAAATTCTGGCGCACAATTCCTGCTCAAAAGAATAAACTTTCACCTTTATTTGCGGTACATTCGCCAACAGCGAAACACAAACGTCACTCGATGAAAAAAAAACACCTGAGCTCTCGGTTTTGTGGCTACAAAACCGAGAGCTCAGGTGTTATGACGCTACATTCAAATGGTTAAGGTGTGGTTCAAAAGTACGCGATGATGAGGGGGGTCGCAAGGAAATGCGGAGCCGGAGAACGATTGTGACACAAAACGAAGATGAAACGCTGATGACGATAAACACACCACGATCTAAGAAAAAATGCTGTAATAAAACCTGTTATTCATGTTTCGTAATGTAACTAAAGGTTTCACGATAAGCCTTATCCTATATTTGTATGTTTATCAATTCAATACATGATTGCAAATGACAGAAACCACTTTGCTATTTTTTTAACCGACTTCAAAAAAGGAGGTTCTGTATTCGTTCCATATATGTATGTATGTATATATGTGTGTATGTCCGCGATTTTTTCAAAAAATAATAAACCGATTTTGATGTTTCTTTCACTAAAATTATTCACATACTTTCAGGAAGGTTTTAGTATAGATACATTAGGTAATTATTCTTATGTAAGAAATTATATGCATAAATGTACTGTATCTCCGGCAATTCTTTTCCACTTAATTTATATTGATGATGTTTTAAGTGATATTTACATAGCAAGTAGTGTTAATTGAATTTGTGTGGGGTAGGTAAAACTAAAGAGTGAAAAATAAACACTTTTATACAAAAAAAAAACAACCGACTTCAAAAAAAAACACTACAACGTGAAAAATAACTTTAATTTCGGAAGTTGGTGTCGTTGGTGCCACATTTTCGTTTTTGACACCGACTTCCGGAGTTAAAGTTATTTTTCACTTTGTAGTGCCTTTTTTATGTCAGTTGTTTTTTTGTAAAAAAAGTTTTTATTAAGCATACGTTTGAATGGCTAATACGATTAAAGCCTTTGATTAATACGATTCACAGAACTTCTCTATTACAACTCAATAAAGACAATCATATTATTCTGAGCACATAAATCACGAATACATTGAAGATGACTTATCGATGGAAATATCTGGGCATAAATCGCGTGAGGAAGCGCTACCAAACCATATAGAGACATAAAAAATAGCAAGAACTCATAACGAAATGTTCATTGACGAGTATGATATGTCAGCATAGTTTATTTGTCGTGACGAACAGTCGCCGCAGTGGGTTCACCGACTTATTGTTCAACAAGTTACGAAGCGTCTCTCGTTTGTAGGGATCATTACGTTTTCATTTACTTGAGTGCCGTTTTGAATGGCGTGTGCAGAAAGACAAATTCATTTTGGATGGCTGTAGCAAATTGTCGGTGAATTATAATAATACAGAGAGGTTGAATGTATTTGTGGAGATGTGGAGTGTGCTAGTTGTCTGTAGAAGTTACTCGCGAATAAATAGGGTAACGTTTGTTCAGCGATATATTAGGATAGCGTTTATTTTAATACTATTTTCAAATATTCATGTAGAATTTACTGTTACGTAGTAACGTTTTATTGTTTCGGTAGCTACATACATTAGCCCTACCTAAATCGTTTTTGATATAATCTCATCAATATTATTTTTGTATGGATTAGCTATTTCAATCTTCATTTTTAGCCACAGGTATAAGCCCATAACTACATATAATGTCACCTCAGTAGGTAAATAATAATAATCATTAACTATTCAGTTTGAGAACAAATAGTTTTATGACACAAAACCCAATAAAGCGAACAAAACACTTTTTAAAAGTAAAAAAAGTACAACAAAGTGGACATTCTTCTTGCAACAAGTACAAGAACTTCAAAAGCAATATCGTCAAATACAGCGAAGTATACTCTTATTAAATTTTACAACACAGAAAGTAGACACCGAGTTTACAGTTTTTTTTATGTCTGAACATACACTGCCGGTAATCCATACTGATAACGTAAAGAAGGTTTTATGTGTCTCTAACGTTCATATTATTATTACGTATTTGAATAATGCTGAAGCATCAGGTGGGCTCTCAGTGTCAGCTCCTCAGATTGTGGTGGAGCCGTGACGGATAGGTTTATAGCAGTTGCGATAGTTTCGAGTTTAATAGTATTGCTAACACAATAATATAACTCATGTCGTATGGCATCGCGTGTTGGTTTTTTCTTGTGGCTTTACATACAATAAATGTTAAAGTTAGTTTGGATACAAATTGATTAAATGTTTTCATATTCTACAATAAATCAAGTCATTAAAACTAAAGATGTAAATCATAATAAGTAAGTACACACGCTGCAATTTCAATTCAATGCTGCCTTTGTTTATTACAAGTTTAATTGCTTCATAAAAAATATATTATATTCTTATTTGAATAAAACGTTTAAAGAAAGCACGTTGAAGAATTTGAGCAATTAACCCAGTGCATGTCGTGCTCGCTCGGAATGTAACATCGTGAAGTAAATGCAGCACGAGAAATAACATATTTGTTTAATGTTTACTAGAACACATTCTGCGAAACATTATACGATTATTTACGAGTATAAATTATTATTACTTTTGTACGTAAAAATAAATAAATTACAAGTTTTATTTTCTTATTAACTTCATTATAACGCCACTGCCGAGCAGGTTTCAAATATATAAGACATTAGCACATATTTTTCATGAAATTATTTCCCATAACATGAACAGGTTGTTTAGAAACTAACCGAATTCAAACTACATATAGGTACCTAAACATGTTCTGTGCTCCAAACATTTATAATAACGCGGCTTGCGTTTAACTCACTTTGTCATCGTCTCGCGGTGACGTGTACAAACAGGCACACATCAACAGAAACGAACACGACCCCGTCAGAGAACACATTGTGACGAAACTAGTCAAAAAATAGTTCCGATACCGAGCTCAGAAAGCGGGCAAATAAACGCGGGAGCTGAATCATTGCGAAAATTGAAAGTATAACGCGAACCAAGATGTGTGAGGGAAGGAGCGAGGCAATGGAACCGACAACGATAACACTATAAAAGAAAGCCTTTGTGAACTTTATAGCACAGAACATAAAGCTCAAAATACTCAACAATTTGAAGCAATTAAAGAGAATGAGGACCCAGGAAGGACGAAGGAAGACAAAGTTCTTGGTAAGAAAAGGCTGAAGTCTGATCGAAATGTAATCGAAAGAAAAAGAAGTGGCTATAAGTTAGCTAGAATGTTCGTGGAATCGTTTAGCGTGCGGCTATTAAGTCTAATTTTACTGTAAAGTCGTAGAAATTAAATTTACAGCTTTTGGTGAACTTTATTTGTGCTAATACCTACCACTTTTGTGATTGATGAACCCCTTTTGTTGAAGTCTGAAATCCATTAGCTTAGCGTGTGAAATTAAATTGATTGTACAAAAAGTTATTTCTAATCCCAAAATATCTTACTAAATTAGTAGGAACATGGACACGGATGAAAAGATCAAAATTCCTAATGTTTACAAACTAGCATTTCCCTTCTTTGCGCAACAAACTCTAGAGTCTTAGTTTCAAAAACGACATCTGTATTCTGCGACATTATTGTCCAGAAATAAAATCGAGCCCAGTTTTACTAGTTCGTTGGCATCCATAACAAAAGACGACTCGCTGGAGTCGGCCGTCGTTGAAGGCGTGCGAATTCCCCACTTTCGCGCTGAAAAAGAGAATAAATTCGCTCAGATAGGGCGTTTTCTTCACATGCAAATTATTATTATTGTGCCAGTTTTGGTATTAGCGGGGTTTTTATTGCTAAAGCTACGGAGTTTTTCCCTCTTTTTTACGGACCGATGGCGATGTATTTTTTCCATGTGTGCGCTTCGCGGGGCCGAAGAGTTGGAGCGATCATTCGGTTTCTGTTGTTACAGTCATAAAAACAATCGTTCTCGATGTTCCGCGAATTGAAATTCTGAGAGCAATCCGAAGAAATGTCACAAAAGAGACGCCTTTATGATGAAAATGTTTTGGATTCTTTTTGTTCTTTAAATAGAAGGTATTCGTTTATAATTTACCTCCTATAGCTGAATCTATTTTCTTGTTACTGACGTCAACAAAATAATAGATGTTTCTGAGTATTCATGTTCGACAGGAGTAACGATTGAGCATAGTAACTTAGCGAGCGCCATCAGTATCGCATTCCGTACTTAGCGGAGAGTTCATGTTTGTTGGTGTCGAAGGTGAGTTCGATACCTACTTGTGACATCAACCGAATGGTTCGTTTGGTTCGTCTTGACAAGCAATGGGTTTCTGGGTTTGAATAAGATAAAGGCAACATTGTTTATCTACATCCACCGCGTTTATTTGGTAGCATCATTTACATTTCAAAGTTATACATGTACTTATGTAGATACTTACTACAATCAGCAAACTTGAGAAAATTATTTGACAAGTTTCATTCATTGTGTTTTATTATAATTATGTAGTTTCGTTGCGAGCCATCTTCAACAACGATTTCAAAGCAATGTACCTATCATGTGTAGATGCAAGACTCACCTGACCTAGTAGGTATGGGTATGTAGCGCATACCTTCATCCTAACAGCCAGGTTCGCGACACCTCTGTTTATGACGATCGCGATATACGCCCGGCTGCCCCAACATTGAACACCCTGTATACGGCCGCATAAACTACAGATTTTCGGATGGCTACGTGAGTGAATGCTTCGCTCGTATTTATTGTAACGCTTCACGGTGGGTGCTATGCTCGGAGTGCTTTACGATGAATGTATTTTGTTGTTGGATGTATTCAAAAAGGCTCTGCGAATGATCATATTAAAGTTTAATCAATTTTAAAAAATCATAAAAAGTTCCGTCAATTCTCGCTATTAATGTCTTGCTTTGCTAAGTTTTTACCACATTCTAAGTTATTTTCGTACATTTCTTGCAGACAAGATTGAAGGATAAATTATAATGCAAAAGTGTTTGTAACTTCTCCTTTAATTATAATATTCCTAGTAAAGACAGGCAGGTACAGAATTAAGCCTGACCCAAATAAAACATTTTGTCTCGCTCAGTCGATCGCTCGTGCCGCCGCAGTCAAAACGCGGCTGAATTTCATTAGCGGAACATGGCGCAGCAGCGCGTGGCTAAAATTCGACTAAACATTGTTGTCCAACAATCTGTTGCTGGCGGTTTTGGACGCCACCGCGCTGCCGCCGCGCCGCCGCTCGCGTTCCGACCGCCTGCGCAATAGGCCTGGAATATACTGAAAATGGTCGCTAGTACACACTGTTAAATATAACTTTGTGGTTTTTGTGGAAACAGTCGCATGTGTAGTTGTTTCGAAATACATAGTTTAAGATATTTGTGTCGAATTGATCCTTAGATTATTTTTGTTACGACACAAAATGTGATAGTGTCCCTTATTTGGTTGTAAATTGCAGGCTATATTCGCAGGCAATATTCAATAGTTCACTGTCAGGTATATGTATATGTACAGGCTTAATTGAGCTGTTCAGTGTGCATTCACTTTACATTTCATTAAACCACTGAAATTCACACTAAATATCTCTGCAATATAAATGCCGATCCTAATCAGGCAGCCAGGCATCCTGTTAGTTATACATCTGTCTGTCCGTGTATTATGATATTTTGCTATTAATGACCGTAATGCGGCAACGCGAGAGCTGCTGTTCACAAACTGTTTGTTCAATTAAACATTCACTCATTTTCGACACTTTGATATATTATGATTTGTTAGAGCTGTCTGTTTGTTGGCGTAGGATCCGTTGCGATTTGTTACTGTTTACTAGTTTTAGTAATTTAATGACTAGGTTGCATTTTTACTATCATCAGTAGGTAAATATGTCTTGTGTAGGTACCTATTACTAGTTTCTTGTTTGTATTTTATCAACCAAGCTAATATAATATAAGCTATAGCATTACGGAGCACCTTTCTACGCAGAACAAAACATCATTACCATGACAAATGCATACAAAACGATATACGCAAATGACGTCACATTTGCTTCTCCGGTAAGTCTGCCAGTGTATCGCGCATAGTGGTCGTAATCGGGGTGAAGGCTGAACAAAGCTCCGTCATATTTCGAGACAATGGTTCGTTCTGGTGCGGACAAGGCGGCCATTTGTCAAGCCCCCGGAACGTCCCCGGCACGACTTAAGACTTTAGTTTTGGTACTCGTAGCAACCCTAAACGTCTTAGAATTTTGGTGAAGATAAGGTTGGGTTACACGTGTGTGAATTTGTTGATCGGTTTGTGTCATACATTTATAGTTAACTTTGAGGATTCTGCCAGACTAAAGTATTATACTAAGTAATATGGGAACTAGTCCTGCTCACGCGGCCTGGGCTGCTCCTCCAAATAAGTATAATAGCACAGATAGAAAGCTAACTGACGCTGAGGGTCAATACATTTTATACTTAAGACTAAAAAGTTTTGGTAGGTACTTACTAAAGTGAGCATAAACATTTTCCCTGTACAATGTTACCATTCAATTCTCAGTAGACTCTACCTATACAGTAAAACTTCTTACATACTGAGCTTTACTTCGGAACTGGCTTCCCGGAAATGGAGATGCACCCGATAACTGAAGTTCATTCGGAAATCGTTTCGTTGAACTCGCTGGCTTCTCGATTATGATATCAGTCGCGTGCACACTGTGTTTGTGCAGATATTTCGTCGTATTTCAGTTTAGCGATGTACGAGAATCGATTACGGTAATCGGAAAAGAGTTGCTCGTTTTCTTGCTTTTTTGCATTGATTGTATCTTCAGTACCTACCCATGTTTAAAAGATGGCATGGATGTTTTAAATCAATTCACTAGATAATAACTTTGTTAGATATAGGTTAATTATACCTACACTTGAATAAACAAAAAAGTCATTAAAAAAATTTCCTTTAAACCTACACTGTTTATTGAGTCAACTAATACTAAATCTTCCAAGCTGGCCGCACTCGGCGGTGCGTATGAATTATGTTTAGTGCAGCATATATTTAACAGTTTTATAGTACTGCTCTTGAGATTCGGTATCTAAAAGCGTACCTACATTAAAGATAGAGTACTCGTCTGTACGAGCGTCCTCGACGAAACCATTTACCACATTCGGGAGACGTGCCCGTTTCCGGGTCCCGCACTAAAACTCGCAACTACGACTATACGCCTGACACGTCATACATTGCGTCCTCGCATCTAACACTCATGACTGACACCGGGGCACAGCAAGTAATGAACCCCACACACACAAGTGCGGACGACATTATATTGTTAGCTCCACCGCTCGAGGCTCATGAAGACGCCAGCTACTTACACGTCCCCCGACATTCTACTCTATTGTTTTAAACAAACCACATTGCTCGTTGTGTGAGCATCCCGGCTCTTGTTACAATTGCTTGAGGAACAATGTACGTTGTGCGCGCCCGAGTGCGGTGTCCTTGTCGCGGCGCGGCGTGTGACGCGCGGGATGAACGACCCGTTTATCTGTATGAGCTCCTTAGTGTTAATAATGGTGGTTACGTGTCAGTAGAGTGTAATTAAACGCACTTTTATATCGTCCGGGTCTCTTAAGGAAGAATTTACTGGACGAGAGCTGACTTTATCGCTCTTTTATAGCTCTAAGCACTTGGCTTAGAGACAACATCGTAGCCGGACGTGACATGGAATGTTTACTTATTAAAACTTATGTTACTTTCGGCCGAGTACTTATACTACCCATACGCGTAAATGACAAAGAGATAAAAACCAGGATGAATCAAAGATACTTTCACTTCGTCACTCACACGCACTGCGTATGTAAACGAACAGCACAAATCAATAGTAGATAGTGATAAGAAAGGGTATTTATCGTTAGCGTACAATTGTATGGTGATTACAGCAGGTATTACTCACGGACATCCGAGTCAATTAGCAGTCGGCAGCCGATCATCCGCACGGAATACATAAATTAACAGTTTTACCGGCCGCGGTAGTGATCTACGAGTCTAGGACGCTTTGTTGCCAATACTACGGATTTCAACGTTTAGGTTTTCATCGTCTTCAATTATGATAAATGTGCCTAATTTACACCGTGATTTATAGTTGCATGTTCTGCCTATGCCACATTACATCTCCATTATAATTTGAACCAAAATATACATAAATAAGTACACGAGTAAAAGGTAGCTTGACATTACGTTTCATGAACTCATATTTCATTAAAATAATTAAGTTGTTTTTCATCAACTATTAAATTACTTTAAAATCTTATTAACAACTCGAAATCGAAATCAAAACATTTTCCGTAATTACCGAAAACGAGAACCATTCCATCGCTCAAAGCGATCGAAATCGCATTAAAACGACCGCAATGAGAAATTAATACATTGTTTGTCATATTCGATGTAGCAGTAAAAATAAAATCTCCAATTTATTTCAACTACACAATTTTTGCGAGCCGAACCTTGATTGTGTCCAAACGTCGGGCGGCTGCCGCTCTGTGGGGCTGCGGGCCTGTGGGCTGTGGCGCTGTGAGGCTGGCGGCAATATTTGCCGATATTCCTTTATCTATACGATTGCGCGATATTGGGAATAACGTAAAAGCTCCTATTAACGACCCCCTAAAATGTGTACTCTATTAACGATCTAATTTTTAAATCACTCATATTAGACATATTATAGGGTTTCAGAAAAGTCATACCTTAAAAATTAGTTACATATTTTTGTTGGACAACAAAAAGAGTAAAGTTTGTGAATTTAAATAGCCAGTGAAAGAAATAACTTGACAGAGAATGGGACGCGCCCGAAGCGGACGCACATTTCATAGTGTCGCGTCTCCAGCCACGTAAGTACATCTAAATATTACTTAAGGAAAATAACACACTAAAAATGGATTTGTCTTCTTGGTATCACATTACAACTGTAATGTATATATTCGTTTTCTAAACTAACTCTTAATATAATACTTTTTATTGGTTTTTGTGTTATAAAATCATGTTTTAATTTAAGGCGGTAATAGAATCCAAATTTCAAAACTTGATTCTAATAACGACCCATGGCGTTGTTAAATTTTGAGTATATTTAGTATTTTAAAATAACTAATATCTAGAAACTACCTCATTTGATTTTATGTTTTTCTTTTTCAATTCTTAAAATTATTTTACTTCGTTAGATCTATTGACGACAAAGCTATTTCTTAAAGTTTTCGTGTAAAACTCGATTCAACGTTAGACAATATCCTTAGTGTTATAATGATATTATACTATAAATAACCTTTATTATCTGAATCAAAGACTAACTGACATTAAAAGAAATAATATAGCAATGAGATAGAATTTAACAGTATTCCATAAAGCGGATATTTTATCTGTTTATTATTAATTTTATTGGTCGCTAATAGAATATTGTTACCTTCATACTTGATTCTATTACCGACTCACAGCTGTGACGATATTTTTGGTAATATTACAGTACACAAAAACAAAATGTATATTTTTGAACTAATTGGTTCATTTCATGCATACGTTTTAAGAGGTAGGTTTTGTCACAGGACATATTATTAATGTAAAATAATATTTGCTATCCAGTTTCATTCATGGCTATATTTCATATGTTTTCAAATCAAATAAAAATGGCGGGACGGAATTGGGGCCATGTAACTTTTTAAAGCTTCTTTCGAAGAAATAAATTCTATATCTCTTTAAAGATTGTGTTCTTTTATAGAATCATGGAGCCGCAGAAGCGCAAGCAGAACGCCTCTGCTCAACTAGAAGCTGTAAAAGTAAGCATTTAATTATTTGAAGACTGTTTTCTGAGACTGATTATATTTTTTATTATTAAAATAATTATGTTCATATTATAATAATGTCGATCTCATAACTATTGTTATTATATAATAAATACCTTAAAAACGATTTTTTATTTTATTTAATAGTATAGAAGAAGTGACAACTTCGTAGCGGTCGGTAAAAGAAGTAGAAAAATCGGTAATAGAATCTTGCCGCATTCTATGGGTCGGTAATAGAATCAACTACTCTTTTAGATTAAATAATTATTTAGTAACTATTGTGTTATTGAATATTGAATTTAAGTACGGAATTGCAAAGAATGCTTCGTTGAGATTAATTATAAATTATAACATCTTTCCTAACATATCAGCTTATATCTATTTTTTAAAAGTGAATCCTAAGACAGCTAAAACTGGCGGTAATAGGAGCATTTACGTTAATTGTAACAAAATACAGTTTGATATTACCGAAATGATTACGAAAAATTTGTATTGTTTTTAATCAATGCTCGGGGGTAAATAATGTAGGTGTGTTGACGTGACCTCAATACGGATTATGAAAAACAAAATTATTAACTTGTATCAGAACCTGATTAAATTATCCCAATTTGTAGACAAGCTTTTTCCATTAGAGTCTTTGAATTGAACTCTAAGCAGCTACCGTAATGAGTTGGCTTTATTAATGACGGTAAAAACTGAACGAGTTTCACGAGCAATACCTACTTAGTTCTCACTTGATTTAGTTTGGCTGTGGCAAACGTAGGTACGTTTGGCTTTCGGGCTGATTTTACCAAAGTCAGATATCTTTTATTCGTGAAATAAATAAGTTCTAGTATGGAAAAACTGACAAAAATTGAAATGTTATTCTCAGGATCAGACTTAATTATTCCAGGTATAACAGTTTGGTGGAATACGCCCGTAAATTTAAATAGAAATAGGTACACATTCATAATTTTAAATGACGCTTCGATAAAAACAATTAATATAACATAGAAAGTCAAAGCTCTTCGCACAAACATCCCCAAGTTAAACGTTGACGTTGATACAATTTCCTGACTGTTAATTTCCTGACTGTTAATTTCTAACTCCATAAAACTTCTGTAGCTATCAATCAATGAAGGAATTAATTCTAACAGTACGACAAATGTAAATATTAATTTACTTTTCCCAGAAAACAGAGTCCCCATAATTATAACGAACGGACGGCGCTGAAGTGGTTGGAAATTATTTAATAACCTTTTGTCAAGTTTTACATAGAATTTTACAACTGTTGTGGATAAAGTATAACTTTTAACTACTTAGCAATGAACAACAAACACAACGTTTTAAACAATCATTACAACTTTGAAGTTTTTGTGTGCGCAGATATTGTTCAACTGTTTTTGGATCGAAGTGAAATGAATATCGAACTAAATGTAATTTTGTGACCGATAACAGTATTTGTAACAATTATAATAGTTGAGGCAATAGAGAAGTCCTTACAAAAATAAAATTATGACTCTTGTTTGATTATTTTATCCGTTTAACAAAAGTATTTAGTGTTGCTGGTTTATGAGCTGTAAAGGTCAAAATGAGAAGTAGATAGATAATCTATGTCCCACCTATTCCGCTAAACTAAAACCACCAGAACAGTGTCAGCAACTCGATTGGCGGTCAAGCTTTATATCCACCCGCACCGCATGCAATAAATACATGTATTGTACGTCAAAACAAAGTATCAGCACGGCGCAGGTAGGGCAGGCGGCGCGCGAGGCACGCGTGCCCACGTTTGCGCGCGGCCGCTCGCCCGGCACGTACGCTCGCCAAATATAAAAAAGGTTTACCACTTCGCACGCTGATTGCGTACCGCCTGCTATACTCCGCCTGTATGAATATCCAGCTATATCACATGTTTCCCCGCGTGTGTTATAATATTTTCAAAGGGCTTTCCTTGACTGAAAACCCGGTCACCTAATGGTCGGATAAAGCTCGCATAAAAGGGCGGATGATCTATTTAGGCTGCTCAAAGAAATGAAAATCACGTTTTTGATAAAGCTGAATTTGAAAAGTAGGTATTAGCACTGACACATGCTATTTTTTTTAACAATATATTCAGTGTGTAACAAGGAGTAGTAGGTATAATATAGTAATTTTATTACGTTTTACATTACTGCTGTCCTACCACTAACTAATGTATCAAGCGATAACTAACTAGAGCATCGATCACAGTAAATACAATGAATACGAGTAATGGAAAATTAACCACATTCAGGTCATAACTTACGAAAATAAAACCAGAGCGGCAATTGACAATAATTTAAAACATAATCTGCTTTCAGAAGCAATAAGCTAATTGGGCAAAATGTATTTTTAACCGACTTCAAAAAGGAGGAGGTTATCAATTCGGTTGTATGTTTTTTTTTTTTTTTTTTATGTTTGTTACCTCAGTACGCCGTCATTTATGAACCGATTTGGATTTTTTCTTTTTTATTTGAAAGGATATGCTTCCAGATTGGTCCCATTTTTTTCAAAATCCAGTTCTGATGATGGGATCCATGAGGAATTGAGGAAACTCCTCAAATATTATAGGCATACATATAGCAATTTTGGTATTTTCATCAACATGTCAAGCATTTGCATTCAAAAAGTATAATTTGGTGAAGTGGAACTGATGAAGGAGACCACAGATAGCCACAGGAACTCTTCAATGATAATAAGTATTTCACGGGTGGCGATAAGATATCTCGATTAAGATAGTTAAGCGACTATGACGAAGCAAATTTAAATAAATGGTTCTGACGAAAATGGTACCATCAAACCGATCTGATGATGAAGCTGGAAGGTAGGTACTGGAACTTCGTAATAAAACCATGTATTCTAACCGTGTTTGGGCTTATTGGAATTATCATGAGTTGCACTCTGACTATAAAAAGTAAAAAATAAAAACTTTTTAACAAAAAAAAACAACCGACTTCAAAAAAAAAAACACTACAAAGTGTAAAATAACTTTAATTTAAATTTTGGAAGTCGGTGGCAAAAACGTAAATACAAAAACAAAGACACCGACTTCCAAAATTAAAATTAAAGTTATTTTACACTTTGTAGTGTTTTTTTTTTTGGAGTCGGTTGTTTTTTTTGTTAAAAAGTTTTTCAATAAAAAATTTCAAAGAGTCATTAACGGGATTATACCGGATGCAAGTTTTGTATTAGTAGTTGTTTCTACCGGGTGGTAAATTTCAATTACAAGTGCCTATTCAGTTTTAAATTATGATTCGTACTATAAAAAACAATGCCGTGTTCTCGATATTTCACTCAGTACTGAAATAAATGAACAAACGATTGTAATCCTATTAAATGATTTGTTTATCTCAATGATTTTGTTATTGATTATGTTAGAATAATAATTTCCTTATCTCTAAGGTTTCGTCATTAGTTTTACATTGTTACAAACATGTTGCTTATTTTAATTTCCTCATCTATTTATAAAAATGAAACCCGTTTTCCGTTGTCACGACATAACTTGAAAACGGCTTGACCGATTTGGCTGATTTTTTTTTTGTAGTGTTCTAATACTCTGTACAAGGTTCTTACGGGAAAAAATATAAAGAAAAAAAAATCTGAAAAAAAAAAACTGAAATTCCAAGGACACTCTTTTAAAAAGATATTAGAAAATCTTGGGTAGATTATTCTATTTAACATCACGCAATTACCCTTAGGAGCCGAACAAAATGAAAAAAGTCAGAAACAACGATAATAACCGCCAAAAAAGTAGTAGCTCGGGCTGGTATCGGATCCCACGCGGTGGGAAGGTTGCAATTTTACGCGGACGAAGTCGCGGGCAGACGCTAGTAATATAATGCTTTTCTTTATTATAATGATCATGAAAAGTAGCATTAATATGATTTATTGCCATCACAGAGGATATCCATCAATTGTGCCTGCTCCTAATATCGTTGTACGAGAAATTCAAGCAATTGCATAGAATCTGAACTCATATAAAATAAATATAAAATATTCATGTCAACATTTCACAACGTTTTGTTAACTTCGTTGGAATTATCATATTTTTCGATTACAGAAATTGTGTATTTACTATTTAGCCATAATTAAATCTAAGTGTTCGCTATTTCAATATTGGCTGTACGAAGTGACCCAGTAAGTCGGACACAAAGTTAATAGGCAGAACCAATCGTTCCAGTTGGAGGTCAAACGGTACACTGAAATCAAATACATACAAATATAAACCTAATGTTTTATGATTTAACTAGCTTTTGCCCGCGACTTCGTCCGCGTGGGTTTCGTACTTTCCTCAAATAAATTTAACACCCTCTCCACCTCTGCCTGAAAGGTATTTCGAAAATTATTGATTACGATCTTTATACTTACTTTATTTAAAGAAATAAGTATTCGGGCCAATATTTTAGTTAAACTACCTAAGATGTTTCAAATAAACTATACTCCCTTTTCATCACGACAGGGCTTGTTTTTGCATTTGGTACGTTTCCATTTTTATGATATAAAGATTATATATAAGTACCTACCCATTTTCGTGTTAATGGAAGTTGGAGTTTCTACTCCTTAAACTTTATTACCCTTTTCTACCTCGGTAGGAGTAGAATAAGTAAAACCCTAAAACTCATACTTTTTTATTTTAAGTAAGTAAGTAGTAAACCCCTAAAAGTGACAATCTTTATTATTTACTGAGGCAAATGTTGAAAAGTTTCAAGTTTCTTAACCAAAGGAATAAGACCACATTTTCACCTTCACAGTTTTTATCCCCATAGGGGCGAAATATTGAAAACATGTTTGGGACGTTTCCATATCTTGACTCAAAGATTATTTATACCAATTTCCCATTGAATCAAGCCACGCAATAAAATACTCCTCTGTGATATGGACTACCCCCGTTCACCCCGTTAGGGTTAGGTTTTCGAAAAACCCAGTCACACTTTTTTATTTATTTTGGTCTTAAGTATACATACTGAGTTCCCAGTTTATATTATTGGACCGCGCGATAAAATTCTTCCATACAAACTGACACCCTTTTTTTTGTGGATGGGAAATCATCCAATGACCCCTCCCGCTCTGGGTGGAGCAGAAGGGAGTGTCAGACTCTTACTGACTAAAACCCACCCGTGTTCCTTCCCCCCTCACACCCTCAACCAACTCCCTCAACTGACACCCTCAATCTCCCTTTAGAGCAGAAAAACATAAAATGACAAACTATAATTTACTTGGATAAGTATTTGTGCCAAGTTTTAAGCTTAAATTTATTCATACCATTTTTTTGGAGTAAATAAAGCTACGCGCTATAATACCGGCCTTAAAAATCGAATTACCACTTTTTTACCCGTCAGGGATCTACTTTCGAAAGACCCATTTCTTATTACTTACTTAGACAAATATTCCTTCCAAGTTTCAAGTTTATTAACCAAATGAATAAGATTTTTCGTATAAAGTTTTTCCCCACTTTTCACCCCACACAGGAGGAATTTTGAAAAAATGTTTGGGATGTGTTCATAACTTGACTCAAAGATTATTTCCAACAATTTTCGAGTTAATCAAGCCACGCAGTAAAATGGAAAATTAACTACTCCTTTTCACCCCGTCAGAGGTAGATTTTCGCAAAACCCTAATACATGTTATTCTTTACTTTTGGTCTTAAGTATAAATACTGAGTTTCGACTTAATCGGACCGCACGTTAAAATTCTTCCATACAAATGTTGACACCCCCTAATCACCCTTTAGGGGGTAGTTTAGAAAAGCAAAAAATGCCCAAAATTCATAATTTACTTAGATAAGTATTCATGCCAAGTTTCAAGTATATTAACCAAATGAATAAGATTTTTCATATAAGCTGTATCCCCACTTTTCACCCCCACAGGGGTGGAATTTTGAAAAATCGTTTGGTATGTGTTCATTACTTGACTCACAGATTATTTATACCAATTTTTGAGTTAATTAAGTCAGGCAGTAAAATTTGCCCTGTAAAATTAACTACCCCTTTTCTCCCCGTTAGGGGTAGATTTTCGAAAAACCCTGATACACGTAATACTTTATTTTTGGTACTAAGTATAAATACTGAGTTTTGAGTTAATCAGACCGTGCATTAAAATTCTTCCATACAAATTTTGACACCCCGTCATCCCCCTTTAGAAGGTAGTTTAGAAAAACAAAAAAGACCAATTTTCATAATTTACTTAGGTAAGTATTCGTGCCAAGTTTCAAGTTTATTAACTCAAGGAATAAGATTTTCCATACAAACTTTCATCCCCCATTTAACTCCCTTAGGGGTTGAATTTCAAAAATTCCTTCCTTATTCCTCGTCTACATTATAAAAGGAACCTCTGTGCAAAATTTCAGCTTTCTAGATCCAGGGGTTTGGGCTGGGCGTTGATGAGTCAGTCAATCAGTCAGTCAGTCAGTCAGTCAGTCAGGACTTGTCTTTTTATATATATAGATGAAGTAATATATACTGTTTGTTTCGAACGGAATTCACCTTGGCTTTAAGCCAGCAATTATGTTTCAGGCGTTTCGAGGACATTTACGCGGAAAACTAACATTGACTTGTAGACAAAATAATAATAATATTAATATTATACTTCTGGTATATTGAATGCCCTTTAGGTGCTTTGATTTTCAGTTTGAACTTGATATAAATAGTGTCATTGACCACTGAAATTCTTTGACCGTTCTATTTACGTCGTATCACGTCTCCGAACCTATTTAAGTATCGAGAAGTTTGAAAGACTCTACTTTTTGAATGAAGATGTTCCAAGAGACCTGTATTATTTCATACAACATCGTGAAATCACGTCGCAAGTTGCACTTAGCGTGTCTAATGTTTGGGGTTATTAAGCATAAAGAACCAGCTTATCTGTACAAAAAACTGAGCTGGATCGCTAGTAGGAGAGAATGTGCGATCAGGCAGTGCTCCCAGCAACTCTCTACAGAAGTGCATAAGACGGCCGCCTTCAGAGGCAGTTTCAGGTATGCCGCATCCAAATGCTGGAACAACATTCCCCCGCCGATAAGGAATCTTAAGTCGATTGGTACCTTTAGAAATCGATTGCGGCAATATCTGATCGACCATCAAAAAAAACTGGGCTTGACCGTCACAAATACGTCCATAATATAGCAGATGGCTGGGGCTCTGTTCCACACGACATGTTTGTCTTGACTTTATCCTGTAGACAAAGATTGAGGCAACTGTGTAACTGTTAAACGCATATAACGTACATATTATTATATATATATATATATACTCACTGTACATAATTATTATAAAACCATAACATAACAACATACAACATGTAAACTCGTACACATACACGCTTAAAAACACAAACTAGTCATTGATTAATTAAATAACATATTATTACCTATACTGTGAGTCTGTGATAATCAAGTAATCCAGTAGCCACTACACAAGTATCTATTAAGTTTAAAATTTCAAAATCTTTCTTTCTGTCGGTTTTAAAAGCAAGTCAATTAAGATGTGGGTACTTACACTACTTACCACCTTTATATTATGACGCGCCGTACTATGTGGGTACCATTTTGTTGAAACTCAGATGTGTCTTCTCGACGTCCGTGTGTCACTAACGGGATGCAGCAGAATACCAGCGTCAGGTATTGTACCTGGCATATGCTGAGCTGGACTCCCATTTGGTGCAACCATGAGACACACACCGCCCAGTAATGATCGAGACCGTAATGGATGTTGAGGTGTCTCCATAGACACCTCAACATCTATTACGGTCCCGGCCGGTAATTGACCCCTGTCAATTTATCTTTTTAATTTTTGTTTTTCTTTTCTTTCACTTTCTTCGACGTTTATTTTTTAAGTACCTACCTGTATTGTGTCTTTTGTTGCACTGAATAAACGTTTTATCTATCTATCTATCTATCTATCTATCTAAACCTAAGATCAATTACTAAGTTTTAGACATTTTACGAGAATTTCAGAACTTTTAATCACACTATTTTTAAAATGATCCCACTGCCCCAAAATCTGCACCCATCCTAAAACTGCAACTAAAAGTGAACAGATACGACACACTCCATCAATTTCCGCCATAATGAACGTGGTAACAGAACCAGCCGACACAACTTGAATCAAACTAAACACATCCAGCATCGTTGACAAATCACCTCTATCGCTCACAGCCCCAACATAAGCGACTTCGAAAATTATATCAATCAAGTGGCTTGCACGACAACCTACTAATGTCAACAGTGTCCCACGTTTCCAAATTTCATTAATCGCTTGTCCCGTCCCGCGGCCCACCCGCGGCCCTCCCGCAGCCCTGCCGCGGCCCGGACAAGGTACGTGCAATGTCCCGTGTCCCGGGACGGCGGGCGTAATTATTCCTAATGGATGTGCTAAGCAGACGCGGTTTTGTACCCTGTATGATAATGGATAGCTGGTTTATTAGCAAAATTATTTGGGAGAAAATGTATATGGATAGTTCGGTGTGTATATATCGCTAGTAGGGTACAGATATTAAGAGTGCTGTTATATATGATATTGTTCTTTCTATTCAGAAAGATATTGTACATAGCGAAGATGGTCAAAATTATGTGTCCTTGGTTAGCCAAGACTGATTTCCAATCTTATAACAAGTTACAAAGAAAAAGAAATGATTCTGTTGAAATTATGTATAGGGTTTCATGATTTAAGTATTCTTTGACAGTTTTCGTCTAAAACGCCACATCCGTCTGGTCGGAGAACCTCCCTTGTCTATGGAGGATGATCGGCCTACACCATGCCTTTCTAGTAGTATTAAACCTGATAATTAACACAAAAAATACAGTTATTATTATTTCACGTCCTACAACTATACTTACAGCTGTTTTCATTCCACAACACACAATTGTTCTTTTTAGTACGGACGCCTTTAACGTGCACGTCTTTCTGCATCGTTCTCACATGTATAATTTCAACATGAATGATGTAATCAAGATTTTTGTAACAAGTTTATGATTTAAAAGAGTGTCCGTGGAGTTTCTTGCCCGTTCTTCTCCACAGGGATCTACGCTTTGGAATGGGCAACTAGCTTCATCTTTCTGACTGACTGAGCCTTGACAATTCAAAAGTGCCTATAATTGGTTTATTTGAAATAAATGCTTTGAGTTTGAGTTTGACAACAGTACCTGCAAAAAAGTGAATGTAAATAATGTTTTAGTTATATCCGAATTCTTTCGGCCACAATTGATAACAATACAATCTGAAATATTGTGTGACATAATATTTAATAAACTAAAAAATGACAATTTTTGTCAACAAAAATATGTAATTTTCAACCATAAACTTTAAAATATTTGTATATTTATGATGGCAGGTAGGTATTTATTTTTTAAAAATTTGTCGCGTTTTCTGTTTCGGTACAATATTCGAATGATATTTTGTCAAAAGTCCTGCGAATTATTATTTTATAATTCGCAGGACAATGCAATGCAAGCTTTTTTGATTATTATAAGTAATAATTTATATTTTAAAAGTTTGCATTTAAACTATTTGATTTCTATTAAGTAAGTTGTATAAAAACATTCTGTAATAAAAAACCTATTTTAAATTATTTTTTAATTTAAAGTCAATGTTCGTTTTCCAAGCCCTTCAAACGTAGGTACATTTCTTATGTTTTCTAGTTAATCATGTGTTTTTTTGTCTATTAATCTAATTCTTGACAGAGGGGCAGTAACACATAATATAGTATAGTCTCGCAAAAGTTAATTTATTGCAGCCCACTGCCAGGCCACTGCCGTGCGACGGCAGTGGGACGCGTCGGCGGCTGCCGTCGACGGACGGGGAACGTGCCGGTCGTGTACATACATGAAAACAACGCTTTCCATCATCGTTTTCGGAGGTAAACATGTCGTAGCCAAGTACCTATGTATTAAAAGTGGGCATATGCAAGGTAGGTACTAGTATACTGTATAAGTAGGTACAGCCAGGGCACTAGTGAGGCGCGCCGGTAATTGGACGTCGCGACATAATAGAGCGGTGCTACCTCGCATGGAAAACATCGCGCTACAGAGTAATTGATTTTTACATTATTTTATATCACGTGAAATTGTTGCCGGGTTCTAATTTAATTCATATTTTAAGACTGAGTAAATGTAGTAAACATAGTTTTATAAAATACAGCTCTCTATTATCAAAAATATACGAGAAAACAAAAAAATCATGGGATTTTTGATAACTAAGATTTAAGTATCAAGAACGATGATGATTGTGTACACACGGCGAAATACCAAGCTATACATGTTCAGTATAAGCGGACTTCTCATTGTACAAAAAACCTATACATTGCGAGATCAGCTACAACTAGAAATGTATAGTTTGATATTTCGCCTTGTACGAGTATGTAGCACAATAATTTATGATTGTGGACGACTTTCTCATTTAGAATGACTATAATTTTACTAAAAATCAATATGGTGAAGCTGTAGGTACTAAGTACAGTCAGCAAAGGAGATAAGTATGCAGGGTCATCGACTATATTCGACGAGCCTGCATACTTATCTTCTTTGCTGACTGTAGGTACATACTTATGTACCAAATTCTCATAATTCTGTATTGAAGCACTGAAAATAATAGAAAACTAACTATTCAATAGTAAATAAGAATGTGTACACATTATTCGGGGCTACAGTCGGCAGAATGTCCAACAGTACTACGTATGGTTTTAGTAAACCAGATCGGGCAAATGTGCACGGTTCCTATAATCACCTACATATTTGTATCAATAACCTTCTAGAGCAATGACACTCTCACTAGAAAATAACGAATATGTCCATAAACCCTACCAACTTGTTTTATTAAAAAACATCATTCCACAAAAAGTCAATACCTCATCATAACACTACAAAATCATCAGCATCAGTCTACAGCAGTCCACTGCTGAACATAGGCCTCTTCTACTGCACGCCATTCATCTCGATTTTCGGCAACTCTCATCCAGCTGCTGCCAGCCATCTTACGAAGATCGTCGCTCCACCAACAAAATCAACCTCCACAAAACAATTATCGTCCGGTCATGCGGGAAAAACTTTTGAATTTCACGAATATTACGGCGCATTTCGGCTCCTAAATGTGACCATTAGACTCGTTGTTGTCCGCAGCGGATCCGCTTAGTGACCGCTGGCCGTGCGACCACGCGACCTCGCGACCTGGTCGTGGTAGCAGGTTCGCTGCAGGCGGTAACAAGCGTAGTACTAACAAGTTGCTGGCGTTGCTCTTACTTTTCGTTTTATTCTCAGTTTTAGATTCAGTACCATTTTAGTTGCACGCCACAGTAGGTTTTTTGAATAGTTTCTAATACCTTAGCTTAGAGTGTAGTTTTGTCAATATTACAATAGGTGGCCAACATTGTTACGAAAAGTTAAAAATGACTGCTATGTTGTGAAAACATTGTTTCGTTTATGACATTGTTTGACGTCAAAGTCACAAGCAAGTTTTTTATTGTTAAACATCTTAACTCCCTGGTAAGTTCTGATGGTCTATAATTTTTAACAGCAAATGTGAGTATATCAAAATCTAAACAATTTTCAATATAATTAAACACACATTATGCTGATACCAACTAAAACCAGTTGAAACGCAGCTCTAACTGTACCACAAGCACATTGAACTATTGCGGTGAGCGGTACAGAGGGGTGAACCATACTGGTCCACCGCACCGGCCCACCGGCCCACCGGCCCACCAGCCCACCGGCCCACCGGCCCACCGGCCCACCGGCCCACCGGCCCACCGACTCGCCGGCCCACCGGCCCATCGGCCCACCAGCCCACCGGCCCGCCAGCCCACCGGCAAACCGGCCCACCGGCCCACCGGCCCGCCAGCCTACCGGCTCACCGGCCCACTGGGTGAAGGGGGATACAATCACATAGCCTGCCGGTGCATTGCTCGTGTCATAAATGTGGATCTGGTTCAATCTGCGCTATGTCTGTTACACGCAGACCCAACATCACCTATCAGCACGCCTGTGTTCCCGAATCGTAGGTTAAGGGCAAATGTGTTTTAATATATTACTTTTGCACATTTCGTAATAGTTATGTTTGTTACCATATAAACGCGAGCCAATTGCCATCAACCGGATACCTGTTTACGAAATACGGGGTGGAACAGAGGAAAATAATTCATGATGGAAAATTCTCTAACATTAAAGTTTTGCATATCAAATGTCTGACTATGTATTAGGAAACTTTATTAGTGACTGTAAGACCAACACTGTACCTATTTATTATTATTTATGATGACACTTTGTCTATGGGGATCATCGAACCCCCGGGACATCGCTCAGCAGTAGCATTAACTAATACTAGACCAACGAGCTAGACAAACCCAAGAGAACCTATCCAAGGTACGAATCCATCATGAAGATTGTTTAATATCTATGTCGGTAGGTTTAATATTTCTTGCAGATTATAAAAAGCACTAATCTATTTCTCACCAGTGTAAAATATTTCGACGACATAATTTTTCCGCGGCACCAGTAGGTACACTAGCGGTGCAGCGAGCTCAAACGTATGTAAAGTGGTCGCCAGACGAGCGGCTGAGTGACGCAGCGTAATTGAAACTGTGCACCGTAATAACTGCTGCTTCGGCCTGCACAACGCACTGCTGAATTACTGCTAAATTACACACCTATTAGGTGCCGGCGAAAGAAACGAACGCTGCGCCAGATTTATTAAAATTCAGTGTTGGACGCCCGTAATTGTTTTAAAATGTTACGTTGCTGACAGAAACTGTATTATTAGGAACTGTAAAGGTTATGAATATGCGATTCCTTGCGATCTTTACATTGTTTATGCACGAAGCTATTTAGCCATAAATATTTCTCTCGAATTTTTGCCTCAACTGGATCTTCATAGCCTAGTTTTCCTACGAGCAGTATGCATGCAGGTTGTCACGTATGTTGACATGTCACTTTGTATTAGCTCCTAGTGGCGCGGCCATAATTACAAAGTTGAATTATATTTCCCCTATTCCGGAACACAATCGCTTTTATTGTAATGCAACAGGACATGACGAAACGCGACTGCATTAACATTCTACTAGGAAGTTATAGATTGCGTCTAATAGCACTCGTCGGTAACAACGGTTTGCGAATGTTGAACACGGCCATTTTAAACAGTTACCAGTTAGTGGGGTGGGTGTAACTCGCCGCGGAAATGCGAGCCGGCTCATAACACCAATTCACCCAAATTGTAGACCTTTCGAGGGCCCCGCCGTTGCCCGCATTCGTCGAATAACCGGACAAAACGTATGAAGCTAGAATGTTAATTTTTTCCCCTCCGCATCGTAATTTCATGTCGTAAAGTATTCGTAGCGTTCTCGTATTACAGTGTAGTCTAAATAACAAATGATACGTTGCCAAAAAATATGACGGCCGCTCCGTCCGCTTTGAATTTTAACGGCAATGCTGTCCTAATCTATATATAGCGAGTACAATTTCGGTGTTAAAGGTGCAGGTTATTGTTTGTATTTTATGTTAATCTGTAAACGCCATTTATTAAGTCCCTGTCGTCACATCCATCATTGGAGAGAAACCGAACCAAACCGAACAATAAAAGATGTGCGACAGAATCAATTCCGAGATATGTTGAATTGAAATATTACATATTGGTAATGAAATATGTATATAATGAAAGTGTTTTCTAGATTTGTTTGTTTTGTTTAACCTATACTATCCCACTGCTGGGTGAAGTCTCCCCCAAGTCCAATCAGGATGTTTTTTCCCGCACTACGTCGTACCAGCCCTCGCGGTACGCGTCGAGGGCACCTCGCCACCACTTTCTGGACCGACCTGGGCGGCGCCGTCAATCTTAAGGCACCCATGGTGTGGTGACTAATCCAGCGGTCATCTTGCATGTAGCTGATGTGACTCGCCCAATCTCATTTGAACCTGGCAGCCTTCTTGCCTAAGTCTGTTAAACCCGTTTTAAAACGCAGTGCAGTGTTCCGAGCTTCCTATTATAAAATCTCTCGTCTCGGCAAGGCAGATTAAATAAATACAATAAGGTAGCTAATTAATTTAATTAGCATCCGTGAAGGAACATGTCGTCCCGGAACCGACGCGACGAGTAATCCGCGCCGACACGTGAGATGCTAACCCAGAATTCTTCCGAGATTTAATTAGGAATCGCCACAAAAGATCCTCGTCTCAACATTCCTTAGTATTGTGGTGTTTTATGAATCTGGCGGATAATATAATTCAAATTCATTTATTAAAACTTACACATGTTCTGTTCACAAACATACTATATAATAAGTATTAGCATGCAGCTCTAACCAAGAGAGAACATAGACCGATTTAACAGCGGGTCCTAAACTAGGCACAGCCTGTATCTTGGTGACCCAAACACTATACAAAGTTACTAGTTGAGTCATTCAGCTAGTGCAAGATTGGTGTTGATGATATCATGATAATTAACAATTCATAATTTGCAATTTAAAATTTAATTTTATAATTCAAAATTAGCTATTTACAAAAATGTGAGTAAAAAGAAGCTAACTACAATAGACATACAAAAACAGTTGAGGTGAGTGAATGTGGAGTGTAATGTGTGTGTAGTTGTGTATGTTATCAGAGAGTGTGGTGGGTATTAACTTGAGCAGCAGAGTAAACTTTCTGTTTCGTCATAGGTCCGGCCTAGCAACCATTCTTTAGGTAATAGCTAATAGGTAATACGGGCTGGTGTCCGCAACTCTACGTCAATGCACGTATTTTGCGCACGGGTGGGAAAATCGACTATTCGATTCACCCCAAAACCAAACAAACAAAACCATTCTATAAGTGTAATTCTGATAAGTTATTTCATATGTCTCTGGTGCTTCCAGTTAATATAATATTATGCCAATCTTTAGCTAAAATCCATTAAATTGTGTCTCCTATACCAGTCACAAAAAGTAAAGCTTAGAACCTGCAACAGTACTTACTTCTTAAGCTACTTGTAGAATATGACTTGGATAAATAAATAAATAAAATAAATCACTCATAGGTTTTTCTTTGCAAGCGGCTTCAATCTAGGTCAATAAAAATTACCAAGTTTAAAGCTAGTTACCTAAGAAATGAAATCATATACGCAATGGTTTGAGGCGATTACGCAATCTAATCTTAGAATATAATGGGAAAATATTATATTTCATTAATAAAACTTCGCTCATTCTTCGTCTAAAGCTAAATTACTAACGCTATCAGCTGAATAACGTACTTCACAAATATTTTATCAAACCGCCTGCTGATGCTTGCATAATCTCATCTCTCATTATATAGGAGGTACTATCATCAAAACTCATCAATCCTTAGTATAACATTTTGCCCAAACTCAAGGAAAATTTTAACAAAATTGAATCAGCGGTTTTCAAGATGTTACCTTTATAAGTATAGATAAGAGCCGAGCCACAGGTATGAATTCTAGCAGGAGGAGGTACTCAGCGTCGCTCTCTTTGAGAAACCCCTCTTTAATTAGATGTATTAATTAGCAAAAGGCAACATCTTTGATGGTCGTTTCATCATCCTCATTGTGCAGGAAGTATCTATATAGCTTTACATTCAATGCTAATATCGTCTTTGACTTAAGCATTTTTTCTTACATTTATTTAAATTATGTTTATTTGAAAAATAATAACAAGCACTGCTTAGTTATGTAAATAACGATGAATTTAATACGAGGAGGATTCCTTTGACGAAAAATGTATTCATAAGGAAAAAATTATATTTTTCCTTCTTTAAGACAAATACGCAATAAACGAAGACAATATTTTGTACCTAAGAAATCATTAACAAGAATGAATAAAATCAAGAATGTCTGCTTTAGCAACTTTCAGTAGTTGTTTTCACATAACCTTACTAGTAAACTTGTGTAGTCCGCTTCGGTCCCAAAACCCACCTGTCTATGCATCAAAGGAGCCGAACAAAAATACCATCTCAAAATAAATCTCGAGCCACTAAACATTGAACATGAAAATGGAAAAGCGAAAAAAAAGCATAATCCTCATCGCGACGTCAAGTAGCGAACGAGAACAAAATTAAGTGTCAGAAGCAGTACATAAATCTTATCAGGGAGCACACGCTCTGTGATTTTAAACAATCATGTTGCGAAGCCGAATGCCGAAAAAAGTACAAGCGCCACAATAGGTCCCGTCGCTTGGAAACATGAGTTATGATGCGCCCGAGTGCGACCACAGTGCGGAAGGGGTGACAGCCTACCCGCCATGTTATTTGTGTTACATACACGTTATCGTTTAAGCTTTTTTTCTCTCCTTTGATGTAACAAACGTCAGTGATTACGACAAGGTGAGTGAAATGTCACCGACTCAAAGCGCGTTTCTTTTTATGGTGAATGCCAGTCACAACTGATTTGGGTCTTTTAATTGATGGAGTCGGTTTGTGCTCTGATTGTTTCAAGGTGACCTGAACTCTGCCTTGTTGTCACGAAGCTCATCACTCAGAGTTGGAATTCGATCATAATCTCGTGACGAGCACGGCCTCGTTACTGCTTCATTCAATATATTAACTAATTTCTAATTTTGACTATCAATATTCCATTTAATTACGCGCTGCTGTTGGTTTTGATATCAAAACATCGCATTTCAACATCGGGCCGTGATTAACGCGGATTGTTTGTGTCGGCTCGAGCTCGAAAAACAACAAACAGTGCGCGCACACAATCATTGGTTTATTAATCAGTCGGTAACGTAATTATCGTAATTACACGTTAGTACTGTCCGCTTACTAATCACTGTTCACGATTGTTTGCTGAGTGATGGGGTACCTACTAATGTGCAGTCTGATGATTGTGTGCAAAAGGTTGCAGGCCAATGTCAACTCGAAACAGAATATTGTTACATTAAAATCGCAAATTATTCGTGTGCGTACGCGCAGCGGAATGTTGTTGAATTTAAAGATTTTAATTATGCAGAGATTTAGTGTATGACGTCGTATAATTGTGTATGGTAAAAAAAAATTTGTGCACGCAACCATTGTGGAGAAATTCACCAAAAACTGATTCCGCTGGGCGAACGTTGTCCTGGCGGAACTTTTTTTAATCCATAGACTTTAGAAGAAAAGAGATGTGTCCAAAAATTAGTGTGTATTTTGTGTGTAATTGTGTATGTATGAATAAAACTAGTGCATGCATAAACTTCGGAGAAATTCAAGTTTCCGCTACGCGAACGTTTGGCCATTAGCTAGTTTTCATATAAAGCGCTTACATAGAGAACTGTAGATTTTTACATACATTGTTTTGAATTTGTTTATATTTTTTTTAAAAACAGATTTAGAAAAAATCGTAGGGCTTAAAAGATAAAAATATAAACGTAAAATACGCTTATTAGTCTTAGTTCTTAAAGTATGCACTTTGGGGTCTAGATTTTCACGTTTATACAAACCTTGTAAGTGTCTGCAACATGTTGCCAAGTATCAATGATGTTCCGTTAGTAACTAAAGAGTTATAGGACAAATTTACCATGAACAGATCACTGTTTACAAAGCAGTCAAATATCACGACATTCTAAATGAATTGCATGGTAAAATGTATGCCAATAATTAGTGTATTCATTCAACTATTCACATGCAAAATTTCATGTCATTAAATTCAGTAATTAAAGAAAAACAATTATAATACTGACGAAGCATCGAAAACCTACATAACCCGACCAAGTTCGGATGGCTACCAAAAAGCGGCCGTGCCATATATCTAAGAAACGTTCTTAACCTTCCAATATAGTATTTATTAATATGGTACAGTTACGTACACAAGCGTTAGGAAAAAATAAAACAATTGCATTTCTTGAATGAAAAAATTTTTTTTAATAATAACGCCACTATCTACGATAGAAACAAATCTTCAATTAACAAGTACTTCTCTATTTAAATATCCGCGTACAAAAATATTTTTAATTACATATAATACTTAATTATGTAATTATAATAACGTTAACAAACGCTTGCAATGACAGCAATAGACTTAAATGTGTTTTAACTAAAATAGATTATGAACTAGCTTTTGCCCGCGACTTCGTTCGCGTGGATGACGAAACTTAGGGTAAGTATAATATTTCGAGCTTCGAGAAGTAGTTTTTTTTAAGTTATTAGATTGTTTGATCCACTAAAGTTGCAAAGGGGAACGCTCGTGCATGCCTAGTCTATTGGTTAAATAGTGTAATAAGCTACAATATGATAAATATTTACCTAAACAGTAGTACATACTTACATGTGGTAAATATTTAATTTCCCTAAGGGGTCTATAGTTAGAATCCTGATCCGTGAAATCTTCAATAGAAATTAGCTGTATGAATTTTATTTGTCTTAAATAATATATTTAGATTATATCTCAAGTCTCAAGCGCATAATTAAATAAAGTACCTACGTAAATAGTACCTACTTTCTGTCATAGTCAAATACATTTAAAAAAGTAGGTGTACAAAAATAAATGACCTATAAATTATATCGAAACAACAATTGTGTTATCACCTATACCAATTCAATACCGGTATTATACTGTAAATTTTGGGATGTTACCTAAATATATTGCACGGCCGCTTTTTTGTAGCCATCCGAACTTGGTCGGGTTATGTAGGTTTTCGATGCTTCGTCAGTATTATAATTGTTTTTCTTTAATTACTGAATTTAATGACATGAAATTTTGCATAAGAATAGTTGAATGAATACACTAATTATTGACATACATATTACCATGCAATTCCTTCAGAACGTCGTGATATTTGGCTGCTTTGTAAACAGTGATCTGTTCATGGTAAATTTGTCCTATAACTCTTTAGTTACTAACGGAACATCATTGATACTTGGCAACATGTTGCAGACACTTACAAGGTTTGTATAAACGTGAAAATCTAGACCCCAAAGTGCATACTTTAAGAACTAAGACCTAATAAGCGTATTTTACGTTTATATTTTTATCTTTTAAGCTCTACGATTTTTTCTAAATCTGTTTTTAAAAAAAATATAAACAAATTCAAAACAACGTATGTAAAAATCTACAGCTCTCTATGTAAGCGCTTTATATGAAAACTAGCTAATGGCCAAACGTTCGCGTAGCGGAACCTTGAATTTCTCCGAAGTTTATGCATGCACTAGTTTTATTCATACATACACAATTACACACAAATACACACAAATTTTTGGACACATCTCTTTTCTTCTAAAGTCTATGGATTAAAAAAAGTTCCGCCAGGACAACGTTCGCCCTGCGGAATCAGTTTTTGGTGAATTTCTCCACAATGGTTGTGTGCACAAATTTTTTTTTACCATACACAATTATACGACGTCATACACTAAATATCTGCATAATTAAAATCTTTAAATTCAACAACATTCCGCTGCGCGTACGCACACAATTATTCGATCCTCCGAAAACCAAATCAAATTAATATATTGTTTGCCAAACATTGCATATGATATAGCTGGCAAAGATATTTGAATATATATAAAAAAAAAAAAACGTAGAAAGGTCAACACGTCTGAACCAATATACATTATTGACTGATTTTCATTCTAGACTTAGCTAATTGATCGGAATCTATGAATCTTTACGAAAATGGTTTAAATTCCGATAAAAGGCTTATTACCTATGATTTTACATAGGAACATTATTGAATACTTTGAAAATAAGTCAAAACTGATTAATCAATGCATGTCTATTAAAACAGGCGCATACATCTAACAAATGAACGATGTTTCTGTTGTCACCTTAAAACATAAAGCTTCAAATAATACAAAAGCGAGCTTTGAGAGTAAACACAAAGTCACGTAGTTCCTATCTAAAATCCAAGTCGTGTTGGGATCACGAGCCGAGGTGGACTCATTGAATTACCAGGTCCCGCGGGGCGCCCGGGCCGCGCGGCCTTGGGGCGCGCCGGCGCGGGCTCTGGGCGCCAGGCGTGCTGCATCCAACAATCGCTTAAAACAATAACATTTCCATTCCGTTCAAATGTTTGGACTTCGTGTTCGTTTCGACGTGGATGGACCGAGAAGTACAAGTTACCTGCTTGTTGTGTACTTCAAGAAATATCTTTAGTAAATAGCATTGTTTTTCTCAAAGAAACAGTGTTTTTTTTTTTTGATTATATCAAGCAAAGTAAGACTTGAAAATTTAAAGCTGAGGAAAATAACATCTTGAAGCAAACTAATTTAATTTTAGAAGAACGCGAATACCAACTTTTTACTTATGGTATTCCTTGGTACCTACGCCCATGCATTAACAAAAGTTGCATAATATTAAATATGATTCAAAATGTAAAGTAAGTATTGTGTTTCTGAATATCAAAGCAAACTATTGCTTGAATGAATTTAAATTGAATATTTATGTTAGGTAATCAATAGCCAAACTAGAATCTATATTGAATATGCTAAATTATTATTATATAATATTGCTTGAATTGAAAATGCTTATAATATGTATAGGTACGCTGTATATTCCCAATAAACTAAAACACTGCTTGGCGTATTTTATAGCATTGCAATACAAACAAAATGTTCTTTCATCTGTCATGAGCATGCTTTGAAATTGAATTCAGTTCAAACTTCCTTGAAGGTCCTTGCGTGAAGTCTGGATTTCGGAGAGCGAGACAATGTACGATAGACCTTGTTTCGATTCCTCTTGTTCTTAGGTATCTTGTTTCTAGTTTTTACAAGGCTGTATGCATGATAGTAATGAATTTTTTCGGTCGACTTTCATAAATATTGGGTGATAGGACAGAGTTACCCAGGGCAAAATCTTGGGACCAATATGCAAAAAATATGTAAGTGTTACCTATTGAACTTGAACTATTCTAGTTATAATATTTATCCTCGTAAATACTCAGTAGAATATATATTAGCATTTAGATAGAATTCAATTCTAAGAATAGCAATAAGAAGTAAAACTAAGAAACAATCTAAAACTCGTTGCCAATTATGTCCCGTAGATCTGATAAAGGTTTTAGTTCACTCGCGACAAAGTGGCAATGAAATGAATAGTAGTAGCATAGCAATTTTGTTGAAATTAGGTATATTTTACAGTAATATGAACATAATATACTTCTACTTTCTCTTGGCTACAAGATAAGATAAATTACTTGTCATGAACAGGAAGGAAAATATAAGATCCAATCAAACAGAAAATATGTTTGTGTTCTAAGTACCAATAACTTGATATTGAAATGGAATCGAAAAGAGGCTTTGTTTTTGTGAATTGTGAGGAAATCCTTGGAACCATATTTAATTTTGACAGAATTTCCATTTCTTAAATGCTTTACTTACTGATAATAAACCCTTTTTACGATGGCTTCGTCTTCATTACTAGTTTAGTGAACTCCAGAGCACACACATTAATATTACTCGCCTGTCTGTCTAAATAACCGTCTCGTAGAATACTTGTTTAATGGCTCTTAAAACAAACGAAATAGACGCAAATAACAGTAAGTGTGATACTTCTGGCGACGTATCCGTGTCGTGGAGCCGTCCCGACGATACAATTCATTTCCTCGCGATATCTCGAGGCGCTGTAGAACGTAATAACGGCAGTTTGTAATGAAATAATAATTGAGTCTCAGCTGCGAGCACGCCTTAGTTTATTTATCAAAAGACAATATTGGGACTTTGAAGGATCCATCCGGGAATTATTACAGAGTAATCCGCCAGATGGCGCTGCTAGTTTTATATCATTAATATTGCATTATCAGTCTTCAAAAGCTCAACTGTTACTAATGAGACACAATTACTTTTTCTATTGTTACCGATCTTTAGGAGATTTCGCGACATCGGAGCGGATAACGTTCCACTGTTGGGTACAAGTCTCCTCTCAGTTACCGACCGTTATCTACCAAGCGGGCCCAGTGTGGGTTGGTAGATGTTATATGTCTTAGAATTTTTAATTTTAGGACATACCCGTTTCCTCACGATGTCTTCCTTCACCATTTTGAGAGCAGTGGTGATGAAATAATTTACACAAAGTAAAGCGCCTGTTTGGTTTCGAACCTACGACCAACAACTCGTAAGTCGGGGCCGGGTCCACTGGGCCACCACTGCTGTCATATAAATTGGTTTACAGTCAAATATTTTGAAAGTTTACGATTGTCACGATGTTTTTCATTAATTATATAAGGCTGTTTATAAATATGTAGTTGGCAACAGTTTTCTCTAAGTAGAAATCATTCAGTATGAAATTGAATTTTATTATGATCAATTTTGATCTTACTTTGCAAAACATTTAGTAACTGCTCTACTTACTAATACGATCACATGTTTTATATATTATCCATTATATGGAGTACCGAAGCTTAAGGAAAGGGCTTCTTTGCTCGCAGACTCCATTCACTAAATCGATTTGGAAGTTGATAAGGGAAAAGCGGATTTGCTCTATATCATTTCATATCTCTTACGCCCATAAAAATATTTTTCCTCCTTAATTTTCGGGTAGCATTGGCTGACTGTGTGGAACAGTCCCCATCAGTGTGTCGTCTTATCGGCAGCGCGTCCACTGCCGCGTCACGATGATTAACGAGCCGCGAAACCGAGACAAAGCCGGCGATGGGACCGCACAGTGCCCACAGTGCCCACCGGGTATAAAAATATATATTACACACTTGTCTCGTACTTTGTCTGGCTTTTGTTGGCCGTTTTATCAAAATAGCCGCTGGGGTGCAAAAGACGTTAGTTTTTTATAGTTTTATGTGCAATGTTCGGGTTTGTTGCAAAATGTTTCACTTTGTTTTAAAGTACCATATTTGCATACATGGAGCAATCTGTTAAATTTTGTACAGTTTTCACTTTGGGTCAAATTTGTGAAGTGAAGTAATGGTTCTTACCATACAACTAAATAAGGAAATTCATTTTTAATAAAAAAAAAACATGGAATAAACAAGGTAACGTGGATAAATAATAACAGCCGAACAAAAATACAAAGATTGAGGAAAATATTTTCAAAATAAAAAGAAACAATACCGGTGGAGAGGTCAAGTTTTGTTGTTTGAACACAATCCTCAAAATAAATACAATATATTTTATAAATTAAAAAATACGATCTACTAGGTATTGCAGTTAAGTTGAACACGAGCCAACTCAATAACATCGATAGCCATCGCAACACAAAGAACGGAATCCACCGAAATGATCCGGTAATCCGAGGAGCATATAATCGAATATCTGAGGGGGCTTAGTGCTCCCAAATTAATGATCAGATTAATCCGCAAAAGTGTCTTCTCCATTCCTTGAAATTTGGACGAACCAATCTTGCAGCTATAACTTTCCGGATAAATTTTGAGCTTCATAATCCGAGATCGGAACTAATTTATGGAGTGGCCCATTTCTGTGTGACCTCTTAGTAAAATAACGCGCTGTACAATGGGGTTTATGTTATCGGCTATGGCAATCTGTAGGATCGCGGGAGGCGGATCGTTAACGCCGTTTCTTATGGGGCTGAATTACAACAGAGATTTATATTCAACTCTAATGATAATAGTTAACGTGATGCAATAAATAGAAAGAATCGATTACGCTTTAATGATATGGTAGATCACTTTGATGATACCAGTCTTGCAGTAATACAAACAAAGGTTGGTTGAAGTATAATGCTACTCGTCTCTAAAATGTATAAAAAAACAAATTTAGAAATTGTGGCGAGTGTTAGAAATGCTCTTAAAATAACTTCGTTACTCGAAACGCGTCGAGCTTGATTTGATTAAGTTCCTTTCATTTGCAAGTTACTGACTGAAGCTCTTGAAATCTAAGAAACAGTGAGTAACTAGTTCAAACAGGATCAAATTCAGTAATTTCCGAGCATTGTGAAGAGTCTCGAGCGAACCAGGGTCCACTTGTAAGTTGTGCTCCCTTCACGAGCAGCCCATCGTGGGAGCACTCTTCAGCCGGTAAACTTTGATAAGTCATCTAGTTTGTTCAGACGAATTCAAAAAACCAAGAGAAGTGCTTGGCTAAGTCAAAACAATGAGTGTAAAACACTTACTAAAACACTTTTATTAAAACTTTTCACTTCTAATTTTACGAATATTTTCCCATGTTATTTGTATTTAATTTCATACGAATTTCAATTAGGTATTGAAACATCAGTTGGCAACATACAAAAAAACCTTAAAAACTGTCAACAAAATGCGGCATGCATTCATATGTTATACATCCATGTTGACGTACGCACGAGTGTGATCAAACATAATCAGATATTGAAAAATTGATTTTCTATAAATTGGAATCAAGATGGAAGCCCTAGTGAGGTAAAATGAGGGAGTCGTAAAGTTTTATTAGTCGCTAATAAAGTGGAAGTTCCGCGATGGCACCGGAGGAATTCCGATAGTAATTCGTTGTTCATATTCCGAGGCACGCGTTTGGAATGTTCATTACGAATTATTACCGCCACTCAGATTTGTGTGGGCTTACTTCCCTTTGATGACCTTTGACACTCTAATTTCTTGATTTCTGACGTTTGAGTTGATTCAGCTTCGTTTGCTTTTGGAATTATTTCTTGCTAACAAGAAATATGACGGGACCAGAATTCCCGCTGGAATATTACAGTAATTTATTAAAATTCCATGTTTCTATTGAAGTCTACTAATGAAACTGTAGCAACAAAATGAACAGCAGGCTTTTGTCTGGAGCAATTGAAGTTTAATTAATGGGTTTAGGGCGGTGTAATCCATTACGAAGATTGTGTGATATGTAATACTAAATAGTTCGTTAGCCAAACTGCTTATCTATGTCATTTTGAATCATGATATAACCTTCCTCATCTACTTAAATATTAGCGATGATTTATGATGTAGTAAAGGAACTGCCTTGCTTTGCGAATTGCAGCTTTTCGCAGCGTCGGCTGTTTTTTACCGACTTCACTAAAAGGAGGAGGTACTATGTTCGGATGTTTGTATGTTTTTTTTTTTTGTATGTTTGTTCATCGAATACTCCGCCAATTGTCAACGGATTTTCAAAATTCTTTTTTTGTTTGAAAGCGTATGCTCCCGAGGTAGTCTCATTGTCACCAAATCGGAATCTGATGAGGGAATTCCATGGAAATCGAGGAAAACCCTCAAATTTTGTAGGCACACCTATAGCAATTTGGGTATTTTTAATAGTAACTCGTGCATTTGCTCTCAGAAAGCACCATTCGGTGAAGTGGAACTGATGATGAAGACCACAGATGGCCATCGGAACTACTCAATAATAAATTTCACGGTTTGCGATTCGATTAGGTAATTTAATGTGGTTGCTAAGCACAATACGTATCGTGAAGTGGAGCTGATGGTGACTTCTCAATCAGCTCCAGTTCTCCTGGTTCTTACAAGGAGAACTCCTCAACAGTTAACGTCCCTGCATCGGGAAAAGCAACATTTTGTAAAAGGTGATGAGCAGTTGAGATTAGGCTATTGTAACTTATATAAGTTACAAACTGGCCCACTAAAAAGCGAAATATAAAAAACTTTTTTACAAAAAAAACTACCGACTTCCAAAAAACACTACAAAGTGAAAAATAACTTTAATTTCGGAAGTCGGTGTCAATAAAAGAAAATGCGGAACCAACGACACCGACTTCCGAAATTAAAGTTATTTTTCACTTTTTAGTGTTTTTTGGAAGTCGGTAATTTTTTTTGTAAAAAAGTTTTTTTATCCACCAGTTTTATATCACATTATTGATCAATGAATAGTAATAACACAAAAAACCCACATACTCTATAAAAAAACAATGAATTTGTAAGCTTTTACCGTAGATATAAGTTTAGTTATCAGCAAAAAGTGGCTAAGATACAGAGCTATATCAGAGCTATATATAGCTACATTCATGGAAGCTACGAACGCAACCGAAAATATAAACATAGAGTTTAGTGAAACACGTTATCATGCCCGCCTACTTACATAAATCATTCTTGTTTGAATTACTCCGGTTTCAGGGTTCAGGCGAGATTGTGCGCGATATTTCATCGGTGAGGCTAAACCTTACTAGCGGACACGACATTAGTAGGAATCCCTAACCCTTGCCTAGCGGACACGACATTACGTAGAAATCCCGCCGACTAAGTAGGTTATCTCCGCTGGTTTGGCCGAGCTGACCCATCGCGAAGGGTATTATGCTAATGTTAAACTAACTAATATGTTTAAGTGCAAGAATTGCGCAATTTACGACAGATTTAGCTCTCAACGAATATCTAGAGTGGCTGTACGAGAAAGCAAATGAATGCTATGTACACATCTATGTATTGCGATGCGGAATTGAAATCCTAGATTTAGTTCCCGAACTTGGTACCTTTCACTGAGTTTTCTGTGAATGCCTGAAGTAGTTCAATAGTTCATACAATGAACTATATAAGTATCTAAAAGGGTGATTTTGCTATTATCTGATGCTAATTTAAATACTAATTAGGATTATAATCGTCAAGTTTTAATAATACAAGTACATCGTTATGTATTTGGTATTCTTTGTTCAAAAGTACACACATCAAAAGTGTCTAGGGATCAAGCATTTTTATGCGGATTTCTTGAGATTGAGATGTGGCTTTGTAATAAATTTATGATTTTATAAATTTATATGGATCCTTTTTGGTGCATTTCATAATTTGAATCAGGAACTGTGAATCAAATTCGAGTAAAAGATGAAAATCAGCTGTCAATATTTTCCCTATAAAAACATACAACACATTGAAGACATTATTAGTGCTACTGTTTCCCTACTACTGATTAAAACCAACGTTATTATGGAGCGGCGACGTCATTTAAGCAGGGAAGAAATGCTCAGAGCCGTGGGAATGATAGAAGCTGGTTCCCGGCAACGTACTGTGGCTTTAGCTCTGAATACAAGTCAGAGTGCTATCAGTCGACTTTGGACACGTTACCGAAGCACTGGTACCGTGGCTGAGCGCCATGGAGGACGGTATCGCTGCACCACACGGAGACAAGACCGATACATTCAAATCTTAACTCGAAGAGCTCCAACAATAACCGCCATGATGTTAGCCGTGAGGCTTCATCACTCTTCAGGGAACTTAATTAGCGACCAAACAGTCAGAAACCGCTTGCATGAAGTGAACCTTCATTCCCGAAGACCGCTACGGGTACCACCTATAGCAATGCACAATCGTAGGATTCGATATCAATGGGCTCTTGAACACAGAAATTGGGCAGAAGAACAATGGCGTTTCGTGTGCTTTTCTGATGAGTCTCGTTTTGGTATGAGACCGGATACAAGACGTATACGACACTGGAGAACCCCTGGACGCCAACAGCGATTACAATCCTGCCAGGAAGTCCATCCTTATAGTGGTGGAACCATCATGGTATGGGCGGGTATTTGGATCGGCGGAAGAACTGAGTTGATTTGGATCAGAGGCAACCTCAACGCTCAAATTTATGCTGAGACGATTGTATCAGGCGTCATCGTTCCTCTACAAGTGCAAATCGGTCCCTTATTTCAGTTAATGCATGATAATGCACGACCGCACACCGCAAGAGTTGTAAGACAGACTCTCGCCGCAGCTAACATCAATGTCCTGCCCTGGCCTGCTCAGTCGCCAGACTTGAACCCGATTGAGCATGCATGGGATATGCTACAGAGAAGAGCTCTGCCGAATATGGAGGGTATCCAGTCGCAAGAAGACCTTTTTTTGTTGTTGCAGCGAACATGGGCGGCCATTCCACAGCGTGATTTGGATGAACTCATTTTGAGTATGCCAAACCGATGTTCTTGTGTTGTTAGTGTTCGCGGTAGAAACACGGATTATTAATTGTTTAAGTTACCCAATAAAATTTTAGAGAAAACTGTTATTTCAGTCTTTTTTTCGAACTTTTGTGTTACTGGTTCAAATGTCAAAAATCCCTTTATTAGGAAAATGGCAAATTTCTTTATTAATGCAAAGGTGACTTGGTTTATCGTTACTGTGACAAACGAAAACACTTTATTTGATGAATCCTTAAAGAAAATTTTAATTAATATCAATCAGGAGAAAAGTTATTGCAAAAATATATGTTGATCCCTAGACACTTTTGATGTGTGTAATTCACGAATATAATCTACACGAGCGGTCTCCAATTAAAATGCTAAATTGTAAACAATAAACAATATTAATTTAATCTATTTAATGAATCACTTGATTAAATTGAAGTACCTACCTCGTTAACATTTAAAATTATAACTGTGAACATAACATAATCTTATTCTTTACTTTAATAATATAGCTTAATGAAAGCATATTGTTTGATCAAAAATTATCACAACAGACAGGTGACTTTAGCAGTAGGTACTTAATTAGATTCAAAATCTTCGTTGATTAGGGATAGCTTTATGATTAGTCTATTTTTTGCCTTCTTTTTTTTTGAATGAAAGTCTTTTCTGTATCTTCTTGATTGACTTGTCGTTGCTTTGTCACCAGAGACA
Source organism: Globia sparganii (assembly GCA_949316385.1). Classification (NCBI taxonomy): domain Eukaryota; kingdom Metazoa; phylum Arthropoda; class Insecta; order Lepidoptera; family Noctuidae; genus Globia; species Globia sparganii. Next base: position 513,150 of record OX438659.1, read on the forward strand.
AAGTCGCCACTTCCTCACAAACGGTCAGATGTGTAGCGCGCTTCCGTCGCGGACGCGCCGCCATTATCAGCCTTCGGCGCTCGCTTCCGTCACTTCCGGGTAGACAGCTAACAATAACGGTAATCCTATACGGATTAGTTGAACACCGCGAGTTGTATTGTTGGGAATAATTAAAGACAGTAATTGTTCTTTTGATAGATTCCTGTGTGTAGCATTATGGATAGAAAAATACTTTTATGTAGGAGGACCTCATAAATAAATCGATTGACAAGCCAAGTTCATAACTAACTCAAATAATACCAAACAACAGAAAAATGTAAACTTGATTTACCATTATCTTTTATTAACGCAGTTTCTGTTTGGTTCACACAGTAAACACTACCCAACTAGTTAGATTTAAGCGTTAAACTCGTTAACGAGCACGCTCACAATCTTTGTTCAGAAACGCGCAAAACTCAATAATGTGTCCCACAGTCCCGCTGTTCCAACAACCGCCATTATTTCCCGATACGACGAAAATTTTCAATTTAAGTCCGAACAGTTTAATACCTGAGGAGCGAAGCTTTGTGCTAGGAACAATGGCGCGGATTATTGTAGCGTAGCTGGCTTGAACCAAGGCATACATGCTGCCCCTGCTGTATGAAACCAATTAAATCAATAGTTATTGCGTAAGTTCTACTAGTTGGGGTTACATAATACGTTAGGGAAGTCGTTCACTGGAACTGTGTCGAAGATTCTGGAAGGTATTGTAATAATGGTATGGAAACTGGTGTATTGGTTTGCAGATTTTGCGGGAACACAGATGTAAAATCTGGTACTCATGACGATAAAATCGTTGGTGTTATTAGAAGGATACAACAATAAAGATAAAACATTAGTAAGGATTGATGGAATAATCATTTGTGTAGATAATCAGACTGTCTTTATTATTATCAATATTCGTATTAACAAAAATTAGACTGCGTACAATTAATGTAACGGTTCCCTAACATTCAATTTCGTAACCACAAAAATTACATAGATTTCACCCCTACAATTACAAAGCTGGATTAAAAACCAGATTAGGACGAGCAGTTATCTTGTGTGGTGGGCTGTCTGTCGGTGGCAGGTGGGTCGTCTGTAGGTGGCCGCGTGACGGGAGTAGACGGGATATCAACAACACAAATGGTGTGAGACAGAAGATACTTATCCAATACTGACAGAAGATATTTATACCATTACAATACTTATCCTTTGGGTAAAGCTAAAATAAATATAAGAAATAATTTGCACGTGCTTAAAACAACAGAGCAACTCATTAGTGCGGTGCTCGCAAGTGATACTGCGGTGCGCTCCTGAATTCATCTAGTTCGAAATAGTGTACTATACTACTTACTTACATAGGTATACTACATGGGAATTATAAAAAAAAAAACTAACTATGTAAATGTGGTTGAGTTTCCTACTATGTACACTTTTGCTTACTCCTTCGAAAAGTTTAGGCGTGATGTTATGTTATGCAATAATTATTGATCATCAAATTGGCTAGTAATACATATAAGAACGTAAGAGTTGAAGAGTTTACAATGAATTGCCACTGCTCCGCTCAAGTTCACTTCAATACGTAACTTAGCTGCAAGTTCTGTTTATTTCACTTTCAACTTGATCCTCTCCGTGCCTCCACTGCCCAACGTTGATGAATAGAGTATCAAGGGGCTTTTCCTACAGCCGTAACTTGATCAGGATTCTCTAAGATTTTACTAATGCCTTTAGATATTACGCCTTAATATTACCTACCTACTATAATCAAAATACGATGAGATTTTAAATTATGTTTTCTTCTGAGTAATACAACAGTTCAAGAAGCAATAAATAAGTACTTTTATTTAACAAAATGTGACAAAAATATATATTGTTATAGCCCGCCACGCTTATAAAATCTAAACAACAAACTTGACTGAATGGCTGGGAGGAGTTACATTACTGATTGTATTAGAGTGGGTGATCCACCCAGCCACTCGAGCGGGCAATGAATACGCGCCTGTGAGTAATGAACACTGAATAATGAACAATGCGATTGCCCTCTAACAACACGACATAACTCACGCAAACCTATTTCAATATAGACGCGCTTATTGAAACATTACCACGCAAATACTCGTATAATATATTATTATTTTACCACTACTTACATAGTTTTTGACGCAATGAACAATGTCCTTCGTCCTGTTTGTTAACCGGATTGAATTCTGTTTTGGAAGTGACATTCATCATGGAAATGAGAGGTATAGATTGTGGACCGAATATAGTAGCATACGTACATTATGATTTTAATAGGCTTAACTTAATACGGGATAAAGCTGTTGTAACTCTGAATTATTCCTGAAATCAATCATTCGATAATATTGTACAGCGATTTTCATTTACGAATTAATAATAGTCAGAGAAGAGTAACTTCTAATTGTTATAATAGTAGTAGAAGCGAAACAATTCACGTGAATATGTAGGTACTTGTGTAATAAATCCCCGCCACAGCTCAGTGGTGGCACGGCGGTGGTGGTGCCACCTCACCAACACCACGAAGGCGCGGCAGCAACACACCTAAGAGTTTCTCGTTCTGCGTTAATTCCGAGCTAAGTCTTGCGTTTTCCAATTAAACTTTGTACTGAACGCGAATATTTTAAATTAGCTAGCCTACCGCCTGGCTGGGACCGGCATTTGAGTGAAAAATAGAGATTAAACCTGCCTCTGTGACACTAGCAAAAGCTCTAGAAATAGTAACTGCTTCTTAATTAGTAAATTCTAAAGCACTGAATTATAAATGAGTACTGTCAATGTGTCATAGTAATTTAGATATCGACCGTCGTGTTGTTGATGAAGAGACTATTATTAATGAGGATATAATGATAAGCTATGTATGTACCGGTCACTGATGAATAAATTGAATTTAATTACTTTCACGAAAATTACTGAAAACATTTTCAAAGATAATTTTTTTTAGAATCGGCTCAATGTCTCGGAAGCCCACACAGAGCAGCGAGATATATTAAATAGCTAACGTCACAGGTACGCTCGGCTGTGTTCCTGTTACAAGCGCCGCTCGATAGCTAATAACGTTAGGAGCAATTCTATTGGTAGGAGGTTCACAATTATCTACTTGGGGAACTGTTTAATTTAAAGCCGATAATACTGTTATGAGAGACGTTCGAGTCTCCGGCGCGGAACTAACGAAGTAGCCATCCGGAGGCCAACGACAAAGTGGCGATTTATTTTATTGTTTCACATATAGTCCTAGGAATTTGAGCATCGGGACTACGGAGTACGCAAAATTATTTGGCGTTTTATTTCAGTTTTGTCATGAAATCAGAAGGCCAATTCTCTTAATTTAAAACGTTCAAAATCTAGTCGCAGTCTCATCTCGGCGACAAACAAATGTCAAAAACTTGTCAAATATATTAAAATTTGAGGTATTTTTGACAGATTGAGACTGAGATCAGACTGTGAACGTTCTTAAAAATTACAAAAATTGCCCCTAAGTTACAATGAACATTTTTCTTTTTTAGCTAGGTACTCGTAAACAGTTGAAGCAAACCAAATTTTACACAACAATAACCAAGGAACTATACAGGCTGTACCAGGAAGGTGTGGACAAATTAAAGGCTGTGGTCCACCTTTCTGATATGTACCCTGTATTATATTGCTCGATACTTAGACAGAGCTAATAAATTGATTTTAGACTAGTTTAAATATATTTTTTTATATACCTAGATTTGAATTAATTGCCTACCGAGATAACAAAGGATATTGCTCAGGTCCTTACCTTGGTACCTGAGCACCTTCCTTCCTTTACTGCTTATTTCTGAACAGAAAGTGTTTTCTAGGATGTGAAATATAGTTCATTTTTTAAGTCAGTCTAGAGGTTCCTTTTTCACCAGCCCTCTGTAGACATATACAAAAAAAAAAGTTTAGCAGATATTTGTTGTCCACAAAACTGAAATAGATACTCTTTCATAAGCTTTTAAACCGTTAACGAGTGACATGAGTGTTTGGTGCGGCGTATGATTCGCGGATTAGTGACGTCACGGTCGCCATGGAAAAGCACTGCCTCACCGAAGCCAATTTGCTCGGCCAGCCGCGAATCAACCATTGCTCGCTCAATAGTCGGGAGATACGTATGTTTGAGATATAAATAGTTTTTTATGATGATCCTTATTGCAACGATGGTAAAAAATTGGGGCTATGAGTATGTGAGGACTATTGTCTAATTCACCGATTTAAAAAAATCCATCTAAGGTACTTTGAATGTTGATTTACTTGCTTATATTAATAGCTTATAACAATAATAGATGAACTATACAAAAATTTGCAATATACAGATACACTGACGGTACTGAATCCATTGTAAGTGCAATGCTTTGTTAAAGACGTTGTAATTGTAGACAATAACATTTACAATTCTCACAATCCATATCTTTTGTAGGTTCGCCCTCCCCGTATCCGTGGCGCCACAGCCAGTGGCCCGCGATCGGAAGAGTAGCGCTTAGCCGCACTTCCGGCCCTAGAGCCCCACCGTCACTCGATACAAGGGCCGCTTAATACGATATCCTGAATAAATAATAAATAAGATGAATGTGCTGTGAGGGAGAAATAATAACTGTGTGTAAGCCGAGTATGTGTGACGTCATAATTACCTCGTAAAGTGTTTGCTTTCGGTATAACTTTCACGGTATCATCTGCCTTTTCCCGGCTATGTTGGGTTTTCTCTACGTCCACATTATGTGATTTTAAGAGTTTTAGATTAAAATAACTTCTTATGTAAGGAGGTTAATAAAAAAGTGTTTTTGAATGTTATTATTATTTATTTATTAAACCATTTATGTACAGAGGCCAGCACATCAAGCTACCCCAAGTTGAAAATCTATCAAAGAAATTTGAAAGATTGGGGTGGCTTGATGTGCTGGCCTCTGAACATACATATATAAACAGACAAGAAAAAACAGAACGAGAGGTTAGTTAGTGATTGATTATTAATTTATTATATTTAGAGAACTTTTAATTTTATGAGCTAATAAAATCTCATCTTAATACGGTTATATTAAGACGAAATTTTATTAGTTTCTTCAAAGATGAGATCTACTGACTTTTGGCCGACATAACTGATGTTTTCGATGTTTTCTTATCTATTAAAAGAGAGCTCGACTTTACTACAGCTGTTGAATAAATAATTACTGATCACAATCAGTGGTTATTGAATGAATTACATATTATTGAATTACCTAATCCTTTCCAAATCACTTTCATCAATCTACTACGGATTATTCCGCGCAACTCAATCAGGTAAAAACTAGAACAAACACGCTGGGAGCTAGCGATACGGGTCGTAATGTAGCATTCAAAACAAAAGCCAATCAGTTTTTATGGAGCACGTATTGAGCGGCGATCGATGGTAACGCCCAATACGAGTCATTTAGATAACTGGTAGTCACTACCGATGGTAAAACGAACCAGTAAAATTACTATGTGGTATCAGATTTAAGCAAGCAGGCGCTTTACTTTATTTCATTACCACTGCTCTCAAACGGTGGACGAAAACATCGTGAGGAAACCGGCATGTCCTAGAACCAAAAATTCGAGTAGATTAACTTTGAAATTTTCAAAAATATTTTTTACTATATGATGTAACTAAAAATTTACGATTTTCGCAATTTTTCCTTTATCTGTACTATAAGACGTTACTTCGTACCAAACTTCAAGATTCTAAGTTCACGGGAAGTACCCTGTAGGTTTTCATTCCCTCGCGAGTAGTTGCGAGTTTGAAAATACGCGGCTTAAATTGCTATTGCTTTTAATTGCGTTGACATAAAACGTTTGATTTTGTTACAGCTTAAATGTATTATAGACTTGAGTATTTGATATGAATTTCAATTTAATACCTCTACGCGTTCATGAGAAAGAAGTAGTAACTTTAAAATTTTCAAAAATATTTTTTATTATATGATGTAACTAAGATTTTCGGTTTTCGCAATCTTTCCTTCATCTGTACTATAAGACGTTACTTCGTACCAATTTCAAGATTCTAAGTTTACGGGAAGTACCCTGCTGGTTTTGATTCCCGTGCGAGTTTCGAAAATTTGCGGAAATTTGCGGCATAACCGGCTGTATCTTTTGATTGCTTTGGCTTAGAATTTTTATTTTTTCACAGCTTCAAGGGACAGTAAACTTGAGTATTAGATATAAATTTCAGTTTGATACCTCCACGCGTTCCTGAGAAAAACGGTCTTGACAGACGAACGGACGGACGGACTATGAAGTGATCCTATAAGGGTTCCGTTTTTTCCTTATGATGTACGGAACCCTAAAAATACTTCGTGTAATAGCGATTCCGATATCCTATACAATTTTATTATGTTTTATTAGATTTACTTAAAATAATCTATGTAACTGAGGTGCGATTTACAGCAGAATATATTGTACCTATAAAAAATGCAGTTTCTAGGGGTTGCCAATATTCTGAAATGAGATAAATTGTAACTAATACCTACTAATTCAGATGATTTGATAAAGAAAACTTGAATCAAACTTCATCAAATTGTTACTGTAGGCCAATGTTCCGGCGGTGGCGGCGGTGGCAGTAGCAGAGGCGGCGGCAGCGACGGTGGTGTGTACGTGTTCCACGCGCGCCTCAAAGAGATGTCAGCGATAAGGAAGGGGCCCCGTAAGGGCCGAAGCCTGCCGGGGCAGCGGGATTGTCCGAAAGGGTTACCGCTACCCCGGAACACACATATGGCATTATTTAAAAAGACATTGCGAAACTTTTTAGCCGACAAGACATATTATAACATTACTGATTTCATAATGGAAAATAAAATTTGTTAATATTTTAGGCATTTTACATTTGTGATTTGAAAGTGGTAATTTAATATTCAATTTTTTATTTGGAAATCTTATTTTTGACATTTAAATTTTGACATTGAATTTTTGACATATAGTTATTTTTTTGAGAATAAATTATTTGTACATTTGCATGCCTAATGGTAAAATATGGCTGAACCCACATTGTACCCTTTTTTTTTTTTTTTTTTTTTTTGTGGATGGGAAATCATCCAATGACCCCTCCCGCTCTGGGTGGAGCAGAAGGGAGTGTCAGACTCTTACTGACTAAAACCCACCCGTGTTCCTTCCTTAGCCCTTTGTGTTCCGGGGTAGCGGTAACCCTTTCGGACAATCCCGCTGCCCCGGCAGGCTTCGGCCCTTTCGGGCCCCTTCCTTATGCTGACATCTCTTTGAGGCGCGCGTGGAACACGTACGCGCCGTCCGGCACGGGCCTGGTCCTGATCGGACGGAGAGTTACCCATTACTCTCCGCCCGCAGGCCCGCGCCTACGGTGGCCGGGAGTCGTCTCGCGGCTCCCGACGCCCGGGGCGTCTCCCGCGGCGGCTGGGACGTGAGGCCCTCTCCCTCAGCCGTCCCGCCACCTCCTTCGCTAGCATGACTGCTTCGCAGAAGGAGGTGACTGCCTCCCACTCCCTCTCGCCCCGGACCATGGCTTGAACCAGGGCCGGGCGCGAGAGGTCGCCGCCGCTGCCGATCGCCTCTGCGAGGACACGGCGGTGCTCCGCCCAATTGGGGCATACCGCCACCGTATGCTCCACCGTGTCCTCCGGGCGACCCTCGCAGTGGTGACACCCGGGCGATTCCTCCCGCCCGATGATGTGCAGGAACCTCCCGAAACACCCGTGTCCGGTGAGGACCTGCGTCAGGCGGTAGGTGAGGGCGCCGTGGCGCCTCTCTAGCCACTCCTCAAAGAGGGGTCTTACCGCCGCTATCGCGGCGTGCCCTGCGCTGGGTTGCGACAGTCGCTCTTTCCATGCCGCCATGAGATCGCGCCGGAGGTCGGTCCGCTCCGCCGCGATTTGCCGCGGAAGCGGAGTTTCCCCCCGGCGTAGTGCCTCCGCGCGCCACTCGTACAGGCGCGCGAGGACTATCGCCTCCAGATCCCACGGCGGCAGTCCGGCAAGGAGGCTTGCCGCCTCGCCCGAGATCGTGCGGTATCCCCGGATCAGCCTTACCACCACCTACCACCTTCTGGGGCGCGTTCAAATAGTGGGCGGCTCGCCGCCGCAGTGAACGCGCCCACACCGGGGCTCCGTACAGGGCCATGGACCGCACGACCCCCGCGTAAAGCCTCCGGCAGGAGGCGTTTGGCCCCCTCAGGTTGGGCAAGAGCCGCTTGAAGGCGGCCCCGGCCCGTTCCAGCTTGGGAGCCAAACGTCGGAAGTGCTCGACGAAGTTCCACCGGCTGTCGAGGACGAGACCCAGGTATCTCATCGTTGTCTCGACGCCGATGTGAACCCCTCCTGCCGTTATTTGGGATCCCGAAGGCGGCCCGTTCCGAGGCCCATGAAAAGACATGGCCTCGGACTTGTGCAAAGCCACCTCGAGACCCAACTGCCGGATCCTCTCCACGACTATCGCAACCCCGCGTGTCATCGCGTCGGCCGCCGCCTGATGCGACCTCCCCTGCGCCAGGACTAGCGTGTCGTCAGCGTAGCAAACCACGCTGACTCCATCAGGGAGATCGGCCCGCAGCACCCAGTCGTAACCGATGTCCCACAGGAGCGGCCCCAGAACCGATCCCTGTGGGACACCGCACGACATCTCTCGCCGGTTCCATTCCCCGTTGCGACCGGGGTAGATGACGGCTCTGTCCGTCAGATACGCCCCGACTACACGACGGAGGTAGGTCGGCACCCGGTGATACCGGAGTGCCTCCCCAATGCAACTCCAGGGCAGGGTGTTAAACGCGTTGGCGATGTCGAGTGACACCGCCACGACCACCCCACCCCGGGACACCGCGTCCCCCGTCGTGAGGGCCCTCACGCGCATGATGGCGTCCACCGTCGAGCGCCCCTTGCGGAAGCCGAACTGGCTGTCCGCAAGATCCGGCCCCGTCCTCACCAGGTGCCCGACGAGGCGGCCCGCAATCACTCTCTCAAAGAGCTTGCCGACCTCGTCGAGCAGCACGATGGGCCGGAATGCGGACGGAGAGTCCGCAGGGCGCCCTGGCTTCTGTATGAGGACCAGCTTCCCCGTCTACACCACAATTATGTTATTGTACTACCCATATTTGCAAAATAAAATATCTTATCTTATCTTATCTTATCTTATCTTAACACAATGGGCTAAGGAAGGAACACGGGTGGGTTTTAGTCAGTAAGAGTGTGACACTCCCTTCTGCTCCACCCAGAGCGAGAGGGGTCATTTGATGATTTCCCATCCACAAAAAAAAAAAAAGGCCAATGTTCCAAATATTCATGTTTTCGTTCATTCAGGACAAACAGAAAAATCAGCCAGAGAAATCGGTTAAAACTTCATTATCTACATATAAAATGTATTCATCACTCCACAAACATCACATACCAAATGATACAAACCATCTAAACCAACTTATTGCGATAAAAACATCGCCAACAAAAACCTTATCCACTTTATAAGCTCCGTAAATAATTCGTATCACACTCGAACCACTTGTTTACTTATTACGAGCTCTATTACAAGGTAAGAAAGTCGACATCCGCTTGTTAACGTGTGCGGCAGAAGTCACGTGCGCCGTGTATCGGTGACCATAGTTTACGATAATTCAGGATATTCGTTGATAGGGGGCCCCACACGTACTGGACACAACATCAGGATGTCTCTGTTTTTGTGTTTCAACCAGTATGGATTCAGAGACCTCCTTTTTCTTCAATGATTGTTTTAGGAATTTTATAAAGGACTGGTTTTGTTTTTCTTCAATGATTGTTTTAGGAATTTTATAAAGGACTGGTTTTGTTACAGAGTGTTTTCAAGTTGTATTGCATAAACTTCCGTTTTGTTTAAAACAAGAGAATTTCTGTTTTTTGGAGTACACATGCCAGCCATTCAAGTGGTCCAACAGTGTTTCTTCATTTGTTGGCAAAAAGAAAATAAAAATCTGGCCATTTCAGACACGGCTTAATAAATAATAATCATTGCAAGCAATGAAATTCCTCATATACAATAATGTTACAGTTGTTCAAAGCTACATTTTGTAGAAACAGAGGTAGGAGGTACACATTATTCTCACCAGTGTTCCAATATGAATAGTTTTCTTTGAAATCGAGATGAAATAAAAATTCTGATGCAGCAATGTTTAAATTGCACCAATTTATTGACTAGTTGGAAGTCAAAAGCGTCTGTCATATCATGTATCTAGGGGGCGGAAGACTTTCGATGCGATAACAAACTTTAATTATTTTGTTTTTTTGTCAAACTATTTTGGCAGAGGATCGCGTTATTTTATGTGTTCAGTAGGTCCCATACCTACTGAAAATATAAAACAACATTGTTTGATTTTGAGATCGACAAAACGATACTAAGATATGTTAATTAATTTCAATTGTAAATAGATAATAGTTCGTGCGCCCAACCCGTGATGTATGTGCGTCGTACGTCACGGGCACTGCATCGCTACGTGCCTTCATTAGCCAGCTCACCGGCTTACGCAACGCACAAACCATGCTTTATCGACTAATGTACCATAATTCGACACAAACTCTAATGGAATACCTCTATTCTGCATTCGGATTGATTTTAAGATTATTTCGCTAGGGTATTTGGTGGGGTAGCTTCATCTCATTAATTTAACAGAAATTTAATCTGCAAGAGAACGCATTGATTGTACTGAAAGTATTCGTATGATTAGTCGCACGAGCCTACTGTACGTGCGACTGTAAAGCAGAAACACAAACTTTTAAAAGCACCTCGTGCGCGCCGCTCCTAACCCTTCGCAACCCGCCGCGCGCTGAAGCGTTGAAAAACGCCAAAATTCGCCAGAAATGAAGCAACGAACGGTGAAATTACGGACGCAGACGACTTTGCTCGCGAGAAAAAATAACCCCAAAACGGGCGAAGCAATTTGTCTTAAGTGGCTAAAACAGTGAAATATTCGGGAACTTTTAAAGCGTATTAAAGTTTAGCCGGACCTTTTGTAGATGTGAGGAGCGATAGGGACGGGACGGTTAGCCGCGATTTTCCAGAGGTGATGACGCGTTTCTACGCCTCGTTTTTAATTAATACGAAAAGTTAGTCGTCCGGTGGCGGGGCCCGGGGCCCGGGGCCCGAGGCTCGGGGACCGGGGGCCAGGCCCGCCTTATTGTGCGCTTTAATTATATAAATACACGGCTCCTAATGAACAGGAGGCGACACCTCAGCGCGCCGCGTCTCTTAATTCCGCCGAGGGTAACTTTTATAAATACGGGAAATATGGAATCATAAAGTTAGACAATAAGCTCGTTATGCGAATGAAATATTTCTGACTTGAATAAATGAAAAGAGACTATGGAAAGCGGCTTAGAAGTGTGTATACCGCGATAGCGCGCTCATGTTACCAAATGTTTTTTCCTAAATTATTTTATTGCGTATTTATTTTGCGGCATAAATTATTAGTGTTGAGTTTCTCCATTCGTCAGCTCCGTTCACGCGCCGTTCATCAGTCGGCGTAGATGTGCGCAACTAAGACAATTTAAAATGTAAATGTAGACAGAGCGCGCAAAAATATATGTTGTAAAGTTTTCGGATAGAATGCTAAGTTGGTATAAAAGTTTTAACTAAGTAGACGAAACTTGACGGCATTCTATTACGGAGCTTATTTGCGGAGGTAGCGACTTGTCGCGGCTGCGTCACGAGTCGCAGTCGCGTGTCGCGTCGACACACGCCATGAATTAATTATAGCGCGCAACTCTTGTTTCTTCAGACATGGAGTTTTGTCGCGCGAGCTAAACTTGTGCACTTAGTGGCACAGATTTAGCGATGTAAATAAAACATGCTCCGGAACTTTTAGTATTTATGGCCGCTTGAATTTCGCGGATAAACAAGAGTTTGTTAAATTTGATTTTGTACATTTTGTTAGAGTTAAATAATAACAGCTATTTTTGTGTTTACAATAATTGTAAAGGCTGCTCTACTTCATTGTAATTCAAAAACGTTTAAAAATTGGTTGAGTCTACCTTATTTGGTTTACAAATAATAATATAATATGGGACTTATTTTATTTTACAGACTGATAATGACTAATTTGAGTCACTTAGAGCAGACGAGTCCTGGAGTGGAGCGTATCGGTAAGCATAGTGTGTGACGCCCCCCAGCCAAATTGACTAACGACCCTAAAATGGGGGAAGGAACAGACTGCACACGGAGGGCGCATGACAGGGTGTTGTGGCGCAGCCTGGGACAGGCCTATGCCCAGCAGTGGACTGCGACAGGCTGAGTTTATGAATGACTAATTATTTCACTGTGGCATAAATACCCGGCAGGGTAATTGCGTAACACACTATCAGTAGGAATGGGTTTCATTTTGAAAGTTCAACAACATTCATTGCGTTATTTGCGTTGTTGAGCAGACACATTTTTCGATCTTAAGGAGCAATGGATTAGAAATATCCTTCAAAATGGTTCAAATTGAGAATAATAATGTGTTACGCAATTAGGGTGTGGATCGTCAAGAAATGCTATTATTGCTCAATATTTCCAAAGCTCGGCTCAGTCGACCCGCTCCCGCTACCGCTTCCGCTTCCGTCGTACACCGTCCACACATCTTCCTAGCGTCGGGTATAACTTGCACATAACATCAAAGCGGGTCGCTCTTACAAATTGCTTAAACCGTACTTTGTCACTAATCGCATGTCTGTCGCGAGTAACTTGTTACCCGCCACGGCTAACTGTATTATTAAATATGGCGACTTTAGAAAATAAAATAATATTCTTTAACAGTATAAAAGGTAATGTCAAAGGAAGAGAGTATAATTATTTTGGTCTGTTTTCTGACAGTTGAGAGCGTCACTGAAGCTATTTACACGAGGCAAGTTTCTTCCCTGTGTACTATACAATAAAATTAAAGCAATAAAATACTAAATAATGTTTTGAAGTTGCAACTTTGATCGTGCTTAAACTTATTTATTATTATTTATTTATATATACCTTATATTTATACACTAGAAAAAATAACAAAAAAAATACATTTAACACTACATTACAAAAAATGGGCGACATTGACTTCCAGGCAACAATGGAAACGACAGTGATTGCGTAGACATAAAAATGGGGTTGTAATTGGTACAAAATCCTACTTCCTACTATCCTATCCTACTAATATTATAAATGCGAAAGTTTGTGAGGATGGATGGATGGATGTTTGGTACTCTTTCACGCAAAAACTACTCAACGGATTTTGATGAAACTTTACAGTAATATAGCTTATAAATCAGAATAACATATAGGATACTTTTTATCCTGATATTCCCACAGGATCGAAACTTACGCGGGTGAAACCGCGGGGCGCAGCTAGTAATAGATAAGTACAATACGCTATAATAGACAAACGTTCGATTAGCTTAATGTGCTGGCGTCTGTAGTTACGCCAGTACATCAAGCTAACCGAACTGTAAAATTTTCCGAATCAACTTTGAAACTTATGCTTTAGTGATAAAGTTGAAAACCTGTTAAAGAAATTTGACAGATTTGATTTTTTGATTATAGTAGCTTGACGTGATTTTTTTTTCATAAAATTACCCCTCCCGCCCTGGGTGGAGCAGAAGAGAGTGAGCTTGACGTGCTGTCGTCTGTACTTAAACTTTACTGTATGGTATTTTATAGGCAATTAAATCACACCGTGTGAATCAGGCTTCAAGAAAATGAACCTAAAAAAATGCTGAAAGGTTGTAATATACTCATGTCAAATTTAAAAGTTGTAGTTGACTGACTGAAACAAAAACAGTCAATCAACTTAACATTAGTGTGACTATCTGAAACATACTTTTTTAATCGATATTTTTTCATAGACAGGGTATGAAAATGTTGTCGTTCAAAAAATATAACTGCGTTTTGATATCCTTAGAAACATATACATTTATAAACATAATTATATCATGGATGGATGGCGCCATAGTACAGCGGACAGCGCCATCTAATAACCTGATTGGTAAATGAATAATCATGTGATCGGAAACGCATGCGATACCGCTTGAGACGCCCTGGGCGTCGGGAACCGAGAGCTGATTCCCAGCCACCGTAGGCGCGGGCTTGCGGACGGCGAGCAATGAATAGCTCGCCGTGCAGTAAGGACTAGGCCCGGGTCGACGGCGCGTTGTGTTCCACGCGCGCCTCACAAGGATACCAGCACTGATTGATGGGGTCCGCTAGGGCCGATGCCCGCCAGGGGTTGTCGTGGGTTGTTCGAAAGAGTTACCGTGGCCCCTGGTACAGGCAACTGAAGTAACACGGGTGGGTTTTAGTCAGTAAAAGTCTGTTACCCCCTCCCGCTCCGCCCACAGCGGGAGAAGTTATTTGATAACTTCCCACCCAAAAAAGAAAAATGGCGGAGAGACCGAGTGTTGCGACAGTTTACAGTCGACGGTCGAGCTTGGACAGTTTGACAAGATAAGACACTTTACTTGCAAACGCGTTTCGTTCGATAGTATACTAAAGTTATTTTAAATTCGAATTATCTTTGTTTTCAAATACCCACTACGGCGCCCACATCTACCTAAACTATATCGGATCGTGAACAAAACCCGATGTTTCGCATCTCAGCCACTCATGATGTGACCTAAATATATATTTAAAAGAGTACCCGTGGAGTTTCTTACGGGCTCTTCTCCATAGGAAACAGAAAATCGGAACCGTGCACCTAGCTTCTGACGTTTCATGAGTGCCCCTGTAGGTTTATGTGAAATTAAATATTTAGATTTTGCTGTTTTTGTTTTGAAGGTAAAGTAAAAAATAACTTAAACTTTGTATACGTTACCAGTTTAAATACAAAAATTCAACCGAATTTATCCAATAGTTTAGTCACTATATCTAGTTAAAGATTGGCAAAACCTATAGTCGGCCCATCGCTACTATTTAATTTGTTTGGCAAAATCACTTTTTTTTTAAATTTTGTGTCAAAATACTCCTATGCAATAGTATTGTCGTCTCCACATTGTAGGTAGATAGCCAAACTATATAACGTAAAGAGGAATTTGACCAGGTAAACAAGATTTCTACGTAAGAATGTAGGTACGAATGAATAAAGTTCGTGTTACTAATGAAAAAACATTTGTACTAGCACTAATTAGCACGCAAAGTGAGTAATTTATATACAACCATGTACGTAATCACTATATTAGCACAGTAGGTGAGTGTTACACATGGAACTGTTCACAAGTCTTTCTAGGATACTAGGTAAAAGTCTGCTCCAAAATAAAAATAAATAAATCCTACTATAATCCTACTAATATTATAAATGCGAAAGTTGGTGAGGATGGTTGGATGGATGTTTGTTACTCTTTCACGCAAAAACTACTGAACGGATTTTGATGAAACTTTACAGTAATATAGTTTATACATCAGAATAACACATAGGATACTTTTTATCCCGATATTCCCACGGGATCATAACTTACACGGGTGAAACCGTGGGTCGCAGCTAGTAATATTATAAATGCGAAAGTTTGTGAGGATGGATGTGAAAGAAAAGTCACTTATACTGTGGTAAATATCCTTTTAATTATTAACACTTTACATTAAACAACACACGTAGTCAGACACACAGATAATACTTATTTACTTTTTTTTAAACCATTCGCTAGTCCAAAAAATACTGCCCCGCAAAACAGTATTCGATTTACTTAACAGCTCTGTGCCCACGTTACAAAAGTGGGGGAAAGCGCGCAAATTTTAAGTCAATAGATGGACGTTTAATATAAATAAAATGCTAACTATTTATTATATTAATCATTAATACTTTGTGTTTGGATTCAAATTAATTATTTATTTATATTTATTTATATATACTTTATTACGTATTTAATCATAACATAATATTTAAATACGTTATCATGTTTTATCGAACCAAATTACTGTTACTAGTCAAGTTGCGTACTAATAAAATCTTAAATTCACATTGAAATAGTTTGATTTATTTTGTAATTGCTTACATTCGTCCATCCTGACCTATAAGTTGCGCCCTCGCGAAGTAAGTATAAAAAAAAGAAATGAAAATAAGTACAAACAACTTAGTGTATGAAAAACAAAATAAACACACAAAATACAACAAATTGGCTTAAATAATGTAATACATTTCTTTCATCACTAGATGGATACTAATTAAACAAAAACATAATAACAATACTTTTTCCAATGATTTATGGTTCATCTGAATTATGTTAAATATTAAGTAACAACAATTTAATAATAGTGAATATTATCATCAACAATCCATTTTTAACCAATCTGCCAATAACAATCAACTAAGTACATTAACATTGTTTTCTAAAAATAGAACCAATTTCAATTCCTTTCCGAAAATCTTAATGCACAATTTACACTCGTCCCATTTCACTACTGGAACCATATTACCATATCACAATATTATCATCCTACCATACTGTAATACTATCATGTTAGTTGAATCTCGCCAACTAGTGGTGTTTTACCATACTACCATACTGCCATACTACCATACTGCCATACTACCATACTACCATACTAGCCATACTAGCCATACTACCATACTAGCCATAAAAGCAGATTGTAGCCTCTTAAAGGCGTGTATCCTCTACTACTATACTATCTGATTAACTAAGCTAATAATAATATCTGATTCAACAAGTATAGTTAGTTAGTTAGGTTGCGAACTACTAATAACGAAACTGGCCTTCTATAAGAAACTCACTTATATTCATAAAGTGTTCAACACACTAATTCATTGAAATACTTCCACAATTTAGTGGTCTGTATCCATATCCGAATGGTTACCATCAACCTCTTCATTAATCTCATCAACCGACTGGTATACAAGCCAAGGGTAAATTTTGTCTACCGAAAAAATTCCTACATATTTTTGTTTACCCTTTTTTTTGTGATAGGCGTGTCCTCTACTTCGTATCTGTCATTCTGTAATACTTTGGTAATGCGGTAAGGGCCTAGACATTTTGGAACTAATTTCTTACTCTTCCCTTTCTGACCTACTTCTCTTTCTACCCTAACTAGCTGTCCTACATGAAACTGACGCGGGGGAATTCTAGCCTTATCAAAGATTTGCTTTTGCTTTTCCTGAGTATGTACTATTTTGTCTAATGCTTCGTTTCTAATATCTTTTACGTTAATGATATTAGTATCATCACTTTCCTGAACTGATAAAGCCAGTCCACTCTCACTCAACCCCTTTAGCCGCAACCCAAATAGCAATTGAGCTGGGGTTTTACCTACTGATTTATTGGTGGTATTATTTAAACCCCATTGTACTTGTAGCAAATACTCATCCCATAGTCTTTCGTCTTTTCCGAAGGTCATGGCCGTTAATGAATCTAATACCGTCCTGTTATAACGCTCTACCTGACCGTTAGCGCGAGGAGTAGCAACCGCATTTAAAATATGTTTCACACTTTTTTCTGACAAGAACTGTCTAAACTTCGAGTACACCGAACAAACTAAAATATTCTTTAAAAACTGAAATAGTTGTGTGGGTTTTCGTATTTTTAACAGGCTTAAGGATAATAAACTTCGTGAACGCGTCAATAATGGCTAATATGTACTTATTCTTTCTTTTGCTCTCATTGAACGGACCTAGGTGGTCCGCATGTATGGTGTGGAAAGGCTCAGATATTTTCGGTATTGGATGTAAAAACCCTGACCGCTTTCCAGCAGGTACCTTTCCGTGAGCGCATTGAATACACGCTTGACAATACTTTTTGACAATTTTGTTTATTTTTGGGAACCAGTAGGTTGTTCTAATTTTGTCTAAAGTCTTCTCATAAGAAAAATGACCTATATCATCATGACAAGCACGTAACACTTGCCATCTAACTCCTTTTGGCACATACCATCTAGGTCCATCGTCCGTTATTTTGTAAACTACTCCACGTTTTAAAATAAAATTTTGTTTTGTATAATTAATTTTGTTTGAATCTTTTTCATCTAAAACCCGTTTAATCCTTTGCGTCTCATCGTCATTCATTTGAACCGTGGCTAACCAATCTAAAGTAATATGGAAAACTTGTAAATCAACAGGGTCGGTACTGGAAGTATTTTCTTGCAAAGGGTTCCTACTTAGGGCATCTACGTGCATCATAGAAGTCCCTGGTTTATAAATTATATTAAAATCAAATTCCTGGATCATACTCCACCAGCGAGCAACACGCGGAATCATATCCCTTTTAGTAAAAGTGACACGTAAAGAGTTACAATCAGTAACAATAGTGAATTCTAACCCTATCAAGTAACATCGAAATTTAGTTAAACTATTTACAACCGCCAAGGTTTCTAATTCATATGATGAAAAGTGTTGCTCTTCTGGTGAGGTACGCCTACTAAAGTAAGCGACTGGTTTCATAACTTGATCATCCTGTCTTTGTAAAAGCATACTACCTACACCGTGTTTACTGGCATCCGTATGCAACTCGGTAGCAGCACTAGGATTGTACAAACTCAATATTGGTCGAGATACTAACTTTTCTTTTAACTGGGTAAATGCGGTCTCTTCTTCTTGGCCCCAAGTCCAAGTAACATTTTTTTTTAGTAATTGAGTCAATGGTCGAGCTATTAGGGCAAAGTTTTTAATAAAGCGCCTAAAAAAACTAGCCAAGCCTAGGAATTGCCTAACATTATGGACATCTTTAGGGGTAGGAAATTTATCAACCGCGTCTATTTTACACTTCCCCGGTTTTATACCATTCCCCGAGACTTCAAAACCAAGAAATTCGATTTTTGAATGGAAGAAGTTACATTTAGAGAGTTTCAATGTAAGACCTGCATTACTAATTTTTTAAATACTGATTCTAGCCTTTTAAGACCATCCTCAAATGAAACCGAAGGCACAAGGACGTCATCCATGTATACGACGACCGTGTCAAATCTTAAGTTATCAAGAACTTTATTGATAGTTCTTTGAAACACCGCTGGTGCATTTTTCAGACCGAAAGGCATCCTATTTAATTCGAACTGCCCTTCTGGTGTGACAAAAGCAGTTTTTTGTTTATCGCTTTCAGATAACTCTATTTGGTAATACCCTGACGCTAGGTCTAAAGTTGTATATAAAGTATACCCCGCTAACCTTTCCATCTGATCCTCTATCCTAGGCAAAGGGTAGTGTTGTTTCACAGTTTTCCGATTTAAAGCCCTGTAATCTATACAAAGACGCTTCTCGCCGTTCTTTTTTTTTACCAAAATAATTGGACTTGCAAACGGCGAACAAGATTCTCTTATGATACCACATTGTAGTAATTCATCAGTCATACCCCTAACCTCTTGTTTTTCTGTATGCGACAACCTATAAGGCCTGTAAACTACAGGTTGGGAGTCCATTAGATCAATGTTCATTGTTTCTACATTAGTACAGCCTAACTCGGTCAATTTAGTAGCAAAACAAGTTCGGTAACGATTTACAAGATCCAATAGTCGCAATTTCTGATTCCGGTTTAAGCTATCGTCCAGACACAAGTCATTTAAATGAAATGGTTCCAAAGGGCTTGCAACATCAATCTTATTTATAGTAGGACAACGTATGATTTTTAATTGCAAAAATTGCCCTCTAGCTATCAGCTGGTCTTTATTAAAAGTTATAACGTTTGAGGAAATATTATCGACTAATAGTACACCTTTGCCATTTTCGATTGAGTAAACACCTTCTTCTATATTATGTTCTAAATTAGGGATGGACCTGTAACTGCCGTATACTAATATGGACCCTGTTATGTTCGGAGACGTGTCAACCTCTACGTAAGAACATCCGGGTAGAATTGAACAAGAGTCTTTTGAAAATAGTTTAACCACGCCAATAGTCTGTGCACTGGTTCTTTTGCTTGATGAACGGGTATCTCGTCGATGACGTGGATCCCCGTTGCTCCTGCTGCATCTTGACCGTGATCTGCAATTTTGGCCGTGCCGCTTCTCCTGTGTACCAGGGATCACCCTGGTTGGACTGCGACTCCGATGTGTTGCAATCCTTTCCGGCGGCGGCGTCTCGAGCCGTCGAATTCGGTGACCAGGGCTCCATACACGGCTGCGCTTGCGGCTATGCCTGCAGCCCAGCCTGCGGCTGTGACTGCGGCTCTGCCTGCTGCACTGGCCGCGGCTGTGAGTGCGGCTCTGCCTGTTGCACTGGCTGCGGCTCTGGTTTCTGCTCCGCTTGCGGCCCTGCCTGTCCAACAGTGGCGATGGGGTTCGCGACGGTTGGACCAAACTTCCATCACGATCGTCATCCATTTGTAGACCTGGTAAATAAAAATAATATACGGACACAGCTATCCTTTTAAATCATCTAAATGGCTATTTTTTTATCTTATTTTTTTGGCTTCAATGGCTATTTAATAGTTTTTTTTTTTTTTTTTAATACTTTTAACAAAGAGATTACAGCAAAACATGAATCAGGAAGGTACTTTTATATTTTACTGTTACAATCACCAAGTATAAAATTGGCAATGGCGTATTTTAATGTAACTTCGTAATGATTATATTTCAAACCACAACGACCGTTAATATCATAAAAGCACAGACAATCTTAATAGAAATGAATCAACTATAAAGCGGCTAGTATGATTCCATTACCAAAAGACTATCAGGTATAGTAACTAACGTTCAAATATGCACGACATAAAGATAAGATTTACACTATGTAATTTGAAAAGTAACAGAATACATATAGGTTAGGCAAATACACTTACGTGAAATATCCCACTTCTGAACTGAAAGAAAAGTCACTTATACTGTGGTAAATATCCTTTTAATTATTAACACTTTACATTAAACAACACACGTAGTCAGACACACAGATTATACTTATTTACTTTTTTTTTAAACCATTCGCTAGTCCAAAAAATACTGCCCCGCAAAACAGTATTCGATTTACTTAACAGCTCTGTGCCCACGTTACAAAGGTGGGGGAAAGCGCGCAAATTTTAAGTCAATAGATGGACGTTTAATATAAATAAAATGCTAACTATTTATTATATTAATCATTAATACTTTGTGTTTGGATTCAAATTAATTATTTATTTATATATACTTTATTACGTATTTAATCATAACATAATATTTAAATACGTTATCATGTTTTATCGAACCAAATTACTGTTACTAGTCAAGTTGCGTACTAATAAAATCTTAAATTCACATTGAAATAGTTTGATTTATTTTGTAATTGCTTACAGATGGATGGATGTTTGTTACTCTTTCACGCAAAAACTACTGAACGGATTTGGATGAAGTTTGGCACACATATACTTTATAACCAGGATTAACACATAGGATACTTTTTATCCCGATATTCCCACGGGATCGAAACTTACGCGGGTGAAACCGCGGGGCGCAGCTAGTAAAATGATAAAAGTGTAAACAAAACCTATTCAGGTTAAATTCTTACACAATAAATAACTCTCTTCTAAAGGGAATATGTAACTTAATTCATCTGCAGTGCGATTTCGCTGAGCGCATTGCCTGCCCCTATATTAGGAAAATGCTGTAGCAGACATGTTTAGCCAGTGCACTTCATTTTGATTGACCTTAACACATAATATGTATAGGGACTTGTCTTGTATTGTAAAGTTTTTTTTTATTTCATTTGATTTAATTTTGAATTCTGTGACACTGACAATTTGTATCTTTAATTTTCTCGTTTATTTTAATTGCATTGACATTTTATTTTAATTTTAATTCGGCGACCCTTTTATTTGTATTAATTAATTTATTTTATTTGTAGGCATTTAAATTTGTTTTAATTTTAATTTTATGTAATATGGGTCTTGCCTGAATTAAATGAATTTTATTTATTTTATTTTATTTTTTATTTATTTTATTATTAAATTGTAATAGAAAAATCGTCGTCGAAAATTGAGGTTATAAGACAAGAAAGTAACTTCCCGTGGCCGCATGCTACCATGGCTTATAAGTAAGTATGTTAGTACAGCGGCATGCGATCACGGGAAGGTACTATTTTGTTTCATCCTTTTCAGTAGTCGGGTTTTAGTTTTTGAACTTATTTTTTATTTAAATTATTTTGGGGTTAATTTCGTGATAACTTATTTTCAGAACCGCATTTTTTTTTGTTTAGGTTGTATTGTTTCACATGTACCTAGGTAATATACTAAACTTATACATAAATATTATGTTTGGCTCAAATCTGAGGCGTGATTTTATAGGTAGAAATTATTTCTAAATAACGGGTGTACGCAAGCAAATCTGTGATCAATAGCTGACAATATATGTATTTTTTTGAAATGTGCTTATTAAGCTCTTTCATTTGATATCCAACACGACATGATTGAAAAAATGTTTTTATTGGTAATGACTTTATGTCCGCTAGAGGGCGCCATATTCAATTTATTGTGACGTCACATAGCCTATAACCATCAGAAGATCAAGACGCTTCCAACGATACCTCATTTGTCAAATTATGACAAGTAGTTTAGAAGTTATGATGGAACAGATAAACTTACATACATACGTACACACATATACATACCGGTCAAAATCATAACCCTCTTTTTGCTTTGACGTAGTCGGGTAAAAAATAACCTCAATTTTATTGAGAAATGAAAAACATCTTCAAAGTGTTTTTCAAATTAGAATTTTGGGGTTAAGTATTCAAATAATCAAATCAAAGCACTCAGTTTGTAAGTAGCACTTCGAATTGTGATCCACAGGTACTTTTTGGATTCCTTTGTTTACATTTTCATCACATACATTTGGCTATACCTATTTTCATTAGTTTGAAAGTCAAGAAAATGACACCATCACCTTCATGTCACATAACATTTCTTTCTACAAAATATTCTCTTTTACCAAACACAAGTCATTCTACGTTGCCCGTCGACGGCAATCCTAGAAATATTACGCCAGTGAGCCCGCTCGCATTCGATCCGACCATCTTTAGACAAAACAAGACCTAATTACCCTACTTTTGAGTTTTACACGTACCTATAGCAGATAACAACACTTTCTTTTGAAAATAGTTCTTCGAAGGAAAGGCTGTGTTTGGAATTTTGAGCAGACTGATTTATGAGAAAAGTAATAGTAGTTTTCTTTTTTAATGATATCATACTTTTAACTGGAAGGCCGTGTAATATTATTGTGTACTACTACAACACCTATAGTCTAGACAACATGTTTAGATATACTTATTAAATAAACTTAAATTAAAGAACTGGCTCTTTATTCTTGATTATGAGGATGTAGAGAAAATAATAAATAATTAATCTCATTTTACAAAGGAACACATGACATAGAATATACCTTTCTTTCATACACCTACTCAATTACCCATACACACACATAAGTGGGAACCCACCCTCACACACCCTCACATACACACAGCATGATATAATTTAAGAATAAATATTAATTTATAGTTTTGATATTTTTTTTCATACTTTTCATTTGTGTTGTTGTATTTTATTTTATTTTTGCTTTGTTTAAAATTGTATTTTGTAGCATGTGCACACGTTTGTCTACTCCTATGTTGACATTAGTACCTAAGCCAAACAAAATGGGAGAGGGCGCTGACTCCTGACATACAGGAACACCTAGTTCAGGAGTCAGAGGCTTCAAACAAGTTTCTGAAACCTATTATGTCAATAAAGAATTATTATTATTATCAACCGACAACGTTCAGTAATTTGTTGGACAATCAACAACTGTTTATACAATTACCTTTAGGGTACTGATTTTTTACAGGTTTTCAGCAACACTGCACTACAGGTTATAAATGTTGGGCCGTATTTTTTTGTTTTAGCAAACAAATTATTGTAATAAATACCTATATAATATGAAGTCGTGAATAAAAATTGAAATCCAATCACACCTGAAAATACGTCGTTAACAAACCACATAAACCATCACAGCCAGTATAAGTTGTTCATAACATCTAACAGACATCTAGGTGACGTACCTGTACAGCGGTATCCCGGCGTCATCTCTGAACCAGAACACCATGTAGACCTTGTCGTTGGCGGCGGTGCCCAGGTCGCAGGGGAACTGCGCCACCATGCCTTCCACCGCCTGCACGTCCACTGTCCTGACGCCCGCTGCGGACAAGGAGACAGGCTGTTAGTGCTATTGATGTTAATCAGCTAGAGCATTAGGGGAAAAAGGGCTTTCCTAATGTACAGAATAATGCAATTTGACTGTTCTAAAGAAATTCTTGAAAAAAAATGTAATTTTTGCTTATTTCGCTCTGTTATTCATGCCATTCGATAGCGCACAGCTAATAAGGTTAGTTCACACCCTCATTTTTATTAAAAGTGACTGTAATGTTTTTAAAATGAAAACTTCTGATTATCATAATACGAGTATAGCCAGGATAGACTACAATTGTCGATACCATGTTTAAAGTTGTGCTAATACTCTTCGTAAATATACAACATAGTCTTGTCCCAAAATTTCACCGTCCATTTTAGATTCTAATCTTTAAGCCCCTCGCTTTCTTTGAACGACGAATCCAATAGAATGACATCATTCAATTTGAAACTAACTGCTATGAGTAACGTACCAAAGTCTACAGCTTTTGTAGAAAACATTGAACTATTTTGATTCTAGTATTTGAAAACTTTAAAAGAAAATTCCAAAGAGTGCGTTGGTCCAAGATCTAATCAAGCCACACATGAGCGAAGGGCGCGACTGTAGTCATACCAGCTCGAACCAGTCCCCAGAGCAAGCGGCAACAATACAATAATGTACACTCCCCAGGAGTCCATTAGTATGATAACGAGATACGGAAGTCGACGGAGATCTAAGTTCGGAGCCCCGGGATTCGGCAGAACTTGGCTCAACATTCGCACAATTATACGCCTTGTATGTATGCGATGTAATATACTGTGACGGAGTATGTGCATGAGATTTGGAGACAAAGCCAACTTGGCATCGAGTGGTGACGAGAGGTCTTCAAATTGGTCTTTCCAGAATGTCAATAGTTGGATTTAAAAATTATTCGTTTCTTGTTTAGTTTTAAATGACTTTTGAAACTTAATACTTTAGTTGCATGACCATAAAAAGATATGACTACTTAATGAAAAAAAAAACTGCCAAAAAGTCAAAGAAAAAACTAGTATATTTTAGTCAACTAAAACTCTCTAATCGAACAAAATATTTTCAAAGTCCCTTAATTAGAACAGGAAGGAACCCAAAATTGCTTTAACGCCTTCCAAAGGACCAACTACAGGTACCGTAGCCCGCGAGGCACCTGCCAAATAAATCACAGGTCCTTTTGCCAGACCTTATAATTTAAACTCGCTGGGTCGCAGTCCTTTCGTTCACTTGTACATCTGTGCCAGTATTATCCTCCGTCGGTGTGTTGAATCCATTCAGGGTAATCCTACGTAACCCATTGTGCCAGAACTCCGCAGACACTAGACGCTTTGTACACCTAGGTTATTAATTATGTCCCCAGGATCTGTTTAGCCTGTCTGTCTAGCCGATCCATTCAGACAAACTTACGGGGGATTGTTCAAATCTTTTGTCTCTATTATTCAGTAGCAAACTGTTCGGTTTTGTTTTACAAAGAGTGATGCACGTGCACGTTGTGTTTGTTTTATTTGCGTTTTATTAAAGTGTTTGTGAGAGATTTGTTGAAGCACGTTTTTGCGAGAAATAATAGTTTAAATAATGGCTTTGATAAATTTTGCATTAAAGCGTAACACGCCAGGTTGTTGGCACGCTGTAGGAACGATTCATTATGTGTAGATAACATTTGTATGGCTTGCTACAACTTTTTTCGTCGATTATAATAATTTTCAAACAGTAGAACTTTGACTTGTGGAAATTAATAATAAATTTACTTTATTCTTAAATTGTTTGTGTTTACTTTATTGGGACTGCGATATTGAATTTTGAAAACATGAATTACCTGTAAATAACAACAAATCTATACTTATAATAAATCTGTAGAGAGGTCAATTCTGTACATGAAATATATTTCCAAAATAACTATCAGCGGGTGATTAGTGATAGTTACCGACGCCAAAAATGCAATCAGTAAAATTTTTGTCTGTCTGTCTGTCTGTCTGTCTGTATGTTCGTTATAGAAACAAAAACCACTCGACGGATTTCAACGAAACTTGGTGCAATTGTTCTTCATACTCCTGAGCAGGTTATAGTATACTTTTCATCACGCTACGATCAATAGGAGCAGAGCAGTGAAGGGAAATGTTGGGAAAACAGGATTTCTTTTTAGGTGAAGTAGTAATAGGTTAGTAGTAGTTAGTTAGTAGTAGGTAAGTTTTGGTTAATTTATGTTCAGTTTTTTTTAATATTAAGTAGGTAAAAGCGTAGGTACTTTTATTAATTATAGGTATAGGTATTATTAATTATAGTAGTTATAGGTATTTAGTTTTAAGTGAAGTAGGTTTTATTATATATTATTTTATATATTAGACGTAGTTATATATTTTTAGTTATTCAAGCCCCAAGCGAACGCCGGCGTCCGCCCGCTATTATCAAAATCAAAATCAAAATCAAAATCAAAAGTCATTTATTCAAACTAGGCTGAGAATCAGCACTTTTCGAACGTCAATTACAAAAGACAGTCCCCCCAAAACGCCCGCCCTTCACCACTTCCTAGTGCTTTCGCTGGGGAGAAGAAGTGGCGCAACAAACTCCCCAGCAGCACAGCTGTCTGTTCAGTTAGAAAATATTTAATTGTATACAATACTAGATATGCAAAGTTATTGACGTTACAGAACACATTAAATTAAATTATTTGCCATATGTTAGCTTGCCACGCCAATATACCCACAAATACAATAAAAACAATACGTACTCAAGCAAAAATTAAAAATGTAAACAAAAACTTGCTACCTAAATAAAAGCCTCCAGGTATAAAGGGCGTGACAGCTTACATATGTATGCAATACTGGGTTCAGTTCACATAGCTGTGAATGGTAAACTAGGACCATCGAAGTAAAATAAATTTAAAAAAGTTATTAGTAATAACAACAGTAAAACCAAGGTCAGCAAGACGACCAGTCACCACAAGCAGCACCCGTTCACGAGCATAACGCAAAGATCAGCCATTACCCCCCTCGCCATATTTGAGGGAAGGAGGCAACCCGACCCCCGACGCTACCGTAAGCAGTGACATCTAAGGGAGCATGACGAACTTGCTGCCGGTTGCTCAGGCAAGATAAATGTGATCAATCGTAGAGGTCGCTAGCTAACCACATATGTTGCAATCAACTCATTAGAAAACATTGAAATGAGTAGATTATGTCAATAATAAATTAAAATAAAATTAATTGACTTATAAAGTCAACTAAAAACAGAAAAAAAAAAAATTATATGAACTCATATAACCTGTCAGTAAGCTAATTCTGGAGAAAGAACATAAACATTGTCTTGAGTTAATCAGGGCGACCAACTATTCTTATCGTTTAAGTAGTCGTTGATGGAATAGTATGCCTTTGAACAAAGGTTAGATTTTACTTGAGCTTTAAACGCATTAAAAGGCAAATCTAGCCAAGAAGAAGGTAGCTTATTATAAAAGGCTATACCAAGCCCAACAAATGAGTTATGAACCTTATGAAGCCGGTGAAAGGGAGCACGTAGTTTGTCCTTGTTTCTGGTGTTAACATTGTGAATATCACTGTTTTTAGTGTACAAGTGTATATTTTGCCTAATATATAAGATGTTGGCTAAGATGAACTGTGATGCAACCGTGAGAATACCAATATCTTTAAAAAAATCTCTTAGAGAAACTCTAGCACCTAGCTGGTAAATTGCTCGAACAGCTCGTTTTTGCAGGACAAATATATTTTGTATATCAGCAGCTTTGCCCCATAGCAGAATACCGTAGGACATAACACTGTGAAAATAACTAAAATAAACTAAACGAGCTGTATCAACGTCAGTGAATTGTCTTACTTTCCTGACGGCGTAGGCAGCCGAACTGAGCCTTCCTGCTAGGCTTGATATATGTGGTCCCCACTGAAGTTTGGCATCTAATGTTATTCCAAGAAAAACTGCCGAGCCCACAGTTTCAAGCACCTCTTTATCTAAGACGATGTTGGGTCCTAGATTTCTAACATTCGGTAAGGCGAACTTTACACATTTCGTTTTCTTGGCATTGAGAACTAGGTTATTTGACGTAAACCAATCCGTAACAATAGAGAGTGCACTGTTTACGTCGTCAAAATCTTGTCTATTCCTGTCTACTTTAAAAATAAGAGAGGTATCATCTGCAAACAGTACAACGTCACAGATGCCCTTTAAATAGAAAGGTAAATCATTAATATATACTAAGAACAAGAATGGACCCAGTATTGAGCCTTGCGGTACACCTAACTGAACTGGTAGCCCAGAAGATTTCACACCATTAACATCTACACATTGGGCTATTGTCTTGAAAAACGCGTTGAATGAGAAATACGCGTCCTCAAGAATCGGCAGAAGAAAGAGCACATCGGTTAAACTCTATGAGAGTTAGTGCCTCAATTTCCGGAAGTCATTATTCCACGCGGACGAAGTCGCTGGCAAAAGCTAGTAAATAATAAATGAATACAGATTCGTTGTAACATTAGTATAAAAGACATGTTTTCTTAATGGATTTTATATTAATGTTAATTTTTGACATTTGATGAAGTTTTGGTAAGACATTTGTAAATATTTTAATGAGTTTTAGGTAAATGATATGATTATTTAAGATAGTGTCTTTATTTATTATTATTTTTTAACTATTTCTTCTTTTTTTTGTAACACATTCAGACACAATGTTAATTGTTATTGAATAAATGAAATGAAATGAAATGAACAAGATGCCTGGCATTTGTCACTGCAGGGAGCAGTGCAGGGCTGGCGTTCATGATACGGATATCATGAATATAGTAATATCATGTAATATTATGTATCTATCATGTTCACGTCAGTCACGTTCTTATCTCAGGTTAATAGGTCTTCGCTGTAGCATCAATAATTTGGAAGCTACATGGAATTAGTTGGAGTGTTTCTGTGAATACTTGTAATGTATTCAATGACTATAGTATTCTTGAGATTACAGCTACGTTGCTTCTAGGGCGATAACTATGATTTTGCGTTTATGTAAAGTTGATACAGGAATTGCAATGTAATAGGCTTATTAGCCTAGTTATGTTTATAAACGTATAGCGTTAAGGATTGGGTTTTGTGTTAGCAATGGTGGATTAATTATTGTAATATTTTGTAATATAACATTTTTCCCGGTATCTTTAGGATATCCTAACAGACACTTGAAATATGCAGTAAAATGAAAATTAAACTCTCTCTGATGACTTTTTTTATGTGGCTTTGATGAAAATCGATAAACACAGATAACAAGCGTCAGCCCTATCGGTCAGCGTGGTAGTGAGTGATCACCGAATTAGTTGCGCTAATGAGGAGGCGCCAGGGATGTCGCCCGCGGAACATCACGCGCCGTCTTCTCGAGATGAATGATTTTTTAATCACCGACATTGGAACAGTCGCCGCAGCCAGTTGTATTACACGTCAATATCACGACATGCCCAAATGGACCTTAACAGAGTAATTGATTCGGACATGTTTCGAAAATATTGAAATATCAATTTATGGTTGCATGTGTTGTTACTTTTACGCCCAAACATTTGTCGCTGTAATAAGTATCATAACGGCCGTCACTGCGCCCGTTATGTGCGGTCGCCGCTTTTTTTTAAACCGTAGCAGTACGTAGCGTCACAAACGTCCGTCTTTTATGCAATGAACATAGTTGGATTGTTTGCATCAGAGATCCTCCTACAATATTATAAATGTGAAAGTTTGTGAAGATGTCTGGATGTTTGTAACTCAATCACGCGTAAACCGTTGAACGGATTTGGATGAAATTTGGCATTTGGTTTGGCGCATAGTTTATAACCAGGATTAACATATAAGATACTTTTATCTCGATATTCGCACGGGATCGAAACTAACGCGGGTGATACCACGGGGTGCTGCTAGTACGAAGAAATGATAATAATAACCCAACCGCCACATCTCTACGTTGACGTCGTGGTGGGGCTTGCGCGCTCCAAACTCTAGGCCTGTACCGGAGGAATTTACTTTGCCGGAACAGGTCTAGGGTTAGAAACCAGACCAATACAGATACAGGAACCCGCAGGGCAGCATGTGGCGAGCTGTTGGGCAGTAGCGACCCCACGGACCCTATCTTCCAGGAGAAGACTCGTTCCTCACCTCTGGCTTGCCTTTATTGGCCGGCTGGAGGGAACAATGACGAGGAATAGGCTCACACCTCTTTATTGGCCGGCTTGAGTGGAGATTTGCAAGATTAAACGTGCTCGGAGGAAGGAAGTATTTCAATAAGTTGCTGGTAGAGATCTTGACCGTACTTCCGGGATTGTCCTGATAGCCGTGGAATACCTCTCCACTCCTCACAAGCACCTCAAGACATGTTGTCCTCTTGTCGCTACGACACTAAGTGCTAGTAACCGTTTTGGGGAGCCAGTTATTGAATGTGCAACTCACCCCTATCTATTTATCCGTGTCTAGGTATAACACTGGTTAGGCAGGGGAGATAGTTTTTCCATAGTTCAAAATAACCAATCCATTATAACCACCGAAACCCATACCCTAATACATGTTGTTTTCATGTTCATAGTCCTGCACGAACCGGGGGTTGTCCTTGGGTGCACTTAGTGTATACAGGGGTAATCGTCGGTTGGTGCCGCCTTATCCTACTAATATTATAAATGCGAAAGTTTGTATGTATGGATGTATGGATGTTTGTTACTCTTTCACGCGAAAACTACTGAACGGATTTTGATGAAACTTTACAGTAATATAGCTTATACATCAGAATAACACATAGGATACTTTTTATCCCGATATTCCCACGGGATCAAAACTTACGCGGGTGAAACCGCGGGGCGCAGCTAGTCACTTATAATTGTCTAAGGGGCCTCTGTAAGTTAGCTTCAGGCCTTGGCACGCCTTGCAAAAGTCCGGGGCCCCAGGGTCCCGAGATATGTCAAAGACATAATAAAAATATATATAATAATAATACGAAAATTCACGAGCACTAATTGCTTCCCCGTTATTTTATTAAAATTAACTACATAAATTAATTATTATTAAGTATAAGCGCCCTTACGCAAAATGAATGGCAACAAAAGCAGTTAATAACACTTAAGCGTGGTTCACTGTCGCGTTTGTCGATTATTGACGAATTTAATCAACAAACAAATATAATACACAATCAGAGTAATTTATAAACTCATTTGCGCGTTTACAGTTTACAGCCCTATCAACATCGTAATCATGAACTGATGAAGTGTATTAAATGAAGCAAATTCAGATTTTTGAGTGAAGGCTTTCAGAGTCGGCATTTATCGAAAAATCGAATAGTTAATGTACATATTTTCGTTCCACACTCATTCCAGCATGTTAAAATTAAAATACTAACGAAAGTAAATGAGTGCGTCATGAAAACTCATTACTGAATGAACGTCAAAAATAGTTGTTTATGAAGTAGTGTTAATTAATCGGTTGGCGCTGCCGGTGTGCCGGATCGGTGCCGGAGAGCAGCCAGATTGCTGCCGTGCACTGCCGGCTGCCTGTCCACTTACATAGTGCCAATTAGCGAGGGTACAGCCAGTTTTCAATTACGCCTCGATAATTGCTCACGTAACGCGGATTATAGGCCGTAAGCACTGACTGTGGAATTATAAAACGGGGACTGTTTGTGACCTAGACGGCGCTGCGCCGCTTACCGTCTGTTTTCTTTTTAATTTTTCGTAGTAGTGAAACCAATAGACTAGAAAATATGTGATTTTTAATTTTGGTTCTATGTGGTGTGCCATTCTTTGCGCCATGCAACATTGCTACGGCGTAGCAATGCTACGTGACACGTAAGCTACGCCGTAGCAGTGCTATGATCGCTTTGTACGACAAAACTAAAGTTTATTTAAATCACAATAAAAAAAATCACTATCATCAGCATTATAATGCTATTGTTATACAAAGCCTTAGATATGCATAAGTATTCATTTACATCATAATCTGCTGAACAGAAAAGTTACATTTTCCAAATTCAACTCTAAAAAAACGTAGTCAAATGCTCGAGGTATTTGAGTATAAACATGCACTACCGTTGGATAAGACGTGACCCCGTATGAGAAGACGATGTGATTGCGGACCAAACTTCACGGAAAATGGCTCCATGAGTCCACTAGAAACTGCCTTTTTGGCTATCTAGTGAATTACTTCAGAAAGTCTTTTGTGGCAATGATGAATAGAGCAAAAACAAATGTTTTGTGCCATTCATTTGTATGAATGCGATTATGAGGCTGTTGTAAAAGTGATAAAAATCTTGATGTATGAAACAAATATGGCATTAAATCCTCGCTTAGTAGCTGCGCTTTTAACTGTAATAGTAGAATAGAAATCGATAAACATTTAAGCTTCAGAATCCAAAGCCTTAAACATCCATAACATATAAATAAATAGTGGCTGCATCGCGTTTAGGTCTCCGAGATGAATGCTCGATGATTGAGCGTCCGCTGTGCCCGAGTGTGCTCAGCATGCAGGAATGCTCGGACGAGCATGATTACTGACCACTTGTGCTCACCGTGCGATTATTTCGTGTATTCTGATTGTATTTGAATTTTATTTTGCAAATACTAACATTATTTGCCTGCTAACTGTGTTAACATTTTAGTTTTTTTCTGAGAATTTATTTTGTTTTGTAATATCAGGAAAATGAATTGTTAAGCAAATTGACAAACAACTTAAATTGTCCGTATATTCAAATCACAACTGTCATTCTTTGACAGTTGTTTGAAATTTCAATAAGTCCACTTCTGTAAATTTCTGTGCTTGATATTTTATAGCAATTTATTTATTACATGGCGTACGCCAAGTTGGACTTAGGGTACATTTTTGTCTTAACGATAATTAATTTCCCTGATAGAACAACCAGTAACGATATTAATAAAAGCCACTACGAGATTTTGCAAATTATATTGTCATTGAAGATGATATTGTTATTTTATTCTCTACTTTAATTTTGCTGGCGCGTCAAGTCTACCAAAGCAGAGTGAACCTAAAACAAAGCGAATCATTGTAAGGCAAGCGATGGGTTGCCGGCCGGCGTCGCCTGGTGGGACACAAACGAGTCGTGTATCTTTACGGATCCCAATTAACAAATGGAGTGTGTATGTCGGTGTGACGTGCGGCCGCCATGCTTTTAATTACTGCCGAGTGGCGCTTTGTTGGGCTGACACCTCGGTCGCGCCCGATTGCGATTTAAATCACGCGGATGACATACATCGCTGGCTGTACTCGGCGCGCGCCCTATGCATCACAATCGCAGCGAGCCACGACGGGCATGTATTACGTTTTCGATGGTCCCTGCATCAAAGATGCGGTAGAGGTCGTTGCATTAAGAAAGATGGTGGTGATCACTGGACACAAGAGTTTGACGTGAATGGCATTTATTGAGGTTGGTGCGCTAATTGTTATCTGGATCGTTTTGTGATTAAACTGGTGTTTAATTTGAAATAATGTTTCGAATAGTTTCTAATGATGAGATAAATTGCATTTTGCTTTTAAATATTAAATTAATTAACTTAGTTCAGTTTCGTCAGTATTTTGTCGCTGAATATCGTGCTTTAACATGGACAGGTACTTGATACTTTTGCAGAAACTATGCACCCCAAATATAAGCAGGTATTCTCATACACCCAGAAAATCTAATAAAAAAGTAACAAAAGCGAACAGAGCAATCTTCCACGCACAAAAATTAAGTCATTGTTCATAACGAACTGGATTGTTCGGTAATAGCTGAAAATGTTCTAGACAACTTATAATAGGGCTTCCTTGTGCAAAGTTCAGGCTCCCAACTAAACTTATACCGCCTTGAAGGTTTACTAGAACCTTAATACCGATAATAGAGAGAAATGTTTAGCGGTATTTACCGGAATTGTAGGTATTGTCAGTGATTCGATAAAAGTTAGTGATTTATTCAGTAAAATTTGCCTAGTTATATAAGTGGCGGTTATGAGAAACTGCAAAGTACCTTGTGAAAAAGTTCTTACGGGAAGCACTGCTAAGCTGCACTGATATTACAGTATGAAGGTGGTGCTGAAAAAATACAAGTACAAGACTATGCAACCTGCATCTAGAGTTAATTGTTTTATTTAGAACCAAGGACACACAATTAATAAAGATGATGAAATAATAACGATACTCGTATTCACAAAGAAACGGTAAGAGTTTTCTTTCAGATGCAAGTAAGTACTCAATTTTACTTTGAATTTTTTTAACTTGTAACAACTTAGCAGGTTTTATCCGTTTTTCAATTGAAATAAACCAATACCGGTAAATTATTGGTATTTATACCACCTACCAAGAGCTGCGGTATTTAATACACTTAATTCAGTAAGCAACCTACGATCGAAGGCTTATGAGTAAATCTTTGGTTCTCGCATTACTCATGCTAAAAATACTTGAGTGTTACAAACTGCGGTACTACGAAAGGTAATGTCATACCAAGTAATTAATTAAGTGCGCGGTGGCAGATGGCAGGGAACTGATTCAGAAGGTGTACTCAGAACCTAGCGATGTAGATGGACATTGCTGGTCAGAAAACCAATAACTGCACAGCACAACATAGTTTAAAACCACATACGTCACCTCAAATTGCTCACTTTCGCAGCATGGATACGCATGAGTTCTCTCCCATTTCTATTACGTATTTCAACATTATTTTGCAATGCAACATGTTTTTTGTACGCTTTAAGGCGACCCTTATGACGCCAAAAAGAATGCGAAAAACAAATTACTATTACGTGATTTCTCTGGTGTACACTACACCATTTACTTAGAGCCCAATGCTCGTGCATCATCTTAGTTCTATATCAATCAAGAATGACCCTTCTGCTCGTTCTTATATCGCGGCGGCAGTACCGGCAATCAATCATGAAATACCGCAATTGTTTAAGAGTGAAATATGGTGATATTAAGGGGATGGCTTCCTCCCCCATGGACCAGATGTGGCTGTAATTGTGCTCCGATCATCCACCCACATTCATCTTCATTAATGTTTTACAACAAACTTGGAACAAAAATAAGAATCGTGCTCGTTTGTCGAACAAGACATGGAATTCTAGTGTTATTACAGCAATTAGGAGCAAACGTTGTCCGATCATTAATATTTTGGACTATTATTAAAGTTCTCTTTTGTTGCTCGAGGCAAAAAGTGTGTTTCGATTATTTTAGCCTCAATAAAACTGAAAAGAAACATGAGAATGAGGATTTAGAATAGGGTATAAGAGATATTGCCAATGTCGGCACAATATAGTGAATGGCAACAACTAAATCTGCCAACAGTTAGCTGTAACATCCTACAGTTAGATATTTTATTTGTTGATTTTTCATCGCTAATCTTAAGCTTCTTCTTCTAGCTCATAGAACACCGCGTTGGCACCTTATCAAACAAAATGCAAGCAACATCTGAATCACGCGGCGACGTCGACTATCCTTAATTTAAATAACACCAGATATAGGCGCCATTGTGCTGCTAACAAAGGAGCTTATCAACCGACGACGCATCCGGCGAAGTGGTGTAACCAGACAATTCTTTAGCACTTGGAGAATTGGGGCATCTGCTTTTGTTTACCGGCAGGGCGGCTGCGGAGCGATTGCGTGGCGCCTGCGGCTCGGCGGCGTGGCAGCCGCGTCTTCCGGACGTCGGACCACCCTAATTAATATTCATAATCGCGTTAAAGAAACCGCAGTTTATCCATCTTAACTGTTTTATATCGTAATTTTGTGCTCAAATAATTAATGGCTGCTACTTTGTTCGGCACCTAATTGATTAAGTTCTGTAATTTGGTTATTAATATTTTTTTTACTGGCGCATCGTAAATTTGAATTTGCAACTGAAACAATTATGATGTCTGAATAAAGGTACTGTGTAACATAACGTTGCCAGTCTTATAATCTTTATTCTTGATATTACTTTAATTATTACAAATGGAATACTTGCTAGCATTAAGTCGTAAATTCTGGTTAACCTCAGAAGGTATTGAACGATTTTTACCTCGTAGAGGCTTAATGCTACTTCACCCAAGTCCATTTCCTTTGGCTTCCACGCAATGATTCTATACGAGTGAAGCAGTACTTAT
Organism: Globia sparganii; assembly: GCA_949316385.1. Classification (NCBI taxonomy): domain Eukaryota; kingdom Metazoa; phylum Arthropoda; class Insecta; order Lepidoptera; family Noctuidae; genus Globia; species Globia sparganii. Next base: position 549,284 of record OX438659.1, read on the forward strand.
CTTCAAACAGGAGTTGCCTTTTACATTTATTTGTGAGCGCTATCGTTTGAATGGAGGAGCGCGCTGTTTTTGCCTCACTGAGCCAAAACCCACTTCGGTATCGTTTATCATTGTTGTTTACTCTTCAACGCCTTCCCTTTCAGTTAATACGGCTGTTTTAATTATTCAGATCATCGATTCATTTAGTTATGGGATGGAATTGTTTTTTCATTAAGAGTGAGGGGAGTTTTCACAGCAGACTATTTCAGGAACAGTGACATCCATATATCTTTCACTCTGGTGACAGGATAAGCAAACCGATATTCCACGTATTTCCCGGTTATGGCAGATCCCACCGATGGGTGTCGTATTCGAGGATTACGTCAACATGTTAGGCGACAAAATTCTAGGATTTATGTAACTTCTGTTCGACAGTACACATTTCGATACTGATTTCTGTTTCGATTAAATTCTCAATTTTGTAGCACCTAGGCATTGAACCCAGGACCACGAGATTGGCATCTGAACTCACTAGACCATACAGTTTATAATCTAATTATTTTAACGAACAAGCTATTTCAACAAACTGTTAGACACACAAACTGCTCGGCAAGCAGTTAAGCTAACAAGTGCTATGTGCTGAAGACTTAAAGGATTAAACGGCTTTGAGCATGACGTTAGTTTTCTTTTGCTCTTGGACTTTATAGTGCCCTGGTAGCAAGGAGTTTATTTAATATTAGTAGAACAGTCAAAAATTGACCTACTATCTACAAATATTACAAATGCGGAGTAACTCTGTCTGTTTGTTACCATACTGTGAATGTGACGAATCATTGTTCTTTTTATTGGAACATAGTTCCTCAACGCGGCTTGCAGTAGGAGTTGACTGGTAGAAATCGTCACGTAAGGAAAAGCATTATGTCCTCAGGTGAGTTTCACTCTCTTTCTCTCTGCCTATTTCTATTATATATGAGTGTGTGTATCACGTAAGGAACTTCGTTCCTGGCGGAGGTCCCCCGGCTGCATACGTCTTTCTTTCTCAGTTAGTTTTTAATGATGTGGCAGTTTGAGCTCTTTATGCGGCCTACCCAAATTTCCTTTCTTTGTTCGTCAAATCATGGAGGTCCTTAAGTTTTGAGTTGAGCTGCACGATTACTAACAAATGCGTGCACTGACTGGATAGTTCCACTCAATCTATGTGGTTCTTTCCTCAAAAGACCATTTCAGAACCACCAATCTGCATGTGCCTTTTCGTGTCCGGACTTGAAAGTGACCTCTGAGTTTGTTGCGATTCCTATCCGACTAGTCTAAAAAAAAAAGGTCGCAACAAGGCCTTTCTTCTGAGACTGGTCGGATAGGAATCGCCGACCTCATTTAGTTTTTAAAATGACTGATGTGTAAAACTGTTTGTACAAATCTACATAAATACTTAAATCATTTATCACTTGCCTTTTGTCGCCTAAGAAACCACTAAACTGATCGTTATGAAATTTACAAATAGGTAGGCTAGGGTCTAGAGAATAACATAGGCTACTTTTCATCATATGTGTATTTATATTAAAAATGCTGTGATCCAATTTGTAAAATATGGAACTACTGTCAGGAGATACTTCAAAGTTGTGAGTAGCGCAACTATAAAACCTTTTGGCGTTGCAGAAATATACATAGCATACGCAGAAATGATTTCCAACCAGCTATATTGTGGGCACCTAATCCTAGTTCATCATCATCAAAATCTATGCTGGTGTCAGCTTCCAGTCTAACCAGATGCAGCTGAATACCGGTACTTTATAAAGAGCGTCATCTGGCCTCCATAATCCAGTTACTAGGTGTTACGATACCTTTTGGTAAGACTGGGTAAGTTTTAGCTGAACCTAGAGGCTTACTTATTTTCACATAAAAAAGGTATACGATCCTGAAAAGTATGAAGTCTTCGGGGACTAGACTGTTTCCAGATGTTATTAAAGCAGTAATGTAGACGTGTACAGCCTATTGCCTTTTACGATACTCGAGAGAACTGGCCAGACTGTAGTCGAGGCTCAAGGCTAATACCTTGTTTCGTTCTACAGGTCCACTCGAATTATTAAAATATTATTCTGAAAATTTGATGGTAAACATAAACAGAAAAATAGCATAATAAGGTACAAGGTCAACAAAATGCGGTAAGTGGAGGAAAAACATCTGAAATTTATGGTTGGCTAGGGAAAACTGCTTGAGTTTGAAGTCTTTTAGCACTAATTGTTACAGCTTGTACTAGAAACTGTTTCACTATGTTCAAACTACACATTTCAATGCATCATGATGAGAAAAGTATTGAAGTGGGTTGTCCTTCTCACTAGCGAATGATCACAAGAAAGACTGAAGTTGTAGCGAGACAGTGCTTCCTTACCCAAACCATTCGTTACATCTGCTGAAGAGCTCCCACCTGGACATGAGTTACTTTGGATAACCTGAAAGTCTTTAAACAGAATCCGGACCCAGGTTGGCCGAAGCAAGGAAAACCAGTTTAGGTGGAGATTCATAGACGACTCCGGCTTGTAGTGTAAATGTGGTGCTGTTCCACAAACGATGGGACACTTAATATCGTGTCCTGCGTGTCCTGTCAGCTGCACGTTACAAGGAACCGGTGGACGCTGGTGATGGCGGCGAACAAGTAGCTGAATTCTGGGCCAAGTCTATTTAGATTGCTATCTTGCACTCTTCACAAAGAACACATCCACAAATTTCATGTCGCTAGGACCAGCAGTTTAGGCTGTGCGTTGATATATCAGTCAGTCAGGACTTTGAATTTTATACAATGTGTAACGTTAAATGCGCAAAACCTGAAAATAGTTTTTCAATCCAAGTAAAATACGAATTTTTAATGTCAAAATATTCGTATTTTACTTGGATTGTTTTTGATAATCGAAAATATAGACCTTGACGAGCAGTTTGATTTACTTACCTCATTTTCGATCATGTTGTGGGTTGGATCCTTTTTGCATAACTACGTCCAATTGAATACTGAATCGATTTCAATAACTTTTAATATAGTTTTTTTTTCAAAGAAAATTAAGTCATAGCTTAAGGCAATAAGACTCAATTTTGAATGCATAAAGTAATGTTAGGATCAACACGATTTTCTCAATAATATAATAGTTAGCTTAAAAAAATATATATTTTGGTAATTTTATTATGCTTTTAACTCAATGCTCTAATTGGGGTGTATGAGGTTTTGCGCATTTAACGTTACACGTTGTATAAGGTGTTCAAAAAATCAACCCGACAAACTTTAAGAGGTACTTTAGACCATCGAACTGAACCACTTTCACTATGGGACCAACTCTGAAATCACAAAAAAAAATCTGCTGTTTCATATAAAAGTTCAATACGTACTTGACTAAAATGTATAAAACAGCTGATTTTTTTTTCGTGATTTCGGAGTTGGTTCGATGGACTAAAGCACCTCTTAAAGTTTTTCGGGTTAATTGTTTAACACTTTGTATAATTATATAGATAAACTAAAAATAGTTGCTTGAAAATGATTATAAATTATAATCTTGAACAGAATTTATGAAGAGCATATATAGTAGGTGAAGCGAAGAGTACATATTAGAGGTAATACATGTGTACAAAACATGTTAGGTAAAACATTAATAAGATTCCGTGAGAAATATAGTGTAGCACTTATTATAATAAATTCACGTATGCTTAAGCAGTGAGGCTGTTTTAGAGAATACTTATACTTTAATGATTACCGTGTGTTTGGTTTTCGAATAACCAGAAGGGCCTATACTACTTCAAATGGCATAGCATGATCCTCCGTTATGTCGAAAATACTGCAGCATTAATTTTGAAATAAATATATGGTAAAGTTGAGGATTAATGTTAGGTCTTAGTTTGACGAAAACACGATTCCATAAAATTTTCTTGATAGAAAAAAAAAATCCAAAGTTACCTCCAAACCGAACAATAAACCGATGGTATTCAAAAAATACTTCAAATTAGATCATGAAACTTTGTATACTAACCGAACTAACTATAAAGCAGGTCTTATGTTTTTATTTTTTTTTTATTATCATTATTTTCATCGTAAAAAGCAAATACCTAAACTATTGGCGCTGCCTGCTGCCTAGCACCGCACTCTGTCTCACTCTCACTCAGTCCGAGCAGTATCGTTCGAGCGAGATAAAGAGTGAATTTTAGCTGAGGTAATATAGGCGCTTAAAGGACAAAATCTTCGTCTGTTTTCATTAGGTATCAAACTAAAAGAATATAAAAACTTACTAAAATTATACCACTTTTATTGAGAAAACTCGCAAAAGAAACTGCGAAGTTCAATAAGCGTAACAATACATAATGGGAAGTCTTAGTGCGACAAATGATAATAACCAATGTCAATAAGTGTGCGTTCACAATAAACATTCGAATTCGTTAATTTCAACATTTTTTGCAAAAAGGACTCTAATGTGTTTGCTGTATTATAATCAGCGATTAAGTGCTCTGGTTGGCAACAAACTATATTATTTCAACGTTAAAATTTTAAGTTTCGTCCCGTTTCACCCCTGCATCCCTATTGTAGGTACGCACGGCTGCACATCAAGCAACATAACCAGTATAAGCCGACTTCTGATTGTAAAGTAAACTTATACAGAGTTGATACGACAGAGGGGCATTAAATTACACTACGTATACTATACGTGTTTAGTATTAATTCGATACGGTATAAAAATAAAAAGCATCATAAATGAGAATTTTTTTGTTTCAAACAAACTAAATAGCTTACAAATCAGAATAAAACGCAACCACCCTTTGTAAATAAAGGAGAAACCCAAACTTCATAAAAACTTGGGCCTGGTGACTGACCTTGGATAACTATACAAAGTGGCAACGTCCAACGTCGCGCGCGGGCAGAGTAACTCGAAACACACTGTGGATTTTCCAAACTGCAGTACCGGAGATTTTTCCGATTCCAGATCGGTCCGAGTAAAAGTACTCTCATCGGTCCATATTAAATTAGTTAAGAAATGACGGTCTTCGGATGTTTTATTTAGTAGCCATTGGCAGTAACTGTTGCTGATCGGAAAGTCTCTCGATAAAAAAGTTTGCACCTTCCGATATTTAGAAGGTTTGCGTTTTTTACGTTTTAGAACCTTGTAGATAGTTCTATGGCAACATCTAAACTGCCAGGCGGCTCTGTGGAGACTCGTCGGGCTGCGGGAAAAATTGTCTAAAATTCTTTCGTCCCAAGCAGCGGGCATTTACCGCGGTGGCACTCCCTCCTGTTACAGCACTATACGTTTATTGTCCCGTAATCTTTGTACTGCCAACTGTATGGTGCGGGCATTCCTAGGGCAATTGCGGCTATCACAATACCTTTCTCTGTAAGTTCGTAGAGCTAACGTTGCGTTTCCACGGCATTCGCCGTAGATTAAAATCATGTCAGTGTATTCTGACGCCGTGTCAGTTACACGAGGTATTTTTGAACACTTTAATTATACACACACACAACCAAAGTTTAACTATCACAATAGAAACAGTCAATTACAAAAAAAAAAAACACTAACACTAAATAATAATAATCCCAAGTTACGTGTCCTGTCCTGTCACAATAAAAAAAGGAATACTGTCTTAAACTTATTTAGTGTCCTATCACAATAACAAAATAAATTCACAATTATTGTCAGCGCACAAGTTCGACAAAACAATAAGGGCGCAGGAGCTTCCGCGTACGTACCTACGTTCCGGAAGGGTAGCGTCGGCGCACTGAAAAAACAAGTTTTTTGGAGGCCCCACTTACTGATCGCAAGCACAAAATACAGAGAGTATAGAAGTCAATCTACATACAAAGTGCGCTCGAGCAACGCACACATAGACACCGCTCACGGACACGATATCTCGGACTGGTTGGGACTAGTGCGAGCGCAAGTGCCATCCGCTTGAGACATGCGTCTATGAAGTGCAAAAATGGAGCAATAAAAAAAAATTATAACTGTTCAGTGGACGGTTGTTTAAATTCAATATTAAACGGTGAATTGTCGTTTTTTAATCTACCAGTTGTTTCAGAGAGGTAAGTAGGTATTTGCTTGTATTTCGATGGTTTGTATTAACGTAACACAGTAGTTAGGTAGGTAGGTAAGCGCCCCGGCCCCCAGTCCCGCGCCGTAAAGTAAAAGCGAACATGACTTTGTAGCACTTTGTGACAAAGTAATGTAACAATAACATTAAAATTAAAATATTTTAGTTATTATTGGTTTTTTCGTTTCTCATCATCATCAATAAATCAAACAACTAGATGCGAGTGCCACTACCACGATAGTTTTTTGTGCATAAGCCAAAGTTTACAACCATAGCGCGACCGCCGAGCGTAGACTTCTGTACTCTCGGTATTCTGTGTCGCAAGGATCTAAGATACAATAGCAACACACTGACCTATTTCTATTTCTTTTACGCACGTGATGTTTTGCCAATAGGATTGTCACTCTCTTATGTACTACGTATTGGTTTATGACTTGCGTAAGAGCGGCAACAACGTATCGTAGATTTATCGTTTTAAGGTGCATGACCTATGCCTGTAGACATAATCAGCTGTTAGGAAAAATACATCGTGTTCAAACGGTGCAAAAACTTAAAAAATCATTTGCGACTAAACTACTGTTTCAATTTAATTGATTTTTGGTAGAGAGCTTGATAATGATACCTAGTATAGGCAGTTTAAAGGAAAGCCCATCTGTCGTATCAACTTTGTATAATGCGAGGTCAGCTAAAACTGGAAATTTATAGCTGGATGTGTCGTCCTGTGTAGGCACATAACAAATGTTGTGTTGTGAGCAATTAAGAGCACTTTGATGAAGCCGTTCAAAATACATAATACGACGCCTGCTAAGTGATGTCATCACGAATTCTGCGCCGCTCGGCAGAGAGGCTGTTTTAGTTTGTAGCGGTTCATGCTTCATTATAATGTGTGGCTGTTCTATCTGATGGACAATGATAAACAGGCAACAGCTAAAGTAACATCACACCTTATGTGAAAAAAGTTTCCTACTTACTTTAAAGCTTAGTGCTTTCTGACATTTGCATACAGGGTCAATTTAAATTAACTAGTGAAACTCCGCAAGCTTTTTGGTGGTATATAAAAACATGATAAAACAAAAAAAAAAAACTGATTTTCTCAACTGATATTTCAAGTTACAATACGTAAAAGCAAACAAATCATTTTTCGTGTTATTCAAAAGTGTTAAGATATCGATACCCATCCAAGGGGTATCGTATTACCCAGTAACTGGGTTGTGGAGGTCAGATAGGCAGTTGCTCCATGTAAAATACTGGTATTCAGCTGTATCCGGTTAGAGTGGAAGCCGACTCCAACATAGTTGGGAAAAGGCTAGGCATATGATGAGGAGTAGGCGTTCCTGTTAAAGAGTTTAAGCAGACTGAGCTATGAATTTAAAAACAAAATAGTAGGTATAAAAAGATTGATGAATAAGTTTTGTAAAAATATGAAAATTGCTAAGTTCCATCAAAATAAAAAGTTCTCAGCGACAAACTTCTGGTGAGCTATATTATTAAAAGTTGAAACTTGGAGAGCCTTAACATACTTCACACGATATTACCTATTAAAGTTGTTAAAATAGAAGTTTCAAATAGTTTCAGTGAATTATAGAGTATGTTTTGTTTTCAGTTTTAGGTGCTTTATAGTACCTTCACGTGCTGACTAAATGGGATCTGACCTGACGATGTGTCACATACTGAGTCATGGATATGTCTCTATAACCGCTAGGTCTTCTAAAATCCACAATGGATTTCGATGCGGTTTTCACTACCATTTAGATAATTTATTTCGGATGGTTTGTGTGTATAATACATTCATATTTAGTTACACAGAAATCTCAATATGTTGACAAGTCGCCATTGCGCCGTGCGAAGTAGGGGTGGATCGCTAGTAGGTAGCCTAGGTACCTGTAGGCCAATTCTGCTAATTTAAAACGTTCTAAATCTAGTCGCAGTCTCATCTCGGCGACAAACAAATGTCAAAAACTTGTCAAAATGTAGGGAAATTTGAAGTATTTTTGACAGATTGAGACTGAGATCAGACTGTGAACGTTCTTAAAAATTACGAGAATTGCCTCTCTGATAATTCAAGGTTTTGCAGTTACGTACAAATATAATGAGCGGTCCGAGTCGAAAGAAAGTTCCAAACACAAAGTTGTGACTCAAACTAGGTATCAGAGGGGATTGACGGTCAAACGAATTTTTGTAATATAGTCTTTGACAAAGACTTCATAAGACTTAAAACGGCAAGTTGCTCTTGAAAATTAAGCCGCTATTCTTTTAAAAAGACAGCCTAATATTAAAAGCCACTTAAATGTGAACACACAGGCGCGAGCGTTCATCAGTGAGCTGTATTTTATGACGTGATCAGCGTATCGTGGCGGTAATACCGGTAATGAAGTGTTTGAACCGGGTGAAGAGCAGGCGGAGGGGGGAGGTACTCTTGTTCTACACTCCGGTAATTAGACACTACTTCATTACGCCGTGTGTGTGTACTTGTAATGGAATTTTGAAATAGTGCAAAAGGAAAATGTTCATATTATATACAGGATGGAATCGAAGTCATGGGCACTATTTTAACCTAAGGCACTACTCACGATACTGATTGCATTAGGGCTATTAATACGCAAATCAAAAATATTATTAATGCAAGTAAGGAAAACCTTAAAAATGTAGTAAGTCAAATTGCACAAGGCTTATTATTGCAAATAAACACTTAAAGTAATTAAAACAAAATACTTCGTTAACGCCAATAATTGTTGAAATATCAAAATCTTAAAGCGCAGTACAGCGCAAAGCGAAATGTAAACAAACATCACCTGCGCGCGCGCGGGTTTTTCCTTACAAGTAATAATAACAATGGGCTACAAGACATTCCGTCCGGCGGGATTCCCTGAACTCTCTCCGTCCCACTCCCTCACTCGCAAAAATACGAATATCACCCCCGCGCGGGGTATGCTTCCCGCCGCAACACGAAGTCACGAACCCGGAACCAGTGTCATAACGACTGCGCAGGTGCATTGACGCGTAATTGATTTATTGATCCCGTGACGTAATCGCCGTACTCGCCGCTCGCGTCATACGGTGCTTGGATTGCAGTGTATTAAGTGTTAGTGTAGTAGTTGTGTGTTGTGTGTGTGTTTGTGTACACGATGCCTCGACCGCGTAATGTGCAGGCTAGGTACACCAACCAACAATACCCACAAATGGTTGTAATTTACGATCGCACAAGAAATTTAGTATGAACTCGTGAAATGTTCCATCGGCGCTACCCGAACGACCCTATTCCTTCACGGGGTCTCATTCCACCAGAACCACTCAGAACCTGTTGGATTTTTCGTCTTTTCACGTGCCAGCACATGCACAAGCTCGTGGAAGAGCACCCGTTTACCCTCTGTCACTTTACCGACAAATAAGGTTTTTTCAAAACAATCCACAGGCTAGGTACGTAAATGTTTTTTTTTAATGTATGTTAGTTGACGTAGTTTTGACCGTCCTAAGCCGGCAAAGTACGAAGGGAAAATTGGAATTTATTATGAATCAATTCATTGGCAACTTACGAATGTCACGTGAGTCGGGCGGGGTCAAAGAATTCACGCCCAATGACGCGCGTACGGCGTAGTGTACCTACGCATTTGCTATCGAGAAGCGCAACTAATTTGATACTTTGTATGACTTACTACATTTTAAGGTTTTCCATACTTGCATTAATAATATTTTTGATTTGCGTAATAGTAGCCCTAATGCAATTAGTATCATAAGTAGTACCTTAGGTTAAAATAATGCCCATGATTTCAATTGCACCCTGTAGAGCTCAACTGTGATTAATGAGACACAATTACTTTTTCTATTGTTATATATCAAATTTTGATTTGCCTACAGTTGAGAGGTGTGGGAATGTTAAAACATAGAACAAATGCTTCTTTCTTACTCGTATAGGGTTTACTTCAGACATACAACATAGATCCCCAAAGTGTTCGGCGAGTGTACCTACATAATACACCAACACTTCGCTACTATGTCCCACGTAATAGTCACACTCACACCTTAAATTTTAAAATAATCAGATGCAAACAACATGATGATTTTGAAGTTCATCATAACTCAACGTTCAGCAGTAAAAACGTGTTTTTCGAGTCTATTTGCGAAATCTAAACCAAGATTTTTAATACACTAAAAGATTTCCCGCTTACATAAAATTATTCAGTTTGTAATTAATTTAAAATTCTCTCGTTTCATAAAAAAAAACACCTTAACTTTTCCGATGAAATTATAAATTTTCACTCCCCTAACCAACCAAGAAATCGACACACCTAATGTGAACACCATACAACCTCCCCTTACATCTCTATCCTGCCCCAAATTTGAGTAAGTAATAAACATTCATAGCACTTATGATAGTCCCCCTAGCGGTGAGGGGAGGGTGGGGCCAAGTGGCGCGGCGCACGCACCGCGCGGAGCGATACGGCACGCGCTGTGACGTTGAGAGGAACTACTGTGCCGCAATTAGGTCGCACGCATGCCTGAGATGTGGGAATATGAGAAAAAAAGATATGACCGATGAAAAGAGAATACTGTTTTTGAATTGAGTGAATGTATAGTGTTTTAACTTTCATAGGAGTCCATTTTTAGGCTTCCGTACCCAAAGGGTACCAACGAGACCCTATTACTAAGCCTCCACTGTCGGTCTGTCCATCTGTCTGTCAGTGCACAGTATCCTGAACCCTTGTAGGTAGACAGTTGTCACAGCGTGTGCATTTCTATTGCCGCTCTATCAACAATAAAAAATAAAGTTATAAATAAAAGGGGTCTTTAAACGCAAAGACCCCAAGAGCGAGTCCGAGTCGCACTTGGCCGGTTTTGAAAGTCAAAAGAGACTATATTTATCTAATCCGAAATACTAGCTTATAATGTATAAAAAAATCGAGCAACGTCCCTTCACAATGGCAATAAGTACAAACTTTTATCCCCTATTTATTAATTCCCTTTGCTTAGGGGATGAGATTTCAAGAATTCTTCCTTAGTGCTCACATGTTCTATGCTCAGCGGTTTAGGTTTTGCGTTGTGTATCATTGAATGAATGAAGTAGTAGTAGCAGTAGTCGCGGGATGAGGGACGCACCCAACCGGGAAGTATGGCAGAAATAAGTGGACGCTTATACACAGCAGTGATTTCAGGCTGAAATGTTGATGATGATGGTGATTTATTAAAGGATACAAAACTAGACTTAATAATAAGAAAATCTATCGATGTTCTTTCATATACTAGAAACTTATAATGATCATAAATTATATTAGATCTCAAATAAGAACTTGTTTATATTAGTTTCAAGCTCCCTGTGTCACTGTGAATTTGAATAATTGTGTTACTACATCAAAAATAGTATGAAACTTTAATAAAGGTTTGATATCATTTCGATAAATTCTTGTGAAAAAAATTACCCGTTTTTGTAGCTTGATTTAAGCTGAATTTCAACATTTTAAATATAACCATATTTATGTTTGATTGACTTATTCGATTAATTCGAGATACCGAATATTAAAAAAAATGTGTTTAACTGAAAAGGTTGTTGATTTTAACGTTTATAGAAATATCTATAAGGTTTAATAAATCCTTTCCGTTTTGAGGAAACCTTTCAACATTTCCACATCTAAAACACGTCAAACACTTAAAATGACAAAAGAAATACTCATAAGTACTGCCATATCCAAATCGCAACATAAAACGCTAAGCAAAGGCCCCCATTACAAATACGAGTGATCGAAAAGTGAAGTGGCGAGCGGAGCGCATTGTCCGCGTCACATCGATGGGGGGCCACTCGAGATGTAACGCCTCTTGCCCTCAAAACCCGCTTTGTATAGCGTACATGCTGTAGCGTTGGGTAGACGGGTTGTTTCAATTCTTTTTGAACGTTTTGCTTTTGTGAAATGTTAGTATCGGTGGGAATTATGAAAATTTATTACAGTAACTTTGTTACATACTTCGTTAAGTAACTTTATGAGTAGCTTAAGTACCAGTTTAAAGTACTTCTTACTCTTTTGTCACTGGGTAAATATCAGCTCGTTATGTTGTCACAGAAACAGGAGTTTTATCAGTTCCTGTCTGGTCGGTGTTTGGACGCACAGGTCATGTAAGATGGGTCATGAGTTTCTATGCAACGCTATAATGTATACGATGTTGGGAACGTCTGAACAGCACTTGTACCCAGAAATGAATAAAAAGGTTAAGTAATTGTGTTTATGATGGGTAGCCAAATATTCGCACGCATTTTTCTACTGCACTCGCAGGTCACTGCCCTCTGCAAGTAGCTAATCCACAGGCTGCACGTGCAAAAGGATTTACAATACGTTTTTACCGACTTCACAAAAAGGAGGAGTTACTATGTTCGGATGTTTGTATGTTTTTTTTTTTTTGTATGTTTGTTGATCGAATACTCCGCCAATTGTCGACGGATTTTCAAAATTATTTTTTTGTTCGAAAGTAGATAGTTCTGAGGTGGTCCCATTGTCACCAAGTTAGGATCTGATGATGGGATCTTAGAGAAATCGAGGGCAACCCTCAAATTTTATAGGCTCACTTATTGTTTTTTGCATATTTTATGAAGTATCTTGTGTGTTTGCGTATGGTTGTCACCATCTCAGGTAGCTCAGCTGATGATGGAAGGTACAACTCCTTAACAGTAAGAAGTTACTCGAACAGACAAGGACAGTTTTAGTAAATTGTTTTGATGTTTGATAGGGCATTTGCCACATTTGGTCTCATGATCATCAAGTCATGACCTGATGCAGTCAGGATAGTCTGCAGAGTACCTAACTCCTCGACAACTAACAGCAGATATATCGTGTTTAGGTTAATTGAAAAGGGCTCGATGTGTGGATAAACGTACTGTTAATGAGAAACACCGAAGTACATAGAGACTTGATGCTGAAGCCAGGAGCATCAGAAAAAGTACAAATCTTGAAATTACAGCACCGTACTCGTGTTTGGGCTCATTTTAAACAGGACTAAATTTTAAGTGCAATGCAATGTTGACATAAGTCTGGCCTGATGCTGCCAGGATTATCAGCGGGATCCTGGAGAAATCGAAGGAACTCTTCAAATATTATAGGCACACCTATAGCGATTCGGGTATTATTTATAGTAACTCGTGCATTTGCTTTCGGAAAGCAAAATTTAGTGAAGTAAAACTGATGATGAAGACCACAGATGGCCACCGGGACTACTCAATAATAAGTATTTCACAGGTTGCGATTCGCTTAATTTAATATGGTTGCCAAGCAATTTATGCTCGTCACAATGCGAATGGTGAAATGGAGCTGATGGTGGAGTACCAGGAGAACTCCTCAACAATTAACGTCCGTGTATCGGGAACAGTAATATTTTGTAAAAGGCGATGAGCTTGATGCATTATAAACATTCCCACTAAAAAGCAATAAATAAAAACTTTTTAACAAAAAAAAAACCGACTTCCATAAAAAAACACTACAAAGTGAAAAATAACTTTAATTTCGGAAAGCGGTGGCAATAAACTAAAATACAGATCCAAAGACACCGACTTCCGAAATTAAAGTTATTTTTCACTTTGTAGTGTTTTTTTATGGAAGTCGGTTTTTTTTTTTTGTTAAAAAGTTTTGAACAGTGTCATCTTTACTTGTTTTGTACACCGTGCAAACCTGCGAGCTAACATATTACATCGTACAGTCAATGACCTGCGCTCCTCTCAATATCAGTACTGTCCTTTAAGTCACCGGTGACCCAGTGAGTGACCCAAATACTTAAATTTAGTAATTCTTTTCGGAGCATTACCATCTTAGAAAACTTCAGAAATATTTTCATATGATTGATATATTAAAAAAATATTTATATCGATTTGCACCTGCCTTAAACACAGATTTCTTTGAGTTGTATTTGAACCCGTGGGCCTCCACATAGGATTCACACATGCACAGATCGAGGGCTCAGCAGCACCATATATCATCGGCGTAGCTTATAGTGTTAATACAAACGTCGTCAATGTGGCCACCGAACCTAGTGCTACAGAGCTTCTCGATCAGCTCGTTTACGTAGAAGTACAGAAGAGGGAAGGAGAGGCCCCCTTGCTTAACACCGCATTCCAGCTTGTACTCGTCCGAGAGTGTGCCTGCCCATCTTATTTTAATATGCTGCTTATCATACCAATGCATCAGTACAGATAAAATTTCCCTGGGTACACTGGTATCCTGCAGCTTTAACCAGAGTTTGTCATAAGACACTAAGTCGAACGCTTTCGACAAGTCGAAAAAGCAGGACCGTCTGTTTGGGAGACTTTTGGTTGAGAGGTCGGATCTGAACCAAAACTGGGCGACGCTCAGTTTCAAGTGTGACTCTAACTGTCGCTCAATCAGATTGTCCAGTATCTTGGTCATACTTGTAGCCACAGAGATCGGTTAGAGACTTCTGAAGAGTCAATTTAGTGTGCATTAATCTCTCAGGCAAATAAGAATGGCTTAAGCATACATTAAAAAACATTGATAACACTTTCGAGAGGTGAACTACAGAGTACCTCAGATGTTCGATGTTAAGGCCATCATGCCCTGGAGATTTTCCGGTCACCATTTTCCTTATTACGGAAGCTACTTCTGCTGCGGTAAATGTTACACTTAACTTTGGGGTATGAGTCCCAGCATCGAGCATCGTCGGCGAGGCTGGCCCCAGTGAAGATTTTACATTAAAATGCTGCAGAAAAAGCTTACTATCTCGCACGGGTCATGCCTGGACCCGCTACGCAGCTACGCTCATGGCAAGGCTCGGTCTAAGAGTCAACTGGTTCCTGGATTTCCAAAACTTATTAAAATTATTATTTGCGTGGTGTTCAGCAATAATATTCAATTTAATTTGTTACTGATTATTTTGGCACCATTTTAGTCTAGATTTAAAATATCGTATTGAATCACGCATGTCATTAAAAATTATACCCGAGGCCGGTTTATTATTCTAGAACCAAACTTGATAATACAGTCGCGCCCTTTCGTGAGCGCTGCGCACATATCTATTCCAACCCGTAATATATTTACCTTGCCGTTTCTTTCTAACATTGTAGCTATATTCTGTGGCTTCGGAAAGTACCAACTCAATATTGTCATATATTTTGTTAAATCTATGTGCGGGGTCACTACAGGTTTGATCTGCACAGTAGGTGAATTCACTATAAAAACCCAACTATTCTGATACTTATAAATCTGTTCTCTGTCACGCTCACCCCGTTTTATTTTACTTTCGCGAGATGAGCTAGACATTTTGATTTTTTCACATTTCAATAAAATGGGTAAATAGTCAGACCAATATGTATCATATACAGCACTGAGCTACTTAGTACTGAGTGACACGCAGCTTCAGTCACCACACAGTGATCTAACCACCGCTGGCTACCGTGCACCCCACTTACAAATGTAAATGTTTCTATAGGTAGTAGTTACATATAAATACAAGACCAAGAGTTATCGGCATTAAAACTTAATAAATCACCTATCAAGTACACTGATTCCACATTTTGACTTTCAATTATAGCGTTAATTTCACCTGAGCACTCTGTGTACTTAATTAAATTGTCCCTTGAATCAGTGGGCATATAAACAGAAAATATGATTACCGAGCAATCCATACTAATATTATAAATGTGAAAGTGTGTGTGTCTGTTTGTTTGTCCGGCTTTCACGGCAAAACAGAGCGACGAATTGACGTGATTTTTTAAATGGAGATAGTTGAAGGGATGGAGAGTGACATAGGCTACTTTTTTTTTAACCATGTTACCCCGAATTTAACGCGAGCGAAACTGCGAGCAAAAGCTAGTCATTACACAACTCAATTTTTATTCATACTTTACAACGGTAACCACTAGAAACCTAGGCTTCTTCCACAACAAGGTAACCTCACCAAACGGTCTGCCTCGAAGATGTGCTCGAAGTATGCCCGCAGAGGTGTCGACTGCTGAGGTGCCTATGCATCCAAAACCGTCGTCAATACTGCTGAGGTACGTAAGGTTATGCGGCAGCAGCCGCGTCTCCTGTAGTGCTATGATGTCGGCGGTACCACATAACCCTCGCACACAATCAACAGCATTTTACACACACAAAAAAATTTTCACAACATTTTCACTTAACTTATGAAGTTTACTGCATTAATATCTAAAGAGTTATCAATGTCTACGCCGCTATGCATTTTTAAATCGTTTAGTTAATACATTCCGGTCATTATTATTTTTCTTTTGGTAATGATAATTCTAAATTCACGCTGTTTATATTAGACGAAACTTGTAATTGGCCATCCTGCATACTGATATGAAGCTGTAAGTTTTCTTTAAAATATTAATATGATAAAATACCAAATGTCTGCTACAATCTAATAAGATTGTATAGGAAGGTATAGATGATACCAATTATAAACTATTAGCAAGCTTTTCGTAACGCTTATTTCATAAATCTGACTGATGTTAATGTTGCCCGTTTCCTTTGTTAAATAGGTATCATCACAGAGCCGTGTAATTGAAATTAGTATTATTTCGTCTTTCAGGCAGTTCTCGGAAGTGAAGCAATAATGATGTGTTAAAATGAGGAAAATATTAATACGTATTATTGTTATTGTTATGTGTGTTATTTGAATATTTTATAATAACAACAACAGCTGCAATAATTAAATAAACAAATGTATTAATAAACAAATCGAATAAACTGCTGCGCCATCAGATACCCTGAGTTTGGTGTCTATTTCGACTTAAATTCACTCCTGGTCCATTACAAACTGGTTAAGATTCAAAGAGGACTTGATAATCTTTAAACTAAAAGTTTGTAAGTAAGTAATTATAATAAACCTGGCAATATTTGTTTTTCCTTTGCTAGGCTCCTATGCCTCTTCAAACGTAACAATTATCATCAGCTAGTCACAATATTTTGAAGACTCGACTTAATTTCTCAAGCCCATAGAACGATCGATCGCGGCCGCCATTTACAACCAACTCACGGCTCATTCATTATAAATTTATCAATTCACTAACCCTTTCCGAGCCAATTAACTAACGTTGACAGGCCAATCAAAACGCCAACGACTGCATTATGTCTGAATAATCACTCGCCGCGAAATTCAGACGCAATTATTTATCGTTTTGTGCGAGCTGCCGTGGGTTCGTCTCAATAAATAAACACAAAGGACTGGCAAGACAAAGCGAACAATGCTATTGTTTCTGTGTACGCCGGACGTAGGCGCCGCCTTGGTCGCAGCGCCTCGGAGTACGCACGGCTACAGCCACACCACAAATCAAACCCTAAAAACGTTTAAATTGTGAATTTGACTGTAACTGTTTCCGATGTATTCAACGAATACAGGAAGAGTAATCGGCCAAGTGTGAGCGGTCTCGTATATTCTTGTAAAGAACCTGACAAAGCAAGATCTTATTCCAACGCACATTTTAAATTGGGGCTGCATGCCCATCTGAATTTGAACGGCTCACTCCAGTGTGAAGGCTACTCTAATAACCATGATGTTGCCATTTAATGAACATAGATTTCCTCCTATCTAGACCTTTTTGGGTGAACTTCAACTGAGCAATCACTTCTGTAGTGAAAAGCAGTTTTGTTTTGTTTTCGCAAACGTTTCCATGTAGTACATGTGTCCTGTCTTCGCGCCATGTTCATGGTTATCCAAAAATGTTTTCAATTTAGCTGGTTGAACTTTTCAGTACCAGTGACCCCGTGGTATTATCAGCAGTCTATCAAAATGATTGACACGTGCCGCGCCTACAAAACGAAGAAAAATATGGCTTCAAGCGTTTATTAAGATTGATAGCCGGACTGATTCGCGACCGGATGGGACCCAATACTACTTTGCATTTAGCAAATATCGCATTGTCATTATTTATTTTTCCCGACGTCCATTTTCATTCGAACAATTCCGAAACTGTCTTGTTTACTCCTGACTTTAAAAAATAAAAAAAATGTCTGGATAATTGGAACATTGGAAGGAATTCGGTTATTACTTTCCCGATTTTCATTCGGATAAAAAGTTTTTTCTCCAATACTGAACTAAAATTGTTTGTAGCTACACTGCATACATTGTGCATTTTGTTTGAATAATTGAATCAGTTAAGCTTGGCCGCGATATCGAGCCGGCAATGGAGTGAGTGCTCGCGAATAAAGACAATTGGTTAAACGCACCGGGCGCCATTTTTTAGCGTGCCTTCGAAAACATGGTTACCTGGTCGGACATGTTTCAATCAGCTCATGTTTCATGTTTCTGTATGATGAAGTAAAATGGGGTTGGGGTGGAGACTGGAGATAAAGTTTTTTAACAAGAGTTGTGCTTATTTTTGGTATGAAGACTTTTTTGATACACGCAGCACGCGGAGCGGAAACAAAACAATAAAAGCATGCTATGAATGGTCATATTATGGCTAAATTGTTTCGGTTTCTTTTTGATTCTTATATTTTCATGGCAGAGTAAAGTGGAAAATTGAGATCTTGGAAGAACTTGAAAAACCTTGAAAGGTTGCATAAGAGTTCTCATGAAAATCACAGACCAATAGAAACTTTTAACCCCTTCAGCTGACTTAGGACCTGAAACCCGTGAAGGGAATACCTATAATATTGTAAAATGAATACACAAAGTTACAATATCTGTAGTAGCGAGACCGGATTCTGTCGCGAAGTAGTTGGAGTACGTAAGTACAAGCAGCGACATTTAAGTGTTCATTGTTTAAGTAATGTAAAGACTCGGCGAGTCGAACCGATCTAGCGAGCTAATGGATGGATTAGCGTTTAATTGTTCAATAGATGAACATTGTTTAATAGTTATTGGCATTTACAATGGATCTGGAGAGGGCACTGGCTCTTGTGAAATAGGTAAACCAAATAAAACAAGTCCTTTTTAATTATTTATTTGATTTTTACCTGGTAAGGAAAGTTTAAAATTATGATAAGCTATTATGATAGTGAGTGTCGATAGATGAAGAAGATGAATATCTAAGAGTATGTTTTACACACATTCATCTTGTTCATTATTCAGTAGTTTATATAAAACCACAAGGTCCACTGCGCAATAATAAATAATTAAGATATTAATAACATTAAACGTAGAAAGAAATATTTATAGTACATACTTAGCCAAAGCACTTAAAAGCTCGAACCGAAATTCTATATTTAAAGGACATTTTCGTAAATGAAATTAAGCTTAGAATATCTCCTTTAAAATTAGATCTTCAGAGACCGCACTCAATTTGGAAAATAATTTCCACTTCAAAGTTGTGTTTAAGAGTAGTTGAAGATGGATAAGTCACTCCAGCAGCCAGGTCCCGAGACGTCCGGTGCGGAAATGCTGTAATAATATTGAATATCCGGGCCGTGCGCCGCACCGCAAGCCGGCCGCACACCGCAGTGCCAGACACCGCCGCTCCGGCTAAAGATCAACGGCTATTCGTCGGTTTGCTACGAAGACTTGATTTTGACGATGCGATTTTTAAACGTATAAGGTACCTGCGGTTTCGGCCAGGTTACTACACTTTAATTTATTGCTCGTGAAGGATGTTGTGACACAATTTCCATACAAATCTATTTAAATACACCTATAAATAACATTTTGTATATTTGTTTGGAAGCCCTAATAGATTATCCTAAGCGATGAATAGACAGGGTGATTTGTAATTTGATGTATTACTCCAGGACGTGATAGTGTCACCCATTTGCAACAATTAAGCACCCCGTAAGTATATACCCTAGGCGAAAATTCATGGGATTCGAAAAAACTAAATTTTTATGTATTTTTTAATATTTCCCAGAATTTTTCATGAAATATCACTTTTCTTTTTCTTCTTCTCATTCGATATAACTAAATGTTCTAAAACAACAAATAGTTAAATGTTAAATGAAGTAAATCTAATATACAAAATTCTCGTGTCACAGTGTTAGTTACCATACTCCTCCGAAACGGCTGGACCGATTTCTATGAAATTTTGTGTGCATAGGTATTGGGTAGGTCTGAGAACTGGCTACTATCTATTTTTTTTTTGCAAAACGTTTGCGGAGTCAGCTAGTAATTTCTAAAAATCATTTAGGTATGTACGGTGGCCAGCACATCAAGCTACCCCAATCTGTCAGATTTTCCCAATTGAATATGAACTTTATTTCTTTGTGGTAAAGTTGAAAATCTATCAAAGAATTTTGACAGATTGGGGTAGGTTGACCTGCTGGCGTCTGTACATGAACTTTGACATAGCTATATATAACGAATAAATACTCGTATAACAAAATATTTAGAAATGCCGATGAAACATGCTGGCAAAGGTCGAATTTGCAAATAGCAATGAAGGCCATTAAATTCGAGAGTTTAGAGAAAAGTGATATTTATTAACGAATTCTGGGAAATTTTCAAACATATCTACATGATTAACCGTTTTTTCATATATGTTTAAATTTTAGTATTATAAGAATAAGATTTATTAACTTGTAAGAATATTTAGTTACTCATGCTCTTCCTGATTTCAATTCGAATTTGTAACATGTGGATAGCATAGTCAGTTACGCACTGATATATCCAGAGTTAAACTATTATTATCCATATATAGGGTGACTGGTAATTAGTGACCGATACCTAAACACGTGATTGTACTCATGATAACAAACAACTTTTACTATGGGACCAAACCTGAATTCGCGAAAAAAAATCTGCTGTTTAGTAACTACATTTTGACCAGTTAGGCGAACATAAATGACTGAACAGCAGATTTTTTTTTACAATTTCAAGATTGGTCCCATAGTAAAAGTTGTTTGTTATCATGAGTACAAGCACGTGTTTAAGTATCGGTCACTAATTATCAGTCACCGTATATAGTGTACAACTGTTGGTTTTCCTTAATAAATAAAATAAAAATTGAGTTTTCTCGAATCCCATGAAATTCGCACTGGGTTTATGGGGTGCTTAATTGTTGCAAATGGGTCACACTATCACGTCCTGGAGCAGGTACGTCACATTGCAAGTCACCCTGAATAGCAGTTCTAATATTATACATACGTGTCGAATTGATGACCTCCTTTTTATTGAAATCGGTTAAAAAATAAAACGAACGTTCTAATTCGAGTACAATCACAATGAGCTTGCAAGCAATACCACCACCGATGGACTCCACGAGACTGGCTCAACCTAGTGTGGACTTGTGGAGATCATAAGCAAAATGCTTGCTATTGCCTCTTATTTTTTTAATGTAAACTTAGCTATTAATTTAAATTACACTATATGGAAATGTAAGCACTATATTTGGCAAGCAACTGCGGAAAGTGGCGCCATCACTGTCACGCTTTACTGGCCATCGAGCTTTAGAAGCGGTTTTACTTCGAGACTTCTAAAAACAGCACTACACTTGTATCTACTAACAGTTAGGATATAAGTGTGTGTATTTTTGGCGACCGCAAACAGAATGGCAAAGGAAACATCTCCGAAACTATTGAGCTCAAAGCAAACGGATGAGAGCTTGAGTACCTATCTTTTTGGACAAACTAAACTAAACCTGATGAAACTTTTTGTTTGGAGGGTAGTTTATTGCAATATACGGAGATTTATAACAGAGATGTTTTGGTACATTTAATAACCGATGGCGACGAAATGCATCCAAGGGCCAAATTAAAAGTTATTATTATTATTAGAATAGCCTTTGTCTGCAACTTTGTCCGCATGTACTTTGTATTTCATAAAGACAAAGATTTTGTATGAAAAGTAGCGTATTTATTGCCTTCTCCAGGTCCTAGACTATCTGTCAAATTTGTTAACGATCGATTAAGTATGTGTTTTAAGCGTGAAAAGGTACCAGACAGACCTAATATTAGGATGGATGCACTAACACCAACAGCTTGTATTATCTTAATATTTATTATAGTTATTTTCTACTCCAAATGGATTTCCCATCACTACAAAGGTCTACCGCCTTATCAATACAACCATAAATAGTTTGATCATTTTCAGAGTAAAGCCGACACTTCCGAAACCGACGCTTCATAGTATTGCCGACACTCGCCTGGTGTCCGACACTCCGTTGCGATAGACTTTATTCAGGCGGAACGTTCTCAAGGGAAGGAGACGTTTTTCTACCATTTCCTCAAGAAAATTATACATAGTGGGTCGTTCCTGCGTGTTACGTCGAGCTGTTTACTCCGTTGTTATTGTGGACAGATTGTCACTATTATAGTGGAGTTTTGTTAAGATTTTAAAAGGCGTAACTCAGTGAAACTCAGTGAAACTCAGTGAATGCAACGATAAAGAGAGATCGGAAACTGTAAGGCAGTTCATTTATACACATATTAAAAAAAACACTCATTTAAAAAAATAAAATAAACAGAGTAGAATACATAAGTCACTATTGTATATTAGTTGACTTCTACGTGCCAAGAAGTCAAAGATTCAAAATTTCGCGAACTTTGAAGACACCTAAATATTTGATTCACTTCCAAACTTCGAACCGCGACTATCTAATATTCACGAACTCACGCTACAAAGTTCACATGTCTATTAACATAGTAATAATCTTGCTAACGAACTTTGCAAAGCTTTGTGTATTATCATAGAAAAACCGACAAAAGTAAAACAAACCATTACTTACTAGACAAAAGTGTCGCAAGCAATGTTAGGGAGAAAAAGTCGAAGCAAAAAGCTAGTGCACTTTAAATCTTACGCTCTTCAGGGACGCTGGAGACTCGGTTTGAGCCTGTGGGGATACCGCAGACACAAATGTATTTTCAAAGAATCAGATACTCTTTTATAACCTCCTCCTTTTTGGAAGTCGGTTAGAAATAGAACGAAACTAAAGTCGACACTTTATTTGAATACCCAACGAAACTACGTAAATAGTTTTGATATATCGCGTATGAAAACTAAATTCAATGAATCCAGAAATCTGTCCGGATTCCCAGCAGCCGTAAACGAACCCAATTCTTCCCATGACATTTTGTCTACATGACATTGCATGTGACCTCGATACGAAAAGCTGAACTACAATGGCGGCGTATCTATTACCCCGCAATCCTTGATCATTCACTACACTGGAAATCTCATCCAACATTTTGCACAAAATCACACGACCGACGCTGCAGTGTCGCCCAATGAATGCCTAGCTTTAACTAGCGATGGTACTACGGGCCAATGGGCAGCGCCAGCCTTTAAAATTGAGCTAAGCAATTATTTGACTCGCTCCGGTCATTTTACATAGAGCAGAAGGTATAAATTAGTCTGTATTTTTATTTTGTGCACTCAAAGGTTCTGTGCATTGTTTGTTCTGCATGGATGTACAAAGCACATTAGTGCAATTTGCTGCTATAGTAAGATTTTGTTTGTTTTATAACTCTTTTTTGCAGTTTCGCTTGAGTTGGTGTTGTATAGAAATTAGGGAAAATACTGGCGTTGCCGGCATGGGAGTCGACGAGAGTCTACTTTGTTGCTTTTGCCCGGACACATTGTGAAATTCTTCTGTATGTAGGCCCCACGTTTCGTTGTGGAAATCAAAACCACGATCCGAAACGAATCACTCAGCCGTTGCACAAAAGTGCTTTCAATATAATACATATATCAGGCTTTGACTAAAAAAAAATGTTAAAATGTTCAACCTAACATTAAACAATAAAACAATAATTTTACTCCTCCAATTTGTTTTAATAACCCAAAAATCACTCAAACCACACTAATTCATAACAGTAAACTCGTACAAAGCCGGGATCTGGCCGCAACACATCACTCTAAACTTGATACTTTCGCGCCCCTCATTACATCGTGTCATTAGCGGTAACGTAATGAGCACATACATACCACACATTCACACACACAAGGATCATAATATGTCTACAAGGGATACTTTGTGTCTGTAATGGCTGAACAGAGTTACTCAACCTTTTTTCGTGCACCACATGCGTGGTTTATGTGTTTTTTGAAGGGATATAACAACCTTGTGGGTATCGTAAACGGCTAAGAGATTGCATCTGATAGATTTTATACTGTGGCTAAAATCTAGACTTCCAATTCTATGGAGGTATGTTTCGATTTATTGTGTGCGTAAAACAGCAGAATACACAACAATATATACTTTACAACAATCCAGCAAGATACATATACTTTCTTATTACAGTAGACTAAAATCATAAAGAAAACCTTAAATATTTATTTGCTTCGTGCATTTATTCACACAAAGGAGATGTTCCAAAATGTATGGAGCCTGGGCCAGGTCCTTGTAGACTATACTTAAAAATAGGGAAATTCATTTAAAACAGTTACACAGACACGGAAAAGCTACTAGAAATTTTAAAATAAAATCAATTTACCTACTCTACTATAAGTCTCTTCCTTTACCTTATTAATAATAGTCTACACTTTATGCACTTTAATGTTATTCGTTAATTTATTTAAACATACTATATCTTACATAATCTAGTTTTAAAATAATATACCCAAATAGTAACTCTTTAAGTAATTGGAAATATTATACTTTCTTTTCAATTTAGTTTTTAATACATTTATCGTTGTCTTTCTTTTTAAATGTTTGATGTAAATTGATGGCCTGAAACACAGGTTTTTCTTAAACCTAGATCAGGCAGGTCTGTCTACATTACAGTTAGAATTTAACTTTCCTCGATTGTAATTCATGTAAATCATAATTGTACTTTATACTTGAATAAAGATTATTATTATTATAGTTGTCAACTGTCCAATTGCTTTAAAATAGCTTGGTTTTCTGGTAAACAGAAGAAATTACACTTGAAATTGCAAGACACAAAAAACAACCCGTCATGGCGGTAAGCTGTCATTTTGATTGATTAATGACGTTTGACATGTTTTTGTTTATTTCGACGCTAGGCGAAAGTGACTGAAGTGACATTGTTGTGACAACTGACAGTTTTCTTTTTACGATCAATGGTCGATCTATGGTTTACTGTCATTGTTTTTAAGCACAGAGTAACTAAATCTGTGAGACGCCATGTTGAAAGTCGATAAAATTAATTAATGAATATCAGTTCACTACCACAACAGTACACATTTAATTGAATTATCTGTACTTTTCCCGAATTCTACGGATTTTTCTCTTTTTTTTTGTGAGATACTGTACATAGACCTGGCCCATTTTGAAACATCTCCTTTATACAAAAGACGTAATAAATTCGTGTTCCTACCTACCTTCTGTACTCAGTCTATCTCAGTAAACAATTAGTACATAGGCCTGTCATAAATTGCGTCACAATACGACACAAGTACTACGACAATAATTTTAAGCTACACTGGTATTAATTACCCTGTTTCAGGCCTCAGAAAAGCCCAGTGGGCCGCAGAGAGCCCCCGAGGCCGTAACTTGGGTACCACTGTCCAAAGTGATACCTAAGATCCTAGATTAGTTAGGTGTTATTTAGAACCATTTGTAGGCGTGTTGTCTGACTTATAACTGTGTCATGTTCTAGTTAACAATAAGTGCGTACCTACAGTTAATGCTAATCTTTTGTTTTGTTTTGGTTTTCTAGTTAAATGTGAGTTTTAGTAGCACTTTAGTTGTTTGGGCGTGAACAGGTATTAAAGTTGAGTGGTCGGTACAGTTTGTGTGGATTTTGTTGCGGCTAGTGATGTAGGTTATTTTTTCTATAAAAAGTTAACGGTTGCTCGATCTGAAAAGCAGTATTATAAATAACGCGTTGAACGAAAATACTTTCAGATGAATTCATCATAGTTTTTCACCTTCTTTATAAAAATGAAATATTATTACGCTGTAGAAAAATTCTGCTCGCTCCCGATTAAAAAATAGTAAAACTGTGGAGCATGTCTCAAGAGACCAAAAAATGTTCTTCAGCATTTTGAACCTCTTTACTAAACTTAAAACTAAATCCAACGCAATCATGTACTAGAGGGGAGTGCATAATTACATAGCAAGCGTCGTCATTCACACGTCGTCGCGCAAGATTCGAACCCGGGACGTCTGAGGACGCAATTTACTGGGTGCGGTAATTGGCGAGCTTTGTACGGATCGCGACTACTCGGAACATGGAATGTTAGTTCACCTGCTGCGGATTTATGAACGCCTGGTACTTTAGTTAAAGTATTAGTACTATGTGCAGTTTATTTTGGCAGTTTCTTCACATGTTTTCGGCTAGGAGAAGCTTTCACTAGAAAACGGGTTGAAGCTTTTCAATATGCAAGCATTTCCCAATTAGTATATCAAGGTATCGCCCATACAAGGTACAACAGAATTTTACACATTCTTATGTGATGATAAGTAAATGTAGTGCTTCCATATTGTGTAGGTACATAATTATGCCTTAGTAGAATATTACAATTCAACTAATACATTAAGAGAATACTCACGAAAATAAATTCATATGAAATAAAAGTCTAAATTAATATAAGATTTCAAGTACGTACTTTCTTGAGGTTCTTAATTAATAAGCTCAACTCATTGCACTTTTAATTACTTTTATTTACTAATTTATAGCCGCTTGGTAGTAAAACATTTAATAATGGGCCACAAACCATTAATTTGGAAAGCGAAGATAATTTGTCTAATTATTAAACTTTTGTAACAATTCGAGTAATCTTCTTACAACCAAATGCGCATTTTGAGCTGCCTTTGTCATTGTGCTCTGCAGTGGCTGGATCCTGTCAAAGAACTACATTACTCGTATTATAATATCCTTTGAAAATTGGTTACAGTGCGCGGTAATAGAGGTGTAATTATCATAATCACTGCACATTACCAACAGTCACTATCTTGAATTCTATATTAATTGAAAAATGTAGGAGCAGTGTTGGTCCAATGATATTGCTGCAACTTACGAGTTTAAGGTCGTAGGTTCGAACCCAGACAGACGCTTTACTTTGTGTAAATTATTACATCACCACTACTCTCAAAACTGTGAAGGAAATGTTTTATTGTGTCTCAAAGGAGACACAGTAACACCTAAAATCACACATATTTCCGCAAACATTCCACAGCTACAACAATCAAATCTAACGGAGAATATATTGCTCAAAGGTAGGCCGCCGACACTAACACCACTAGCTGCTACGGCTACAGTGTACATATAAAACAGACTGCTGTAGTAACTACAGTATTCTGTTTTTCCCTTTGGGGTACAATAAACCCTCAAAATCACACATGTTTCCACAAAACATTCCACAGCTTCAAAAATCATATCTAACAGAGAATACTGGTCCCAGAGGTGGCCAATAGATACTATCACTGCTGCTAAAGTATTCTGGGATGACGGAACAAAAGTGCAGAGAGTGACACCCGAGACGCGACACGCGACGCGGGACGGGCGCGGAGCTGTAATGTATACCTCGGATGCAGTTCACTTGGCTACAGATATAACATTTTTGTGCGATGCTATTTTTAGTGAACAATGTGTTACGTGATGTTTTAGTTCTGGCAGTTTGCTTGTTTTATAAATACTTGATGTCTATGTAGGGAATTTGGGGGTTTATTTATAAACAACTAGCGACCCGCCCCGGCTTCGCACGGGTGCAATGCAATTTAATAAATTTCATTAAATAATTAATCATTTTAATTTTTTTTTTTTTTTAACTTGCCGCCAGCCCCCGCCGCCGATACCGCAGCAACCGCTATGTCCCCGCATTTTAAATCTGTAATATCTTCGAAAATATTAATTTAAATAACATGCTGTAAAGGGTCATATTGCATGTTATTTAAATTAATATTTTCGAAGATATTACAGATTTAAAATGCGGGGACATAGCGGTTGCTGCGGTATCGGCGGCGGGGGCTGGCGGCAAGTTAAATAACATGCTGTAAAGGGTCATATTGGGTCGTCCTCCGATGGGGAGCTGGCCTCGGCTCGGAAAATCCCCACCAGCAGGCGGGGAGGAGTCCGGGAACGAGGCAAGGGGAGGGGGCTCACTGCCCGGGAGGCGGCAGAACTGGCGGAGGAGCCAGCAAAGGAGGCGGAGGCCGGTCGCGCGGTCGCTTCGGGGTCCTCAGGCGACGAGACGGGTCCGGTTGGAGGCCCCGGTGCGGACCGCAAGCGCAGGTTTGCGGCGGTCGTGGAGGCCGCGATCCGGGACGTGTCCCTGAAGAAGCTTCAAGCTTCGAAGAACAGGGCCATAGTCTCGGCTACGGCCTCCATCATGGAGGCAGCGGAGGCGGCGAACTACGTCGGCCCTTCGGCCGGCGAAGTGGCCGAATTGCGAGCCGAGGTGGCCCGCCTGACGGCCGCGATGAAGCAGCTCCAAGAGGAGAACGGGAGGCTCCGAGCTGACCTGGCCGGCCTGAGGGTTGCCGGCAACGCGCAGGCACAACCGCTGAACCAGCCCGTCTCGACGGAGAACCAGGTCCTGGAACTGGTTCGGCAGGAGCTGGCGACCTTCCAGGCGCGGTTCTCTGCCCTGGAGGGCATAGTCCTGCGCCCCCCGCTGGCGGGCAAGGCGGCCCCAGGGCCGAAGGTGGCCTCTTACGCGGCCGCAGCGGCAACGGCCGCCCCTAAACCCGGGCCGTCCGGCCGGGCTCAAGTGCCGGCCAAATCGGCGTCCGTTGGCAGAGCCGCAGCGCCGGCGAAACCAGCGTCGGCTGGCCGAGCCCCGGCGCCGGCGAAACCGGCGCCGGCTGGCGGAGCCCCGGCGCCGGCTAAACCGGCTCCTGCCGGCAAGACCCAGGTGCCGGCCCGGAAGAGGGGTAGAACGGGACCGGAGGCGAAGGCCCCAGAGCCTACGTCCCGCCCACAAAACTCTCCCGCTTCTCCCGCGACCGACGCCGAATGGCAGGTGGTCGGGGAGAGGAAGAAGGCGGCCAAGGTGGCCAGAAAAAAGGCGCAAAGGCGGCGCCGCAAGGAGCGAGCCGTCGCGCCTAAGCTTCGCGCCCCAAAGACCGCGGCTGTAGTAATAACTCTACAGCCGGACGCGGTAAAGAGGGGCGTGACGTATTGCGACATGCTCACCAAAGCCAGAGCGACGGTGGACCTCCAGGAGCTGGGGATCACCGGGGGCCTCCGGCATAGGGTGACCGCCACTGGCGCCCGCATGCTGGAGATCCCTGGCGCGACAAGTGGCCCCACCGCTGACGCCCTAGCTGAGAAGCTAAGGGCGTCCCTGAATGCGGAGGAGGCACGAGTATCCAGGCCCGTCAAGTGCGCAGACATGCGCATCTTGGGCCTGGATGACTCCGTAACGGAGGGAGAGGTGGTGGCCGCCATCGTCAGGGCGGGCGGGTGTCTGGTCGACCAGGTGAAGGCGGGCACCATACTTCCTGACTCCGCGGGCATGCGAACCGTAACGGTAAGCTGCCCCGTGACGGCGGCCAGAAAAATCATGGAGGGCCGAAGGCTCCTGGTCGGCTGGGTTTCAGCGCAGGTCAAACTGCTGGAACCCAGACCTCTGAGGTGCTTCCGGTGCCATGTGGGGCACCACGTTGGCACCCAGTGCACCTCGGAGGTGAACCGCAGCACTCTGTGCTTCCGATGCGGTCAGCCCGGACACACGGCCGGCTCGTGCAGCGCCGCGCCGCACTGCGTCGCATGTGCGGCTGCCGGCAAGCCGGCCGAGCATCGGGCAGGGAGCAAGTGCTGCGTTCCACCCGACGGAGCCAAGAGAAAAGGGAGATCCTCCGCCACCACCGCCGCCACCACCACCGTCGCTGCCGCCTCTGCTGCCGTCGCCGCCGCCGCCACCGCCGCCGCCGCCACCGCCACTGCCACCGCCGCCACCGCCGCCACCGCCACCACGGAGGGGCCCTCGCAAGGGGCCCAGGAGGGGGCTGAAATGGAGGAGTGATGGCTCCATTACGCCTCCTCCAGGTGAACATCAACCACTGCGCCTGCGCCCAGGACCTGTTGCTCCAGAGCATGGCGCAGTGGTCGATCAACATCGCCGTGGTCGCTGAGCCGTACTTTGTCCCGCCCAGGGATGACTGGGTGGAGGACCTGAGCGGCTCAGTGGCCATAATTTCGTCGGCCGCCGCCGGCACCCCGTCTCTCGAAGGAGTCACGAAGGGACAGGGGTGCGTAGCAGCACGGTTCGGAGAGATAGTAGTAGTGGGAGTGTGCTTCTCTCCGAGCCGAACTCTCGCCGAGTTCCAGAACTCTTTAACAGAGTTGAGTGTCGTCGTCGCCGGAAACCATCCCTTCCCCGTGCTAGTGCTCGGGGACTTCAACGCCAAGAATCTGGCCTGGGGTTCCCGTTACACGGACGTGCGGGGAAGGATGGTGGAGGACTGGGCTCTGGAAACAGGCCTGGTCGTCCTAAATCGGGCTTCTGTTCCCACGTGTGTGCGGATGCGGGGCGAGTCTGTGGTGGACATTTCGTTCGCCAGCCCCGCTCTGGCACAGGGTGTCATTGACTGGCGTGTCATGGAGGAGGTGGAGACCTACTCCGATCACCGGTATATCCGGTTCGACGTCTCCGCCCAGACCTCCAGCGCGCCGGTCCAACAGGCCCCGGGTGGTCCGCGGTGGGCGCTGAAGCAGCTGGACCGGGAGCTTCTCCTGGAAGCCTCGATCGTGCAGGCCTGGGTGTCATCACCGGACAGGCCTACCGACATTGACGATGAGGCGGACTGGTTCCGGGAGGCCATGTCCGAGATTTGTGACGTGGCAATGCCCCGAGTCCGGCCAGGACGCGCCCGACGTCAGGTGTACTGGTGGTCGCGCGAGGTGGAATCGTTACGCAAGGCGTGCGTTGACGCGCGACACCTGTACACCAGGCACCGCAGGCTCCGCATCCGCCCTCCGGATGCGGAAGCCACGGAGGCGGAGCTGTACGAGGGGTACAGAGCGGCGAAGACCGCCCTCCGCGAGGCTGTCCAGCGGGCCAAGGATATGGCCCGCGAGGAGATGGTGGAGACTCTGAACAGAGATCCATGGGGGCGCCCTTATAAAATGGTGCGGAATAAACTCCGCACCTGGGCCCCCCCGCTGACGCAGAGTCTCCGCCCCCAGCTGGTGGAGGAGGTGCTGAGCGCTCTGTTCCCTTCAAGGGCGGAGCATACTCCCCCGCCCATGGCTCCGCCACTTGCGGTGCCTGAAGCAGACCACGCGGACGACGACGACATCCCTGAGGTGACCGGGGTAGATCTGAGAGTGGCGGTAGATAGGCTGAAGGCCAAAAATACCGCCCCAGGACCCGACGGCTTGCCGGGTAAGGCCTGGGTCCTGGCCTCGACGGCTCTCGGGCCCCGACTAGAGGCGCTCTTGAGCGCATGCATGGAGAGGGGCCAGTTTCCACTCCGCTGGAAGACGGGGAAGCTGGTCCTCATACAGAAGCCAGGGCGCCCTGCGGACTCTCCGTCCGCATTCCGGCCCATCGTGCTGCTCGACGAGGTCGGCAACCTCTTTGAGAGAGTGATTGCGGGCCGCCTCGTCGGGCACCTGGTGAGGACGGGGCCGGATCTTGCGGACAGCCAGTTCGGCTTCCGCAAGGGGCGCTCGACGGTGGACGCCATCATGCGCGTGAGGGCCCTCACGACGGGGGACGCGGTGTCCCGGGGTGGGGTGGTCGTGGCGGTGTCACTCGACATCGCCAACGCGTTTAACACCCTGCCCTGGAGTTGCATTGGGGAGGCACTCCGGTATCACCGGGTGCCGACCTACCTCCGTCGAGTAGTCGGGGCGTATCTGACGGACAGAGCCGTCATCTACCTCGGTCGCAACGGGGAATGGAACCGGCGAGAGATGTCGTGCGGTGTCCCACAGGGATCGGTTCTGGGGCCGCTCCTGTGGGACATCGGTTACGACTGGGTGCTGCGGGCCGATCTCCCTGATGGAGTCAGCGTGGTTTGCTACGCTGACGACACGCTAGTCCTGGCGCAGGGGAGGTCGCATCAGGCGGCGGCCGACGCGATGACACGCGGGGTTGCGATAGTCGTGGAGAGGATCCGGCAGTTGGGTCTCGAGGTGGCTTTGCACAAGTCCGAGGCCATGTCTTTTCATGGGCCTCGGAACGGGCCGCCTTCGGGATCCCAAATAACGGCAGGAGGGGTTCACATCGGCGTCGAGACAACGATGAGATACCTGGGTCTCGTCCTCGACAGCCGGTGGAACTTCGTCGAGCACTTCCGACGTTTGGCTCCCAAGCTGGAACGGGCCGGGGCCGCCTTCAAGCGGCTCTTGCCCAACCTGAGGGGGCCAAACGCCTCCTGCCGGAGGCTTTACGCGGGGGTCGTGCGGTCCATGGCCCTGTACGGGGCCCCGGTGTGGGCGCGTTCACTGCGGCGGCGAGCCGCCCACTATTTGAACGCGCCCCAGAAGGTGGTAGCCGTAAGACTGATCCGGGGATACCGCACGATCTCGGGCGAGGCGGCAAGCCTCTTTGCCGGACTGCCGCCGTGGGATCTGGAGGCGATGGTCCTCGCGCGCCTGTACGAGTGGCGCGCGGAGGCACTACGCCGGGGGGAAACTCCGCTTCCGCGGCAAATCGCGGCGGAGCGGACCGACCTCCGGCGCGATCTCATGGCGGCATGGAAAGAGCGACTGTCGCAACCCAGCGCAGGGCACGCCGCGATAGCGGCGGTAAGACCCCTCTTTGAGGAGTGGCTAGAGAGGCGCCACGGCGCCCTCACCTACCGCCTGACGCAGGTCCTCACCGGACACGGGTGTTTCGGGAGGTTCCTGCACATCATCGGGCGGGAGGAAACGCCCGGGTGTCACCACTGCGAGGGTCGCCCGGAGGACACGGTGGAGCATACGGTGGCGGTATGCCCCAATTGGGCGGAGCACCGCCGTGTTCTCGCAGAGGCGATCGGCAGCGGCGGCGACCTCTCACGCCCGGCCCTGGTTCAAGCCATGGTCCGGGGCGAGAGGGAGTGGGAGGCAGTCACCTCCTTCTGCGAAGCAGTCATGCTAGCGAAGGAGGTGGCGGGACGGCTGAGGGAGAGGGCCTCACGTCCCAGCCGCCGCGGGAGACGCCCCGGGCGTCGGGAGCCGCGAGACGACTCCCGGCTACCGTAGGCGCGGGCCTGCGGGCGGAGAGTAATGGGTAACTCTCCGTCCGATCAGGACCAGGCCCGTGCCGGACGGCGCGTACGTGTTCCACGCGCGCCTCAAAGAGATGTCAGCATTAGGAAGGGGCCCGAAAGGGCCGAAGCCTGCCGGGGCAGCGGGATTGTCCGAAAGGGTTACCGCTACCCCGGAACACAAAGGGCTAAGGAAGGAACACGGGTGGGTTTTAGTCAGTAAGAGTCTGACACTCCCTTCTGCTCCACCCTGAGCGGGAGGGATCATTGGATGATTTCCCATCCACAAAAAAAAAAAAAAAAAAGGGTCATATTGATCTATATTAAATGCACAATGTATTTAAGGTACTTAATTGGATAAGGATTAATGCTGTATTGCTTAAAATCGCTTCGTAGATAAGCCATCATTTCTCGTAAAAAGTAAAGGAAAAAAAATGGTTATTGTGGGTTATCCCTAAGAGATAGACACCACGCGGACTTTTTTGTAGACCTTTTTAAGGTGTACAATACTGTAGTACATTATTTTGATGTATCTCAGAGGGTTCAGCCAGCGTTTGCAATGTAAGCGCAAAAAATGTGTTTATTTACGACATCAGATTAGAAACCTCTAAAATTATCAATGTTTCTCTGCTATATTATACATGTGTTATGCATATAAACCTTCCTCTTGAATCACTTTATCTATTAAAAAAAACCGCATCAAAATCCGTTGCGGAGTTTTAAAGATTTAAGCATACATAGGGATATAGGGACAGAGAAAGCGACTTTGTTTTATACTATGTAGTGATGATTAAAGTGACGTTTAAACATCAAAAATGTATGGTTCAAGAGTCGCTAATCACTACTTAACTTCAAGCAACGTTTATAACTATAGGGGTTAATTTAAAAAATATGCTATAGGGTCGATTCATCATCATCATCAGCCGAAAGACGTCCACTGCTGGAGATAAGCCTCCCCAAGCACCTCCACTTCGACCGATAGATGGAGACAGGGAAGGGATAGATTAAATTAATGAAATTGACAGCAATTTAAAGTCATGTTAGACGTGAAAATCAAAGAGTTTTAGTGTGAAGTAACGGTCACGATACTTAACAGTGTGCATTCATTAGTTGCACTTTCAAGAAAGCCTAATTAAAACTAAGCGGCAAGAATTAAAGCCTCATAACACACTTAATTTCCGTGTTCGTCGTCGACCGACCCGTTGCCACTTCGTCATAACGACATTCGGTACCTCCACGTCTCATTAATTTACATTAACTGCCCGTTGTAATAGATAACTGGGAGAAGACATCAAGAACACGCTCATGTAGTCTGAAAGAGGCTTATTATAAGAGGAGCTGACACAAAGGAGGTCAGAAGATCAAGAGCACTATATTAGTACTATCGAATACTATTAAAATTTCTCGAGTTGTTCCGCTTTTAAAATACAGTAACGATATTTTGTAAGCGATTAGAGTTTCTGTAATTTTTTCCTATAAAAACATATAAGATATGACTATTATACGTAAGACCGAAACTCGAAATCCCGAATCACTTTATCCCGAATGAACGCCATCCCGAATTAACTTGTCCTAGGAGTACATTCAAGCCAATTACTTACAACTGATGGAAATCGAAATCTTTACACGTTTTTTTGACACCCAACGTCAATTTTGTGTGATAAAGCCACTTCATACAACTGTAAAAGAATGACAATTGTGATTTAAGCATACAGACAATAATAAGTTGGTAGTCAATTTGGTTAACAATTAATTTCCGTAACTTAACATAGAGAGTTGCACTTCTGTTGTTCTTCATATTACGTATGATGTAACACGTTATAATGTTGAAAGATATTGCTATTTTCACTTTGACAGGATGTGGACAGATAACAAGAGGCTAGCGGACTTATGGCTCCATATTTGACCAAGACTCAAAAAGAATAAAAAAAAAACACTTATAATATTTGGTACTACCGGCCCGTCCCGGCTTCGCACGGGTGGACATTTATTTTTTAAACATTTTATTTTTTCTTGCAATTTAAAAACCTATATTAATCAGTGATAATGTAGGATTCAAATGGTGAAAGAATTTTTAAAATCGGTCTAGTACTTTTTGAGCCAATTCGTTACAAACATACATACAAATCTTTCCTCTTTATAATATTATGTATTAATATATTATGTATATAATACCTAATAGTATAGATAGGTACTCTAAAAGTGTATTGGCACCGTTAGAATATAAAAAATATTGTATGTGTTGCTTTGAATATAAAAGCAAGCGAAAATGCTTTGTATAAAAGTCAATTATTTACGAAAAGATAAACAAAAGTTGAACATGATGTGTGCACAAAAACCTCTTTTGTTGCTTCATGTCAAAATGTTCGTTGGTTTATCTGATCCGTAAGCTTCGCAAAAAGTCCAGGCGATTCACAGGTAATCAAGCAGATTGCACTGTGCGCCATGCTCTCCAAACTGGGAAAAAAACATTTTTCTATCAAAACGGAGATCAAATCTGTAGAGCGAAATATGCCAAATTGTTACCAATAAAGATAGATTTTTTCTGTTCATAAAAGTCCTGATAACGTTTTCAAAAGTTTCTGGATTTATCTCTGTTGAAACGATATTACCTACTTACGGACTACTTAAATCTTGTGTGGTCTATATACAATTTCATACACTAAACTTCAGTAATAAATTATATTTTATGATTTATTTACTAAACGAATTTCCTTACAGAAATTTTCTTCTCTAAAGGAAAAATAAGAAACAACAGACACAGGAAGGCCTGATCTCGAGAACTATTTCTTTTCAATCTGTTCTCAGATCTACACTCAACTTACAAAATAGCATCCTATTACGATCAACCAATTTTTAGGGGCTGACAATAAATATAATGTCTGAGGTTTTCACAAACCTGCAGTTATACCTACATACATGTGAGATTGAACCAAGAAAATCTTTAAAAACTTCGATGCTCCTAATCGCAAATCGCTCATTAATTCCACCGCGGTATCACAGACGCGCTAGTGTCAGTGTAATAACGTTAACCAAGCATCGCACTCGTCTCGTTCCCGGCGACGCTAAAACTTTGCATAAGGAGTTCCTTAGCTTTGTCATCCACTCGTTAGCTGCCTCTTAATATTACAACGTTAACTTTTGCTCCTTTATGTTATAAAGGAAATAATACGGCATGGAATAAGTCCATGTTTACGACTAAAACATTATGTGTACTTTAGTACTTGAAACTTGTGATCCTTCCAATGCAGTGTCGAACACAATGTTTTGATCTATCTATTTTTATGATGTCTGCGTTAGGATCAGAGTCCATCTTTTGGGACCCGATTAAGGAGTAAATTTTATTATTATGAAGATAGAGCGTTTTTTAACACGTGTTTCGACGCACTGTTTAAATAATTACCCTGTCTGAGAGCTACATTCCTAAAAGATAGACAGAAGATAAATCGATGCCCATATAAAACCTTAGATGTTGCTCAAATGAAACAACTAAAGCATCAAAATAATTTAACGTTTAACGCCAGTCATCAAATGTATAGGATATTAATTTGCGCCGAAAGCGAAACACCGCGCCAACGTGAGCTGACGTCGCGACAGCGTCGCCTTACGTCACGGGACGGCGCACCACGTCGCTC
The DNA here is from genome assembly GCA_949316385.1 of Globia sparganii. Lineage (NCBI taxonomy): Eukaryota > Metazoa > Arthropoda > Insecta > Lepidoptera > Noctuidae > Globia > Globia sparganii. The sequence continues at coordinate 585,863 of OX438659.1, forward strand.
GTCGCCGCGTCACTCACGTGAGATGTTCTTAATATTTTTCTCGCTCGAACGTTTCCTCAAGAGAGCCGCAATCATGACATCACGCTGAGGAATGAAGTCGTCCCTGTCAGAATTTAGCTTGAATTCAATTTTTTCTTGTGTTTTGGTGACAGGCGTTCTTTAGTTGAAATCACAAAGTGAATTCATAAATATTTTGTAACAGAATATTTTTGATTGTAACGTTGTTGCAATAAAAACTTCAACATGACACATTTACCGGCACAATCTAATCACCCCGTCATCCTCGCCGTCATCAGATAAATTCGGGTGACGATCAATGTGCCGACTTCACACGACACATCGCACGCTAAAAATCAGCGCGATTCTGCATCCATTGATATTCCAGACTTTTTTGACAGGACAGAATTCACGAGCATTTTGATAAAAAAGAATTGATGAATAGAATATACTGACATATGCCTAAATTGACGATGTGAAACTTCAAAGTTTTTGTGAAAAATTTTATTTTTACTTCGTTGAGATATCACGAAGTTACTGAGGGAAATATTTGATGGATTGAGTTTACCTAAAAATTTTGTTTCGGAGCAAGGCTTTACAAGTAGGTACTAAACATTTGAATATTCTAAAGTAGCGATGAACGTGTAGTGATTAAAATGTGGTTTTGCACAGGCTTAACGCTCATCCATCATGCTTTACATTTACTTTCTGTTACTTAACATTGTTATTGTTGCTTGCAAACTGGAAAAGTTAATATCAAAAAAGCTAAATCCTTGTTATTTTCGTTTAAATTGATATCTTCACAAATCATCAACTCAGCCTATCGCAGTCCACTGCTGGACATAGGCCTCTTCCAGGCTGCGCCACAACACCCTGTCCTCCGTCTTCCTCATCCTGTCCATTGCTGCCACTTTTCGTCATTCGTCCATCTAGCGGGGGGGGCGTCACACACTAGGCTTGCCAATACGCGGTCTCCACTTAAGGACTCGTCTGTTCCACCGTGTTATATAAGTGTGGAATTAATAAACTTTATAAGAGTCAAATAAGAATATAATTCATTTGTACGGACACATTCTTGTAGTCAGTTATGACATCAAAGGTAATAGATACAAAAGGTCATCTTGACACTTTCACCATAGACATGTATAACGAGGTTTTGTTCACAAATTCCAACACACCGGCCATCGGTCCTTCAACAAACATGGCCAGCTCACTGCCACTTCAGTAGGCTAATTCTCGTAATTTAAAACGTTCAAAATCTAGTCACAGTCTCATCTCGGTGACAAACAAATGTCAAAAACCTGTCAAAATGTAGGGAAATTTGAAGTATTTTTGACAGATTGAGACTGAGATCAGGCTGTGAATGTTCTTAAAAATTACGAGAATAGCCCTCAGTTTGCTTACTCTGCAAGCTATGTCGGTAACTCCGGTTCTTTTCCGGACTATTTCATTCCTGGTTTTATCCTTCAAAGAAACTGCATATCTCGCTAAATAGTGCTAACCTTGAATTTGTGGACCAGCCCGACCGTCAGTGTCCACATTTCGGCACCATATGTCATGACGGGTAGGCTTTAATCTTCAAACACTGCGGGATAGACGATGAGAAGACTTGACGGAGTTTTCCAAATGCTACGCACTCCATCTGGATCCTTCTGTCGGATTCTTTCTCAAAGTTGTGTCTACCGAGCTGGATTACTTGCCCTAGGTAAACATAATACTTCACATCTTCGAGAAGCGACCCTTCAATGTGGATGGACTCGGCAAGACGTGCGAATTGTACATGACTTTGTCATGACGATGTCATCGGCAAATTGAAGATGTGAAAAGTACTCGCGGTTGACATTGATCCAGTCCAGTATAGCGTCTCGAAGACGTCCTCCAACGGATTTGTAAACAATTTAGGGAATATTACATCCCCCTGTCTCATCCCCCTGAGCAGTTGGATGGGGCTGGTTTTCTGATCCTGGATCTGGACAGTCATCGTGGCAGCGTCAGACAAACATTGCAACACTTCGATGTAGCGCCAGTGAATTCGACATTGTTGCAGAGAGGCCAGAACATATTTCGATGTAGTCGAAGCCTTTCTCGTAATCCACAAATGCCATACACAGCGGCTGATTGTACTTGTCGGTCTTCTGTACAATTTTCCGAACAGTGTAGATGTGGTCTACGATGCTGTAGCCTTTTCGAAAACCGACTTGATCTGGCGGCTGGAACTCGTCAAGTCTCCTGGCGAGACGGTTCATGACGACCCTCGAGAACAGCTTGTATACGTGGCTCAGAAAAGTCTTCACAAATATTGTGCCTGAATGTTATGTTCCAACGAACTATGCAGTAGAAACAGAATTTTACGGTTAAAACGTTTCATCCTACCTATTTGCGGTTCGCAAATATAGTGCACGAGAAAACGTATAACTGTCAAGTAAACCGCGCAGCCCACTCGTGTGAGACACCTTAGCGTAATTTAGTGACGTCAGCGGCCGGTGTGGGGAGGCCTTATTGATGTGCATTGCAGACTTGGCGTAATTAAGTTGCAAGTATACTGCAGGCTGCTATATGCAAACTAGTTTGAATAAAATATCGTATTTCACGGAGCTCCTATACGATGTAATCGGCTCAGTTTTCCCCACAAATTTTGTGTTCCGCAGAGTTGAGCTGCCGAGATTTCACAAAATCCTGGCTTCGTTTTCTTGAAAATGTGTCTTGTAGGTATTATAATAAGTTCGTGTGGTGGGCTTCAGCGGAGGTGTCATAGTGCGAGGTATTAACAAGTTTTTAGGGTTCCGTATCTCAAAATAAAAACAGAACCCTTATTAGATCATGTGTTTGTCCGTCTGTCAGTCTGTGAAGACCATTTTTCTCAGGAAAGCGTGGAGGTGTTCAGTTGACATTAATATCAAATAAATCAAGCTTCTAAGTCAACGCAACAAAAAAATATTATTTGTGCGACATAATTTTGATACTCACCCATAATCATGAAGTCTGGCAAGCACAAGTAAAGGAAAAATAAATTCCGAAATTCGTTGATTTGTAATTTTATCACATTTTTGTTGCGATTACAAACTTATATTTGCAGTTGGAGAATTGACCGTGTCGTCTATCGAAGTATGGGAGAACGTGTTGTTTAACTATAATGTTAAGATTGTTCTTGGGATATTTTTATCCCAAATATAGACCTCTTCATTGTACATGGTCCAACACAAACTTGGTCGATTTTTTATTTTGATGCACCTTGGATTGGTAACAACCGATGATAAAAAAATTATGAAATGGTAATTTTGTTTTAATAAAAACATTTTTTTTTTATTTAATTCATACATACGGTACCATTACAGTGTCGCATTTTGGTAGTGTCTAGTTAATCAACAGTTCATGAAACCTTTATGCAAAGACAATGGCTAGTAACAGTTTTCTTTGATTATAACCTACTGCACAAATCAGACTATTAAGCAAATGATAGATAGTAGGTAATAATTACTAATACATAGCCACTAAGGGTCATTCCACAGTATTAATTCGTATGCTATGTATACGATAGTATGTTAATTTAGGATACGAATTGATGCCCACAGTATTAATTCGTATGCTAAATAAACGTACTATCGTTATAGCAGGTTTAGTAAAGAATAGGTACCCCAAACAATGGCGAAACATACATTTAGCTTTTCCATATCAATAAATGCAAACCTTCCGGAAGCCACATCAATCGAGTACAAAAATAAACAGATTACAGCTCGCTCTACAAAGTGGAGCCTGCCATGATTGACATAAGGGAAGTAAGTGGAATAAATATCGTTGTGTCGTAATTAAGATTGATACCTTCGGGGTAGGCAGCCGGTAGGGAACGAAGGTAAGAAGCTGTGGGAAAGCCGAGGTAGGTAATAGATGGGCGTTGTTTTGGTAGACGATCAGCTTAAGTGCTTTGTTGTGTCGATCAACTGAATTACATTTTCCGAAGCACTGCTTTTTTTTGCAGATTGCACACTTGTGAAATCTGTCCCTATTACTAAAGTAACTTTCTTATTGTTAAAAGTAGTGTTTCAAGGGTTGCTTCTTTGAACGAAATCTTACTAACGACGTCGACGTCCAAGCAGTTCGGCTATTCTCGACTACTTCTATGACTATTGTTTATTCGATTAACTACATTATGTCTTTACGAATTTTAAGAATTATTATTATCTCTAATTCAAATAAAGTTATATGTTTTAGTTATGCCATAATTAAGTAAACAAATTGAGCGTGACAATAATCAGTAGATAACATTCAACATTTCAAAATATCGACAGTAATGTTTATCACATTCGAACCGAACGTTTACCCGACTCATATGATGGCTACACCAATACGTAGAAGCTTTTATCCCATATTTTCATGATGACAACACATTTCCCTAATGCATTTGATGCGAACAGGTATTGTCAATTATGTCATATAAAATCGAGTTACAAATTCGTTGCCCTTGTATGAACATGGTATTGTTCATATTTATTACTCTGTACCTTTATGTAAGGGATTTATGTCCCTTTTATTATTATTAATAACATGGGGTTATGAAAGCCTCTGACGATGAATATATTGTAATAAAAGGTTATTGTTAGACTGTGAGATGACACAGTTGATCGTGTAAAGAAGAAGGACACAGAAGGATTGGTAGGAGGAACTTTCTCATTTTGGAAATTATTGATTTTGAGAGATTCTTCAATAGTTACGGAGAAGATATGAAAGATTGTCTCTTTATTCATTGCATGAAACAATAGAATAGAATACTCTTTATTATGTAGGTACACTATATACTCCCGATACAATTGTAGAATTTTATCGCTTAAAGCGATTTTTTACTGAAAACCTTTGGATCTACTACCTTAATATATTTATTATTTCGAGGTATATAATAAGGTATATTAAAACTTATGAAGTTCATTAACGTTTATAAGCGGGGATAACCAAGGTGGCCCAAAAGTATTATATACAAGTATATAATCCGCCTATAATGCTCCCAAATGTTTTTTTTTTACTTCGCTGCCTCAAAATACTTCCACTAGGCAATCCACAGATAAATGATCCGTTCAGTTAATTCAATACTTTTGAGTGGGGCTTGTTTATTAGTCTTCTCATATCTACAGCTTAAACAATAAACTCCTACCCATTTTACCTCGTTCTAAAAATAACCATTTTAATATAGAAATATATTTAATTTGAGTTCAAAAGAAACACACTTGAACTTTGAGCTTTGGGGATAAAAGTTTTAATCTCTGAAAAGAGTTCAGTTTGAATCGTTTTACACACAACGGTATTATACCGCCAGGGAGCTAAGAGAGATTCGTAGTTATTTGAGAGTTAAAAAAACAAGATTGTATTGAGTTATTTTTTACTGAAACAGTTATGGATTACATTGGATTGGCATAAAACTAAACAAAATTAACAAAGATCAAGCTTAGTAGGTCAAGCAGCTTAACTGGTGAATGAGATATTGAGTTCGTTAGATCCGTTTTATTTAAGACAGGAAAGAGAAGCCTTATAATATAAATATTAGAGATTAAAAAAATACAATCACTAGCTAATAATTGTGTACTTGATTTTGCCCGATGTGAAAAATAAACAATGTTCTATTTTTGTACCTCATATAGAATTTAAAACCAAAAAGCACTTAATCCCTTCAGATAACTCTAAATAAAAGCTTATTCTCCCTACAAAGGAAATAACAACAGGCTCTTTTTGAAGACCAGCAGGTCCCGAGGCTCTGAGACGTCTCGACTCGTCTCTAAACACCGTATCGATGACACGACTTGTCCGGGCTTGCTATAAATAAGCCGCGACCGACTTCCTTCGTTCAGCGATCGAAGTCGGACACTTTAGTTTTAAGTCCAAATGGACTTTGGAACTTGTTTCCGATTAATTTCATTGTAGTTTAAGGGGATAAAGCCGAAGAAATTGTTAAACTGGTTCGTTGAGTTAGTGGTCGAAAGTTGCCTGCTGTGATCGTGAATTTTGAGGATTCGATTCTTGGTTCGGGCAAAGTTTTGGGGTTTTTCTGACTGGAAAATCTTGATAACTACATCTGTAGCACAGCTGTTAACTTATTTCGTAACTTGTTCATATATCTTCAAAATATTACATTATCTCGTCATAATCATCAGAAAAAAGGCCTGGCACGGGGGAGGCCTGTCCAGCACTGGATGTCTTTCGGCTAAAATGATGATAATGAATCATCAGAAAATACGGACATTTTAGTGTAGTTAAGTTATTCATAATGACTCGTTGTGTTCCTCTTAATTTTAAGGGTTCCGCACCTCAAAAGAAAAAAGCGGAACCCTTATAGGATCACTTTGTTGTTCGTCCGTCCGTCTGTCAAGACCCTGTATCTTGGGAACGCGTGGAGGTGTCGAGTTGAAATTAAAACCATATATTCAAGTCTATGGTCCCTTGAAACAGTGAAAAAATCAAACTTCTAAGTTAGCGTAAAAAAGAAACGACCGTTTATGCCGCAGAAAACGTATAGTTCGACACTCTCAAGGGAATCGAAATGTATAGGGTACTTCCCATTGACTTAGAATCATGAAATTTGGCAAGAAGCAAAGGAAAAAATCTGAAAACCGTAAATTTGTAGGGCATACCTACTTTGTACGGAACCCTCGGTGCGCGAGTCCGACTCGCACTTTACCGGTATTATTTGTTTAATAACTAAGAAATAATCTACGATATTGTGTTAGTTGTAAAATTAACTATAATTACCTCCGCTGTCATTTTAACTTTTTGCGATAAAATAAACGTAATGAATTTTAAGATGCAGTTTTTGTTGCTGCAGTTTAATTTTTTTATCAAACCATCCGAGTTGATGGAATAAATTTACATGAAAAAGCCCCTCGTAATTCTCGACGCGGGATATATTTTTAAAAGAGAGAATTGAATAATGACTATTAATAATACTGATAAGTTTTATCAAGATTAATAAAATGAAAATGTTTCCATTCTTCATTTATATACCTGATGTACGATCACGCGATGACCTTTATTGAGGCGAGTTAGCTCCGCGAATTTATGAAGATAGCCACGAGCTAGCGCTTATAAAAATAGACCGCTATAACAATAAACTAGAAAGGTCGGTCACCAATACATTTGTTCGAAAGAATCCTAACAAAACTAACCTTACCAATTGTTTTCAACGAGTTTGCAATAATAAATTAAGAGTACAAAATATTACAACAAAAGCTATTGTACTCCACAAGGCTTCAGAATCCAATCACAGAACCAACACAATGCCTGAACTCGGTGCTACGAACTACTACGAAGCGATACAAAAAAAAAAATGAATCAAGCTCCATTTTGTAGTAGACGTACGAGAAACTCTACGTGCTACGCCATTTGTAACGCCTACGGAACTTGTAGCTGTGATCTGTGCTACGAGCTACGGCGCTACCTAATGGCTACACTCGTGCTACGCCGTGCATTGTGATCTGCCACGCTTGCTCCCAATTACCATAAATATGAATTCAAGTGCATGACAGCACTCGGTGCGTGCGTAATGAATCAACCTTACAGGACATTACAATTTATATCCGAAATGATGAGTTTATCCGGAAAACCGGCATTGTTTCCCCGTCACCAGACCGCCGTATGACCGCATTAGCAATGTAAATGAGAACAAGACGGATTCATACATTTACATAGTTCGTTTACAAGTCGAAACCTACGGCCTGTATGAATCAACACATTGTTATTATTTTCGATCGGTATTAATTTAAAATTAATTAGTAATTAAATTACTTATTGTAATGGTGTCTTCAGCTTTATAAAGTATAGATAAGTCGTAAATACATGTTTCTGTTTAATATATATCATTACTAATATTATAAAGAGGAAAGATTTGTATGTAAGTATGTTTGTAACGAATTGGCTCAAAAAGTACTGGACCGATTTTAAAAATTCTTTCACCATTTGAATGCTCACACTGATTGATATAGGTTTTTTTTTCACCCGTCCGAAGCCGGGACGGGCCGCTAGTACATTATATATGTATCCTATCTATTTATTCCAAATAATCAACTATGAGTATTTTTTTTTACGACTACAGATAAAAATGTATGTTAAATAGACGTGGCGGTAACAAAAAAGACTTTTTCAACGACTTGACGTAGCGGGAATAAAAACGGGAGTTTTAGAAGTAGACGTGGCGGGACTCGACGTCAAGGCACTAAACCGTTCAAACCACCCATCAATTTTGACGGATCGACGAACATGTTCAAGTTATGAATAAAAAATATGTTATTAATAAAATTATTTTCTGCTGGTCAGATAAAAGCCTTTATTTTATTACTGTGCATCTTTTCTTGAAACAATAACGTTTGTAATTACTATGACGTCACCTAACTAAGCCTATTCCTTCTGGGCAATACGCGTGATGTTGTGATAATGTTATTAAAATGTATCACAACACTCATTTTGGTTTTAATTAATTCAAAGTAGGGTGTACAACCCACATGGCATTCATTCATTTTTATGATTTACTAAAGTAAAACCATAATAATAAATATTTGACTAGGAAATTGTTTCAAGCCTTTCAGTGTTTGTATGATATAAATAACACGCCCGGGGCTGCCCGGCTGTAGAAATAGTTGACCGCAAACATGCCCGCTACTAGAGGCGGTAGCGGATACGTCTTTGTTAAAATTTTGTGCTTATTTACAACAAACTTTACAGTAACCACTAGGTAACCCCATTTGAATACCTACTACGGTATTCCAATGAGGTGAATCCATGTGTAAAAGTTTAATTTTGTTTATTTCGGGGCATGTATTTTGAATCAATAGAGCATGTGACACGATTACGATGGTGGGTGATCTGCTATACAATGTAATACTAAAGTCAACACCGAGTAAACGAAAGAAAAAATAACATTTAAAAATTTGAGTGATAGTGACTTTACAGCTGTCATTAGAAACAACAATCAACGTTACTAATACAAAAACACAAGATCAAACCAAAATAAATCCCAGAACAATATCACAGTACCTGACCCGCCCTTGAAAAAGCTTATCATCCATCTTCCCGTAACAAATCCCTCACAATTCTTTAACTGTTAACCCCCAACTGCAACCGAGCTTCAGTTGATCAGTTCCGGCGACTGGCGAGGGTTGTCGCGCTCCAATTTCCGTGTGTAATTGGCGGAGGAGCTTTGATGGCGAATCACTTCTCGACATAATTAAACGACGTGCGGCGCGAGAGGGCGCCATCGGCGTGACGGCGGTTAAATAGAGACGGACGGATTCGATGCGAATTTATTCTAGGATAGTGTTAATTAAAGAGTTTTTTTTTATGAATAAGGGATGAATAATATTGATTTTTGTGTTTGAAGGTGTTCAAGAAAAGTTAAGATAAAATAGGTCTTCTACTGACATAAATAAATAAATGAAACTTTATTGAATAAAGAAAAACTCGTTTTACACTTGTTTTAACAAATCAACGCAATCACTGCGTGTTATACAATTCAAAAGGAACCATACCGTCTAACTAAACGAATCCTAGCTTGTAAACACCTAAATTAGTTCAATAACAGATTTATCTAAAAGATTAGCACGCCTATTGCAAACTTTACGTTTTCGTTATTTTTTCCATTATTTTTATTGTTAATCAAACAACCATTTAAAGGCCTTTTTCGATAATTAATGATTTTCATCGAAAAGGGCCACCAAAGGGACCTTTCCATGGCCTTTTTTGATGAAAATGATTATTTCACAACGAATTAAGTCCAATCCGACGCGGTTCAAAACGCTGGTTTATTTTAACTGTCACTTTGTCACTCGGGAAACGTTAACCGGTGTTCAGCGGAACCGAATTAACTTGTTTGTTAATTATCCGACAGAGCGATAACAAAAGAATAATAAATAGTACTTCCGTGAGGATCAAGGAATCAAATATTCAACACCTTTTACCAGTATTGGTGTCAGCTAAGAGGATGTTGTAAATTAGACAATCAGTTTATGCCTTATCCAATCTACGATGCCTTAGTAGCATATTATACATACTCATAGATCATTGTGGTACACCTGTCACCGTATGATCGTGAACGCCGTCGGTGTGTAATCTATCTCGCGAGATTGTAAACTGTTGATAAATTGTGAACTGTACATTGTACAATACTGCTTACAATATCATAACATATTATTTTTCGATAGTTTGTAATCTATGCATATCAAACTGACAAATTGTGAAATGGCATCTGGTTGAGCTGGTGAAGGTCACTCACATACACAGTTTTCGGAACAAAGATCTTTAACGTGGCTTGCGGATTTCATGATTTTTGAGGGTGCTATAGCCAATAGTGAGATTAAAATGAAAATTCAAGATGGCGGCTGCAAAAATGCGACAAACTGAGACACTTTAAGTAACTATTGTGTACAGTCACCAAAAGAGATAAGTAACCAAGGTCGTCGGATATAGTTAGAGTTTAATAAGAAACCTATGGATATTTTCGAATAAAATTTAATTTAATTAATAGAAAACGAACAGTAAAATTTAATTTCCACACCACCACCTACCATACCGTCATACTATACCCTACCACCACCATCATACCACCATATCCTTACCTTGTTTTTACCATATCCTTTCAACGGCTATATAATAATATGTATATCCGCATTTCTGAAAATCCGCATGAAAATTTTAATGGTTTAATAACCACAAATCAATACCTACACAATACAGACTGCTACCACAAACTCCAGCATATAATAACACGAACAGCTTAATAGCCACCCTGTATAGTGGATACCGCGGGGGAATCGGGGCGTAATGAACAAATTGTCGGAGTCGATTGACCGAACGGGGTCAGTATGGTGCTCAACGCACACTATTTGGCACCTCCGCGGGTATTTGACTTAGTGCCGTCGTCGTACTAACTCGTGGTGCTAATAGGGATATTGTGCTTCGGTGTGTGGTGTTAGGTTGGAATAGGTAACTATGGTGTGTTTTTCTTATGTATCATATTTGGTAAACAAATATGATAATTACACAATTTAAATTAGGGATACTCGTCTCGATCGTTGTAAGAAACATCAAACGGTACTTATGAATTACCATCAAATCAAAACCTACGTTGACCCTCTTAATGCTATACAAAACAACACAGTCCGCCATGTTTTTCAACTAGACAAATAAAGAAAAATACAGTTTAACAATGTTAAAAATTTGAAAACATGTTTGTTAAATTGGATGATATTTGCCTTGAAATAAGCACACATTTACTAATACAACGAGTTTATTTCAGCTTAATGATATTTTGAATATTATACTTATTAAGTAGACTGTAAGAAATAGGTGGATTAAACTACATTAGTGAGTTAATTCCTACTAAAATGTTTTTTTTTTATTATTTGTAGGTATGTGTGCCGTGATCTAAAGATAATTTGACTGATTTCTCTGTAATTTCGACCATTATGATTAATGCAAAACAATTATAGCCAAGACGATGAAACGGATAATGAAACCAAAACACTACTCACTCAATTATTATCTCTGTTGTGTTTTGTATAGTTGACACCTTTTGACAAAGGAATTATTTGAGGGGGACAGCTGTTTGAAATTATTTCGTATTTGAGGGGGCAGCTGTTTGAAATTATTTCGTATTTGAGGGGGGTGGCAGCTGTTTGAAATTATTTCGTATTTGAGGGGGGCAGCTGTTTTAAATTATTTCGTATTTTTCTTCCCGAAATAAGATACAGCTACTCGTACCTAATACATATAATAATAATAAAGCTGAAGAGTTTGTTTGTCAAAATGATTCAGATTCCGATTGATAGTGTGTTACGCAATTACAGTGCAGGTCAGATTTGATTTTTTTTTTTGTTTGCATTTGATAGACCAGTTCTTCTCATCACGCTATGAACCTTAGGAGCCGAGCAAAATCAGAAAGAAGGCTAAGCGGAAACAAAGTGATAGAGCGGGCACACGATGCGATACGACGCCGACGGGGTGAGCCGGGGGTACAAGAAACTTCACGCGGACGAGGTCGCAGGCAGAAGCTAGTATGTTATATTCAGTATAACCTACATAATTATATTTTTTCAGATTTGGAGGACTTTGACCAATTACTGACTATTATTAATGAAATATAATTATCACAATTATAATAAAACAAACAGTATAACTAAATACTGGGTTAATTTGAAAAATCATTTTTACATTCGAGGACAACGCCTGTTATTCTTTATTCGTCAATAAAACATGAAATATTAATGATTCGGAACTATTACGAATTAACGAGGGCTGTCCAAAGTTGTTAGTAATCAATGTTTCGGGGAATCCACGACTGTAAAGGCATTTAATATTGTTTTTATATTAATGGACCGTGTTGATTCATGGGACTCAAACTCAAACTCAAAGCATTTATTTCAAATAAACCAATTATAGGCACTTTTGAATTGTCACGGGTCGGTCAGTCAGAAAGATGAAGCTAGTTGCCCATTCCAAAGCGTAGATCCCTGTGGAGAAGAACGGGCAAGAAACTCCACGGACACTCTTTTAAATCATAAAATTGTTACAAAAATCTTGATTACATCATTCATGTTGAAATTATACATGTGAGAACGATGCAGAAAGACGTGCACGTTAAAGGCGTCCGTACTAAAAAGAACAATTCATAAATTAAAATAAGCCGTGGCGGCTAAGAGATGACCAGTCCCTACTGACGGCGCCCGTTCACGAACATGACGTATGGATCAGCACCATTCAGCTCAACCATTTTGAAGGGAACCCAATGATCCAACACACACGCCACCATCAGCGAGACATTTGAGTGAGCATGACATACTCTCAGCTGCCAGGGCACATTCAAGTCAATTAAAGACGTACCCAGTAAATGGTAGCTTTATAGTTTAGGTACATAGTGCTCACACGTGTGCTATGCAATTATACAATACTAAGAGATTGAATTTATACAATGCAAAGATAGTTTTTCAATCTTCAGCAGCTCCAACTATAATTTCGAATGCTAATTAATTAGTTTATGTGCCCTTGTGGAGCAGGACCAGCGTTCAGCCAAGCATTTTTGTCAGCGATGTAATCCCCCAACTTATAATATGCTTGGCTGCATAGTGTGCGTTTTATGCAAGATTTGAATTTCGTTTCATTGAGTTGGAGTATGTGGGGTGGTATTTTATTGTAACATTTTAAACAGTACCCCATGAAGGATGAGTCTACTTTAGCCAATCTGAAACCTGGTTGAACTAATTGGTCCCTATTTCTAGTCCCATAGGTGTGTCTTTCACCTCTTTTACTGAAAAGATTTAAATTTTTCCTTACGTACATGATGTTTTCATAGATGTATTGACAAGGTACTGTCATGATATTAATGTCTTTAAACAGTTCCCTTAGAGAATCGCGCCTGCGGAGGCCATATATTGCTCTGATGGCTCTTTTCTGCAGAATAAAAATAGACTCGATATCTGCAGCCCGTCCCCATAATAAAATACCGTAAGACATGATACTATGAAAGTAACTGAAATAGACTAGCCTCGCGGTATCTACATTAGTAAATTGACGGATTTTTCTTACAGCATATGCTGCTGAACTAAGCCGTCCTGCAAGAGATGTTAAATGAGGACCCCATTGCAGCCTTGAGTCGAGCGTGATCCCCAGGAAAACAGTTTTATCGACGAATTCTAGTATCTCTTTATTCAATACTATGTCACAATCACTACTTTTAACATTCGGTAAAGAAAATCGTATGCATTTAGTTTTTTTCCCATTTAATACTAAATTATTAGCAGTGAACCAATTATGCACCTGCAGTAGGGCGTTATTTACGTCGTCAAGATTTGGAGCACGTCTACTTATCTTAAAAATTAATGAAGTATCGTCAGCAAATAACACCATTTGTGGTTGTTTTTTTAATAAATGGGGTAAATCATTAATGTATACTAAAAAGAGGAAAGGACCTAATATCGAGCCTTGTGGAACACCCATTTCTACTTTTAGACCAAGTGAATTGACACCATTTATTTGCACTTTTTGTTGTCTATCATTTAAATACGATTTTACTAAACTGAGCGCAAGTTTACCTAATCCGTAATGCTTAAGTTTTAAGAGCAAGGTGTCATGGTTAACGCAGTCAAATGCCTTAGAGAGGTCACAAAAGATTCCTATGGCATCTTGGGCCTCCTCCCACGCTGTAAATATGTGTGTTAATAAGGTGACACCGGCGTCAGTCGTACAACGTCCTTTGGTGAAACCATATTGCTGATCGTGTAAGATTTTGTTTTTGTTGAAATGATTAAGCATTTGATTGAGCATTACCTTTTCGAATACCTTGCTGAATACCGGCAACACGGATACTGGTCTATAATTATTAGTGTCTTTACTGTCCCCAGATTTAAAAAGTGGAATAACCTTACTGTATTTCATTAAATCTGGGAAGACTCCTTGATCTACACACATATTAAATATTAAAGCTAAGTATGGTGCTACAGTCTCGATTATGGATGTACAAACTTTAATAGACATTCCCCATAGATCTTCGGTCAATTTAATTTTGATTTGTCGAAATGCTTTAATAACTATCATGGGGTTTATATGTTTAAATTTAAATTCAACCGGGCAGCTTGGAACGTTAGCTCTTAATAAATCAATTGATACGTCGGATGAGGAATTTAAAGCTTCCGTCGTTTTTAATGGTATATTAGTAAAGAAATTTACAAATTCTTGAGCTACTTCTAAGTTAGAGCTTATGGCACCACGTGAAGTCTCCAATGAGTAATCAGTGTTCCGTTTTTTATTCCTACTAGTTTCGTTATTTATGATTTTCCAAACTGTTTTTATTTTATTTTCTGCTGATTTTATTTTGTTACTAATGTACATGGCTTTGGCTATTTTGCAGGTATTTCTAAAGATTTTGGAATATGTACTAACATACTTGCTGAAAGTTTCAGTATTGATGTAAGGCTTAAGGCCATACAGCTCGAACAGTCTTTCCCTACTTATCCTAATACCTCTAGTTGCCCAGTCACTAAATATAAAATTAGGGCAAATATTTTTTGTTTTCCTTTCAAAAGTTTTATTGAATTGAGTGTGCACTACTGAAAAGAAAACCTCGTACAATTTATTTGCATCATCCATATTAAGGCCCAGATCATTCAACTTATTATTTAGAGCACTATTGAATCTATTTAGTTTACTAGTCGTTATTGGTCTAAATTGTATTTGCACTTTTTGCAAAGGTGTTTTAAACTTAAAAGTTACCGTTTGTCCACTATGATCAGACGGCAGATAATTTACGATGGCTTTATCTAAATAATCACAATCGCAAAAGACATTATCGATACAAGTAGCAGAAGTTGGCGTTACTCTAGTCGGTTCTGTAAAAACATTACTTAAATTAAATGATTTGAAAAGGTTTAATAATCTACTGCTATTTGTATTATTTTCCAAAATATTAATATTAAAATCACCACAAATAATTGTGGCTTTGTTATTGGATGCAAGTTTCGCTAGGACATCTTCCATTATTGACTCAAATAAAGAAAAGTTCTGATAATTAGGGGGTCTGTAAACGCACACTACAACATGCTTATCTAGCTCAACACAGGATAGTTCAATGCAATGTTCAATTGATAAACCCACTATGTCATTTCGTTGCTTGAATTTTAAACAATTTTTAATTAAGATTAAAGAACCTCCACGAAGCATAGATTTACGGTTAAAACAACTGCCCACACTATAATTCTCATAATTAATTAGCATTTGGTAATCCTTTAACCAATGTTCAGTACAACAAACAATGTCAAACTTTGTTTTTTCTAAAAACATTTCAATTTCTAATAATTTGGAAGAAATGCCTTGAATATTTTGATGAAATAATTTCAGGGCATTCTGCTGATCTCCTTTTTGATGTTTATTTATTTTAGAGCAAGAAGATACCTTGTTGTTGTTAGGTATAAGAATATTATTACTGGTACCTTCTGTTGTCTTACAAACTAGTTTAAAAGATTATCCGGAGTTAACCCCAAGACTTCAAAGTCATCACCAGGCAGTGAGCTCATAGTGCGTGAGGGAAATGGAACCTCCTTCGTACAATTGGTATAAATGTTTATAGCATTTGAGCTACATTCATTCAGGTTAACCACCTTATTATTAGTATTATTACTAACTGTTGCTGTGTTAATAATACAAGACTTCGACATAATACTTATGTCTGAGTTTATATAAAAAGCTAATAGCCTTGCTATTAAGTGTCTAAAACTAACAGGCAGATACACAGTATCCCTAGTCGACTTCAAAGTTTCTATAAAACTGTTGGTGTCAAAAAATACAAGCTTGTCACTATAATGACTAACTAAAAAGTTCATATGCTTATTAAGCTTATGAATATAATTATTTTGTCTATTTGTCAATTTTTCAAAATATGGGAAAGCACACAATATTATTTTATTACAATTTAACTTTAACAACTCAGTTACACAGTCAGTGATTTCATATTTTTTGACCTTAGAACTGTTACCTACAAATACAGTAATGTTGGTTTTAGGATTAAATACATTTCCTGTTACTGATGCCATTATTTGTTTGTAATTTGACCCTGGCATACAATAATTTTGAGTAGAATAACTCATTTTGTTACTAATTAATTTACCTAAACCTCGTCCCATACTATCTGAGAACATAATTGAATCATAACAATCATGGCTACTGAAAGATGGACAGCTACCAATCTCAAGCTGTACCCCTTGAGATTGATCCTGTACTATATCAGCTACACCTTGGTCAAGGTTACACTCTTGAGACAAAAACTCAGTCTGGGACGGGTCCTCTGTTGCCTCATGCTGGACAGCAACAGGGTTTGAAACCTTCTGACAAGTACACTGACACATAACTAACTCATTAGCAGCAAGAATATGTTCTTTAATTTGGTTCTGAGAACCCACATATTTAACGTAAAGGGAACTAAGTCTGCCCTCAAGTACCTGTATGTCAGACTGTAAGCGCTGTGTATCAATTTCATAGATTTTTTTGCTGTCTTCTAATTTGATTTGATAATTGTTTAATTTATTCATTAGATCAACACGTTCTCTCCTCAGTGGAATATTTTTGGAAAAGTGTTTATATTGTTTCCTAAATTGATTACATTTTTTAATTAATCTATTCATTTTTGCATATTTTTTCATTTTGTTATGACTACATTTTAAATTACTCTGTTTCAGCAAGGAATCTTCAGTGAGGTCAATAGTTAATATGGAACGAGGGTTACAATTACTGTTTAACTGATAACGGTTGTGTCGTATTCGCGATTCGTATCAGGACTGATAACGGTTATCAGTTCTGATACGAATAGTAAAAGTTTGTGGGGTTTTGTAGCTAATTTTGCTTTGTCAGTGTTTTACCAACTGACATGAAGTATTTAATGTTTTAAAATAGTTTTTATTTGTCCACAGCGGCCCCGACTTACCAGTTGTAAATAACCCTAAAGTAAATAAAATTCAAAACCAGGCAGGCGCTTTACTTTGAGTAAATAATTTTGGGTCTACCCTATAAAGCAGAAATTTTTATGTCATAATACTATTTTGCATAACAGCGGATAATATAAACTTCATTTCGTAGAAAATCGTTTTGGCAAATACTCATTTACCATACACTCAAAACTCATATTTTTGTAAGCCAGAATCATCTTTAGGCATAAATTTCATATCCATAATAATTAAAAAGTAGAACCATCGTATCGCAGAGTCTGAATCGTCTTTTGGCATACATTTCCTACCGATAGTCATTAAAAGGCAGAGCTATCATATCTCAGAAAATTTACAGTTTTTACAGTTCAAATCATATTTTGGCATACATTTAATATCCGTAATAATTAAAAGACTCATCTATTACATTACAGGGGCAGCGGGATTGTCCAAAAAGGTCGCTGCCTTGAAACATAAAGGGCTAAGGAAGGAACATGTGTGGGTTTTAGTCAGTAAGAGTCTGACACTCCCTTCTGCTCCACCCAGAGCGGGAGGGGTCATTTGGAGATTTCCACCAAAAAAAAAACATGCAAACAAGCATAGGTACATCATGCATGCAGCAAGCATGCAGCATGCAAGCAGGCATTTAGAATTTAAGCGAGTATGCAACATGCAGCAGGCATGGTTTCTGTCACGGCCTGGCGCTGCGGGGCTCCGGTGGTCCCACGCAAGCTTATTAGCTTAGGTGGTGAGTGTTAAAACCATTCGCGACAGGTTTTAACACTCACCACCGCAGCTTCGGCTTGCTGGTCGGCTTCTCCAGCTAGCCTCAGCCGCGGGAGCGAGCGTTAAAACGACCTGCTCCTCAGCTCGCGGGCCGCCACACTCTCCGCGCTTATGCGAGCATAAATTACACTCTACGGGTATGGCAAACAAGACTACGTGGAGTCGGCTTTGCAGAGATTCGCTTATGTCACTAAATTTTGGAACACAATATATGGACTTTTTAATACAATATTTTAATTTTAATTTAAGGTTAAAAATGCTGTTTTATAGAAATGGCAATATGCCTAATAAAATTATTCCAAATTAAATTCTGCCATCTTCATAGAGTGCCAAGCGAAATTGTACCAAATAATCGTCGCTCTAAATAAACGTTATGCTAAACAAAATTATGCGGAATTTTAACTTTGCCAAAGGTAATTATGCCAAATAAAATTCTGCCATCTTAAAAGTAGGTATGCCATTATAAATTCGAACATAATAAACATTCGGCCAAACAATAGTTATATTAAATATTTTTTATGCCTTAAAAATATTTGTTTATAGAAGATTATTTATGCCAAGTGTGTTATGCCAAATAAATAAACGGAGCATCAAGATTCTGCCAGATAGAGGAAATCCAATAATTTTATCACCAAACGGTCAAGGAAAACATCGTGAGGAAACCGGCATGTCCTAGAACCAAATAATCAAAGACATGTGACAATTGCTAACCCAACCTGGGCCCGCGCTGGGCATTAAAGAGTGGTTATTATAATTATGTTAAACCACAAAACTTTACATTTACTTCGTAAATCTTACAAAAGTGTCATTACCAAAAAAATCTAAGCTACATAATTTTAACGGAAAAACCTTACAAATATGTAAATTGTATTGAATTGTAATAATGATGATGAGGACTGAACATATTTTTTGTGTAATTGTAGACTTGTAAAGTTTTGTGGTAAGTATAATCTAGAACTATGTTCTTACTTCACTGATTACTGTTCCTATGCTAGTGTAAACAAACAAAAGAATGTTACTGCCAAATTGAAAGTTAAGTGATTGTTAATAAAATACACAATGTTCAATGTATATTTTTATTAATATGGATTTAGCCAATGAATATATAATCATCACATTGGTACCTACTTGCCGGATTATAACCCGCAACCTCATGTTTGAGACGCGGGCCTTAACCACTGGGCGGTCATGACTTTTTTTATATTTTATGAATGAATGATATATTTATTTGCAAGAATATAGGTAGCTAACATAAGTTCTTATGATGTCTATGGGTTTCACTATATTCGGCATTTCAGCCGTGCAAATATTTAGATTTTACATCTTAGTTATACTTATAGCATGCAGTACACATTCAGTAATTAGCTATAACATAAAAATAATAATAATAATTTCATAATTTAAAATTTCACAATTCAATTAATAAAATAAAATTAAATACATTTAAAATATTAATTATATTTATACTATTATAATTATATAATTTAATCATAAATATATAAAGATAACTCCTTAAGTTCATTGCAGTGCGGCCGCGGTCTCGTCCGGGGTCGCGCGACAATTCCTTCAAACGACAGAAAAACCCGATAAGTGGATAAAAATTCGCGAACAGAATAAATATCAGCGAATACTTTTTGCTCCGTCCTCGATCGTTATTTATTATTTATGGAAATAGACCTGGAAACTCCATCGGGGGAAGGTCGTCATATTTTTCTTAAAAAAAAGTAATGTCCTCCGGTGCGGCGCGCGTTTGTCATGCAAATTTATGCGATCCGTTTTAGCTTTCGTTTTTAAACCGATAGCGATTTCTAGACGGAATATTCAATCGGATTGTGAATAAAAAAATGATTTCTGTACATTAACGGTCGGGGTTATATTTGGTGGTCACGAACGATGTTGGGGGTCATAAACTCGTAAATTAAAGTCGCTTGTGGTTGTGTAATGGGTAAGAGATGGAGTTGCTAGTGAAGGCTGGCGTCATCGGCGCGGGGTTCGTTTGTCAGGGTTGTCGCTGGGCCGTCGGCGCGATATATCACGTGTATATCACTTTGTAGGGGCGTGTGAAGGGTGTGACGTGACACACTCTCCCTTTAAGTGGATTTGCGAGTGTTGTCTTGTTGATTAACTGCTGTTTGGTCAAGCGCTTTTTCTTTGTTGCTTATTTTTTCTTAGTGTTAAGTTAATATGAATAGTATACACTAGATTAGCGAGTTTTGCTTTGTACTTCGTAATGTTTATATGTTTTTAAATTAATTATCTTAGCCTCACTTGATAAGAGCCTGGACCCCACGACACAGGGAATCATAGCTTGGGGTCCAGAGCATTTGGAAAAATCTCGCTTCTATATATATGCAATCTTTAACTAGTTTTGTTTTTTTTTTTAATATTGTGCTGTATTTTTTCTGAATTGAATAAAGTTTTTATTTATTGGAACGAAGTCCTTTAACGGAGCTTGCGGTAGCAGTAAACTGGTTGAACTAGTCACGTAACGAAAAAGCGTTATATATGTGACTTTAGAAAAGTATACTTATAGAAAGAGAGAGAGAGATAGTTTTCATGGTTTCCGAGGGTGCTGAAGCCGATAGTGAAGTCAATTTGAAAATCCAAGATGGTGGCTGCAACAATTTTAAATTTTTCGTCATAGGTATCGTTTTCATGGTTTTCGAGGGAGCGGAACCTAATAATGAGGACAAAATGAAAATCCAGGATGGTGGCTGCAAAAATTTAAAATTTTTGTCAACATGGGTGTCGTTTTTATGGTTGTCGGGGGTACTTACTAAAGCCTATAGAGTAGGTAGTCAAAATGAAAATCTAAAATGGTGGCTGCGAAAGTTTTCAAACTTTTCTTCATTTTGAAATTTACGCAGCCGCCAACTTTGATTTTCATTTTGAACTTCGTTCTTGCTGGGGGTCCCCCGACCCCACACGTCTTTTTATTTATTCTTGTCACTTACACTAACACCATGCGTATAAACATATTGAGTCAGTGCTTAGTATTAGTGAAATGAATGGTAGCTGCTCCTATTTACTTAGCGACAAGCCGAAAACCCTTTGCAACTAAGAAGCATTTAAGTTAGGCTTCTTAGTAGCTAATGGTTTTCGGTTCGCCGCACTTGTGTATGTATTATTTCGGCATTATAATAATATGTACCTAAGTATTTAATTTGATCTATATACAATTAGCCGAAGAATAGGCCCCAAGGTGCGCGTCATGGCGGGATTGTCCGAAAGGGTTACCGCTACCCCGGAACACAAAGGGCTAAGGAAGGAACACGGTTGGGATTTAGTCAGTAAGAGTGTGACACTCCCTTCTGCTCCACCTAGAGCGGGAGGGGTCATTTGATGATTTCCCATCCACAAAAAAAAAAAAATGTGCGCGTCATCAGCTATGACGTCAGAATGGCGTGATGGTGGTACGAGACGGAGAGGGGAGCACAAGCGGGCGAGCGAGGACACTAGCAAGCATCGGCCATTTTTGCCTGCGACCATCGGATCGGACGGACTTTCACTAGTATTGCTCAATTACGGTTTAAATTAATTTTTGTACTTAGAATATTTGATATTTTGTAATCATTATAATAAATGTTTTTGTTGGAGTGATTTTTTTTTAACTACTAATAGTCTAAAACGCTAATTATACGATATAGATGAAAAAGCTTTTTAAAAACAATTTTAAGGTGATTCCATTTCAAGGTTCAGCTGTTCAGCATGATAAATAACTAAAGCACTTACGCAAATAGGATTTGGAACAGTAACACAAAAATTAACAATTAAAACTAATGTTTTATAAAGCACGTAGCAAGCCGGCTCGAGCCACGAGCCACGAGCTGCGTGCATCCCGCGACAACTAATGTATTTAATTTACATTTGCATAAACCAATTTCAATGTTAGCCAAACATCACGACCCTTATGTTGGGAACGTACTCGTAAAATAAGTCTGCTCAGGATGCCCGAAACTGGGAATTTGGCAAATTCACAGAATTCCGACCAACTTGTAACTTTGTCCTTTGATTTGAAGTTTTCGTGAATTTAATCAAAGTAACTTTATCTATTTCAACTTAAATGGTTTGTTTCGAGTTGGTGTCCCGTAAACATAACTTGATTATAATCAAGTTCAGTTTGAGATGAACAATGACCTGCATTTGCTCTTTGTTTAGTCTTTCTGGTTTGTTGTCAAAACATTTAATTCTTTATATTTCGACAAGATGCAAAATGACGACCAAAATAATTTAGGTTTTTCAGTGTTCGATGAATTAAATTAATTCCATACAGAGATATTATGTACATGTCGGAGAGTACGACAATTTAGCAATAATAAAATACGCAATTGATTTCATTGTACGGGGGCAGAGTAACGCCGTGACGTCACAAGTCATGTGAGCGGAATCGTTGGGGGGGGCCGACGGTTACGTTTTGAGTCGAAGAAAAGTTGGTGGGACACTCTTCTGGAAGCCATCGAGTAGTTCGGACCCTCCCAACGGGACCGCTGGTTCACTCTGCTCAGTATACCTCTGTAATTGAAATTATAACTACTGTAAAATAAAAGTGATTGTGAGAAGTGTAAACTCTGTTTGAAACCTACGCCATGAACCCTCTACCAGAAAACCCTACTGATGACGGCAGTGCCGCTAACTTATCGCGTACGCCGTTATATAGATAAAATAATACCGGCTGTTACAAAAATGAAACACGCAAATAGCCTGTAAAAAAGAAAGATGGTTAAAAAATAACAACCTGACAGCAAACATTTCATCACAAACCATTTAGTTCCCAACAATTACGTCAACCACACAACTCGGAACACATAGTACCTTCCACCATGCCACCCCTCTCTTCATTTAGAGCAAGTTCCTCAAAGCCTGTCACCTAGAAGGTACCGTTAACTGCCGCATGACTGGCGACAAGGGAGCCAACTCACGGAATAGATAAGTACAGAAGGTTAGTTCCATACAATGAGCGAAGACACACGAACACATAAACACGCGTCTACGTACAGTGAGTGCAAGCGCGCTCGCGACTGGCATTTGTTTTTGATCGCCGTACATGCGCGTCGATGCGTGTGTGCAGCTGTGTTCATTCGTTGGATCGAACCGACCTTCTGTACCTATTTATTCTGTGATCCAGTTTTGGACGTGGGTCATCCCTCCCCGCTACCCCTTGCGTGGCCCACCCGCAACCCATCCTAATGCGAAAATGAATGATGACACGCTGTAATAGCAGTCGTTATTAAATCATTGCCGACTGTTTGCTTTGCGTACATTTTTTAAGCTAAATACATGTTCCCGAAATATATGCTTGTTTGGCGTGTACTTAAATTAATTGAATAAGATTAACATGGCCCACATAAAAATATCAGAAGAATTGAATAAGATTGATTTGATGTGACGTTACAATGTTCTTCTAAAGTAGCGTCCCTTGCTTGTCATTGTTGCAAGCGTGGCAGCTAAAACAGGAATCCTATTTCAGATTCCTAGGGTAAGCCAAATAATTTTCCTAATGTAAAATTCTTCGAAACAGCTCGGGATTCCGGTTTGTATGTAACATGGGACGACGTATAGTATTAAAATGTAACCAAAAAAGACATTCACCTTTGAACATTTCCTAATAAAAACTCTCTCTCAGTGATCATGGACAAGATGTGAGTGGTTTTAATATTTTAAATGATAAATGATTTTATTTCTGTAAGTATGTTTGTACAAACACTTTTACACGTCCATCATATTTTTTTAAAACGAGATGAGGTCGGCGTTTCCTCTCTGACTACCTACTCTGAGAAGAAAGGCCGAAACAAACTCAGAGGTCTCTTTTAAAGTCCAGACATAATCTTGGTCAGATCAAATGATTCAACTTAGTTTTGTATCAGTATCTTGGTGCCTTGGTGCAAACCACTGATTTTTTATCTATAAGTAACCTTTTGATTATAAAATAGCAACAAAAAAACTTACTTTATCAATCCTTTTCAGACAGGATTGAAAAAAAAATCGTCAGTCGATCGATCTACGCTTTAGAATGGGCAACTAGCTTCATCTTTCTGACTGACCGACCCCTCGACAATTCAAAAGTGCCTGTAATTGTTTTATTTGAAATAAATGCTTTGAGTTTGAGTTTATTATCCCTTTCAATAATCATTTCTAAAAAAACTACAAAAGACCAAAAAATATCAAAGGACCAGTTCAGACATAACGAGTATTATCTAAACTCTTTCATCGCACTAATCTTGCAATCACAACATATGAATGGCACTGAGGAGCTTGTTTCATTCACTCACAATCTATATTCTTCGAAGGATTATTGCAGAGAGCCGAACTCGTAGAAGTGCTCTGTTCTATTATGACCAGTTTACATTAGCAGAGTATACTGGTTAACTGTCGTTACCATACGCGCAATGCTAGTTACTTTAATACAGGATAGTTTACAAATATTCGTCTGCAACTCGACTCGTTCACTTTACTGTACCGTATAGTAATTGCCCGAGTGCTTACTGTGTGTAGTGCAGCATACCACTTAACCAGAGTAAAGTGAGCACTTGCACTGTTGTGCGCACAAGAGAGCGAACTGTATAAATATTACACAACTGGCTAATAATTATTATAGTACTGCTCTCCCAACAATTTGGTATACATATAGTATTTCTTGTTTTTTTTTTTTTGTGGAGTGAATAGATAAATTTTCATCGTGACATTGTTTCATTATTTTTTTTTTCATTTTGGTTCTTACTATGATCCCTCATTGCTCGAAATAAACTTTATCCATTCATTCATCGTAGTTCAAAGTAAACCCTTCTAGAGTGAGTACTCAGCCTTCTTAATCGCCAATCAACTTTAAAAGAGTGAACGCGGCTTAAAGTCCAGTTTGAATTCGTTAGTAGCTTTGTAACGGCGGCGGCGGGTATGAAGCTACATGTATGCGGCGGGCTCGACTTGCCGGGCCAATTCAGTGAGGCTGCCGCGCGCCGGCCGGGTCGCACGGTTAGTTCGATACTCACTCACGCGCCGCGTCGCGTCGTCCGTTCATCGATTAGGACAAAATGAATGCAAATACTTATTGCATCGTATTCGACTGCTTAAATAATAACAAGAATCTGAACCTCAAATTCCAAAGGACATCACATCTACATGTACCTAATTAGTAATTAGGTAGCTACCTACCTACCAAATGTTTACAATTATAGATAGTGCAATCCACGAAGACGCGTCCCACTCTTCTTCCGAATCGCTAGTGGTTATCGCTAGTTAAATCCATTAGTGTTTTAGTTTTTTCGATACACACTAATTACCCACTAACAATAATTAGTGTGTATCAGCAAAACTGAAACACTAGCGGAATGTTGCACACTTGTGCTGTAAGCATGAGGAAAAAGAGTGGGGCGCGTCTTCGTGGATTGCACGATCTGTATTGTTATTCTTATTTATGTAACCCGTATTTATGTAGTTAGAATATTAATTATTATTATTATATTATTGTTAAGTTCTTAAAAAGGTATGTACAGTATTTTTTATTTTTCTTTCCGGACAGCCCTAGGACTCGGTTAAGCAGCGTAGGTATATTGCGGACGAGAAGGACACAAAGTAATAACAACTCTCAACCGCGGCGATTAAGTGCAATTTAGCTTGCGCGTTGGCGGGGAAGTGATTTTGTAGGCTTTAGGCAATAAAAGTGGCTTTCTTCAAGATCAAAGGAGTGAATATTCTGTATGTTAGTACTATTAGTTATTGTGTGGTATTACTAGTGTTTCTTCTATTACCCCTAAAGGTAACAAATACATAACATTACATTTTATTTTGTTTGTCTCTAGTTTGTTTGACTTTGAACCTAATCTTTTGTTTACGCGTATTTTCTAGTTTAGCCAATGCTTGTAAGTCACAACAAAATTTGTTTTATATATTCCAAGTAATTTTATCTACATTGAATACTCGTAACACTCGTCTAAGAAAAAGTAATTTAAAAAATATTATAAAAACAATTTTAAAACTATGGGTTACTTATAAATGACGTACTTACCATCACTTACTTTTTTACCGACTGCCAAACAAGCTGTCAAATAAAATTACAATAAATAACCCTCGATACATATGTAAGCAGCCTGAGTTTTCCCCATGGGGTTCCAAAAGGCAGCTACTCATATGTATAATACTTCCTGTATACGGATAGTGACACCTGAAATAGGCCCGCACGAGTATAAGGACCTGACTGATGTTATAAATTGTCCTTCACAGGCTTCCAGGAATTATTTTGGGTCAGAGGTTCAGATATTATTATGTCACTAGCTTCTGCCAGCGACTTCGTCCGCGTAAAATTTCTTGTTCGCCGATCCACTTTGTCGCATCGCTTTGACTATTACTTAGTTTTCGCTCACCCTTATTTCCGACTTTTTTTTTATTTATGTTCGGTTCCTAAGGGTCCTAGCGTAATGTTAAATATAGCCTTCCTCAAGAAATGGACTGTCAAATGTAACAAGAATTTTTCAAATCCGACTGGTATTTCCATAGATTAGGGCGTTCAAAACAACCAAACAAGCTTTAGGTATTATTAGTATAGATAAGTATATATAAGATTATAAGATAGAAGAATAGATAAGAAGTATAGATAAGATTGTAATTGATATGTTACATAATGTTACCAACAGCACAATGACCAAGTTTTTCTCCTAACAAGAGAATAATACCAACATTTTTTTTTTTTCTTTTATATCTTACTCCATAGTTCTTTTTTCTGAGAAAACGCTCGCACTCTCTATTCGTAGAAGTAGACAGTTGAAGTGCGCGACGTTCAAGTGTTTTCTTCAACTTTATATTTTCTGACCATTATAAATAATAAGAAAGTGGCGACTCGAAGGACTGCAGACTGCTACTTCAGGTGTTTTTTTTTCCGCAGAACAGATGTTTCTATTACGAAGACGTCAGGGGTCCAAACAGGCACGACTTTGTGTATTTGTTTTCATATTCTTCTTAGCGTGTCGATAGCAATCAAAATGTACTCGGCATAGAATTCGGCTACTTGTTTGGCGCCATCACCAGCGTCCATCAGTTCCTGTAACGTGCAGCTGACAGGACACGCAGGACACGATATTAAGTGTCCCATCGTTTGTGGAACAGCACCACATGGGGTGCATGAAAGGAACCTCCCCGAGCGACGAATCTACAGAACCACTACATCTGGCGCACCCTGGGCAATCAGCAAGTTATCCACGCTGATTGGGTAATCCTTTCACCACGATGCCAATCCAAAGTCCATTTGTTTTCATTAACACTAGGTACACTGCTCTCATAACGGTGAAGGAAAACATCGTGAAGAAACCTGCATGTGCTAGAACCGAAGAAAATATGTGATATCCGCCAACCTACACTGGACCCGCGTGGTAGATTATGGCCCACTCCCTGTCACAGAGAGAACGCCTGTGTCCCAGCAGTAGGAATATTAGGACAGGTTGATCATGGAACACCGAGCTTGTAGACAAGGCTTGACCTTGCAGTAAGATAAATTGTTACATTCTGTCATCATTGTTAAATAAACAGTAATCACCCGCCACTCATAATAACCAACTCCGCAAAAAATATGAGAAGACAAATAGAGGAAAAACATACACAAGACGATGAGCAATTTACTGTAATGACTTATAAGAGGAAAATTGCCGTGACCCCTTCCCGACGCCATGACATAAGGGCGGAATAAGCGCGAATGAGGAAAAATAACCGGCACATATTTCATACGATGCTGAGATAATAAACTAGCTGTTGTACCAACTCTCAAGGTAAAGCCGTTTAGTATTGTGGGTACTTGTCACGTTACCTTCTACCTGAGTGTCCTATCCAAGACATCGGCTTTCTAGATCCTGGTAAAATGATATACAGAGCTTCACTGATAGATAAGAGATTAGTCTGTAACCATCCTCATTTTTTTAGGGTTCAGGTTCCATTCAAACTCAGTGGCTGAAAATACACACATCAAAAGTGTCTAGGGATCAAGCATTTTTATGCGGATTTCTTGAGATTGAGATGTGGCTTTGTAATAAATTTATGATTTTATAAATTTATATGGATCCTTTTTGGTGCATTTCATAATTTGAATCAGGAACTGTGAATCAAATTCGAGTAAAAGATGAAAATCAGCTGTCAATATTTTCCCTATAAAAACATACAACGCATTGAAGACATTATTAGTGCTACTGTTTCCCTACTACTGATTAAAACCAACGTTATTATGGAGCGGCGACGTCATTTAAGCAGGGAAGAAATGCTCAGAGCCGTGGGAATGATAGAAGCTGGTTCCCGGCAACGTACTGTGGCTTTAGCTCTGAATACAAGTCAGAGTGTTATCAGTCAACTTTGGACACGTTACCGAAGCACTGGTACCGTGGCTGAGCGCCATGGAGGACGGTATCGCTGCACCACACGGAGACAAGACCGATACATTCAAATCTTAACTCGAAGAGCTCCAACAATAACCGCCATGATGTTAGCCGTGAGGCTTCATCACTCTTCAGGGAACTTAATTAGCGACCAAACAGTCAGAAACCGCTTGCATGAAGTGAACCTTCATTCCCGAAGACCGCTACGGGTACCACCTATAGCAATGCACAGTCGTAGGATTCGATATCAATGGGCTCTTGAACACAGAAATTGGGCAGAAGAACAATGGCGTTTCGTGTGCTTTTCTGATGAGTCTCGTTTTGGTATGAGACCGGATACAAGACGTATACGACACTGGAGAACCCCTGGACGCCAACAGCGATTAAAATCCTGCCAGGAAGTCCATCCTTATAGTGGTGGAACCATCATGGTATGGGCGGGTATTTGGATCGGCGGAAGAACTGAGTTGATTTGGATCAGAGGCAACCTCAACGCTCAAATTTATGCTGAGACGATTGTATCAGACGTTATCGTTCCTCTACAAGTGCAAATCGGTCCCTTATTTCAGTTAATGCATGATAATGCACGACCGCACACCGCAAGAGTTGTAAGACAGACTCTCGCCGCAGCTAACATCAATGTCCTGCCCTGGCCTGCTCAGTCGCCAGACTTGAACCCGATTGAGCATGCATGGGATATGCTACAGAGAAGAGCTCTGCCGAATATGGAGGGTATCCAGTCGCAAGAAGACCTTTTTTTGTTGTTGCAACGAACATGGGCGGCCATTCCACAGCGTGATTTGGATGAACTCATTTTGAGTATGCCAAACCGATGTTCTTGTGTTGTTAGTGTTCGCGGTAGAAACACGGATTATTAATTGTTTAAGTTACCCAATAAAATTTTAGAGAAAACTGTTATTTCAGTCTTTTTTTCGAACTTTTGTGTTAGTGGTTCAAATGTCAAAAATCCCTTTATTAGGAAAATGGCAAATTTCTTTATTAATGCAAAGGTGACTTGGTTTATCGTTACTGCGACAAACGAAAACACTTTATTTGATGAATCCTTAAAGAAAATTTTAATTAATATCAATCAGGAGAAAAGTTATTGCAAAAATATATGTTGATCCCTAGACACTTTTGATGTGTGTATCTGTATCTATTCTTTAAGAAGTGCCCGACTTTGAGCAGAAGCTTACAGTGTAGAAACAGGACAGTTACTTACTTAGTACTACTTTAGTGTAAAAACAATAAAATGGAAACGATCAAACGATACTGCATCGTCAAGACACTGAAAGTAATACAACTCAAACGTGACAGGAAATATATGAAGAAAGAAGACGCTGTTACAAATTAAACACGTCACTCGTCTAAAGTGTTGTAATATATGCTTCAATATTTGGCAAAGAGCGGGTTTAATTTCGCACGAGCCGCGTTGATTTACCTTTCAAGGAAAAAAGGCTGTCATATCAATTTTGATTACGTTAAAATGATACCGCTGTACGCTCTCGATAATTATTGTATTGTTGTTCCGTATTGAAAAGCCAATTTCGTTACACAACGGCAATGCAGCTACTGAAAAACCATCTTAGCTTTGCCGCATATAACAATCTTTGTCCGCGGAGATAAGGACCAGTTTCGTTTGTTACAACTGCTAGAGTTATGTATGTAAATGCTTAAAGCACAATAAAGGTAGCGTGACCGCGCATATATTAAAACACGAATACCAACATTTTACCAACACAGCTGGTCGCTACAGTCGCCAATTTATTGATACGACGTGATTAACATCGGAAGGATATCGTTCGCATTGTTAGTACCTATTTAGCGGTCATTACGTTCAATGTGATCACAGCTTTTGTTTGGGCGGCTCCAGGCGCTGCCCTAACGAAGTTATTTAAGAATGTTACATGATATTTTCCTGGATACGTTGTTTATTACAACAAGTGGTGGTGAGGTAAATATTGTCTTGTTGGCTTCTTCTAAATCATAGTGTTCTTCCCATTGAGCTATATAACTAGAGAAGCAAACCTCAATAAAATGTGTCAAAAAAGTGTAGCCACTTTATAAACGCGACGACGTAGCTTTGAAACCACTAAACATTTAAAAGTAAACATATATCTGTCTCACTTACACACGTCCTAAGAATAATACCGTCGCTTAGATTAGACAAAGACCGCAATATATACATGCAATGACGGGATGGGGTTGCCTACCCATGCGAAATTTTCCCCAACATTTTAAGCCATAAAAAGCGTTTTAGGTTAAGTTGAATTATTTTTTAAATATTTGAATTATGTATTTCTTATTGTATGTGTAATAGAAGTATATAAATAATGAAAATAACTAAGACATTTTCTTTTGAATATTTTTTCATTATTATTAATGAAATTGAATGATTTAGTAGGTAGCCAGTCAATCTCTTTTCTCAGCAATCGGATTATTTCCACCCAATTTTCACGGCGTGCTGCATCTTTAGGCACCCTGCTACGTTGTTATTATTAAAAAAATATTTAAAATCACTTATTCCATAAATTAAAAACTCCCACTAATGTGGGAAACTAAAACTAAGTTTTTAGTGGTAACACTGAACCTAATTTACAAAATTCTACATTTTATTGCGTTTTTACGTTGATATAAACACAGAGACAATTAATTTAGGTGTGGAAAGTAATTCCGGTTAATTTATTATGTTTTCGTGATCTTGAATCGCACTCTTTCGCGATATTTTTTGTCGCAACCGAAGTCACTCGGTTGACTTCGGTTGGCGTCACACAGAGCACTGAACTGACGTTAGCTACGCTGATGGCTGTAGCCATCAGCCTAGTGGCAACGCCTTGGTGCGGTAATTGCTAATCTAGTGTAACATATATATCAGTGGTTCTTCCTATCTACTGCCTAGGGTCCAGTCATCTTTTCCACTTTACGTTTTGTGTTCACATCCTCAGTACCTAAGTTAGTTGTGGGTTCTTGTGGTGCATAATCATGTTCCCACGGCTGGGACACAGCCACAGGCCTCCTCTCTTTGAGAGGGAGTGGGCTATAATCCACCACTTAGGCCCAGTGCGGGTTGGTAGATGTCACAAGTTTTCGAATTTTGGTTCTAGGACATACCGGTTTCCTCACGAATTCTTCCTTGATCGTTTGGTCAAATAAATAAATAAAATAATCTAATATATAAAATTCTCGTGTCACAGTGTTAGTTGCTATACTCCTCCGAAACGGCTTGACCGATTTTTATGAAATTTTATATGCCTATTCAGTTGGTCTGAGAATCGGCCACTATCTATTTCTTTTTTTTTTGCAAAACGACGATTTTTTTCTTGCAATTAAACGTTTTTTTTCTTGCAATTAAAAAAACCTGCCTATATTAATCAGTGATAATGTAGCATTCAAATGGTGAAAGAATTTTTAAAATCGGTCCAGTACTTTTTGAGCCAATTCGTTACAAACATACATACAAATCTTTCCTCTTTATAATATTAGTATAGATTTATTTGAGGAACCAACAACGTAACCCTTTGTCCAGAATGCATGCAAACATCTAAAATTCTAAAATTTCGCGTAAAAAAGACAAACACAATCCAAAACTACCAGGAGCATATAAACGAGCGCATCTGACACGAAGGACGTGTATAATAACGATGCACGTCATGGCGTCACACAATTGGACAGCTAACTGACAGCGTATGACGGCTGCTAATTTATTACCGCTCAAACACTTGTGACTCGCGTGTTTTAGAGACATGTTGTGACATCATAGATGAGGGTAGGTCAACAACTAGGATGATGTTTACATGGTATTGGTATTGAAACAATTTAATACAAGTAAGTATCTACTTTGAGTGTGAATAGTAAATGTCGATCGGATATGCGGACTTTAAGCTTTGTATCTATTATCACTGAGGGGAGAGGGGCTTGTGGCTAAATTATAACATCCGCATGGTCGATGGGTGACCATCTACATTTACATACCAAGGGGTATCGTATTACTCAGTAACTGTATGGTAGAGGTCAGATAGGCAGTCGCTTTATGTAAAATAGTGGTATTTAGCTGCATCCGGTTAGACTGGAAGCTGACCAGTATAGTTGGGAAGAGGCTAGACAGATTGATTTATTTTCTTTTTCTGGTATTTTATAGGAAGTTCAAGTACTGACACTCAAATAGGTAATTACCATGGTCCACTTTAATCAGAAATAAAGAAATTGAATAATGAAACTTAACTTATACCAGCAAAATCACTTAAGCTCTTAAGAAATAGTAGTCACTGCTAAGAAAGAATGCAATTGATCGACTCTTAATAATCTAATAGATGTTCGTGACGTCAATAACACTGCAATCTCAGCTCTCCACAAGTAGAAAGAAAACAGTTTCCTCTCATTTAAGAAATGAATGAAGGAGGTAATTTTAAACTGAAGTCATTAAAGAATTGTGAAGATTTCCCTGAGTAACTTGCCCAAGGAGTGGTTTTAAAATAGTTTTTCTGGAATCTAGTGGCTACTGAAACTTGGAGTTAATATTTCTTAAGTGTACGATAGTTAATTATATTAAAGAAAATTTAATTAATAATGCGTTTATTATTTATGTTTTTATTGTTATAAGTATATAAAGAGAATCCGTCTACCAGTAACTGATACTTCGAATAAGAGGATTTAGTTGGACAGGTACACTTAAGAAAATGTAGGCAAATTAAACAAATTGACACAACGTAAATTAGGAATAAGCCATTTCATACAACCAATGAAGAATGAAATTTTAATGGACCGTTGCTGTACAATCCGGTTCTCAGACTGTACAGTAGGTACATAGGTACTTGTGATTGGATTTTATTGCGGGTTAATTTTATTGCTGGTTAAATTTATTTCGGGTTAATTTGATTGTGGGTTAAAATAATTGCGGGTTAATTTTATTGCAGGTTAATTTGATTGTAGGTTAAAAAAAATTGCGGGTTAATTTTATTGCGGGTTAATTTGCTTCGTTGGTCCAGTAGTCGCAAGCGCTACTGCTGAGTAAGAGGTCGTCGGTTCTGTTCCCGGATCGGCCAAAGTGTTATTGGGTTTTTGCATCTGGAAATCTTAGTAGCAGCCTGCACCCTAATTGCGTAACACACTATTACTCTCAATTTGAATACTTTTGAAGCATATTTCCAATCCATTGGTCCAGATGTTTGAAGAATGTGTTTGTTCAACAACGCAAATAACGCAATGTATGTTATTAAACTGTCAAAATGAAACCCATTGCTACTGATAGTTTGTTACGCAATTAGGGTGCCGGGGTCTGGATTTGTGCCCGGTTGATGGCGATAGGCTGGCCCCCGGTTACATGGGGCTTACACATAACTGGCGAAATGTACCCACTAAAGGTTCTCATCTGCCTAACTATTCGGGGTTAACAGGCGTGATGTTATGTTTATATAATTTAACTAGACAGACTTAAAATAACTACTCGTAAAATCAATTACAAATTCTACTTACTTGAATGTTGATTGAACAACTGTAAACCATAATATTCGTGGCTCGTGTTTAGATAGTTAATGATTATGATTATAACAATAATAAACTACCGATTAGAAGCACACATTGAGAATGCAAAATATGTACCAACAAATTGATGAACGCGTGGATAATGTTCCTGTGACATTGTAACATAACCTCATAATTATTGTAATGAGAAGAGAATATTCCTGTAAGTGGAACTCCAAATAAATACACACATCAAAAGTGTCTAGGGATCAAGCATTTTTATGCGGATTTCTTGAGATTGAGATGTGGCTTTGTAATAAATTTATGATTTTATAAATTTATATGGATCCTTTTTGGTGCATTTCATAATTTGAATCAGGAACTGTGAATCAAATTCGAGTAAAAGATGAAAATCAGCTGTCAATATTTTCCCTATAAAAACATACAACGCATTGAAGACATTATTAGTGCTACTGTTTCCCTACTACTGATTAAAACCAACGTTATTATGGAGCGGCGACGTCATTTAAGCAGGGAAGAAATGCTCAGAGCCGTGGGAATGATAGAAGCTGGTTCCCGGCAACGTACTGTGGCTTTAGCTCTGAATACAAGTCAGAGTGTTATCAGTCGACTTTGGACACGTTACCGAAGCACTGGTACCGTGGCTGAGCGCCATGGAGGACGGTATCGCTGCACCACACGGAGACAAGACCGATACATTCAAATCTTAACTCGAAGAGCTCCAACAATAACCGCCATGATGTTAGCCGTGAGGCTTCATCACTCTTCAGGGAACTTAATTAGCGACCAAACAGTCAGAAACCGCTTGCATGAAGTGAACCTTCATTCCCGAAGACCGCTACGGGTACCACCTATAGCAATGCACAATCGTAGGATTCGATATCAATGGGCTCTTGAACACAGAAATTGGGCAGAAGAACAATGGCGTTTCGTGTGCTTTTCTGATGAGTCTCGTTTTGGTATGAGACCGGATACAAGACGTATACGACACTGGAGAACCCCTGGACGCCAACAGCGATTAAAATCCTGCCAGAAAGTCCATCCTTATAGTGGTGGAACCATCATGGTATGGGCGGGTATTTGGATCGGCGGAAGAACTGAGTTGATTTGGATCAGAGGCAACCTCAACGCTCAAATTTATGCTGAGACGATTGTATCAGACGCTATCGTTCCTCTACAAGTGCAAATCGGTCCCTTATTTCAGTTAATGCATGATAATGCACGACCGCACACCGCAAGAGTTGTAAGACAGACTCTCGCCGCAGCTAACATCAATGTCCTGCCCTGGCCTGCTCAGTCGCCAGACTTGAACCCGATTGAGCATGCATGGGATATGCTACAGAGAAGAGCTCTGCCGAATATGGAGGGTATCCAGTCGCAAGAAGACCTTTTTTTGTTGTTGCAACGAACATGGGCGGCCATTCCACAGCGTGATTTGGATGAACTCATTTTGAGTATGCCAAACCGATGTTCTTGTGTTGTTAGTGTTCGCGGTAGAAACACGGATTATTAATTGTTTAAGTTACCCAATAAAATTTTAGAGAAAACTGTTATTTCAGTCTTTTTTTCGAACTTTTGTGTTAGTGGTTCAAATGTCAAAAATCCCTTTATTAGGAAAATGGCAAATTTCTTTATTAATGCAAAGGTGACTTGGTTTATCGTTACTGTGACAAACGAAAACACTTTATTTGATAAATCCTTAAAGAAAATTTTAATTAATATCAATCAGGAGAAAAGTTATTGCAAAAATATATGTTGATCCCTAGACACTTTTGATGTGTGTATATATATAAATATTTACCAATCAAAATCACTGCCCTGATTTCGGTTACGTGTTCTTTATTCATTAGAAGTATTATCAATATGGCTTACTTTTACAGAGCGTGTCTCTACGGTGCACGCTGCACACTGTGATGGCAGTATCAGCATCGAGTGTATCAAACGCGTGTCCCGCTCGTCACGCCGACTCCCGCTCGTCACGCCGGCTCCCGTGACGGCTCGACAACGTGACGGCGTTTGGTACATCCGAGCCTCGCTCCTTATCCGGCCATTCCGATAGCTCTTGTGAAGAGATTAGTAGCACATGAGTAGCGCCTATTGTAGGGACACTTGCAACATTCAAATTTGTTTCAGATGGTACTTCGGAGAAGTTCTAACTTCGGACTTCTAAATTCGGAGAAGTTGTTTACTGAAAGAGCTGCTTATTTTGTGTGTATTCATTCAGGTATGAATTATTTCAATAAAGATAACGCATTAGTATGTGTGCCGCTAAGTGAAAATTGATGACAGAAAGTGTGATACCTACATTAATATGTCAAGTAAAGTGACCAAGAGTACACATCCCTAGAAACTCATACTTAGCAAAAGATACTATTATATCCCTTCCATACCATTCCATTATAGACGCAAATTATGACGTAACCCTTTAATACTTACAACAATGCTAACACAGCAAACTGTAACGTAGTACTAAGACGTGCCACACAAATATTAAATTCAATTCTATAAATATAACGTTGTAAACATTGAAAATAAAATCTCAAGTGTACGAAACTAGAAATTCTGCTGTCGGCCACGATCTTGGCAGCGGAGTCAAACGGAAGGCTCCTCCGCGTGCCCGAGTACCCGAGACCCGAGTATCCGAGTACCCGGACCCGAGTACCCGAGTACCCGGAGCCGAGTACCCGCCGGGCCGACCGTGCCACGCCGCGTATTAAACCAGCACAATATTGTTATACAATATGTTTATTCTTATTCATGGATGCCATCGGATCTTTTTCGCCCAAATACGATTTATTATTTATTTGCGGACATTTGCACTGTAGCTAACAAATGTGGCCGCTTTTGTTCCGACCGGTTTATGGTGTTAGGTTTTCAGGTAAATAATTTATTGGCGGGTCGCGTCCTTTTGCGCCTCGTTTTGTTCTATAGCCTAACAAAGGAGCCGCTGTCCAAATTGTAACGTACATAATTTATGTTTCACTTCGCTAAAAATAAACGACAGTTCTTCTTATCAACGTAGTTATGTACATTTTTAAAGTGTTCACTTCGTTTTGTTAGGAAAACGGTTTTACTAAGAAATTGGTGCGCCAATAATAGAAATGTCTGGACGCTGAAAGAAAATTAGGCTGAATAAACCATGATCCGTCAACGAGGGCGCCCTGTAACCGTAGCCGTAGTTCTTACCAAGGCAGTGTGCAGTAAAACAACATTGCAAAATGAGCACTTATGATGAGGTCATCATCACGTAGGTACCTGAGGTAACTTACCAACAAACTGCATTAAAACTAAGAATGACGTAAATCGATGCAAGCGTATATTTAAAAAAAATCTTATACTTTATTTTATCACGTCTATATTACACCTCTAGAACGACGCATCAAACTTATCACGTAATCAGAAATAGCCTCACGCCCCCTTAAAAGATCAAAGTATTTCAATGGACCACATTCCTCGCCTACTGATCTACATCAGCGAATTACCGAAGAATCGAACCAACACAAATATAGCCCGAAAAGCCTGGGGCGGTAAATAGCCCAAATAGCACCGAAAGGGGACCGACGGACCGTTTCCGACTCATCCGTTTATCTTCACGACTACTTAAGTAAGTGGAGTGAAAAACTTGGGGATTGAAAATCAATGTCTCATCCCGGTCGCAAATTGCGAGATATTCGGAAGAGATGTCCAAGAATTCCTCGGGTTGTTTTAAAAGAGTCAATTTTTTTTGGTCCTTTTGTACGATTATTGAGTAATAAATCTAAAATAGGCTTGTCTTTGGCTGTCTTTAAGCTATTGCTAATTGAAATAGAACTTATGTAAAGCTAGTAATCACTGCAATAAAATGAATAATAAATGGAAATTTAGGTTGTGTTTCAAACACAGGTTTCTGGAAGTCTTGTGAATTCTCTCAGATCAGTAAATCTAAGGCCTGATTTCATATTAACATTATGATTGTAGAATCATTGATCCAATATTCAAGTATGCTATCGAAAACGTAATATAAGTAACGAGTTCCATTAAATTTTTTACTAATAGAGCCGTAATTCTCTATCTATGACACAGTGAACAAAACCGCGCGAAATCAACGCGAGATTGGCGGGATTAACTAATTAGGGAATTAAGACCCTGGTAAGAAAACACAACTACACCGTTTTTATTGTAAAACCTGTGCCTTTGAATGTTTTTAATTTTAGAAGCAGGTAATATTTTATATTATAAATAACATATTTGTTCTAAATCATTCACGTTGTCGCGTGAGAACATTACCAACTGGCATTGGCATTTGCAGTGTTTTTTTTTTTAATTACTACTTAATACACCACAAAAAAGTATTTCATTTATTTTTTATCTTAAATTCTCCTCACGGAACTACTTTTTTATAAGAGATCTCAATCTCAATTTAAGCGTGAAGCGCTAGGGTATCCCGCCTAATGCAAATTTTCTTACGTTTTTTTCCAATTTTCAGGTCAGTGTTTGGTTGTATGTTGAACAAAATATGATTCGCGAGCGTAACACGTATATATTTAAACAATTATAATCATTAAAATCATCGACACAGACCTATAAGATCATATATAATCCTATTAAATGACTTCTTCCATGAAATATGAATCCCCTTAATCTTAGGTTTAATTTTGCAAGTTTCACCTTAGACACGTTATGTCCGTAAAACGTATCTTTAAAGCACGAACAATGTCATTAAAAGCCGAGGAGGTACCTATTAATAAAACTTAAAATTGACATTAGAAGGTTTCAAACTCAGATACTTCCCGTAGCACTCGACTTCAAGTAAGTTCTCAATTTGTAATGGAGTTAGTGTTTGCGACTGGCAAGCAATTAGCTACCTTATAAATATAGGTAGGTATTAGGTAATTATTACTCACTTCGTAACATGCTTTTTGAGTCTAATTGGCTTAATAGAAAATGGTCTTTTTAATCCTTATTAAAATGCAAAGGCTTCCTTTCCTTCCTACTCGTGTTATTATTCAGTTCAGTTTAATATTTAATAAGAGTCTATTGGAAGCTCGCACCTCCTAGCCGAGGCACTTAATTGCTCACGACACAATTTTTGCAATTATTGTTTCATTTTAAAACTGTACAAAAGAATTTCGAATAAGCGGACAAAGACCGACAAGTTAAGCACTTATAAATGCAATAAAATTCTAGCCACGCGTTCGATATTAAAATATTTTAAATGCAATTTCTTTAAAATTGGAGAAGTTCTAACAAGGCAAGTGTTTTGCATACAGTTTTGCGACAGGTATTCTCTATTTGTTCATTGAATGTAAATTTAAATCTCACTACACAAAAATCTTGAGTTTAATTTTCCAGGACTGATTCCGAATCGCATTTTCCATATATTCGAATAAATTGGAATCCAAATCTGAGATACGATCTCGCACGGCACAGAACCACAACCACAACATGTGGAAAACACGAAGTATGATACTTACAATAAAGCATAGCATAGCTAGGAACCAAACATCTCTGCAATGCAGAAATATCTCAGTCCGAATTCCACTTTTGAAAATGAGAGCGCACCGAGACGAAATTCAAATTACAAGCGGAGCATGAATCCGAACGAAATGACGTTTCAGCTGTAATAAAAAGTAATAATGTCAAATAATTGCGCCCAACCACGTGTAAGGCGGTTGAACACAATCAAAATGCAATTTCGTTAGGCAGGCGAGGTCGGGATTCCTAGCGGCCGACACTGCGCCCCGACATCCTCCAGGGCTGCCCAATTTGCTCGAGGAAATCGTAATAGGCAATCTTGTTCAAAAAATGTGCCAGACGGTGGATGCAGCCCGTAAGTCCCGGTTCTGCCTGCATGAGATGATTACATGAAAGGGAAGTCTTGGTGAGGAGAATACCTCGGTTTGTGTTAATACAAAAATGGGAAGGTTTTCGAATAAATTGTACCAAAAAGTGCAATCCATTAGTCAAGGCCGGTAGCCCTGTCCCCCAGGCCCGCAATATGCATTGTCCGGGACAATTTCGTGCTCTTGCCCCTTTTGTTGCCTTTTTCAGTGATTGTAATCTGTGTGGAAACGTTCCGAGATCGTTTTTGTTTTCAATTTATTAATGTCGCTACTTTTCTATTGAAAAAACGTCAGCTCACGAAGGGGGAATTAAATATTATAGTAATTGTAGTTGCATTTATAATAGAAAGTTATTTGTTAAGCCTTTTCAATAAGGGAAAATATCAACGATACCATCGTTGATATTTTCCCTTATTGAAAAGGCTGGAAATAACAGGAGCAAATAGAATGGAATTACTTTTTGCGGGCGGTATCGAGGTCAACATAACTGTTAACAATAGCTGACGTTTCAAGCATTTTTATCACTCATAGCCGCAGGTTGACTAACCGTGACTGACCATTCCAATTCACGAGTGTAATATTTACGTAAATGTCAGACAACAGGGAAATGTACATGTACAACTCTTTTAGTATCGCAAACAGTTGTTTTGAGTTCTATTCATTGCTTAGCTGACCTTTACAATAACTTTAATCTTCGGGTTTAATTCAGGAGATTGACAGAGCTCGCGCCCTTTCCGTAAAAGAAAGCGCCTCTAGTAATTAAGATTGATAGTGGCAGGCGAGCTAGATGAGTTGCAAAAAAAAGGCCCTTTGCAGGAAGTTGCGTTGCGTTTTGGGCACCTGTATTTTGTGGGCGTGGATATAAAGCGAGAAGGAAGGTCATCGCTTGTTAGTGGTGTCAGTCACTTTGTTTTCCGAGTTGGAGCCGATTTGCACTGAATTTGGAAGGACAAAAGGGACGAAACTACACGTACATGTCACGTCACGCCGTCACGTCGTAATCTACGTCACGTAGATTTGAGATGTAATGTTGAAAACTTACCGCAAGCATTCACACCTGATAATGTAGGTAATGATAGTCGTTATTATAAAAAAATCTAATGTTTATTTCGCTTTCTACCAAAAAAACTGCACGAAAAATCAACCCACTCCAGCCTGCAGTAAAGTTGACTTGTTACACAAAGAGGCGAACAGATTACCAGGATTACAATCAGTACAAGTTGGCACTCGCTGTAATTACAGGCTGTAATCGACTCCTCGGCTGTAATCAACAATTGCAAACTTTAACAAAACCACTTTATCAAGTGTAATTTCAGTTGAGTAATTAATATTACAGTGTTTGTGCTTATTTAAAGTGAGATTACCGATGTTGAGCGAGATCGTGTGTACGTAATTATGTAATTTATATGTAAAGTTTGGATCGAAGTGTATTGTTATTGGAGATGTTTGTAGGGGAGCCAGTTATTAGGTGTCTCTTAGAGTTGTGCAGAGGTTACTGTGGTTAAAAGGTCATTTTATTGAATCATTAACCATCGACTAGAGGGCACGGGGCACGTCGAGATTTCAAGTGAATTTCAGCGTGAAACTTATAAGTTATGACAAGACACGAGTATTTTTGATTTTGAGCAGTTGAAGCTTGTTTAAACTAGGGTAAGAGATACGTTTATACGAAAGTAAATACATAGAAATCTCAACATCCTACACGAGTAAGGATTGTAGCAAGTGGCGTTCTGACGTTTCTATGAACTGCGCTGGAAAGACTCGAGTGCAAGTAAGGTATAGGTACTATGTATGTTATTAGATCTAATTTATACAAAGCAAATAAATAAAGCTTTCAACTCAAAAGTTACGTGTAAGTGTCCTTTGTTTTTTTTTTTTGTATAGTAAGTTAGTTTTTTAATTTAGTTTCTAGTGTAAATAGTTAGTTAAATAATGA
Organism: Globia sparganii; assembly: GCA_949316385.1. Lineage (NCBI taxonomy): Eukaryota > Metazoa > Arthropoda > Insecta > Lepidoptera > Noctuidae > Globia > Globia sparganii. The sequence continues at coordinate 627,669 of OX438659.1, forward strand.
AATGACTAAAATAAAGTTACGTTAAATATATGTCTACAAATATTTATATTTGTGATCTTATTACAGTTGAGAGTATTATTATTTCTCTATGTCCAAGCAATTAGATTATATTCGATTACTTTACAAAGACGATGGACTGACGTTCTACGTTAGCTGAATAGTTGTTAGTACTACTTACCTTCATTACTACTCAAGTATATCATAGTAGCATAAATGTTTGATGACATGCTTTTCTTTACCACAGAAAAACATTAAAAGAACCTTCAACTAATTGTAATTACAAATCAATACTTCCTACCTATTAGCCAAACAGTTTAAATATATAATTATGTAGTAATACCACATATAATTGTAACACAACATTTACTTCGAACATTAACACATTTCTCCTTCGTGTGAGCAATTTATTTTGATAAATTGCTTCACACGTTTAATCGGAGAAGGAAAACATCGGGAAACTTGGTCCTTTGATACCTACGTATATTTATGGTCTTTAGGTACGCGTGTGAGTCGTGACGTCATGGGGAAGGTTGTAGACACGTGTCTCACAGATCAGGCGTAGGGATTTAATAGGTACACATGAGTAGGGAAATACTAAATTTGCTTTCAAGGTCACTTAAGTGTGTGAGATTTGAACTTGAGGATATTGTTAGGGATCTTGTAAGGGACATAAAGGCATTATCTAATTTTTAATTTAATGAGAAGAGCTGATAACTATGAGCCTACACAAAATATTTAAAAATTAAGGAGTAAATTAATTAAAGTGGATGTTGAAATTTGATGGCCCTATAGACAGGTTCAGCCAGAATTTGCAAAACATCAGCCACTGTGCAAAAACCCCATAAAGAAATATTTATTTTTCTATAAATGGCCCATCTAATATAAGGTGGTCGTTCGCCTGATTTAATTTAATTGCTTTAACGGCATATTTATTTAAATAAAGCGCAGTTAATGCACAATGCGAGGTAATGGGCGCCGAAGCTTAATGATGTTAATGACCCCCGACATACTCTGAGTTATGCTTATGCCCTAAGAATTTTACAGTTATTGCTATAAATATTGTTTTTATGCCAGACGTATTTATGGAGTAACTAAATCTTCATTGCCATATAAAATTCCTCACTAAGTGTGAATTATAAAGACGTTTCCATTAAGTGTTTAACCCAAGAAATAGAATCCAGGCCAGCAGAAACCGAGTTAAACAATAATTCTTGTCCATTTGGTAAATAAAGCTGAATTTTTATTTCTAAAACATCCTGTCCATCCTATCAACAACAAACCGACTTTAAAACGAAGTCCAACAAAGTCACAACTCCACATAAAGCAAATCTTTCCGTACTATTGCCGCGAACCCTAAGCTGCGCGTCTTGTAGACGACTATCAATTCAATTTTACTGCATATCGACTGCTCCCGCGGACGTAAGCAGAATATCGGGTATATCAGCCGAGAGCTGGACCACAGAATAGATAGATGCAGAAGGCAAGCTCCATACAACGAGCGACAACAGACGCATGTACACACAGACGAGTATGTACGGCGATCTCAAACTACGGGTCAGTTTCTTGAACCAATATTATCGTAAAATTAATATGACAAATATTGACAAGCGTCCGTAAATTGCTGCGATTGGTTAAATGATTTTGTTCGAAAAACTGGCCCTATGTCAAACAAACGCCAATCGCCTCGCCAGTGCAGTATGTGCCTATGTGTGTATGAATGGAGCCGAGCTTCTGTAGCTGTGTATTCTGTGGCCTTAGTCTCCGATCATCGAAGGCGGGTCATTCGGCCCGCTAGATGCTTGTGGCGACAAATTTTGTGAGTCCAATTATGTCAGCGGTTTTGTCAAGACTTGGTTTAGCCTGCGGGTTTGTTTTGAGGGTTGAGAAATGGTATTGGGTTTACTGGCTGTGGGTAGAATATTCGAGTAGAATGGGTTGTTATGGGATGTGATTTTTCTATATATCTCAATAGAAAAATACTACATAATTTTCATCATACACCAATGTGTATGATGAAAATTATGAACCCCTTCTGGTTTCTGCTCTATAGAAGGACGAACACGAACAGTTTTTGAATTAATATAAAAAACAGTACTTTTAAACACGTAGTTATAGTAGGTAACTAATTGCTTTCCTCAAATAACTTTCTTCGTTTTAAAACTCCTTTTTCTATCGCCAAGCCTTATACAATGACACAAACATTTCCCAGCAAATACCTCCACTACCCACATTTATCACCGGTTTAATACCGGCACTCCTACACACTTTTCAAAGTACGCCACGAATACTACAAAATGCAATACAGTTTCCAGCAGAAAAAGTAAAAACTTTAAAAACTTGGCATTGTATGCAGTTTTTATCAGACGGGAAACTTGCACACCATCTATTCTTTCATAAAAAAAGGATTGGGACTTGCTATCACACCTAGTTGCGGAACTTCGTGAAATATGTACAATTTTACTTTTAAATCGACAAATGTAATCTGTTTTTGTTCTCTTTGTTCCTGTTTCTATTCGTTGGCTCTTTCTATCGGTTTGTTGTTGTGTAGCTTATTTTGTTCAGAAGCTATAACAGTATTGTTGCTGCTTTGTGGATTAGCGATTGTAGTACGATTTTCTGTTGTTGCTTTCTGTTTAATATTTACTATAATATATACTATAATATATTCGGGATTCTTATGAGTTAGCTTAGGTTAGTGAACTAATAGAATAAGTTGGGTGACATTTTAACTACTGGCTCATCATCATCTGCCTAGCGTTTTCCCAACTATGTTGGGATCGGCCTACAGTCTAACTGGATGCAGTTGAATACCAGCTTTTGGCTACTGGCTATATTAGGATATTTATGAAGTTGAACAATCAGATATCAGGTTATTTAAACATTTTATTACATTTTTAATAACACCCAAATAATTGCACTTCATGAAGCTATACACAAAAGTTAACTCGAGCTAGCGTGGTCCTCAGACCGCTAATACCAGACACACACATAAGTTCGCCAATAATTTCGCCGCAAAGTCGCGAGGGTGCGTGACTGCTTACAATCAAGCGGAAACATTACAAACCTTATAAATATTCATTATCGTTAATTATTTTTTTACCTTTTCGTACATTTTTGTACATTTGTTTTCGTAGAGTTATGTTCCGATCATTGAAATTAACCTTTGCCCATTTTGTACTTACAATAAAATTCGCTTACTGCAGTGCTGTTCTGTAAAAATCTCACCGTGAACACTTAGGTGAAGTGAACTGTCACTTCACCTGATATTAGGAACTGCCACTATTGATAGCTCACTTTACCTAAGTTATCACGGTGAGATTTTTACAGAATCGAACGGCTGGTCATCGCAACAAACGCGGTATGCTCCTGCAAGTGAGGATGCCCGCGCTGCATTGCCGGTTGGACCCACAGACATCGGGAGATAAGCTCCTCCAGTACATCGTCAGAAGGAGCCAAGGCTGAATCGGTGCCGAGGAACGGAAGTAGCTGAAGTTATCGCGGTTGGAGACAACCAGGATTACAATTTTTAAGTCCTACATCCTCCAGGTTCCCGCGATGCAGAAGGCTGTCTTCTTTAGCTTAGATTTATAGCCAGCAGGAGTCGTGTACAGACGTTACAGGAAAGCAAGTCAAACCAATCTCCCTAGTGTAGTGTGTCATTTTTTGTGGTTTAGTTATGTATGTGGGGTCTTTGTTGCCTGAACGAAATGATTTATATTATATTTTATATAAGCAGATTTATTGGCTCGTAGTGCTGTAGAGGAATGAAGGATCAATTAGGTGATTTTTATCAAATGAATTCTGTAGAACTATAAACAATATAAGCTAAACATACAGACAGACTAAGTGAAACGATTGAAATTAAAATGAATTCTCGTCACGCGACCGGCTCGTTACCGTCCCGTTGCAAATCGTCTCTAACTAAATCTAAAGCTATAAAGACAACGTAAAAAGCTATTAGTTTTAAAAAAATGTCTAGATCCTAATATTTATTTTAAACGGTTGCTTTTGCATTGATTTTATAAATATCCTCCTCGGCTATAACGGTGAAATTATTTTTGAATAAAACCAACTTGACGATACTTATTGGATTTTATTTTTTAGTCTGTCCATCTCAATATCAGTTGCCTGTAGATTTCATCGAAGATAAATTGAATTCAGTACACGATATCAAAGAAATAAATGTTTTAGCGACGATGGTTCCAAAGTAAGTAATTCGTGGCTAGCACGGTACCTAATTAATAAATGACATGGTTTAATTACAATGCTCCGAGGGATCGTCTAGCTCTGTGTTAACGACGTGTAATGTAGCTATGACAAGTAGTCACTGTAAATATACTGATGTAGGTTTAGGTATGAAGTTGTTAAGTAATCTGTTCAGGTTTTTTTTACAAGAATAATCAAAATGGGTTGAAGAAATTCTTCAAAATGGCTGCATGGAGAACTCAATTGTTCGAATGATGAGACTCAAGGCTACGCAAGCAGCAGCCCAGTGGCTTGAAGGATTACAACCGTACATAATTAATTATGAAAGGGTTGTCGGTCCATCGCCTTTTACTGCTCTGCTCATCCCAAAGGGAAGAATACGCAATGTAATGAAAAAACAAACTTCGTCAATTTTTCACAAGGGCCGAGTTAAAAATTCGTTGATTTATTCAACGGGAAATAACCTAGAACCCGTAATAATATCAGACGTTAATGTCTCGGCGCTTGTAAAGTAATAAATTCAGTTTTTATAGCAAAATGAGCGGTGGTACAGAATACAATTGCAAATTTTAGAACATAGCCGTGCTCGTAAAACGATCAGATTATAGCCGCAAACGCATTTCAATGCAATAAAACGAACATTCGGAAATCGTATTTCAACTTTTAATTTTTTTTTCGCCCGATTTGTGTTCTTTATAGCACGAAATCGCCATCTGCCATGTTCCCGGTATAAAGGCCCACCAGGGGCCGTGATACCCTCTCAGAATTGCCCTCCCGGTGTTCTTTCAACAGTTAATTTATCAGACTAGATTTGTTGGGGTGTTTCACTTGAGAAAAATGATGGAGCTATTACTTCAACAGAGCTGCGGACAGCGCCGAAATATTTATCATATCTGTTAACAAATGTCTATTTTAGTTGGTTCAGTTAGACACTGTCTGGGTTGAAAATAAACAATGAATTATAATTGGAAAGTTAAGAAAACTCTCAATTCCAATTCTTGGTTTAAAAACATATTCGAATTATTTCTAAATTTGCATAAAGAAGAAAAAACGTAGGGACTCTCTGTGACTTGGCAGAGCCTATTAAACAAACGCAAAGACCTTTTTCACCCACCGAGGGTTGCAAATAACTTACGCCCACCGAAGTCGAAAAAATCAATGTTAATACATCAAGCTGAGTTTAATACGAGTCTCTTTTGTAATCCCATAAAGCTTAATGTGATTCCAGAGAATTCTATTCGCAAAAACGTTATGGAGAAAGAGAGATTGTAACTATAGGCATTATGTGCGTAACATCTTAATGGACGTAAGTAATCTATCACAGGCAAGCGGCCGGAGCGAGCGGCTGGAGCGAACTGCTGCGACCTCGACATGTGCCGCATCTAAACAACTATTCGTTACGTCGCCGGGGAATCACAAAGTCGGCGCCTTACCAAACTATCTAAAAGGGCAAAAAACCTAGCAAATTGCATCCTCGCATGATATTTGCCATGATCACGCGTTATCCCCATAAGAGTACAGGAACGTGCCCAGAACGTCAAACGCTACGCATTCGAATATATTTGGACGGCCTTTTTTGGTGTTTGCTTTCGTCACAGATAGGTATTCGCGATAGGTTGGACTATTTGCTGTGACTATTTTATTGTCATTTGTTAAATCAGGTCAACATTTCCGATCAAATAGAAAGTGTTTGGATGGGGGTCTATTTGAAACTGGTTCTGCTGACAACAACACATATTTTTTCTAGATTATGTTAACTACAATCTACGTGATAGAAAATCGAAAACGTTGGGATAAGATGTGTTGATTTTTTAATAAAACCTCAAAACCTATTTGTATCAAACTATGTTTTAAATGTTTCTTAAACCCTAACTCATGGCAGGGCTTCCTATTCGTACTGTAAGTACAACATGCGAGCATGTGCTGCACTACACTAGCTGGGCACATACGTCTGGCGTAGCACTTGTAGTAACGGGCGCCGCTTTGATCGCTCGCACGGAACCGTCTGTGACGACCAGCCTTTTTATGGCTTTTAAACGTTTTTAGTCAGAATCAACCAACTTTTTATTATTAGGAACGACAGTCAAATGATCAGAATCCACTCCTGTTTAAGGAATGCTTAGTAGAAATTGTAAAAACTCGTTTCCACAATGAAGTAGCTGTAAGTTTTGTTTTGAATGTTTTAGAAAAGTTAGTTGTGGTAATCATTTAATGGAAGAGAATGTTCGTTGGTAAAAAAAAATACTTTATCCCTTGGTTTAATTTTAGACGGGAAAGTTGCTAACTTCTTGTTGATCCTAAATGATCCCCAATCAATCACGTTAGGTTAGTACAACAGATTAATTTTGAGAGCACAAGGACTCAACAAAAATGTCGGAATTAGCCGTGGAAAATAACCGCAAATAATGAGCTACCCGTTACTAAAGGCTTTCATTGTGAAGTTCACACGAATAACTCACTTTGACACACCAAACCTGCATCAACTTTATATCCCCACGTTCAAGCCGTACCACCATGAACTACTAACTTTTTAAAGCAGTCACTCTGCGTTCATCCGGCGCTTTGGGACAAAACATCTCCATTACATTCCAAGCTGGTATAAATTTGTTGTTCCTAATGAGATTTGAGAGCGACTCGCTCCATTCAGTAACGTAGTCCCGGTGCTGGGTGCATTACGTGAACTTAATGTGCTACTATCAAGTCGGGATTTGTGCATTCTGCAGCAGACCATATGAATGTTTAGCGAAGTTTTATGTGGACGGGAAAGATTACTCTTCCTGGCATTTTATTCATGAAATAACAAACAAGTTTCAGTTGGAATCCTTATGAATCTTACATAAAGTTGTTGTACAAATGATTAATGGAGTGCGTTCTGTTTCTTGTAAGATGTTATGATTGTCCAAACCATCTTGGTTTTATCTTTAACTACATCGAGCGTACCTTTATCTTTGATCCTGATCACAGAAGGTTGCTCGTAAATCAACCAGAAAACTTTTATTTTTTTTAAAAGAGGACTCACCAAGTTTATCCTGCAGTACGGTCTTGGTGTCGCAGTGGACGAGGCAGAGGATGAGGAAGAGTGCGACGTGGGGCGCCATGGCGGCGGCGGGGCGCGGTCACGTGCGCGGGGAGCGGGGGGGCGCCGCGCCTCTGCGCCAGAGACGGTACATGCCTCGCCGTTACTGTAACAGAAGAAGACGAAGTCATCGGTCAATCAGAGCATCTATAAGGGCTCCCGCAGACAGGTGCCACGCGAAAGTTTAACACGATTCTTGTAGAATAATTCCCATGAAGTCGCGCATGTCTGTGGGAACATTAAATCAATAAAGCATAGGTATTGTGACAAAAATAACAAAAATGAAGATTTTTTTTAAAAGGTACAAGGGACAATAGGAAAACCCTGTTTTAGTATCTGAGCGAATAATGAAAAGTTAGATATTTAAAAACGTCAAGTAAGCAATGGAAATTTTTATCGCATCAATCATAAAAAAATATTTTTACGCCACGAAGCCAATCAAATTGTAAATAATTTGATTGGTTTCGTGGCGTAAATATAGCCGAGCCAGAAACCTATTTTTGTCTAGATCACAGAATAAATAATAGTACTAACGTGCTAAATTAAATTTTTCTTCGAAATTAAACTTGACATCTGATAGATGAGAGGATAAAATAAAATTTTGTCATAATTATACATATTTAAGTATTAATATTATTCGAAATATTGTAAAACCTTCAAGAGTACAACAACGAAGCTAATAAAAATTGGACATTATAATTAATTCGAACAGAAAATAGACTATGAGAGTTTTCGAGCTTCGGATTATAGGTACTAGGTTTATTAATTTAAGCTTAACTTAGAGTTTTAAGTGAGTAACTTAAAAGTAGAATTAAGTTTGATGTCGAGTTTATTCCGACCTGACCTTTGGGGGGTAGTGCTAAGTTTCAGTATCTGATGACAGTGTGCTGTGCAAATTTAACAGAATTAATGAGCTATTATTTAGTTAGTGAGTCGACTTTAAACTTTCACACTCAAAATATGCTTCAATTTTCGTGAAATATTTTACTCGCCGAAATTTTCATATACCTACTCATGTTCCATGTTGCTCGCGTGCAGAAAATGCCACCAAAAATATACATTTTATTGCATAGCTCCGACATTAACATCACATAAAGATTTTTAGTAACTCTACCCAAATGCAAGCTGCATAAAAAAAAAACAAACCTAGTGCATACGGAAAAGCGAACTCGCACTTCATACAGAAACATAAAGTGTCTAAATTCCAAATGAGCTCCACTAACATAATCCGCTTCAAGGCCAAATAAAACATTACAAGTTCCATTCACACCAGAATTTCAAAAAGGAATTAACCTGGACTCTCTCCCTGGACACAACGACAGATTTTATTACTGCCATGAATAAATTCCACCGTTGGGACCAGCGCGTCGCACCTCGTAAATTATAACGACACTTTAAACCCTCGGACCGATTTACTGCGCCGCTTTAGTGCGCGATGGTATAAACATGTGGCGTACTCGCGCTGCGATGGATGTTGTGTTAAATTATATCGTCGACGGGTGATCGGTTCTGTGGTAGCGGATTATTTCGGGCGTTTAGGGCCTATTTTAAGGGCGTTAGCACATCGAGGAGGGAAGGTACGTGGATTGCGGTGTGTCACTAATGTTTGTTACTAATGTTTGGACACGCTATCAGTCACTTCCGTGACATTGACTCGCTTTTTATTGAACGGGAGTTCTAGCTGCACACACAACCAATGGAATTTGTTTTAGAAATATCATCGTTATCCTTATAAACACACAAAGCCTTAGACACAAATGTTAAAAGAAAATGCATTTGTAAGTCATATCTCAAAAGCTTACTAAACATTCTATTTCAGAAAAACAACGACACCTACAAGAGTTTCATCAGTTACTAATGCATTATTAAAGTCAGGTCGACTGCGAGAAGCACTCAACGACATGAGCTTAACTCATTCAGTCTCTAAATTAAATTAGTTTCATCCCATACCAACTGCACATATTTGAAAAAACACTATGGAATTGCTTTTTCGGTGGTAAATACAACTTTATAAATGGTCTAAACTCTAGTATCCATCACATCTTGCACAGTTTATTTTAACTCCATGTTTTACTCTTTCTATATTCTCTATCTTAGTTTAACTGTCATGGTCCCGAAGGCATCCGTTGCATTAAACATTGCATCCTCCTACATCTACAAAACAGTGTATTTGCAACTAAAATAACACCTCCCTCGTGTTACACATTTTATGATGCCATCTGACATTTCCTGGTCCTTACGTACCTAACCTTGGTGCGAAGGACCAAATTTTATGGTTATTAAAAATTTTGTGACTGGCCTTATCTTTGATCATTAAAAAAGGGTTTTATTGTGTTCAAAGAGCAGCGCAGCCTGTGGTCCAGTTACTGAATGGATTATTTCTACAGTTTTTGTAAGATTTATTTGAAATCAGCGTTGTAAAAATAATAGCTTAGTATATTAGAGTAGGTGTCAGTGCTTGCCAGTTATTTTGTGAATTTTTAGAATCAATTTTTGTTTTTGAGAAACAAAAAGTTGATTTTACTCTTTTGTTTCATTTGAATTAGGATGAATAATGAATAAAAAAAAGGTAAGCTAAGCTAGTTACTAACTCAGCTTTTGGTACTTAAAGCTGATTACAATTTTTTTTTTTAATTCGTAAATAGGCCCGGTCTTGACTTCGATCATGCCTGATGGAAAGCGATGAACGAGGTCTATCATATGATGGAAAAAGCGTGCCCAGGAGATGTATAAGGCACTGGAACTCCCATACATCGACGAAAAACAGCAGGCGTCGACGCCGAGCGCCGGAGTCCGGTAGGAGATATTCGCAAACCAGGGGGCATTAGCCCTACCACCGCAAGGAAGGAATTGGCCAATCAAATAAGTTATTGGGTGTGAATGTCTAGGATGCGCCGAGTGCTCGGTTCAGTTGAGTAAAAACACGAGGAAGCTTCTTCTTGCATCCAATACAATATTATTAATTACATAAACCCCATCGTCCGCCGTAGCTCTACGTTGGCGTCGTGGTGGTGCTTTCGCGCTTCGACCTCTAGGCCTATGCCGGAAGAGTTTACTTTGCCGGAACAGGTCTAGGGTGAGGAGCCAGACTAAGAGATATACAGAAACCGCAGGGCAGCACGTGGCGAGATGTTGGGCAGTAGCGAGCCCTCGGACCCTATCTCCCGGGAGAAGTCTTGTTCCCCAGCTCTGGCTTTTAGCCGGATGGAGTGAACAATGACGAGGAACAGAGCTCCCACCTAATTCTTGCCTTTATTGGCCGGCTTGAGTGGAGATTCGCAAGAGCAAACGTGCTCGGAGGTAGGAAGTATTCCAGTAAGATGCTGGTCCCTCTTGACCGTACTTCCGGGATTGTCCTGATAGCCGTGGAATACCTCTCCACTCCTCATAAGCACCTGAAGACAAGCTGCCCCCTTGTGCTAACGACACTATGTGCTAGCGACCGTTTTCGGGTGCCCATTATTGAGTGTGCAAGACCTGCCATTTTATCTGTGTAATTTATATAAAACATTGGTGAGGCAGGGCTATAGAGTTTTCATACCAAACCCATAATCCAATATCTTTGTTTCCATATCTTGCAATAGTCCTACACCAACCGGGGTTGTTCTTGGGTGCACTTGCATAGTACGAACAGGGATAATCGTCAGTTGGTGCCTCATTTCATTAAAAACGTCTAACGGGCCTCTGCGAGTAGGCTTCAGTCCCTCGTATGCCTTCCAAAAGTCCGGAACCCCAGGGTCCCGAGAAATATCTAACTACGTAAAACACCGTTCTGGCTGATAACCAATTCTTGACACCCACACATAAAACGAAGTGCTATTAAAATAACGTCATAATATTTTAAAATATTTTGTCAAAGTTTTCAGAGATTCTTGGATAACGAACGTAAAAATAAGAGAGACAAAACTTTTTAGACGAAACGATGACTATTTAAAATAAATTTTATACGATAATATTCATAAAAATTAAAAGTAAAAAACTTTTTTTAAAAACAAGCTTTTATTTAAATGCGCTAAAAATAATAAAATAAACTTTTCCTTTAAAACTTTTACTATCAACTTATAACAATGTATATGATATAAAAGCTTGTACTTGCTCGTTAAACGGCGTACTCCTGCAGATATTCAATTTTCATTATTTATGTGTTTTATTTAAGTAGTTTTTAGACTACGATAAAAACTTGAATACTAAAAATTTTCTAACTTTTTTTTTATTTTGTGACAGTTACGTACTAATAAAGCCATTTATGCAACTAAGTTCAGACATCACCTGATAATCAACCATGCAAACTACTTAACTAAGGATTATAAACTGAAAAGTACTAAGTAACCCCATTTACATTCACAACCAGAATTCATTCGAAGTTAAAATTCCAATGTTGGTATGTTATGTATATGTGCTGAACTCTTATCAATATTTCCCAGTAAATATCAGCAAGACTCCGGTGTTTGTGCCCTGATGATAAATAAATCACAACAGGCGGCTCACGACTTATTCATCAATATTATTGGAACCTTTAAACCTTTCTGACAGCAATACGTTTTGCTTTTACCTATATCATAAAAAGTGTCGTATCGTAAGTAATTTAATCAATTCATCCCAATTACATTGCAAGTGATTTTGACAAAATAAGAGAAAAAAACCGGTCAAGTGCGTGTCGGGCCACGTGCAGTGTAGGGTTCCGTAGTTTTTATAACAGCCAAGTGCGGGTCGTATTCGCTGACTGATAGTTTCGTACCATGCTCTAACTAAAAGCCAAACATGACTACCTACCTAATTTGACTTCTTAAACAAATCCTCAACTGATCCGACAATTTTCGAGGAAAGCCCACTTAAGTGTGTTTTCCTTTAAACTTCGTTATATATGTATAGGTACTACTGCCATGCCATTTGAATTTCTAACTACAACCGTTTAGTTGGTAGAGGGGGGGGGGGACACTTGACTCTAACGAAAATTAGTACTTTAAATCAATCAATCAATCAATCATTTTATTATCAGGCTACTAAGGCCCATAGATAAAATACACAAAATAGTCATAAACAATAATAA